>OX387333.1:12241444-13441444 GCA_947562085.1 Eudonia lacustrata
TATATTAATCAGTTCTCCAATCATCAATTTTTTTCCACGGTTTTATGTTTTCCGCCGCGGCTACCCCATTATAAGCTCTACTAGTCCGTACGCTGCCTCTCATATCTTGTACTTCATACCTATCTTTTCGTAAGCGTTTTTTTATCTGAAATGGCCCTTTAAAAGTAGGTAGTAACTTCCTGCTTCGTCCGTCATTAGTTTGGCTGTGAATTTTTATTACAACAAGGTCTCCTTCCCGATATTCTGTGGCTTTGATACGGTTGTGATCAAATCTCTCTTTCTGTGAATATGCACTCTCTTGAATATTTTTCACTACATTCTGCCGTAAGTTTGTTACGTCCACAGTATCTCCGTTATCATATTCAAGCTTAGGCCCTAAACAATCGCTATTGTTATTAAGTCTGTACCCGAACATGACCTCACAAGGAACCGCCTTTATGGTTTTATGAAAAGTACTATTTATCGCTTGCTGGAGAAGTGTAGTGCACTCATCCCAAGAATCTTCATCTAAATCAGCGCCCATGGTTTTCATGGCATCTAAAACGGTCCTATTAAATCTTTCGGCTTGACCGTTTGATCTTGGCATACCCGTTGCGACAGTGTGTAATCGAATATTCCTAGTGCTACAATAATCCTTAAATGATTTAGATGTAAATGCTGAACCTGCATCCGTGACTAACCTTTTAGGGTTCCCAAAAATTTTAGCTATACCTTCGAGCTCTATAATAACATTACTGGTATCTGTGTTTGGTACTGCGGATATAAATACAAATTTCGTAAACGCGTCTACGACAACTAATAAATATTTATTTTTATTTTTCATTTCCACAAACGGACCAAGGTGTTCTAAATGTAATGTATGGAAGGGTTGTGCGTACTTTGATATCGGATAAAGTTCACCTTCCTTTGGACCACTTTTGTTCTTATAGTAAACACAATTAATACAGTTTTTTATGTATTTCTTGACTACATGTCGCATACGAGGAAACCAATATTTATTTATTTATTTTATTTTATTTTATTTGGAAAACAATACAGTAACGAAAAACACAGATAGACATAAAAAAACATAACAGAGTACACAATTACAATGTTTCCACATATAGAAACCTACTTAGCTCATTTGAAAATTAATTATAAATAAATAAATATAAATATAGTCTTAATACATACATTCATACACTTTAACAAAAATCAAACCTAGAAATATAATATTTGACAATACAACAATCACTATTGAAGTCTACAATACAATTCGACATCGACATCGACAGTCAAGGAATCACATTGAACCAATGTTTGGAAAGAATTTGTTTAGCACTGTTAGGTTTGCTAAAGAAGAGATCTAAATCGGAAGCTTCTGCTATATTATTAAAAGAATTTGCTGATCGAATAAAAAACGAATTTTGTCTATAGTTGGTGGCACTAGAGGGTACAGAGAGGGTGATCGGTCGTCTCAGCTTTCTGTTAGGAACTCGTAGGTTTACCATAGAAAGAAGATGAGGGGAATCTATTAATGACTGGGCTATTTTTAATAAGAGGACTATGTCTGCTATTTTGCGTCTTTCTTGAAGAGGCAACAAATGGTGCCTTCGACACCTTGCATCGTACCCATTCTCGTAGGTCGAACACTTAAATTGTAAGAACCTTGTGAACCTACGTTGAATGGATTCTAACCTATCAATGTAAATTCCATACTGAGGATTCCAAATCGGCGAACAATACTCAAGGATGCTACGCACATATGAGCAATACAAAATTTTAATAACCTTAACACCTGAGAACTGAGAACATGATCGGATGACAAAACCAAGGTTCCTGCTGGCTTTTTTGGCGACATGATCTACGTGTTTTTCATATGTAAGTTTAGAGTCATGTATGACACCCAAGTCTCGCATCTCGTTAACTCTATCAAGCATCAGTCCCTTAAGTTCATATGGATAATTAATTGTTACAGGTTTACGACTAAACGATATAAAGCTACATTTAGAAACGTTTAGGTCCAATCTATTCCGTTCGCAATATCTTTCAAATCTGCTGAGATTCTGTTGCAGATAAGAACAATCGTCTAAACTTTCGATTTGCTTAAAAATTTTCATGTCATCTGCATATAGCAAAAAATTTGAGTGAATAAAACAAGATGAAATGTCATTTATAAAAATCACAAAAAGCAATGGTCCAATTAAGGAACCTTGAGGAACACCAGAAGGAACAGAATACCATTTAGAAGAGTAGCCATTTACCGCTACAGCCTGGGTTCGATTCTCAATATATGAGGTAAACCATCTGAACAGATCACCATGTATTCCAGCTGATAGAAGCTTTTGTAAAAGTATTGAGTGGTCTATCCGATCGAAAGCTTTGCTGTAGTCAGTGAAGACAGCGTCAACCTGCCCACCTGAATCCATACCCGAGGTTGTGAACTCAATAAACGAAAGCAAGTTGGATGAAGTTGAACGGTTCCTAAGGAATCCGTGCTGTTCCGAGATAAAAGTATTTGATAGAGTGTTATATACTTGCGAGTAAACGAGACGTTTGAGAATCTTAGCGAACAGACACAGCTTTGAGATCGGGCGGTAGTTCTTGATCTCATTTCTATTGCCACTTTTATGGATGGGGGTGATAAACGCAGATTTCCATAGTGTAGGGACGGTACCTTCTTTAATTGATCGCTTGAACAATATTGAAAGCGGTTTGATGAGGCCTTTGGAACAATTTACTATAAGTGCAGGCGCAACGTGATCTGGGCCAGCCCCCTTACTAAGATCTAGAGACTTAAGCATTTTAAGTAAAGCCTCTGGGTCGATTTCCACATCGCTTATATTAAGGGCGGGCTCGGGGACATGGTAATCGGTATGATAGCTAGCATGATGTGGAGTGGCAGGGAGAAACATTGACTTAAAATATGAGGCAAACAGATCACAAATCTCCTCACCAGAGCTAGCAGACTGCGCCTCATATGTTAAAGTTGATGGGAGAGAGTTAGTGCCTTTTTTGTTAGATTTGATGTAGGACCAAAATAATTTGGGGTTTTCAGTGATGGATTCTTCAGTATTTTTTATATAGGATGTGTAACATTCATTTTCCACCACTTTAGCCCTCTTACGTAATATTGAAAACGAATGGTAATCAGAGACATTGCCGTAAATGCGATACTTTTTTAAGAATTTATATTTTTCTTTAAGGATCTTCTTTAAGGAAGCGTTATACCATGGAGGAAACTTCGAAGGGTACGTGACTTTGGAAGGTACAAATTTATCCTTTAGATCATATAAATGTTGATAAAAGAGATCAACAGCACTGTCCAAAGAGTCACCATGAAGAGCTTCCCAACCGATCACTCTTAAAGATGAATTCATTCCTACGTAGTCTACGTAGTATTCGTACGTAGTATATCGACATGATATTCTCTCAACAGTTTTATCAGTTGAGAAATTACCAAGATCGTCATGGTTGCATTTAATAATCTGCCAGATGCATGCTTTGGGAACTACCCAACGGCGACCTTGGTTTGTACGCCTATATACCTTATTCCCTAAAAGCTCATACTTATTATATGTGTCTCCATGTTCGTGTGCCTCGCCTGATTCTAAAGCTTCCCTAATTTTTACTAAATTAGAGTCCTGAAGCTGAACAGACAATAACCAATCGGCTTCTGTAATGGACATTATTATTTCAGTCTCAGATTTCTCTCCGGATTGCAATGGGTTTCTACTGAGAGCTTCAACGTGCTTCATACGCGTACCTTCCCTATGGATAATATCATATGAAAATTCCTGTGTTGATAAAACCCACCTTGCAATACGAGGTATTATCTCTTTTTTTGTCAGTGCATATCGTACTGCGTTACAATCTGTGATTATTTGAAAATGAGCACCTAGCAGGTAGTGCCTAAACTTTGAAAGCGATTGAATAATGGCCAGCAATTCAAGTTCGAAGGAATGATATTTCTTATCATCTACAGAGGTTTGGCGACTATAAAAATGAATAGGTTTTTCACCATCGTCTGTTACTTGCATTAATATACCTGCAATGCCCTCTCGACATGCATCCGTATAAAGCACACATTTTTTTGATGGGTCAAATAGGGTTAGAACATTATCGGAAGTTAACGTTTCTTTTAGAGCCAAGAAAGCATGATTGTGTTCAATATTCCAGACCCAGGGAGAATCTTTCTTCAATAGTTTAGTCAGTGGACTTGAAATCATAGCACAATTCTTAATGAATTTGCGAAAATAGCTGATAAGGCCTAAAAATTGACGTAATTGATGTACTGTCTTAGGGATAGGAAACTTCTTAACGGCATGTATTTTATTTTCACTAGGTTTCAAACCTGCAGAATTTACTCTATAACCAAGGAACTCTATATCCGTCTTAAGAAAATGACATTTTTTTAAGTTCAAGGTAAGTCCATTTTCTTTGAAAATTTTTAATATAAGTAGTTTCGATCAACGTAAGGTTTTCCTGCACTGTTTCGCTTATTAATAAAACGTCATCTAAATATAATATTACTTTACCAAACCTCAAATTACCTATGATTTGATTCATCATGGACTGGAAACCCGATGGTGCATTGACTAAACCGAACGGTAGCCTTAAAAATTCATAATGTCCATCTTCCGTTATAAAAGCAGTTTTATGAATAGATTCTTCCGCCATTTTGACGTGATAATAACTACTTTTAAGATCTAAACTAGTGAAGACTTTGCAACCTTGAAGCCTATCTATTAAATCTTCTATGCGAGGCATCGGATATTTATCTTTTATCGTGAGTTTATTCAACGCACGATAATCGATACATAGCCTTTTCTCGCCGTTCTTTTTATTCACCAGTAAAGCCGGACTAGCGTATGGAGACTCACTTTCACGGATAATCCCGTTTTCTAAAAGTTCACTAACCATGTCCCTTATAATCTGTCTGTCGCAAGGCGATGTTCTATATGGCCTAAAGTGCACAGGTTTACTATCACTCAAACTTATAACCATCTCATGTCCGTTTACCTCTCCTAACTGTTTAATATTTGATGCTATACATTGCCGGTATTTGTCAAAAAGAGTATACAGGGTGGAAACTTTCAGCGGGGCAGTAAGGGGAAGTACCTTATCCGTTGCAGCTACACGAAAATGGTCTTAGGAGACTATCCATATTTTTTTATGGAATTTTGATCCCCATTCAAAGATTTTCAATAAAATGTACAGTTAGCAAGAAAATAACCATTTTACACAAAAACATTTTTTGATGCCAATCGATCCTGTTTCTAATACTGATCAAAAACTTCTATGGGACCAACCATCGTTGGAGTATTCAAAAAGTCACAAATTGCAAAAAACTTTTCCCTTACATTTTCTAAAGAATTTGTGTAACTGAAATACAAAAAATAAAATACAAGACAAATGATCACGTAGAATTTCACACATATCAAAAAGAAGGCGTATTATTTTTCTTTTTTTATTACCTAACATAACTTGATGATGTTATTCACAACACACTCAGAGCTTTTCTGACGCAACAAACTGTCAAGATTGTTTTTTATTTAATAATAACGTGTTCCAAAATTGAATTGTTTTTAAACTTATCTTTTTATTCAGTCAACAAAAAGATCTCAACCGTCACTAAAAAAGCTTTTGCGTAAAATTTTCATACAAAATGTAAGGGAAAAGTTTTTTGCAATTTGTGACTTTTTGAGTACTCCAACGATGGTTGGTCCCATAGAAGTTTTTGATCAGTATTAGAAACAGGATCGATTGGCATCAAAAAATGTTTTTGTGTAAAATGGCTATTTTCTTGTTAACTGTACATTTTTTTGAAAATCTTTGAATGGGGATCAAAATTCCATAAAAAAATATGGATAGTCTCCGAAGACCATTTTCGTGTAGCTGCAACGGATAAGGTACTTCCCCTTACTGCCCCGCTGAAAGTTTCCACCCTGTATAATTCATATTGATGGGAGTCGGTATCGAAATTTTTAATGGACTCGTCTATGGCGTTGCAAATTTCTTTGAAGGTTTTTGCATATTGAAATGTAAGTTTCTCTCCAACACGTGAATACATTAAATCTGAACGCTCCGTTACATTTCGGCCAATTAAAATGTCACAACCAGATAGTTCATCAATGTAAGGTCAACTCGGATTATCTCTTTTACAGTTTTTAAACTATCTTTAGAAAACCCTTGCAACGTCACTGGTGTTGTCAGTTGAAATATTTTTATGTTTTTCTTATTAACTAAGTAAGATGATATAATAGAACAGCTACTGCCAGTATCAATAAACGCATCGTTAGTCATGCCATTAATGCTCACCGTTTTGCAAAACTTATTTTTTTTATTAGAAGGCAATTGTATAAATTTAATTTCTTGTTTCTCAGATTTATCAAGTGTATCTTTAAAGTTCTTTTTGTGAAAACACGATGTTTCTGAATGACCCCTTTTGCCACAAAACTCACATTTGATTGACAGTGTATACACTTGTGATTACCCCCACAATTATAACATTCTAACGGTTTACGGTGTTGTATTTTATTTGTTCCACTTTGATTTGTTGAAGAAAAGGGTATATTACTCAAAATTGTTGCTTGTGAAATCGTATTGGTAGACTGTGAAAACACCTTTGTACTATTATCACGCATGGTATTGCTACTGTGTACTTGCTTACTATTTTTCGGTTTGTAAACTCGACTGTGTAAAAATCCGGCTAAACTATCACATGATTTGAAATTACTGGTTTCTACCGTAGCGCTTATATTGTTATCACCGATATTTCCTAGTATTATTGAAATCACATCACAATCAGAAAAATTTAAATTCAAACCATCTATTTTAGATTTTTGCTCAAAGAAAAAATCATACAGCGACTGATTTTCAAACGGTTTACGATCAATAATTTCTTTTAATAGTTCAAACATGTTCCTTTTAATTCTAAATGTATTGGTTATTCTTTCCATCCAATCTTTCCACTGCCAGGTGGTCCAGGAGTGATCATTGCGTAATAAAGACTCATACCATATTTTAGCAGAACCTTTGAGCTTATTTAATGCTTGATAACGTATCATACTATCGGTCCATGAAAACGTCACTGCGTATGATTCGATCACTTTTAGCCACGACACAACATTATCCGTCAACGGATCAAAATCAGGTATCATATTATGCAAAGTAATACTGTTTGTACTTACAGTGCCGGTATCGTTTGTATGCGGTACCTTTGTCCTTTTTCGGGCTTGGGGTGCCAGCGGCGGCGTATTCGAGCCGCTGTCCCGGCTCGTCGATGTGCTGCTACTGCTACGCGACGTCGAACGAGCACGCTTTTTGTTATACTTGCGCCTACTTTTGTGTTTTCTTTTATTACCCATCTTATGCTTTCGTTTAGAAAAATATGTAGGTGGATGTATCCCACTTCTGATGTTAGCTTATTCTATTAGATAAATGAAACCATACAATTGTATAGAACTCAACTATTATTTTAAATAATTTACAGTGATTAAACACACAAAAGTAGGCACTGAGCATAACGTCAAACGCGGCCGGTGGCTGGAGCAAAAGTGACGGCCGGTTTCCCGCTTCGCGCGAGCACCTTTTCCGTCACGTGACCAGTGTTGCCAACAAAAGTATGTCAATTGGACGGTGCGAGATTGGAAAAAAGTCTTATTCTCAGATGAAACTAAAATAAACATGGTAAATTCAGACGGCAAGCGCTACGTTAGACGTCCAATAAACCATGTTTTTAATTATAAATACACTAGAAGCATAGTCAGGCACGGGGGTGCAATATCAAGGGGGATGTTTTTCCGGATGTGGAGTTGGATCAGTTCGAATGATTGAAAGTACAATGGATCAAGTGCAGTACAAAAACATCTTAGAAGAGACAATGATTCCCTACTCTGACGACAATTTGCCTGTGACCTGGATCTTTCAGCATGATAATGACCCTAAACACACCGCCAACAGTGTAAAATATTTTCTTAGGGAACAGCGTATTTCCGTCTTAGACTGGCCTGCCAATAGCCATGATTTAAATCCCATAGAAAATCTGTGGCATGTCGTAAAAAAGAAGGTCTCAAACAAACGTAACTCCAGTCACCACGAACTCCACGAACCTTTTGTCGAAGCATGGAATTCAATCCCACTAGAAAAATGTATGAAATTGCTTGAATCAATGCCACGTCGGCGTCGTTGTAGAGCTGTGATTAATAATAAAGGATACGCAAAAAATATTAATTATAAGTTTTAGTAGCCTATACACAGTATCTATTACCTAACTTATCCTCTCGGGTGGCAGAAAATCATATTATGACTTTTGAAAAATTTTGACATTTGAATTTTGACACCTCTTGCTCAATAATCAAACCTATAAATTATTTTATCTTTTATTTTTTTGTATTGTTTCTAATTAGTTGTACATTATTGCTGGTACTTTATAACGTTGGTTTAATGCTCTAAGTTTAAAACTCATTTAGTTGTTTGTATGAAATTTAATATTGAATCGGTACTTGTTTAGTTGATATTTTGTTGTTTTTTCTAATAAATGATAAGTAAGATGCATTGGAAATTTATGTGGCGGGGATCTTGATTTTTCCAAACAATTACAAAACATATGAAAGTGATATTTGATGACATGATTTTTCATTTAATTGACTTCGTTTTGCTAGTTGCAGAAACACGATTTGTCAACTTTTATAACAGAGAAAAAAATATCAAAGTAACCTCTTTTAAAACATATATTTGCATTTTACAGGCTAACCAGACCGATTAAAGCATCTCATCATTCAAGCTCGCCTTAAACATATTTTATGCTATCTGTTGTTTCATTTTCAAATAAAAAGTATTAGGGTCAATTATCTTGTACGATGTTAGTTCCGTTGGTAGTGTTTCTAATTATATGTCCACCACTGTATATTGTATTAAATAGAAGGCTAGCGGATCACACTGTTACGCTACTTCCGTCACATTTCTAGATGTTTCGGTACTTCCGTCGCATTTCTACGAAATCACTCCCACAAATTATATATAATAGAAGGCGAGCGAAAAGAAGTTACACATCAAATATGTTTAGTCACCCATCCGATGACCGGTGTTTGAGAGAGTTGCTTAACTTCAGCACAATCTCAGACATCTCATCGACATCCATTATAAATATATTTACAAAAAGACATCGTAATTACAAATGGCCGCCTCGCCTCGGTATTAAAAGATAGTAAGTAAATTAACTTCTGTCACAGATAATCGGTCTTATTCGTTACGCACTAAGATTAGAACTGTATTCGAGAGAGATAGTCGTTTAGAATACTTCATGTAGACATGTATCATTTTAATATTTCATTTCTTTTGTGCAACATAATACTTCTGCTAGGTATGTTAACCTCTCGTTGTCCATAAAAACCAGTAGGCTTAGCCAAAGTAACATTAAGAAAACGATAGCGAAGTTCTAAAAAAATAAAATGTATGGGATTGACCTTGGGATTGACATAAGCCGCGCTAAATCACGTGGTCAATCTTTTTTTTTTCTTTTCTTTTAGTCAAAGTAATTTTTCGTACAAGTAATACATAAATAAACAATATTTCCATAAATGATGATGAATGATATTAGAAATGGAAAGTGAGAAATGATATACCCCCCAACCCCTCGAGTATCTCAGTAAAGATGTGGGGCTTTACTAAGTCCTCACGCGAGCTTCTTGAGAGAATTTGAAAAGTGACGTTGCACTGTTTTGTTTCATTTGCCAATACTCATGCACACTCACGAACACTTAACGGTTAATAATCCACCATTATTTCACATCAATATTCGACATAACACAAATTTTAGAAAATAAAACAAAACCGCAGACATGACTCTTCACTTTCCCGCCAAGAAGTTCGAACTTCGCTATCGTTTTCTTAATTTTACTTTGGCTACCGCCACAGACACAATAGACATTCAATTGTTCTATGGCTCCATATGGAGTCACTGGGAGATAAAAGATTAATTGTTGAGCTAGATTTACCTCAAGCCAAACCTCGGTGGCCGTGTGGCAGAGCGCTCGGCCCGACACCCGAAGGTCCCGGGTTCAATTCCCAGGTCGGGCAAAGTATCTCTCAGATTTTTCGATGCATAGCAAGGGTTTTGTGATCACTAATAGGGTTGCCAATTTTTTTAGACTAAATATAGTGTTTTTGGATTCAGTACACACGGCGGCAGATCAACCTACCCAAAACTGTCAAATTTCTACAATCAATTTTGAACTTTATTGTTTGGTTATAAGGATCAATATTCATTGGAGAAATTTGACAGATTTGGGTAGGTTGATCTGCCGCCGACTGTATCCATAAAAATAATAATAGATAGAGAATTAATTTAAAAAAATATAGTACCTATATTAAAAAAATATTTATTTTATTTCTTAAATGAATATTTTGTGTGTTCCGTTTTAGATAATAGAGACTGATTTTAACGACTTTGCTGATAAAATATAGTAGTTTCGCCTGCTATAATATATTATCAAAATAAGCTATTTACTTAAATGTAATTTCAGTAATAGTCTCTCTCCATCACTGCCAATCAACGAAGTACAGGCGTAGACATACTCCAGCTAACTACAGAGCATTACTGAACAAATTCTATCAAGTGAACCAGCATAACCTCAAGATAGCTACTTTCAAACCGAGCGATGAGACTTGGAAAGCCATTTTGCAGAGGAAACGGCTTGAAAATAAAAGGCAAACCAGTAAAATTTATATTGAAATGCAAAATGGTAAAAGTAATGATGAGAAAAAAGATAAATCAGGAAAGAAGATGGTTAACAAGAAGGAAGAAGAATCACTTTTGTATGAAGATGACACTGATTTGGCAGTTCAATGGTAGTCAACGTTACAAATAGGTATATTATAATACGGATGTTGACAACACCAATAATAATGTCCAGAACATTAAACGTATGACAGTAGGTAAAGGACAGTACAGGACAGTGGGTGACCGACCATTGCTTGGTTTTTTTTAAATCGTGTTTTGGAAATTATATTTAGATACGAATTACATACTGATCTTAGTGGGGCCTACTAAGATCAGTAAGTAATTCGTATCTAAATATAATTTCAAAAAAAAAAATACCTAGATACGAATTACGTACTGATAAAATATGAATGATATTTTTCGATCTTACCGACTTATTAATAAAAAATAAAACAAAACACAATAATAAAATAATCATCTGGACTCGAACCGGGGTCACCACGGGGTTGCCACGAACGCGTGCGACTTGCGACGCGGCGAACGGATTTCTAGTTCATTGCGCGCTATACAACGGCAGTCATAGTCAACGGTTATAGAAATAACGCAATGAACTAGAAATCCGTTCGCCGCGTCGCAAAACGCTCGTACTCGTGGCAGAGGCCCTACGTACTTCCCGCCCCGCGTACCTACCGCAGGCGAGAACTCTGTTAAGCGGTCTAGCTATAGATCGATTTATCGCCCTCGAAGAGTCGTTTCCGAGATTCATATAATAGATTCGTTTAAAACATTAACCTATTTTTTTAGTTTAAGTTTTATATATAAATTGCTTTATATAATCAAAGATAAATTGTATGCAAGCTATGTTAGTCTGTAAGGTATTTATAATATGGGCCTGTGTAACTTACCATCTAGGTATACATAATTTGTTGGCTGAATTAAATGATTTCTATTTTTTTATTTGACCTACGCGTGGACTTCTGTAACTACAAAAGTTTTTTATAAACATTTAATTGACGGAACGCAATAGTCACGTTATAGTTTGCTATTACCATAGAATTTCTATTGAAAAATCGTTTTGACAATAAACTAAATAAAAAGTTTCTCATTTTTTGTTTCACCAGTCAACCTACCACATTACCTCAAATGTGACGTCATAATCTCTTGTGACAACCTTCGAAGTTACGAAAGAAAAGGGACATATCTATCTCTTTCCAATACATCACCTAAGTTCATTAGTAAAAAAGTACGAACTGATTAATTTGTGTTGCTATTTTAGTCCGGTTTCTATGTGTTATATAGTTTAAAGCTTCGATCAATTAAATAGGTAGTTAAAAAGTATAGTGAAAAATTAAATGCCTAGGTACCCGACCCAGCCAGGAATCATGCCTGTGTCTTCCGCAATCCGGACGGCTGCACTGACCATTATGCTACCGGTATGTAGGGTGACGTAAGCACTGAATTTTTTCACTACTTTGATTTTGGCTGTTTTTAGCGGCAGCAGTTGTGACATCTATCCAACGGTTATTGCTCAATTATTGATCGATGGCATTTCATTATTATTCTGAGCGTCAAATACCGCCTTTACCACGGTGAATGCTCTGAGAAGCTCTTTGACCTCATTCCTCCCTCTCCATTCCTTTCCAGATCGACGCGTGCAGGTCTGAGAAGCCACCCTCATACCGTGCTGACCATCAAGTCACGTACCAAAAAGTTTGGACAATCGTTCCTTTGCCGAACTGCCCGTATGTGGAATGCGCTTCCCGCACACGTGTTTCCCTCCTCTTTCTCTCCCGGGTTATTTAAGCGGGGCGTGAAAAAGCATTTATGCAGGCCGCCATAGTGTGAGCGTTCGGCATAGCGTGGTAGCGCTGTGATGAACGCTTTCACTTCTTGGGCTTCACTGGCTGCTTTTCATCAGGCAGGGTGAGGCCATTTTGGCGTGCCACAATTTTAAAAAAAATGGAAAATGGTTTCTGTCACGGGGTCATAGAACACATTCCATCAAACCACCACCAAACATATAAAATTAGGTTTTTGTCTTAAATCTATAGGAAGAAATTAATGAAACGAATGTTTTAAAACTCAAAATATATTTATGAACTGTAAAAACACTAACGTTATTTAACAATTGATAATAAATGTAAAAAAAAATATACTGAAGCTTACTTTTCTAAGATATATCACTTTTTGTATATATAAATTGTATAAAATACTATTCTTATTTTACGATACATTTAAAGATCACTTAATGACAATTGATATTCTATTTATAATGAACATAACAAAAACTTTGTTGTATCTTAAACATAAACCCCCTTATAAATAAACAGAGAATAAGGTCCGAATAGTTATTCCGTGTTTTGTTCCTGTCATGTAAACGTCATTTCAAATTCAAGTAAAAGAAACAAAACACGGTATAATTATTCCGTGTTTTATTCATATTCATATTCATATTCATAAAGATATGAATATGAATATGAATATGAATAAAACACGGAATAATTATTCGGACCTTATTCTTTGTGTACGTCATTTCAAATTAGAGTAAAAGAAACAAAACACGGATTATTTATTCGGACCTTCTTTGTTTATTTGTAAGGCCCAAAAACTAGATCTGGGTGTGATCCAAGTGCGAATTTCGTCGCCATTCGATCACGTTAACAAAAACGAGAATTGTATGGCAAAATGTTAACTCTTCTCGTATGTCGCCAGGAGGCGCTGCTTCAATGCCATACTAATTACCCGACTGCGTCATTTTCGTTTTCGTAAACGTGATCGAATGAATACGGATAGTAAATGAAAAAGCACATGAAACGTCCTCCTCGAACTTCTTGGCGGGAAAGTGAAGCGTTATGTCTGCGGTTTTGCTTTATTTTCCAAAATTTGTGTTATGTCGAATATTAATGTGAAATAATGGTGGATTATTAACCGTTAAGTGTTCGTGAGTGTGCATGAGTGTTGGCAAATGAAACAAAACAGTGCAACGTCACTTTTCAAATTCTCTCAAGAAGCTCGCGTGAGGACTTAGTAAAGCCCCACATCTTTACTGAGATACTCGAGGGGTTGGGGGGTATATCATTTCTCACTTCCCATTTCTAATATCATTCATCATCATCAATTATGGAAATATTGTTTATTTATTTATTACTTGTAAATTAAATTACTTTGACACTGGCCAAATGTGCTAATCGCACGAAGAAAAAAAAAAACGTCCTCCTCTCCCCTAATTTTTTGCTGTGCCCGACGGGTCCATACTGTTCTTGACATTATTTTAAGATCCTTGTAATACATATGGGAAAGCAATAAAGATATAATAATAATAATAATAAAGAAAACTCACACTAGGCTAGGCACCCTATAGGGCAGTGTTCCGCAAACTTTTTGAATTCAGAAAATTTTGGAGGTAGTTACACCATAAAACCAAAATCAATTTTTAAATAATATCGCGAGATTTGCAACTGTGTTAGTATTAGTTATTTGTATTTTTCTTCAATTCGTCTATGTAACTTTATAAGATAACCTTCTAAAATGTTTTTGTTTTGTATATAATAGGTCTTTACCTATGAAATTGCCGTTTTTTTCTTATATATTAATAGGTGTATTACTTCCAAAAGTCAATACCGATTGTTAATATTATTATACACCTTTAATTAGGACTATGTTACTTAGGTTTCAGTAATAACAATGATTACTAATTTAGTGACTTTATCGCCCAATTATTTTTTTAAATTGACTAACATTTTTGTTCGCGGAATTGTCCTTTTGTTTCATTGTAGCTTTGAAGAGACTTAATTTTTTTCTTTTTAATGTCTGCTATATTTAGCTAGTGAAACAAACACACTACTCTACAATTTTTATAGTGTCAACATAAATAGATGCTAAGAAAATTAAAAAAACGTTAGTATGAAAAATAAAATTGTATAAAAAATCTTCATACAAAACGGCAATTTCATAGGTAAAGACCTAATATAATTATTAACGCAAATTTTGTTGCGAACAAATTTCAAAAACACAAATGTTGAAAAAATTTCCACGAGCAAGATTTGAACCTGCACCCTTCTGACATACCGTGTCAGGTGCTCTCCCAATTGAGGTACCGTGGTTCTAACCAGCCCGCCGAAATTTTTAACTTAGTGTAGGACGCCCCAGACAAGGTGGAGCGACGATCTTCGCAAGGTGGCTGGCAAGAGCTGGATGAGAGTAGCCGCGGATCGTGCTCAGTGGCGAGCACTTGGAGAGGTCTATGTCCAGCAGTGGACTAGTATAGGCTGATGGTGATGATGATGATGGATGATGTGTGTTTTATGTTTTTCAATTTTGAGGTCACCGATGAGATTCAAAAATCACCTTCCTGCCTCTAATACACCGGGAAGTCGTTGTCCACGTACTTAGCCCACGCGTGGAGCCCACCCGTGAGGTCAGTGACCTTGCCCTGGTAAGACTCCTCAATGGCATCTAGAACCTTCTTTGCGGCAATCTGGGAGTCGTTACCGCGCCGACATATGAATACGACTAGGAGAGAAAAGGATTATTAATAAATTATTAAATTAAAAACGTCTTAACCTTTTTACCGCCACACACAGTCGGATATAATCGACAAGTGATGGCGTGTCCTGTATTTTTTAAAATTGTGAAACATTAATAACCTCTAACCTTTTGTACCACACAGTCGGCTATAGTCGACAAGCGATAGCGTGTTCTGAACGCCCGCCGACTCTGCTATGATTGACACGAAATTAATAAAGACATTTTTAAATTTTGAAATCCCTATTATTTTAGCAAGATATTAAAATTTTTCAATATTTTTTTAAATTTCTTACCTGTAAGCACTTCGCCTTCATCTCACCTGATGTTAAGTGATGATAAGGCCGAAGGTGGAAGCGCACTTCACCCGGAATCCTCAACTGCTGAGGCACTGGCTATCTTATCTCTAGCTGCCGGAACACAACAATGCTACAAACATTGATGTTATGGCGACATATTTGGATAAGATGGTGGTAGATAGCCAGGCGAACAAACAAACAAACAAGCCCCAAAACCACCAACCAAATAGAGTACACAAAGGGGTACACTCCCCGCTAGGAATCGAACCTGAGACCTTTGGTAGACCCAAAGGTAGACCGGTAGTCTTACCCTTACAGAGGCGGTCAAATTCCCATGATTTTTTATTTTTTTGTAAACCATAGGTGTTGACGGTCATTACCGCCACTGGCGTTATCACTTGTCGGTTATATCCGACTGTAAGGTTCAAACAGTAACTTGGTAACTAACCTTGATTGGAACAACTCTTTATCTTCTCCAATAACTCTTCTAGCTTTCCACCACTCAAACTATCTATAGGACAGTTGACAGCGCCATCTATCTTGCACATGTTGAACTCCGGAGCGCTTCGTACATCCACCAATAGATGGCGTTGTTGGTTTGAGTGTAGGAGACGCTCCAGTTGTATTGCTGTTATACGGTTTTCTGGCGATAAGATGCGCAGATCGAGATCCTAAGTGGAGGTAAATTGATGTGGTATCATCGAATTGTATAATCTAAAATGAATTAAGTAAAAAAAGCTGGCTTAAAAAAATTTAATTTGAACATTGGAAATATAGTGTGTTTTTCCAAAGTGGGACAATGAGGAAGTCCGAAACCATAAGAAATATAGAGAAACTGTGTGTGCTCAATATAACTCGATACCCGAGACAGATGTCAAATTGGCATGCCTAGGGTTAAATAAATAATAAAACTTAAATAAATAAACTTTCCTACACTCACACCAATTATCTAGCCCAAGAGAAGCTTCTTTATGAAACTCGTTAAATGGTTACTAGACTACGGATAAACACACTTTAAATACTTAAAATACATACTTATTATACATAGAAAACACCCAGACCCGAGACAATATAGACAAACAATTATTTCTAAATTGACCCGACCGGGGATCGAACCCGGGACCTCAGAGATGGCGACACCATGAAAACCGGTGTGCAAACCACTCAACCAAGGAGGTCGACATTGATGTTATAGCGACATTTAGATAAGATGTAACATAATAAACTTACTATCCAGAAATTAATTTAACAGACAAAAACTGTTGACTCAATTAAAATCTCGGTAATCGTCTTAAAATGTAGCAAATAAATAAGAAATTGTGTTTTTTTTTATAAAAAATGTTTATTGACATATTTCTTAAAATTTATTGATATTTTATTCATTTAAAAAAAACAGCTTAAAATCTTAATTTTTTATTATAATAATATTAAAAACCTGCAAAAAAAATCTGGTATCTATTATGACATAATTAGGTATATAGAATATCACTAAATTAAGTACATTCTGGTCTATTTACAGGTCTGGTCAATCCAATAGATGACATAAATAAGTTATCATGACAATTTAAAAGTACTTAAACATTGTTTCTTCAATCATAGGCAAGTATTTATCTAGAAACTAACTGCGGTACTCAGAAACATCAATTAACATTAACGATTATTTAGCACCTAAAATTGTCTATTGTAAAATAGACTCTAACAGTGACGTTATAAGCACATTTTCGACTGAACATGTAGGTGCTCAGTAATCATTGACGATATGAGTGCGCCAGTACGAGTAGTCAATAAGCCAACTACGTTTAATAAATAATAATAAATTATTACAACAATATCACAAACGTTTATTCTAAGTAGGTAACATATTTCTTACATGTAACAAGTCATTTTTGGTGACAGTTATCGCTATAAATATGTCACCTAACATAGCAGCATAGTCACCTAAAATAAGGTATCTATAAAACTGTAAATAACAGAATATAAATTATTATAAAATTTCGTACAAAAAATCAACACAGCTTTAATATTGGAAAAAAATTAAGGCCTTCTCATCATGCCGCCGCCCCGGTTCAAATTCCGCTTGCAGAAAAATAATGTTTCCAAATTATATTCTACTACCCGATCCACCGCGTCGCATTGCGTCGCTAAATGGCCAGTTTTTACAGACTTTTTTATGCCTATAGCCTTCATAAATGTTTATATAATTTTTAACGCAAATTTTGTTGCGAACAAATTACAAAAACACAAATGTTGAAAAAATTTCCACGAGCAGGGTTCCGCCTTGGTGGTTCAGCCTTCCACAAAAATTGGGCTATCAAATGCAAAAAGTATTTTTTAAACCGACTGTTATTTCTAGAGATTAGCGCGTTCAAACAAAAAAAACAAACTCTATTATTTTAGCACTAGCTGTGCTCGCGACTTCGGCCGCGTGGAATATTGACTTTCGGCAGCACTTTTAATTTTTTAGGCTCTTTTCCCGTTTTTGCAACATTTTTCACTGATGCTTCGCTCCTATTGGTCGCAGCGTGATGTTATATAGCCTAAAGCTTTCCTCGATAAATGGACTATCCAACACAAAAAGAATTATTCAATTCGAACCAGTAGTTCCTGAGATTAGCGCGTTCAAACAAACAAACTTTTCAGCTTTATAATATTAACCTTTTTACCGCCAACAACTTCTATAGAAGTTCGAGATTTTCGTGCCGTCCACGCCAGCACTTCTATAGAAGTTCTTCTTTGTACCTACTTAATTAAAATACATTTATACGTTGGCGTACAGCGGGACATCGCGTGCAGGATAGTTGGGCGGTGAAAAGGTTAATATAGAATATAGATAATAAATGTTTATGGCTAAATCAACAAAACCTGATCGTCGGTGCTGTAAAAAAAATTGGCACTAACATCATTATTCAGATCTTTTACAATTTCAACATTTTGATACTCATTGAGGCTAGGCAATACATTATGTTCTGGTACTAAATCGCACAAATCATTTTCATTCTTAGGCTTGAAAATCCTCAAATTCCTTAAACTCACAACTTTCGAAAACGTCTTTCTCGACGCCGGACTAACGTTCTCGCTTTTCATAACTTTAACATATTCCGTGTACAATTGATACAAATTCCTGATATGACTCAAATTTATATACCTTATGTTTGTGCAAGTATTTCTACAAAAACTACACTTTGATGGTGTTATCGGCAAAGCGTCTATATAAGAGTCTACATTTAACGATTTTATTGGTTTCTTATGAGATTTAGGCTTGTCATTCTGACACAACCAGCTTCGAATCATAGCTTCTTTCAAAGCTAGCGTATTCAAAAACATTGAACGGCACACCAATCTCTTTTCGCCTTTATTGTACAAATGATAGAGTTTGGAATCGCCTTTTCTTGACACTGCATCTTTTTTTCGTCGTCTCTTCGGCGGTACAACATCGATTAACGATCTGACATAATCTTTCTTCTCTTTCCAATTCAACTCGTGCCAGAAGTGACGGAATATATGCTGTCTCGCTCCCTCTTCGAACTCTGAGCACAGACGGGATAGACGCTTTGTGCATATCTCCGATTTGCAGGTGGGGCCTATTTTTCGTTCGGATTTCGGTACGTCCTGTATCCATACACGTTTGTCGTGGCTAGCTTTACGAAAGCCGTAGTAACTTTTGCCTGACATACGTTTCTCTTTCTCCTGTTTCCGCCTTTCTGTGACTAGTAAAGATGTGTTGATCTGTAACAAACATTAAAAGATAATTGGAATAAGTTGAAGTACTTATAATAGTAATAATAATAAAACTTTATTTGCTAAAAAACATGGTAATATGGTCTTAGTACACTTTAAAGGGCTCATGTTTTGCTTTTAGAATACAGCATGCAAATACAATATTATTCAATATTTAAAATTATTTATGCATATCAAGATCAAAATACTAGGTACAGTTTTTTTTTTAATTTCACAATACAATTCATTAATTTAGTAAATGTCAAAATCTATACTAATATATAAAGCTGAAGAGTTTTTTTGTTTGTTTGTTTGTTTGAACGCGCTAATCTCAGGAACTACTGGTTCGAATTGAATAATTCTTTTTGTGTTGGATAGTCCATTTATCGAGGAAGGCTTTAGGCTATATAACATCACGCTGCGACCAATAGGAGCGAAGCATCAGTGAAAAATGTTGCAAAAATCAATTATAATTATAGTTTTTCAATTAACCATTGCATTAATTTCTTTCTAAATAAATGTGTGTTCAGTTCTTTAATATATTTAGGTATTTTATTATATATCTTTATTATATACTTCACTATATAGTATAAAACAAAGTCGCTTCCCGCTGTCTGACTGTCCCTATGTATGTATGTATGCTTAGATCTTTAGAACTACGCAACGGGTTTTGATGCGGTTTTTTTTAATAGATAGAGTGATTCAAGAGGAAGGTTTATATGTATATCAGCATTGCACCCGTGCAAAGCCGGGGCGGGTCGCTAGTTCTAAATAAAAATGAGAATTGGAATAGGTTGAAGTACTTTCTAAATAAGAATCAGGTTTCTTTGACACCTACTTCAGGCATCAGTCTCTCACAGATAGGATATAATTTAGTCATCCATCTATACCATAGTTAAGTACCTTTTGTGATGAGAAAAATAAATAACATTTTTATTTTTCAAGTTAGTAAATAGTCTTTGACTGCCCCACTGCTGGGCAAAAGCCTACATCATTGAAATCACGTCATCACTGCAATTGATGGGTAATGGCTTAAGGCGACGCATCGCTAAACAATAAATCTCATACGGAGCGTTTAGCCCCGTACCATAAGAAAAACTGTTTTTTTTTCCTTCAAATTAAAACTAAAAATTATTTAAAAAAAATGATCTACAATATTGAAGTGTGTGTTAAGCCTGTAAAATGCAAATCTGTGTTTTAAAAGAGGTTACTTTGATATTTTTTTGTTATAAAATTTGACAAATCGTGTTTCTGCAACTAGCAAAATGAAGTCAATTAAATGAAAAATCATGTCATCAAATATCACTTTCATATGTTTTGTAATTGTTGGGAGAAATCAAGATCCCGCCATGTAAATTTCCAATGCGTCGCCTTAGTCAATATGCATCGGAAAATCCGAAAACACACGTTGCCCGATCTGGGAATTGAATCCGGGACCTTCAAGTATCGGGCCAAGTGCTCTGCTACTCGACCACCGAGGCGTTAACAGAATGCCTTGACCCAGCATCAGCAGTGGGACAGTTATAGGCTATTATTGTTAACACTGGAACATACATATATGTATAGTATCTGGACAAACCTAACATAGGCTTTAAGATATTTAATATATAAACCGATATTTGTAATTATATTTTTGTTGATTATTAATTAAAAAATTTTGTTTCTCATTTTTATGCGGATTTCAAATTGTTTTCATATAAGGTATATTATACATGGTATAATATAGTGTTGTAGAGGCACATAAATGACATTTTACAATTATAATAAGTGTAGATAGAAAAAAAACGTTCACATGCAAATAACATTTTTAAAAACAACAATAATTAAGGTGAGAATCGCGTTAATAATTGTTTTGATAATTTAAATAGTTATAAGTAAGTATATCAGACATTTGTGTTTTCTTACAACAACAAAAGTAGTAGTATTATATTGTTTTCTAAAGTTTACGTGAACACTTACACATTGAAATAAAACAACTTTTACGGATCTACTCGCGTTTATTTTACACATTTAATGTATATCCTGACGTTTCGAACCCTTTGCAGGGTCCGTGGTCACAGGGAGACGGTTAAAGTTGTTTCATTTCAATAGTAGTATTATATTACAGTTTATTTGTCATTTCATCTTTGCAGATGAAATACCACAAATTTGATAACACGACGCTATAGTAAATTTTTACTTTTTATTTTCAAGTGCTAATTGCTGCACTGAAGCTAAATTAAATATTTATAAAATTTATAAATATTTAATATATAGATATTTCAAAATCGCGAATGTTTTCAGTCTACATTTATAAGTAATATAGAAATATAATAATCTTATCTAAGTACGTCGCCGTAACAACAATGTTAGAAGCGTTGTTGTGTTTAGACAGTTAAGAGATAGGATACAAAATACACAATTGTAATAAATGAAACTAGCTTACCTTGAAGATAACATTCGCAATTTTGAAATCGTTGCTTGAACACTCACTGATTTTCAGTTTCACTCTTCATAAATTATTTTTATTTTTCTCACTTCATTTATTTTAGCCGTACAGCGAGCACCATTACTTTCTATTAAATTGGAAAGTGACTGAGACAGAACCTATTATATAAGCTATCTGACACGTGACAGATAGCCTATCAAAAGGCAAAACGTAAATGGATCTGTAGCATTATTTAATAATATGTAAATAAACGCGAGTTAATTCGCATACAATAAATTGGAATACAGACAATATTTTAAATATGCCATGTTTTTCGAAAGTCTGTTTTTTTCTCAAAGTAATCTACATAACCAGACATTTTATAATTATAGCCCGGTACAGTAATCATTATTGGTTTTACAGTAAGTCTGTCTAAATTAGGGATTTTTGCATACCCTTTCCACTGTCGAACGACCGGCTACCGGTCGCTTTAAAAATAGCCCATTAAGAAAACGATAGCGAAGTTCGAAAAGAATAAAACGTATGGGATTGACATAAGATTAACCACGTGATTTAGCGCGGCTTATGTCAATCCCATACATTTTATTCTTTTCGAACTTCGCTATCGTTTTGTTAATGTTGCTTTGGCTAAGCCTACAGCTGTCGCTGTCCGGCTATCGGTAGCTTTTTCCCTTCCGTCTTTATGCTTCGACAGTTACGTGAATACTATGCCGATCCCGCTCTAATTTATACAGAATGTAGTTAGTAGAACAAGGATGGGAAATAATATCACTTGCGTCTAAAAAAACACCATTTCATGACATATTGATATTTGTTTTTCAGTTCTCAAGCAAGTTTTGCTTCGATCATAATAGTATATACTAGCATAAGAGGAAATACTACGGTCGACTGAATTGAAAAGTATGTATGAAAAGTAGACAAAATCAACGTTTCGTAGTCCCCTGATTTCTCCTCCAAAACTGGACCGATTTAATTACTTTTTAATTAAAAATTTAAAAAAAGCTTTGGCTGTGTCCCTATGTTTTGCTTTTTTTTGATATAATCTCGTCAAATTTGGGAAACACAGCGGAAAATCTGGCCAATTTTTAAGGTTTTTTAAAGGTTTATATCTTTTTTAATAATTAATTTATGAAAAAAAGGAAAACATAGGGACATAGCCTAAGCCTTTCTTTATTTTTTAATGAAAGTAATTAAATCGGTTCAGTTTTGGAGGAGGAATCAGGGGACTTATGCCTGATTTCACCATTGACCCCTAAGTTTTAGGTGATCCCTAAGCCACGTTAGGTGACAGTTGTTGGAGCAAAACCGTCACCTAAGATGGCTTAGGGTTCACCTAATACTTAGGGGTCAATGGTGAAAATGGTCAAAAGAAACGTTGATTTTGTCTACTTTACATACATATTTTTCAGTTCAGTCGACCTTAGTGTTTCCTCTTATGGATCCGAAACAAAAGTGCATCACAAAAAAATTGATTAAGACTTTCAAATATTTATATACAATACTGTAATTCAAAACTGCAATTATAAATAAACTAGCGGCCGATCGCGGTTTCACCCGCGTGGTTCCCGTTCCCGTGGGAATATCGGGATAAAAACTATCCTATGTTTTAATACATACATACATACATATAATCTCGCCTCTTTCCCGTAGGGGAAGGCAGAGACCACTTTTTTCCACTTGCTACGATCCATACATACTTGTTTCGCTTCGTCCACTTTCATTATTTCCTTCATACATGCTCTTCGGTTTAGGGTACTCTTGACCTGGCCTTTTTCCAAGACGTCCCCGATTTGGTCTCGAAACATCCGCCTAGGTCTACCCCTTCCAACACTTCCAATCACACTCCCCTTATACACTTTTTTCGTCAATCGTTCTTCATTCATTCTCTCGACATGTCCAAACCATCTCAGCATACCTTTCTCAATTTTTGTCACTACATCTTCTTTCAGACCACTATGTTTCCTTATCTCACTATTTCTTATCCTGTCATTCAGTTCAACTCCTATCATACTTCTTAACGCTCTCATCTCAACTGCATTTATTCTGCTTTCATGTTTCTTCTGCCATACCCAACTTTCACTTCAGTACATGAGTGTCGGAACCAACAGCCCCTCACGCACAGCCAAACGAGCCTTGTTAGACACCTTCCGACTGTTCATGAAGGAGTGCAAAGCTCCATTCACCATGTTTCCTGCATGTTTCATGTTTTAATCCAGGTTATAAACTATTTGTATGCTGAATTTCATCCAAATCCATCCATCCGTTGCAGCGTGAAGAAGCAACAAATATACAACGAACATACACACAAACTTTCGCATTTATAATTTGAATACTTACAAATAGTAAAACCATTATTATATTATTTCACAATAACATAACTAACTATATTAAAGAAAAAATTAAATAAGATAACTAAAGACAAAATAAAACCTATAAATAAAAAATGTCCTCCAGCTGTGGGCTCAAGGGAACGGTTCCAAGAATGCTGGCAACATTACCTCTTTGGATTGCCAAGCTAATACGTTGGCAGAGGTAGCTGCCAGCCTTCTTGTAAAAAATAGTTGGATTTACACAATGTAGATTAAAAAGCGATTAGTTTCGATTAGATTACCTTCTCTTTGGCCTGCGCTTTGCAGAACATCTCGTAGTCTATGAGGCGGGTGATGCTCGGCGATTGGGAACACACCGCGCACTGCGGATGGCGCCCGCGCAGGGTCACTGGGGGACATATGGTTATGTTAGTCCCGCTGATGGGGTTACTAACCGCCTCGTTCCTTAAAATATGGTTGAGTGAAGCGATGGCCGATTCATATGTCATACTCATGAACGAGTGCCGCCTGTGCAGGGACCGGAACCGCTTTCCATATAAGGGGTTTTTGATTGGGTAATTCATAGTCTTATTTTCACAAACCCTTTCAATACGGTAAGCATTTCGTCGACATACTGCATCGAAAGGCTAAACCAAATTGATACAGTTAATTAGGGTAAGCACTAACCGCATCCAAAAACCCTGTTGAGGCTAACCCTATAAATAGGGTTTTAACGCGCACAAGCAATTCAAGCTTGTACGTGCAATGCATTAGACTTATTATTGCATTACCGTTTACGTGTCCTATCTCGTTTTCGTACATTTTGGTGAATTTTACTAACATACCGGTATTTAAGTTCGGATCGCGGCATTGATTTGACTGCGGCGGCGTCGATAGGACACGTAAACGGTAATGCAATAATAAATCTAATGCATAGCACGTAGAAGCTTGAATTGCGTGCACGTTAAAACCCTTTTTATAGGGATGCGGAGTGCTTACCCTAATTAACTGTATCAATTTGGTTAGCCTTTCGATGCAGTAAGTGACGAAATACTTACCCGTATTGATAGGGTTTCCCTAACAATCGGCTTAATCTAAAAAAAGGGGTTTTTCGGTCCCCCTGTGAAGGCTGGTCTGTTCTTGCATACTTATCTTATTTTTATTATTATTATCTATTAGTTTAGCTTTGTTTTTTCTTAGACATTTTTAGACTTTAGAGTAATAATAATAATAATAAAAATCTTTATTTGGCACCATTTCAATTTACAAACTTAATGTGAACGATAACAACCGCATTCGTCGCATGACTGTGTCGCAGTTGCCAACGCCCACCTCCAAGACTGAGGAGGGTTCGGTACACTATAACAGCAGATCCTTACATAATAACTTTAGATAACAGAGGTTATTATATCTATGGTATACATTTTTAATAACATTAGGTATATAAGAAAATGTGTGTGTGTGTGTGTGTGTGTGTGTGTGTGTGTGTGTGTGTGTGTGTGTGTGTGTGTGTGTGTGTGTGTGTGTGTGTGTGTGTGTGTGAGGGTGTGTGTGTGTGTGTGAGGGTGTGTGTGTGTGTGTGTGTGTGTGTGTGTGTGTGTGTGTGTGTGTGTGTGTGTGTGTGTGTGTGTGTGTGTGTGTGTGTGTGTGTGTGTGTGTGTGTGTGTGTGTGTGAGGGAGTGTGTGTGTGTGTGTGTGTGTGTGTGTGTGTGTGTGTGTGTGTGTGAGGGAGGGTGTGTGTGTGTGTGTGTGTGTGTGAGTGTGCGTGTGAGTGAGTGTGTGTGTTGTGTGTTAAGCATGTTAGGGGACTGATCAAGCAAGTTAATGTATTTTTTTTTTCTTCATTTATTGTTTATTTAACATTTAAATTTTTATTAATCAAGCAACTTTTCTGTTTCATCATAAGTTAATTCTAGAATCCATTTTGATACTGAAATTTTACTTTATTATAGAGAGGACGACTAGAGAAATGAAACTGACGACGAACGACTTCCAATCGACTACGCAAAACTTGGCAGACCTTGTCACTACGGCGCTTATTTTTATTTAGATCTGGGTCATATGAAAGAACAGAATGGTTCCGAAGAATGCTGCTCAGCACATACAGTTTCCTGACGGTGAGGACTTCAGAGATGCTATAAAGCTCTGTCGTGGGGAAACGCAGTGGTTTGTTGAGCATTACCTTTAACACTGCTCTTTGAGCTCTCTCCAAGCGAATGATATGTGATTTCGCAGCACCACCCCAAGCCGCAATACAGTAAGTGAAAACTGACTGAGCCAATGAAAAGTAGACAGTTTTAAGTGTTTTAGCATCGGCACTACATCTCAATTTTTTGAACAGGAAAATAAGTTTTCTAGTGCGGGCAGTTGCCGAATTTATTTGATCTTTCCAGCTCAACGTACAGTCAACGATCACACCGAGGTATCTCAATGAGAGGGTACGACCAATTTGGAGACATGTTTCGTCACATTGAGTATTTTGCTCGCATTTATGTGCTGTGATAGTATATGACATTGGAGGTTGTGACTTCATACTAGGGGTAAAAGTTATAAATTTTGATTTTTGTACATTAAGTGTCAATCTGTTATTAAAGAGCCAATTCATTACTATTTTAAGCGAATACTCAGCATTAATTTGTGCTTCTGCCCAGCTTTCACCGTGTATGATTAGTGCCGTATCATCCGCGTAAGTAACAATGTCGGTGTTTGGTATGGTGAGATTACAGAGTTCATTAATATAGATTAAAAAGAGGGTTGGACCGATCACACTGCCTTGGGGGACGCCGATAGAGATGGGTTCCTCTTCGCTTACCACATCACCTATTTTTATACACTGACTACGATCACTAAGGTAGCTCCTAAAAATTTCCAAAGCCAGGCCCCTAATACCGATGTGCTCTAATTTGCTCAAAAGAATAGGGACTGAAACTGTATCAAAGGCCTTCGACAGGTCGAGAAAGATACCTATAGTTTTGAGATTTTTGTTTAAGTTTAATGAAATCCTGCTCGTTAATTTTAGAACTGCATCCTCAGTATTTTTCGCTGATCTAAAGCCATATTGATTTGGAGCTAGAATCTCTTTAAATTTTAAATAATTAAGCAGTCTCTTATTTAGGATCTTCTCAAAAATTTTTGATATGGTGGTGAGAACAGAGATAGGTCTGTAGTTATTCATGTTTTTTTTATCACCAGTCTTATGAATGGGATGTACAATGGCCTTCTTCAGGACCTTAGGCACGCTGCCGGAGGAAATGCATAAATTAATAACATGACACAATAGGGGAACTAAAACATATCTTGCAGCTTTAATTAATGAGGAAGAAATTCCATCCCAGCCTACTGCACAGTCAGATTTAAGATTCAAGATTATAGACTCTATTTCTTCGCAGTCGGTAATCAAGACAGCCATAGAATCTTGGTGACTACTCTGTGTATTATAAATTAAGTTTTGTGTTTGTTTATAAGGTCTTGTATTTTTAGAGCATAGTTTATTAGCTAGTTCCTTCCCTACATTTACAAAAAAGCTATTTACCTTATTTACAGAGCTAATTGGATTCTTCTCTATTTGTAACAGATCGTCTGAGGTAGTATTTTTGTTGCTAATATGGGTAATGTCCTTTATCAATTTCCATGTAGCTTTTGAGTCTTTAGAGTGTTTTTGGAACTGCGTACGCTCAAACTCACGTTTGATTTTCTTAATTAAATTGTTGCAAAAATTTTTATAGCGGATATAAATTGCTTTGTAAGTTTCATTTTCTTGGTTTTGTTTTGATTTTTTATACAATTTGTCTCTATGTCTGACGCAACGGAGAAGCCCAGGAGTCATCCAGGGTTTCCTTATCCTTTTTCTACTGGGAATGTTTATAAGTTTAGTATGGGTTTTAACTATAGAAGATATGGTATTTACTAACAAACTCATAGCATCGTCAGCGTTAGTTGAGTTTGTTACAGGTAAGAAGTCGGCTTTTTCTATATCGGTGATGCATGCTGGAATGTCTATACGTTTTGATATGTTACTACTATTTTTTGGAACCGGTTTGAGTTCATGCATGAGTAAAACTGGATTGTGGTCAGTAATTAGGGAATCAATGATTAAGCTAACTGCCTGCTTATTAGATTTAAGTAATATGTGATCAAGGCAATTTTCTCCTCTCGTAGGAAGGGTATGTGCGGGTAATAACCCATGAATAGCAGTCATATTTAGGTAAGCGTCTGCGTCAGTGTCAATGTTGTTTGGCATTATATTAATGTTCACATCCCCAATGAGAGCAATATTTTTATACGACTTTAGAAGGTTTAAAGTTTGATTTAGACTTACAACAAAATTATCAATGTTCCTATGGGATGGGGAGCGATATAGCGCTAATATAGCTAATTCATCAGTAATCTTTAATATCAAGCAGTTTGCATTACTGAGATTTGGCTCTTCAACGATACAAGGGATTTCGATTCGGACGTATGCAACGACCCCCTCGTTTTGGTTTGTGTGGCCTGATTTATAGGATACATAACCATTTATTAGAGGTATAACTGGGCATTTGCTAAGCCAACATTCAGAAACTATGATTACATCGACAGATATACTTATGTTTTCTAATAGCAGTAACAAGTTATTAAAATTAGTATCGTTGCCTAGGCTTCGAATATTAGTATGGAGAATCGCAAGTGAGCTACCTTTAGGTGAATAATTAAGGCAGAGTTCAGGAGAGCATACAAATGATTGTGATACGGATATATTTTCTAAGTCATTTATAATATTTGAACTATCATCCATTTTTATTTTCATAGTTTAACATGGGTACTGAATTATTGGAAATGTAATTTAGTTTATTTAGTCCAAAAACTAAATAGCATTGTACTGAATTTACGAAAGAGTTATTTAATTTATCTAAGGCAATAATTAAATAGGAATTTATCTTTTTAATATTTAAACAGGGCATTGTAGGTTTGGAAGTATAATAATTTGTGCTTAACTTGTTTGTAGGTAAGTGATTTTGTTTGTATGGTATGAATGTGTGAGTACTGTATTTATGTGTACAAAGTGTATTTTTATTTAGAGTTATGTGTGTGGTGAGTTTTACAAGGTAAAGAAAGTTTTTGAACAATTTAGTTGATAAGCCTGAGTTTAAGTACCAGGATACATATCTACTACATTTATACAATAAAACATAATTAGTTTTAAACTTCAAAATCACATGAAGCAGAA
Source organism: Eudonia lacustrata (assembly GCA_947562085.1). NCBI lineage: Eukaryota > Metazoa > Arthropoda > Insecta > Lepidoptera > Crambidae > Eudonia > Eudonia lacustrata. The sequence goes on from OX387333.1 coordinate 12,270,633, forward strand.
AATATATGCTTTTGGTACTATAATAATAATAATAGCAATCAACGATATCTAGTCATTGTTTATTGTTTAGTTTTTCTAGGTCGTGATTTGATACAATAAGTTTTGGCGGGGCCCCATCTTTCTCACGCAGGAAAATCTTGCCATTTGAAACCCAGCAGTAGCGGTAGTAATTATGTGTTTTTGCGAACTCTCTGGCTAGGTAAAATAACCTCTTCATCATAGGCGATAGGTTTTCAGATATGAAGATGGGCAAGGCGGGGCCGCCAATTTTCAGTGTCTCAGTAGTTAGGCGATATTTTTTATTAAAACGTCTGTAGTTTTGGATTATTCTTTCTTTCAAAAGAACACTATTTAACTCCACTATGATCGCTCTGTTTGTACCCGGTTCTTTAGTTTTAACTCTAAAAATGTCCTTTATTTCCAGCGGCTGAAAAGTAACTGAAAGCGTTTCACCCAGGGATAGCATTGTTTTTAAAAGTGACTGTTTTGTTTCAGAGTCATTTGTAGGTATATTTCTTATCTCTAAGCAAGCTGATCTCGAATTTCGCTCAAACTTTTCTAATTGATTTTCCAACTGTTCAATATGTTTTATATTATTAGTCCGCTCGGATTCAAGTTGGTTTATTTGTGTTACTAGCGAGTCATATCTGTGTGACATAAACTCAATAGAGGCTTTTATTTCCGTATTTTGATTTTTTATTTCTTCGTATATTTTTTCTATTTTTGCATCTTGTCGCTCCTGGCGCTCCTTAAATTCGTTAAACATTAACTTCATTTCGGACAAAACTGTGTAAAATTTATCTTCATGATAATCATGTGAATCGCCGGATCTCATACGTTTTGCGCGTTGAGTTACGCCAAAGTAGACGTTCTCATCAGTCAAACGGGTGTCATCGTTAAGAGTAGGTTCTGACGCGCTGTGTTGTAAACTTGTATTTATTCCAGAGAACATGGATGCGGCGTCGCCGGCGGACGCGGCGGCAGGTGGCGGGGAGCGGTTGATAGGCATTATTATGTTTCGTAAAATCCGTGCGTGAGCGAAAGACGGTGTCGAAAAACACCCGGCAACTATGAGTCAGTAGGAAGTAAGGTTAAAGTTGGCACGCTTAGAAAGAGTCACTTATATTCGTCCTTGTTTAACAGTGGGCGTAGTCAGTCCGAGCGGCAGCAGTGTGAAGAGCTTGCGCACCAGGAGCACTAGCCGTCTTTGTCTATTGGTGGGAGGGGTTTATGTGCGCTCGCGCAGAGGAACAAGTAAAATGATGACTATTCACTCACGCTCAGTATCGTCCTTGTCTGCCAATGACCGCTAATATGGCACGTTTGAAACACTTCTTGCGGAGTATGCACTCCTATTTATTTAAACTGATTTTTAAGTGTAACTTTTATTTATTTTTAGATTCAAATTGAACATAGATTTATTATTGAATGCGTCTGTACTCCACAGAGGTCCGGAGGGAAGGGAAGTAAGTAGTAAGTAAGTAAGGAGTAAAACACTATCGTGCACTATATTTAATGTATACTAAATGACCCGATAGACGTTGTCTTGCCTAAGTTTAATAAATATGTGCCACAAACGCCATCCATTACCAGTAATCCAAAGTGGCGATTACCATACAAAATTACCAATAATTTATTTTTCGATTTCTCAGCGTTTTTTCTCAGAGTTATCACTTGTTTTTTTTTAATAAACCATCCTTGTATTAGAGCGAACAAAACAAAATAACAATGATTCAAATCGGTCAAGCCGTTTTTGAGTTTTAGCGGGACTAACGAACAGTAATAGATTTTTATTTATATATAGACAATATATAGATAGATAGTTCTAATTAAAAGTTTAAGATAAGATAAGATAAAGATAAGATTACTAAAAGTTCGATTCCCACTCCAGCTTCCTGGGGCTGGATGTTTTTTTTTTAACATTTTTTTTCTAGTCAAATTATCTTGTATCTAAAAGTTTTTTTATTTGTAATCTATAAGTCAAAGTCTAAGTCAAATATTCTTTATTCAAATAAACTTTAGAAGTGCTTTTGAATCGTCCAAAAATTTTTTTACCTACTACCCATTCAGGACGTCTATTTGTTAGCTGTGGAGAAGAATGGGCGCAAGAAACTCCACAGCTTTAATATACCTAATATGTAACGACATTTACATAATTATACTAGCAGCCGCTCGCGGTTTCACCCGCGTGGTTCCCGTTTCCGAGGGAATATCGGGACAAAAACTATCCTATGTGTTAATCCAGGTTATAAACTATCTGTATGCCGAATTTCATCCAAATCCATTCAGTAGTTTTTACGTGAAAGAGTAACAAACATCCATTCATACTTACAAACTTTCGCGTTTATAATATTAACCTTTTCACCGTCCAACTATCCTACACGCGATGTCCCGGTGTACGCCAACGTATAAATGTATTTTAATAAAGTAGGTACAAAGAAGAACTTCTATAGAAGTGCTGGCGTGGACGGCACGAAAATCTCGAACTTCTATAGAAGTTGTTGGCGGTAAAAAGGTTAATAGGATATAAACTCACCAGTTCTGAACGTCATATCCTCTCCGTCGAACAGTAGCAATCTGCCGACGAGTAGTTTCTCGTGCGTATGTCCGACTATCAGCTTGATCGCTTCTAATGCTTGGAGTGCACCTGCATACAATATGACATCATCATTATCAGTCTACTCGTACAAACGAACCTACAATCTAAAAAACTCCCTTAAGAAGAAAAAGACGATGATGATGATTGAAAAACAACAAAAAAATTAAAAAAAAAACAAAAAAAAATTTAAAAAAGTTTTTTTTAAATAAACATATATTAGACTTCTTGGCGGGAGAGTGAAGAGTGATGTCTGCGGTTTTGTTTTATTTTCTAATATTTGTGATATGTCGAATATTAATGTGAAATAATGGTGGATTATTAACCGTTAAGTGTTCGTGAGTGTGCATGAGTATTGGCAAATGAAACAAAACAGTGCAACGTCACTTTTCAAATTCTCTCAAGAAGCTCGCGAGAGGGCTTAGTAAAGCCTCACATCTTTACTGAGATACTCGAAGGGTTGGGGGGTATATCATTTCTCACTCCCCATTTCTAATATCGTTCATCATCATCATATAAGGACATATTGTTTATTTATGTATTACTTGTAAGAAAAATTACTTTTGACAATGGCTAAATGCTAATCGCACAAAGCCATCAACTAAAAAAAAAACGTATAATAATTATTTTCTCTACCCGAAAATCCGTTGTCCCTGTAAAATCGGTAAACAGCCCATACTCACCTATAACCCCCGGCACTGGCCCCGCCACCCCGTGGGCAGAACAACTGCCCACTGCTGCGGCGGGCGGCGGCGTGGGAAACACGCAGCGGTAGCAGGGACCGATGAGGGTCGGCTCCTGGGGGTTGGAAGTTCGATGCCCGGGTGAGCAACAACGAAACAGAAATAAGACAAAAACTTACAGAAGTGGAAAGAAACAAGAATATTCGAGTAGCTTCAGACAATTAATACGTAACTTTTTAAAACGTTGTCGATTATGTATTGAAGTTGGAGGAAGGAATTTTGAAAATTTTCTGTAGTAAATAGTATTTTTTCAGTAATTTGTGCCTTTTATTTCTTATCCAAAAACAGGTAATTTCACAACTAGCAATTTTGACAAATGGTCACATTTTTAATCAGTGGTGAGACCAAAATTATTGTAATTCAATTGAATTTCAATTAAAATTAATTTAAAATCATTTTTAAGTTTAATTTACCCTAAGAATGATAAAAAGTAGAAAAATAACTTTAAATCGGGTTTCAATGATTTCAGCCTATCCGCCTTCGAAGGCCGATTACAACAAAAAAGGCTAGTAAAGTACTATTTTTTTTTATGATTTCGGTAGTTTAGGACTCTGCGAAGTTTTTAAACTTAGCACGAAGCTATGAAAACTCCTTTTTGTATTTTTAAATTGAAGTTGAATGTTTGAGTAAATCTTACTGAAAACTAAAGTTATAACTTTCAAGCCTTTTTTGGGTAACTTCAAGTAATTTCAGGAAGCTGAGTTATTTTTTTTATTAAAACAACATTCAATACAATCATGTCACACAAAAAAAAACTGCAAAATACTTACTAAATAAAAAGATATGAATTTTTGAAACCTCGCTGGCAGAATACATTAAAAAACCCCAAAAAAAATTATAACTCGAAAACTACAAAAAATCGCGGAACATACATGGGGTATTTTTGGATACCCCAGGTGTGAGAATTCAAAAAAAAATTGATTGACGTCACTACTTGGACCACCCATATGTATATCAAGTAACGACATTTAGAAAAAAAAAGTATGTCGTTACCCGTTACCAAATCATATAATATTTATTTGAATACATTTACAATTAAAAACTTCCAAGAGCCCGGAATTACAATATCTGCAATAAATGATTTTATTATAATTATTATGAATACTAACCTTTTCATTGCAATTCCTCTCAGCTCTATACCCATATACAGTGAGTTGCCCTTCCATTTTTAAAGCACTACCTGATATTAAAGGTATCTGAAACAAGTACAAAGATATCGATTTCTAAAGTTTATGCAAACACTACACATTGAAATTTAACAACTTTTACGGATCTAATAGCGTTTATTTTACACATTACTTTGAATTAATGTTTATCCTGACGTTTCGAACCCTTTGCAGGGTCCGTGGTCAAAGGGAAACTGAGGTGTTGGTCGTCTCATAATCAGTTGGTAGCTTGTATACCCTCATTTAAATTTAATGAGGTGCGTTCCGTTTTACGCAGAAAGAGCTTACAGTATCTTTTGGTCTGGCAGAATGGTGTTGGTGTGTGACCACGGACCCTGCAAAGGGTTCGAAACGTCAGGATAAACATTAATTATAGCTAATGTATAAAATAAACGCGAGTAGATCCGTAAAAGTTATTTCATTTCAAAATACAAAGATACTTAATTGCACCCACCAAAGTAATCTCTGCACTACCCTATGGTTGACTGGTAGAGAATGCTTCAGGCATTAAGTACGCCATGTAATATATGTTGCAAAAATTTAAATGAGTAAAATAATATAATAAATAAAGCTTCAGCGAAGTCGATATCTATAGGGTGTTTGGTAATCTATATACATACACACTCACACACACACACACTGCCAATTGCTTGGACCTTCTGCTGACCACAGATCCAGACAGATACTCAGTAACAGTTTCTGCTCCACTGGGTACTTCTGATCATTGTCTGGTTAAATCTGTATCCGTTTATTCCCCACCTGAAAATTGCCCTTGTGGCCCAAGACGGGTGTGGCGATACAGGTCAGCAGATTGGGATGAAATGCGTCACTTTTTCTCGTCCTACCCTTGGCGGAGGGTTTGCTTCAAGTCAGGAGATCCGACGAGCTGTGCTGAAGCCGTTACCGCGGTGATACGGCAGGGTATGGAGTATTTTATACCGTACTCGGACGTAACATCACATGGCAAAGCTCGCCCGTGGTTTAATGCTGACTGTCGAAGTGCTGAGGCGCTGAAATTGTCTGCTTATTCCGCATGGGCTGAAGCTCGAGCACGCAAGTCTTCGAATACTCGTTTTCTGAAGAGAGCCTTTAACCAAGCCGCCAAGTCGTGTAAAAGGACACTACGCAGAGCTCGATTCAACCACATAAGCCGGATCGGGGCTAAATTAGCCTCTTACCCCAAAGGTAGTAAGGTTTTTTGGTCCCTGGCAAAAGCGGTTGAATCCAATTTCAGTCGGCCATCCCTACCACCATTGCTGAAGCCTGACGGTTCTCTTGCCCACTCTGCGGAAGAGAAAGCAAATTTATTTGTCTCTCTTTTTGCGGAGAATTCGCGTCTGGACTCTGCTGGGAAAACTCCACCAATCTCATCTCGTGCTGACTGCTATATGGCAAAGTGCGCATTCACCAGAAAGAGATCCTGCAGACCCTGGACGTGAACAAGGCGAACGGACCTGATGGCATACCAGCAATAGTTCTGCGTTCATGTGCTCCCGAGTTGTCTCCACCCCTCACACGCCTGTACCGCCTCTCACTTGAAACAGGCATTGTACCGGAGTCATGGAAGCTTGCTAACGTGCAACCCGTGCCCAAAAAAGGCAGTCGAGCTGACCCTGGTAATTATCGACCCATCTCAGTCACGTCCATACTCTGTAAGATAATGGAACGTGCACTGAATAATAAACTCCTGGCTCATTTGGAAGGTAACGATCTCCTCAGCGACCGCCAATATGGATTCCGCCGAGGCCGCTCAACTGGGGACCTTCTAATATATGCCACACATCTATGGAGTGAGGCCATTGAGAAATACGGAGAGGCCCTTGCGGTGTCCCTCGATATCTCAAAGGCCTTTGACAGGGTTTGGCACACGAGCCTTATAAGCAAGCTCCCATCATTTGGTCTTCCTGCTAACTTTTGCGCTTGGATATCTGATTTCCTGAAGGGAAGATCGATACGCGTTGTCCTCGACGGCTACTCATCGGACCAAAAGGCTATCGATGCCGGTGTGCCTCAGGGATCGGTTCTATCCGCAACCCTATTCCTGCTTCATATAAACGACCTGCTTGTGCCCGGTACCTTTGGGTACGCAGACGATAGCACCGTTGCGGATAGATACATGTCGAGTGCAGGGGCTGGCAGACAAGATGTCGCCTCTTGTCGAGAGGCCATGGTTAGCCGCTTGAACGAAGCCCTCCAAGCAGTATCCGATTGGGGCGATGCCAATTTGGTCACATTCAACGCTGCCAAAACACAGGCTTGTTGTTCTCAGCTAAGCGGAGCCCATTTCACCTGGCTCCGACTTTCCGGAATGTGACTGTAGCTATGACTGACAGCCTACAGCTCTTAGGTGTTGAGCTCTCGTCCAACCTCAACTTCGGGCAGTACATCGAGTCCAAAGCAAAGACTGCAGCTAAAAAACTGGGGGTTCTCTCTAAGGTCAGGCGGTACTTCACGCCAGAACAGCTGCTCCAACTTTATCAAGCACAAGTTCGATCATGTATGGAGTACTGCTGCCACCTTTGGGATGGATCAGCCAAATACCATCTGGCTGCTTTGGACTCGATTGAAAAACGAGCTAAGAGACTCATTGGTGACCCTGCCCTGATAGACGCCAAGCTGCAAAATCTAGAACATCGGCGTAGGGTGGCTCGTCTGTCGGTCTTCTACAGGATTCATTTCGGGGAGTGCGCGAAGGAGTTGCACGACCTAATCCCACCATCCACTTTCCGCTATCGGAGCGCGAGGCGCGAGTTCCATCCCTATGTTGTAGATATGCCACCTTGTCGCACGAGCCGATTCGGTTCAACTTTCTTAGTGCGTACAGCTAGGGAATGGAACGCGCTGCCTGCGAATGTGTTCCCTGAAAGGTATAATCTGGACCTCTTCAAGGCTAGAGTGAATAGGCTATTTCTAGGCAGGCATGTTCCATCCTCGACCGCACCGTCACTTAACATCAGGTGAGGTGTAGTCAAATGCCTGCCTATAACCAATAAAAAAAAAAAAAAAATATAACTGAAATGACAGACTGATTCATCATCGCCGAGCCGAATCCGCTGAAGCTAATTTAATTACTTTGGACTGTAGGTTAATTATTGAGTGACGTAACCAGCCACTAACAAAGGATTTTACGGAAATCATACCCTAAGGGGGTCAAAAAGGGGGTGAAAGTTTGTATGAAAGTCAGTCAGTTTTGAAGTAAAATAGATGGATTTAGCATTTTGAAAAGAAATTAAGATTCTACAAATAAAAATAAACTTTTCTACACTCACACCAATTATCTAGCCCAATAGAAGCTTCGTTATGAAACTCGTTAAATGGTTACTAGACAACGGATAAACATACTTAAATACATGCTTGTTATACATAGAAAACACCCAGACCCGAGACAATTTAGAAAAACAATATTTTCTAAATTGACCCGAGCGGGGATCGAACCCGAGACCTCAGAGATGGCGACACCATGAAAACCGGTATACAAATCACTCGAACAAGGAGGTCCGTCAAATGAATAGCGTTTTGTTTTTTTTTCATTTCATCATCATCATCATCTCAGCCAAAAGACGTCCACTGCTGGACAAAGGCCTCCCCCAAGGATCTTCACAACGACCGGGTTTGTGCTGCTTGCATCCAGCGGCTTCCCGCGACCTTCACCAGATTTTTTCATTTAAACGATTAAAAAGGGGATAAAGATTTACCACCCCAAAAAAAATGTAGCTAGGATTAATATTAAAGGTGTAAAGAAATAATTGAATGGTAATAAAATCAGAATTGTAACGTATTGTAATAATAAAATAATAGATTAAAAAAAACATTTAAGTACCTAATGTAAATTATAAATAAATTAAAAATAAAATGAAAGCTAATAAGTAAATATATGAATAAAACATTAGTAAATATGTGATAAATATTCATAAGCAAAGAACAATTTAAGATATTTAGTTACTTATTTAATTAAATTTATAAATTAAGTTGCTGATTAAGACCAGATGGTACTTTGTTTGCGTACCTACATATTAAATACTATATTTTAAATCAAATGAGGAGCAAGATGGCGCAGTGGACGCACCCGGTCTGCGAGTGCTGAGATTAAGCAACTTTCGCAAAGGCCGGTCATCGGATGGGTGACCAAAAAATTATAATTTCGAGCTTCTACGTGCTTCAAATGGCACGTGTTGCTGTTGGTCCCGGCTGCATTAGCAATCCTTTACAACCACCAATCCACACTGGGCCCGCGTGGTGGTTTACGGTGCGTTGTCTCTGCTGTTACCATCCATCCATAGGGAAGGCTCGTGCCCCAGAGGGACAAAATGAGCTAGAGGGAGAGTCCAAAGTACCAGGCTAGCATAAGTCACAAGGAAGTAGGTATGCCTGGAGTAAAGCTACATATTTACGGTGAGGCCGTGAGATGGTTGAGGTACCAGGATAGCATAAGTTATAAGGAGTCCCGCACTGGGCCCGCGTGGTGGTTTACGGCCCGTTCTCGCTGTGCTGTTTCCATCCTTAAGGAAGGCTCGTGCCCCAGCAGTGGGACATAAAATGAGCTAGAGAGAGAGTCCAAAGTACCAGGGTAACATAAGTCACAAGGAGGTAGGTGTATACCTGGAGTAAAGCTACAATTTACGGTGAGGCCGTCAGATGGTTGAGGTACCAGGCTAGCATGAGTTATAAGGAGTTCCGCACTGGCCCGCGTGGTGGTTTACGGCCCGTTCTCCATGTGGTGTAATAGTAGTTTATGCAACTGTCATATAATGAAGGGTATTAAAACACGAGTGTGAGTTTATGAAACGAGCGCAGCGAGTTTCATAATAGTAACGAGTGTTTTAATACCCGTGTTATATGCAGTTGCATACACTACTTTATCTTCACTAATGCAATTAGTCAAACAACAAGAGTAAAAGCTGACAATAGTTTATTTATAATAATTGTTCAAATTTTGAAAGTTAATGTTAATTATTGATCCAGCAGCTGTAGCGGTCGCGGGGCAAGCAGTAGAGCTCGTAGACGGAGTTGGAATATTTATAATTACTTCATTCGTCTTGTTTTCTATACTGTTCAAGATCGTATTTGAGACTTGAATTTTATTCATTAAAGACTCATCAATGTAGCTTTCAGCCACAGTAGAAGACTTCCACCCCCCGTGTCGTTTCAGTGCGGTCAAATCACCACCGCTATCTATGAGAAGGGTCGCCGAGGTGCGCCGGAAGCAATGCCCCGTATACAACGCTGGGTTAGGCAGATTCAAAAAACTTGCGATAGTTTTTCTCAGAGCACCAAATTTATTAATACCAGTTCTTTGATCGACGCACTTCCCCGATCTATAGCTCAAGAAAAAGGCAGGGTTTCGACAGGGGGTGGGTCGAAGTTCCATGTATTTTTTACATACGGCATAGCAGTTGCCCGTCACAACGAAAGAACGATCTATTTTCGTTTTTGTTTTCGAAACTTTCACCATGATTGTACTGTCGTCTATGTTAGAGACTTCATCGAACTGGATGTTGTATAGCTCTTGCCTTCGGCATGCCCCCATTATGCCGAAGATTAGTGCAACCTGTAACAATAAACGATATAATAAGCTTGAGGTACATAGCCAAGGCAAAAACTATGATTTATGAAGTAGTAAAGTGTAGGTACCTACTACCTAATTTATACACAAAGCGCTTAAACGGAGTGTCTAGATAACTTGCGTGTGTAGTACGTAAGTACTAGGTAGATTAAATAACAGAACTAAAATACACTTACCTTTTCAAAAAGATACAAAATATCTGGTGAATCTTTCAGGAACATCTTTATTTGACCTGATGTAAACGTCAAGGACTTTTTCCTTGTGTCCTTCTGAACTGCGTTTTAGGAACGCTATGACTTTTGAATACTTCGTGATATCAATATTGTTGTAGATACTCAGTGTGGACTTGAGCATAGAATATTTAGCCCACATAGAAGATGGCTTGAATTTGTCGGAGAGGTCTTTGAGATACACAAGAATGACATTTTCAGAAAATGATGTAGTTTTCTTTTCGATCTTCCATGCCAAAAAGTTATTATATTCTTTTTCATATAATTTTCTAGATTTTTCTGGCAAAAGATTGTAAGTTACTTTTGTTGCCAATTCTAGAATATCCGGAGGCGTACAAATATCATCGTCGCTGTCCATATTTAACTTTTAATTTGTATTTTAAAAACAAAACACATTGCGAAACATTAAATTCACGCGTACGTGTATTGTCACAGTGAACTTGCCGCCATTAAAATCTAACCAATGAGAGCGCAGCTGCGCGCGCAGCGCCAATCAGGAGCGAGCGCGCGCTGTTCTTTTTTTATTTAATTGGCACAAGATCTTACCAAAGAGTTTTGTGTATGTAAGTTTAGTAGTTTCGACGAAGTTTTCACGTATAACCCAACTGTTTTCAAAAGCCAGCCTAATATCAAAATTTTATACAACTTGTATGAGGATTTTGACATAAGGCTCGCCAGGTTAATTTGGTCGCGTTTTATTGATGTTATAATGAGATTTTACGATATCGATGTGGATATTATACCATCATGTGAAATTGCTTAAATTTAGTGTTTTGTTGTCTGCGCTATAACAGTAGTAATTATAAGTCAAGTATTGGAAACATAAGTAGAATGTTACAACATTAGTGTAGATAAACATCTATAGGGAAGGCTCGTGCCCCAGCAGTGGGACATAAAATGAGCTAGAGAGAGTCCAAAGTACCAGGCTAGCATAAGTCACAAGGAGGTAGGTATGCCTGGAGTAAAGCTACATATTTAGGGTGAGGCCGTGAGATGGTTGAGGTACCAGGCTAGCATGAGTTATAAGGAGTTCCGCACTGGGCCCGCGTGGTGGTTTATGGCCCGTTCTCCCTGTGGTATATCCATCCATAGGGAAGGCTCGTGCCCCAACAGTGGGGCACAAAATGAGCTGATGATGATGATGATGATGAAATAAGCAAAAGCACATACCTTAGTGATAACGCTGAGATCGTTTAACAAGTATCTAGTGGGCACATTATCGGAACAGTCCAGTATCACGTCGTACCGAGACGCGATCTCCATAGCGTTGCTCGCGTCCAACTGGACGTTGTACGGTGTTACTTTGATATGGGAGTTGATACTGAAATAAAAATACAAATAAATATTGGTAAGGTATTTAATTAAATTTATAAATTAAGTTGAGGAGCTCGATAGCGCAGTGGTTATCGCGCCCGGTCTGCGAGTGCTGAGGTTAAGCAACTTTCGCAAAGGTAGGTCATCAGATGGGTGACCAAAAATGTATCATCTCTCGCTCCTCTGTGCTTTGGAAGGCACGTTAAGCCGTTAGTCCTGGCTGCATTAGTAGTCGTTAACAACCACCAATCCATAAGAAACCTTTGTAGAACCGCAAAGTAAATTTCCTTATAAACTTTAACTCTCTATTATTGCATCAAACACCTAGTAAGTCTTCGTAATAGACAGGTATAATAGGTAACACACGCATATATACTCTTTTGTACTTTACCTTCTGAGCTTGTGTGTGGCGGAAGCGGCCTTACTGTTGTTCTCATCTCGCTCCATGTGCAGGATCTGTCTGTGTATATTACTGATGTCCACTTCATCGTAATCTACTATGCCAATCTCACCTGAAATTGTTAACAAATATAAATACTATTATTAGAAAAATTATAATAAACAAAAAAAAATATAAATATATATTATTTTCGATATATAGTAGTATTAGTATTATAGGTACTCTATAAGTTAACATAATTTGTAACAAGCAGCTCACTACTGCTCACTTTTAGCATAAGTTTTAGCATGTAAAAGCAATATATTTAAGTTTGTCTTTTAAGTGAAATTGTAATTTCTTGAGACAATAAATATTCTCTAAACCTAAATACAACTAGTGGAGACCCGGCGGCGGACTTCGTACCGCTTTGACAGTTTCCATCAAGTGATTAAATTCTCTTTGGTTTCCATGACAACAAAACAAACAAATCATTTTGTATTGGAAAATTAAATTGTCGTTTTTAGTATTCTCCGTTACTTATTATTTATGTTGCCCACCGCTTAAACCTTCCCTGAACTTCCACTAATATTTCAAAATCAAAATTAGCCAAATCGGTCCAGCCATTCTCGAGTTTAAGCGAGACAAACGAACAGCAATTGATTTATATATATATATATATATATAGATTTGCAAATACAATGCTATCATCATCATCATCATCATCAGCCTGTACTAGTAGTGTCTATGTCCAGCAGTGGACTACCACTGCTGGACATAGACCTCTCATAAATATTTGGTCACCTACCCAATAAATAAATAAATAAATACATTTTTATTTCAGACCAATTTGATCCATAGACTTATTAGTAAATGTTAGTAACAATTGGGCTTAATCCTATGTTAGTGTTGTTAGCACATTTATGTTTATGCACTACTTCTTAAGCCCCAATGACCGGCCTTTGCGAAAGTTGGTTAACGTCAGCAATGACAGGCCGGGCGCGTTAACCACTGCGCTATCGAGCTCCTCATTATCATCAGTTCAGGCAAAAGACGTCCACTGCTGGACGTCTGCCTTCCCCAAGGATCTCCACAACAACCGGTTTTGTGCTGCTCTGCTTATTTCACTTCGCCACTTACCATCTAGTGTGATGAACAGAGGTCGGAATTAGGTAGACTTATTAATGTACTATCGAATGTCGAATCAGAAATGAGGAGATCCGCAGAAGAACAAAGGTAACCGACATCGCCCGAAGAGTTGCTAAGCTCAAGTGGCAGTGGGCAGGTCACATTGCTCGCAGGACTGATGGCCGCTGGGGCGGGATAGTCCTGGAGTGGCGACCGCGTACCGGAAAGCGCAGTGTGGGCAGGCCTCCAACAAGGTGGACCGACGATCTGGTGAAGGTCGCGGGAAGCCGCTGGATGCGAGCAGCACAAAACCGGTCGTTGTGGAGATCCTTGGGGGAGGCCTTTGTCCAGCAGTGGACGTCTTTTGGCTGAGATGATGATGATGATGATGATGATTTATGTACTTGCATCGAAATGTTGATATTAATATGGATCTTCCCGGGATTTCTAATTGCATTTCCGCTATTGTTTTCTTTTGTTCTCACAAGCACAACATATTGTGCGAACTACAAATGTGGTAACAAATTCCAACGCGCGTGTGCGCATTGGAATTTTGCAACTTCGGACATCCGATGTCGTTGATGTAAAGGAGATTGCCACGGAGCAGGTCCCTCTTGTGGTATCGTGTGCCTGATTTGAATAATAACCTAAATAAATGATTTATAAATAAAGTAAATATAAATAAATAAAGTGGGACCTATAAGAGATATTTAATTTGATCCCCAGATGGTGATGTTTAATAGATAGATGGGCTGTAGGTGGTATGTCTCATTTAAAGAATTAGGAGGAAATGTCAATGTCAGTTAATAACCTCAATTTCTTTAACAGAAAAAAATTGATATCTCTTGAACCAGGGCGAATATATGAGTAATTTTTTTTAATTATGAATATACTATGTTTTGACTATAATATAAAGCAAAAATCTTTAGGGCACAACAATTTTCCACAGGGACTTAACTTCCCATACAAAGTGGCAATCTCCTTTGGCAACGTCGCGCGTGCAGTGGTTTAAATTGTGTAAATAACTTTTTTATTTAATAAATCACGGGATTTTTCTGCTCTTTAAAATTAATCTCGGGATTTGAGGCATATCCACTTTATTCTTTCGCTGTATGATATCAGAGGAGCTCGATGGCGCAATGGTTAACGCGCCCGGTCTGCGAGTGCTAATGTTAAGCAACTTTCGCAAAGGCCGGTCATCGGATGGGTGACCAAAAATGTATCATATGATGTTAGGTCGTTGGGTGATGAAGTAAACGAGTAGTTTACATAATGAAGTTTATTGAGTGACGAAAATACAATATGTGAAACACTTAACTAAATCTGCAACTAAGCTGTTTTAACGTTAGTACATTATTTGGTATGATTGCGACATGACCTAATTACAGTTCGTTAGCTATAGGTAGGTATCACACTACTATCTCGAGCTCCTCCGTGCTTCGGAAGGCACGTAAGCCGTTGGTCCCGGCTGCATTAGCAATCGTTAACAACCACCAAACTGCACTGGGCCCGTGTGGTAGTTTATGGCCCGTTCTCCCATCCATCCATAGGGAAGGCTCGTGACCCAGCGCAGTGGGGACTTAAAATGAGCTGATGATGATTATGATGATGATGATGAGTGTAAGTACATAAATAACTGTACCTAATTCCGACCTCTGGTGATTAAGGACAAGAACTCGCATTATGGCTAGTGGCTACCTGTGTAGTAAATAAAAAAAAGGATCTCACATCTCGTATACTGACCTACCCCGGCCTTAGCAAGTTAGACCGCGGCGAGATGAAGCTTAGCGTTTTTCTGACTATTTTTTGCTCATAGCGTGATATTAATAAATAGCCTATACTTACATCCACAAAAATTGGGCTATCAAATACTAAAAGAATTTTTCAACACCTATTTCTAGAGATTAGCGCGTTCAAACCAAAAAACAAACTCTTCAGTTTTATTATATTAGTATAGATATACTGACCTACTCCGGCCCCGGCGAGGTAGACCGCGGCGGGACACCCGAGCCCCCCCGCGCCTACTACCAACACTTTGGACGCACACAGCCTCTCTTGGCCGGCCACTCCTATATCAGGGAGCAGTATCTGACGACTGTACCTAGAAAGACAATGTTATATGTAAAAACATTAGGTAAAAACCGAAGATAAGGAATAGGGCTGCTTTCATTTCAATTTAATTCAATTCAATTCAAAAACATTTATTCAGTTTAGGCTCCAATCCAAGTAGCTCTTAAGAATGTCACTACGCTATCGGGTTCGTGGCCTCGGTGGCCGGTGGCAGAGCGCCCGATACCCGAAGGTCCCGGGTTTAATTCCCAGGTCGGGTAAAATGTATTTTCGGATTTTTCGATGCATAGCCCGGGTTCGTGATCACCAACCCGCACTTGGCAAGATTGGTGATTAAGCCATTACCCATCAATTGTAGATGACTTGATTTCAATGATGGAGGCCTTTGCTCAGCAGTGGGACAATTAGCTGTTTACTTTTAACTTTACATCGGGTTCGTAAGTCTATAGGGCGGGAGACCTTGTACTGAGAAGAACTGGCAACAAACTCAGCAAGAGCGTTTCTTTTCTCCCTTACAACGTTAATATATTGGAAAATGCTTGGCTTACAGAGTAAGAGTAGATAGTGTTGATTAATTTCGGATAGAGCCACGATAGCATAGTTGGTATCGTTGGTAGCGCTCTATTATACCAGGTACAGACATGTACCTGGGCGCTTCTTTCCTCTTCCACGGCCCGGTCTACCCGAGCCGGGGTCCGTGTCTTTAGAGGCGCTTTCGAGTGGTTCCGCTCCCCGATCCGATCCGAACCCTTCGGAGAATCTAGTTGGGCACGCGCACTTTTAAGTGTGTGATGCTGTTCCCTCTAGAAAACATCTGAAGGTGATTCGTTTCAACACGGCTTGAGGTACCCCTTACGTACCTTGTCCCCCCAAAAAAGCCCGGTGACGCTGAAAATGCCTTTTGAGGAAATCAGCAATCTCTCTCAAAAAAAAATGTTGATTATAGCAGACTATGACAATCAAAAGGCTAAGTATTTTTCATAATAAGGCTTTGGAGAAATTAAATAAATAAAAATGCTTCCATTTACCTTACTATTGCCCATTTAGACAAACGGTTGCCATTCTGTCCCTTATTGGGTTCCATGTTTTGGTTATTTGCATTATCAAACTGTAGTTGCTGTAAAATTAAATAAAAAAAAATTAAATAGAAAAATTTAATCCAGAGCGACAGTTTAAATTGTAATTTTTTTTATAAACCACTATGCAGATCTACCTCGTATGTTTATTATTAATCATTCAATATTAATCTTTTCTCATTTCAAACCCTTTGCAGGGTTTGCTGACCAAATAATTTTTACTTCAGCCCCTCAATACAATATTACTTAAATATGTAACGAGAATATCCCAGCCACTTCAATTTTAAATTGGATATAATTAAATATATTTTTTTAACTATCTGTATAGCTAAATTAAATATGAATTAAATAAAACATGAATTTTAGCAAATAATGTTATCCGATTTGCATAACTTACCAAAGTACATTCTTTCTGTAAAGCCATCAATTCAGTTTCTTTCTCCAATAAGATTTTGCGTAGATCGGCGATTTCATTTTCTAATGTTTCTATACGATTCATTTTGAAAAACTTGTAACCTAATATTACTGTTCGTAATTTTTAATTTAGGTAACCTATAGCTTTGTTTCATAGACTGTTAGTACAACGACGACGTTTACTTATTCACTTTATTCAGAGAATTGCCTTTACTACCTTTAACTTAGCAATCAATCACTTTGTTTACAGAAACAGAATCTATGTTGTTTACCTTCGTTTGTTTTGATTTTCGAGTAGGTAGGTAATTCGATTCTTTGAAGCGCAAAAAGGCAATGTAAAACCACGAATGCAGACCAAGACCAACCAATGAACATAAAATATTCAGTTTCAAAGAGAACGAGAACATACAGTTATTGGTACTCTGCTTACTCTGTGGTCGAGACCGAGCTAGAGAAAGAATGAATGACTATTTTAAACTAGCTGACCCGGCGGACTTCGTACCATTTTGACAGTTTCCATGACAACAAAACAAACAAATCATTTTGTATTGGTAAATTAAATTGTCGTTTTTAGTATTATCCGATACTTATTATTTATGTTTCTCACCGTTTAAACCTTCCCTGAACCTCCACAAATATTTCAAAATCAAAATTAGCCAAATTGGTCCAGCCATTCTCGAGTTCTAGCGAGACAAACGAACAGCAATTGATTTTTATTTATACAGCTGGATTAATCTGAGAAATTCATCAAAGTAAAAAAGTGGTAAAAACATATTATTAGTCTAAACAAAATATTAAAAAAAAAATCTTTCGAGGTCACTTTTAAAAAATAACAATAGTGAATTTCAAAGTTTTATTGTATAGCTTTAGTAGTCAGTGTAACAGATGAAAGCGATATTACATTCAAAATTTTTTTTCCTGCGACTACGTTCTGTTTAGAAGTAATGTTACCTCAGAATAATAAAGTTATTGTTCTGAGAATGTTACCATCTTAACTAACATAGAACAAATAAAGAAAATTTATTTGAATTTGTCTTATAGTGTATCGTAAACATAGAAAAATATTTTTCGAGTAAAGTCTAAAAAAACAAAAACGAGAGCAATTTAGGATTAATAGTAAATATTACTTCTTCTTTTTATTTCAATCTCTCGCTTTATAATGATTAATTAAATTATTTATTACACATGATAAATAATGAATACCTTCTAAAACTTCTTTATTAGTTTTACCATTCCTGAAAATACAATAACGTGTAGTCACCGTGAGAGAGATGTCATCCTGCTTCTAAATCTGTGGTTAGATCCATAGAGCCTTGTTGTACGACTTCCTTTTATATACCTATACAAAAGATACGTGATTATTATTGCTGTGGTCATGTGGTGTAACGAAACGTAACAATCTAAAATGTCAATGAACTTTACGAGATTTTGCGTTTGCGAAATCTTGTTTTGTCCCAATTTACATGTTTAAAACTTTTGTAAATCGATTTATTTAATGTGGTGCTTACAACAACTTTATTATCGGTGTGTGTTAATTAAATTGTTTGATAAAATGTATGTTTAGATTACGTATTTAGCATTATGTGATTGTGGGTGTCGACTCTTGCTGACATAACAATGATAGTAACCGATTGTTTAGAATTCTTGTGACAATACATAGCTGTGTAGGTCTAGGTACGACGGTACGATTTACTTGACGACACAAGTGGTAAGTTGTTGATATTATGTTGTGGTTAAACTAACCTTACCCCTTCCGTATTACAGTAAAACTAAAAATTTAATTAGAAGTTTGGCATAGATATTCAGTGTTTTACAGAGGTTATGGTCAGAGTGTCGAAGTATGCATGGAATATGTAAGGTACCTAACCTATCTATTCCATGCATAACCTCTGTTAAATTTTTCTCCCTTCATACATTTTTCCAATTATATTTGAGTGTTTATAAAATTTTCAAAATACAGTGAAAAAATTAAACGCCTACCCGACCCAGCCAGGAATCGAACCTGGGTCTTCCGCAATCCGGGCGGCTGCACTGACCGCTATGCTACCGGGAAGGCATTTTTTTTTTTTTTTTTTTTTTTCACTGTATTTTGAAAATTTTATAAATATTTAATTTAGCTTCAGTGCAGCAATTAGCACTTGAAAATAAAAAGTAAAAATTTATATTTGAGTGATTTAAACAAAACACTAAATACCTATTTCATCCAATTTTAAACTTAAACTCGGTTTATTTGTAACTAGCAAATTGCCCGTGACTTTGCCCGCGTTATTTCGTATTTATCTGTACAATTTGTTTAAATCAAAAATAAGTAAAGCCTATGCTACCCCCAAACACTGTATCTTTCTACCAGTGAAAGCATATTTGGAATTGGTCCAGTAGTTCCAGAGATTGTTCTCCTCAAACAAACAAAGTCACATACTTTACCTGCTAAATTAATTATCTTAATTAATGGCTTCGCGTTTAGCATTTAGCCAATTTCAAGTATTTTATTGTAAGTAAGTTTAACCTTTCAACGCCCGCAATCCCTGAACAAAACTAATTACAACACCTGCGCCGACAACGAAACTCGCAAACGGCGAAACTCGCAAATAGTGAAAATATTTAAAAAAAAAATTAAATAAAATGGAAATCGCACAAAAAATAAAGTTGTTGGGGGGTTTGAGTATAGCAAATTTATTCTAATTTGTTTATAGCTAAACTTCTTCAAACAAAAGTAGACTCTAAATATACAATATCTAAGTTTTAAGTCGCGTGGGGTCCGCGCTCGAATTCGAGCTTCTGGGGTTTGACGGAGTATTGCCGAGCTCGAATTCGAGCTTGCGGGGACTGAGAGGTGGGTACAATTGTATGGTAGATAGAAATTAAAATGGCGTCTCACAACACGTGTTATTACGGAAAGAACTTGGGTAAAACTCCCTTTACCTGTTTATTAATGGTATAGATAAAAAAAGACAGAATTAATGGCATTAAACTTACAGTACAGCACAAGATGTGGTGTTAAAACTGGAAGAAAATTAAAATAGGAAGGCTTATTATGAGAGAAGAGAGAAATCAAACAACCTTACTGTCAAATAGGGTTGCCAACCATACTTTAAAACAACATATCCTACGTTATTTTCCATCCCCATACTTTGATGATGATACTATATTCTTTTTAATAAAAATAAAATATGGAAAATACTTTATTTCAGACTAGTACATGCGTCTGGTTTAAACGGAATATTCCTGTTGACTTAATTTCTGAACTACTGAATGATACTCAGACTCAGGTGAAGTGAAACGAAACGCAACGCTCAAGAAAATACTTATTTTTTTCTTCAAATCCTTTTTTTTATACTAGTTAGTGATAGATTTACTTTAATTTCCTGAAAAATAGTTGGAAACCCTACTGTCAAAGGATTTCCCCAACATAAACTATGGCGCACACATGCAATACTATGTTTATCTACACAGTTTGGGTATTTCCCGAAATGTGAACTCATGACTTAAGAGCGTTTACGCCGCACACTAGCGCCACTAATGAAAAAATAAACATATCTAGTAATTAGAGATAGAAAATCAAATTATGCTCAACAAACTATTTGAATCAAGTAATTTAGCATTTTTACGTCACCTAATGAACACCTCACATGTTATGGTTTGCTATTACATTATTTCTTTCGCCCTGTCACTACTTCTATCATCTCATCTCATCTAAAGTGTTGTGTGTAGATGTTACAATACAAACTTCGTATATAGTACTAGACTCGTTGATGTTATCCCT
The DNA here is from genome assembly GCA_947562085.1 of Eudonia lacustrata. NCBI lineage: Eukaryota > Metazoa > Arthropoda > Insecta > Lepidoptera > Crambidae > Eudonia > Eudonia lacustrata. Next base: position 12,291,072 of record OX387333.1, read on the forward strand.
GCACACAAGACACCACGCACCTATTTGCTATATAACTATTTAAACTATCATGGTCACTTGCAATAGAGTAATTATTAACGGGATTCTTACCATGTTTATTATTTATGAGTATCCGATATTTCGGCGCAGTTGCATGCGCCATGATCACGGAATTACGTAATTCCGATAAAATATCCGTAAAATATCGGATACTCATAAATAATAAACATGGTAAGAATCCCGTTAATAATTACTCTATTTGCTATATGTTCATTTGAATGTGATTAATAGTGATAATTTTAGAAGGGCTGCATGCAACATTGATTCTTTTTTTAAATTTTGTTATTTAAGAAGAGATTTGAAGAGGAGGCCTATGTAACCCAAAGGCTGATATAGATAGATAGATAGATTTAAAATATCATTTAATCAAACAAAGAGATGATTTGATGAGATGAGATGATCCGGTCAGTGCACTGTATTTTATAAATTTTATAAATATTTAGTTGTAATAAAATAAAAAATAAAAAATAAATCATCTATTTTTCTATTGTTCAGAACTCGGATCAAATAAGCTCATGATCTTACGACCAATTGCAAAGAGAGAAAGAGAAATTAATTTAAAAAAACTGCATAATTAAAAAACAAGTTCTACTTCCAGACAATGGAAGCACCCTACTCCCGCTTCACCGCGGCCGAGGGCGGCGCCCGACTCGCCACCGCTGCCAACGCCAAGAACATCTTAGCCGTGGAGCATGCAGCCTTCATAGCCACCCGGCTTATACATGAGCAGGCGTTCAACATCCGAGGGTAAGACAACAGTAGGCTTAGCCAAAGTAACATTAAGAAAACGATAGCGAAGTTCGAAAAGAATAAAATGTATGGGATTGACATAAGCCACGCTAAATTACGTAATCAATCTTATGTCAATCCCATACATTTTATTCTTTTCGAACTTCGCTATTGTTTTCTTAATGGCTACCGCCACAGATCGTGTTCGTTCCGTCGCTTGTAATTTCACTCACTCACTTGCGTCCACCGCTGTCACCCCGCGCCGCGGCTTCACACTATATTATTTTTGATACTTGTTGTTTCATTTCTAGGGAAATAAAAGCAAACACGAACATCCACGTTACCTATTTACTTACCAATCATCATTTGATCTAGATTTCATTTTAAAATAAGTTTTCTTTTCACTTTTCCATTGCTTATTTCTCCCAAAACCCGAACTAGTGGTAGATTCAGTAGTTTACCATCTTCTTCTTCTTTTTGTGCAGTGGCGTTTCCCTTTGGATTTCACCGATATCCAGTTTTTGGCTCAGTTGTTTATTTCTACAGACTCATTGCTTGTATCGGTTTCTCGTAAGAGCACAACGTACAAGTACAGAGGTGGTGAGATCTTAAATTTTGAGGCTGTAGACCCAGTTGATGATCTGTACTCTGTAATGCCTATGGACAAACACAATACTTATATATAACATTTGTTAGTGGCAGACAGACAAATTATAATTTTATATTGTTAGTAGTTATATAGGAACATAAAACATCAATGCAGGGGGGGGTTTCACATAACTGAGAACAATCTTGAAATTTGTGGGTTTGGGGATACATGGGGGGAGGAGATCATAAAGGGAAGTTGGGTATTTGGGACAGTTAAAAAATATGTGGTCAGGTGTTCCCTCCTCCAGACCGCATTCACAAAGGGATGAGTCCTTAACATCGATTTAGAATACCTAGATACACCGTCACCTACAAATTCACGTCGGAAAAGTGTCCCGACTCGCTTAGTTGTAAGTATACGTGTATAGTAGACAATTTAAAAACGTATAATGTGCTAAGACCATATTTATAAAAATTAAATACAACTGTATTCCCCACAGATAAGGTTTTATTTGTATTGCACGCGTTAGGCGGTTGTGACATTACAAAATGCGATCATCGCGAAAGTCGTAAAATTTAACGATCTCCGCCTCTTGTAGGAACAGAGTAAGTGGAGTCGTGTTCAACAAAATTATTTTCAAGTGCGTATTGTACAATTTATAAAATTGGTGTAATGCTAGTTGCACTATTTTTTTTATAAATTATAGTAAAAATAAAACAAATAACTTATTATTAAAACATATATGTTTATGTACCCTGACACAAAATTTAATATATTGTTAACTTTTCTTGTCTTGTGTTGGTTTCGAAGTATTTTTTTTAATGTTTTCTTTTTTACAAATATAATGCAGACGCACATCCACATATTTCTGAACTGCTGATTTTGTCAGTTTATAAATATGGTGAAATTGATCACTTGCATCTGTATTTTTAAATAACTTCATGTGCATTACACATCGCAGTATTTGCATCGTTAAAAAAATTACCTTTATACCGCCTTAATAATGTACTTCCGCCACTTATTTTAATATAGTGCCTGATGATCTTTTCAGATTCATTGCAAATTAGGTATAAATCATTAGACGCATAACACAAACCGCCAACATGACCAAAATGGCAATTACATTATTTCGTTCACCTAATGCGGTCACCGAACTTGTTTACTACTACTTAGGCCAACGATCGTTGTTTTCACAATAATCTGTCCACCTACTGCAGCCTACGTCATTACCTATGGCCACCTTCTGTCTCCATCATCAGACCAGCTAGATGGTACCATCATATTTCATTTTCAACGGACTTTATATGTTTGCAAAAAAGCTCAATCGGTTGAGGAGGATAACTGCTTTAAAATTAATTTGCAAGATTTGACCCGAACAAACATATATTCATACATACAAACATACTTACATACTTACATGCATTGCAATTTAATACAAAGCGTGTAAAAAATAATGTTTGACAAATATCAGTAGAAGTACAGTAGGTACAGTACTTATCGGTCATAAATAATTAATATTTTCGCTTTGATCTGAGTATTTATTATATAGTAGCTGAAAAACATTTATTAATTTTAATTCTATAGAAACATACCAACATACCTCCAAAAGATGTGGACTATAAAACTAACTTTAAAAAAACTAAACAGGCGGCTCTATATATTTAGTATTTAACTATGTTCTACTTTTATGAATCTTTCGTCCCTTTTAACACGTGAACAGCGTCACGCGAGGGAAAGGGACAACCGCGTAAGCGATTTATTTAAACTATTTTAGAAAAATAATGTTTTTACTTAGGTAGAAGGTAAATTTAGCCACAAATTCATTACATTATGAAACCTTGAATGAATACTTAGCAAATATACGAAACCCCATCCTTTTTTAAGCTATTTGAAGTATTATTTTTGCACTTTTTCACGGAGCACTTAGGCATGTTGACTTGACGGTGATCGGCGCGCGACTACGAGTGCAATTGTGCTAAAACGCGTTTTTAGCACAATTGATTCAAGCCGCGTGTGAGGCGTTGTTGGTGTATCTAGGTATTCTAAATCGATGGTCCTTAACCCTAATTTTGGCCAGATGAACAGGGGTGCATGCATGGCCTAACCTTAAACGGCTCACAGTGGAGGTGCATGCTTTGGAAGCTTTTTTATATTTAAAAAACCATGGCTTGTCAGGTAAGGAGTGCTGAATGTCCGCGAAATATTTCCCTATAGTTTTGCTTTTCTCCCGCCACTGAGTTTCCCATGTAGATCTCATTACTTGAGTGGCCAAAGGGTACAGATCGTAAGAAAAAACTTTATCATGGTCTGGACATCCAATGACAGTTGCCTCTTTTGCAATTATGTCAACGGCTTCGTTACCTACTATACCTGTGTGAGTGTACCAGAGAGACTTGGTATCCAAGCGTGGAGCATTTTAAAAGAATTTTCCTAATTTGGAGGATTATAGGAGGATTAGATTTACTATGGAAAGGATTGGATAAGATCGCCTGGAGACTGCTTCTGGAGTCTGTGAGGATAACTGTTTTAACTATTTTATGAGATTCCACATATCGAATGGCTTCAAGAATTGCAGTAGCCTCTCCAGTAAAGACGGATGTAACAGGGGGGCATTTGAAATTTAATATTATTTTATATTTGGGAATCCAGACCGCAGCACCAACACATTCCTCGTCTGATAATTTGGAAGCATCTGTGTACATCACAAGCCAGTCTTTCCAATTTTTCCGGATGACTTCTTGTAGCTGGAACTCTGCATCTGGTGAGTCTTTGGAGATACCTAGGTCTAGATTGATGTCAGGTTGCAGTGTCAGGGAGTGGTACGCGTTCCCAAATATGGGTTTAAGGGCACATTGGTAAAAAGGGCAGGGAAGACGGATGAATTTGATGAAGCTACGGAGCAGGCAAGGGAACTCTCTGAGTTTCCAGAATTTGTCTGATGATATAAACTCCGACAGTTGGTAAAGTTTGGCAAGGAGTGGGTGAGACGAATTTTGGACAATTTTAAAAAGAAATTTGTCGGCTAGGTATTGTCTTCTAATGGCCAGTGGGGGGTCTCCACACTTCACCTGCAAAACATTTATCGGAGATGATTTCATCGCTCCTGCAACTATCCGAAGGCTTTTGGACTGGATTTTATCGAGCGAGTTCAAAGACGATTTAAGACAGGGTTCTAGAAGTAATGAACCATAGTCCAAATGCGATGCGTTTTTGACAAAATGGGTGGGCGCCCCACCAGGTACCAGAAACGGAACGGAGGATATGGGTATTTTTCTCACATTTTTTGGATACATGGGAGACATGTTGAGTTCCACTCATTTTGGAGTCTAGTACCGTACCTAAGAATTTTGTATGGCTTTTTAAAGGGATGTCTTGGTTGTCATATTTAACTGACATAATAGTTGTATTCCTTGCGCGACTGAATACAACCATATTACACTTGTCTACCGAAAGCGAAAGACCATGTTCCAGTAGCCAATCACGGAGGTAATCTAATGCGGCGTTAAGTAATTCAGTAGCTTGCTCGGGATCGCTGTGTGAAATATACAGGGCCAGGTCGTCGGCATACTGCAGGACATTACAAAAAGGGGTTAAGGACAATTCGAGGTCATAGGTGTAAATACTATAAAGTAAAGGGCTCAAGACTGATCCCTGTGGAAGGCCTCTCCAAACAGTTCTTGCGGGGTAAAGAGCATTATTGTGACATATCTGTATAGATCGTGACGAGAATAGATTAAAAATTATATTTACAAGCCTCACAGGAATACTCAGATTTAGCATTTTCTGCCTGAGTACCGGAAGCAGAACGTTGTCATAGGCAGATGATATGTCTAAAAAAACTCCCGTCACATTCTCACGTTTGGAAAGGCCTATCCAGATATCAGTCAAGAAGACACTGAGACTGTGACTGTGACTGTGACTGACTTTCAAAGTATGTTAATGACTATGTAAAAAACGGATTAAAATTAAGAAAATCATTGCAAAACTCTATACTCGATAAAAAAGGTATTATATCCACCTCAACTGCTTTGGAAAATAAAAAGGGTACAATACCATATTATTTTTCTAAGATTAATATTACAAAAAATAGTATAACACCAACAATGACAAGCACAAAATGTTTTCGTGGCTAATAAGCATAATGATTTTGTAATTCTACACCAAAACATACAAGGTTTGCTTTCTAAAAAAGATATCATTGAGATAACCCTAGCGGAGCTTGATTCTCATTTATGTCCTGAGGTGCTGTGCTTTACAAAAACTTTTATTATGAATGGAGAGGAAAAGAATATATTTTTGCATAATTATGTACTAGCTATACACTATGGAAGAAATAAAAAAAGAGGGGGCACATGTATATTGGTAAAAAAAGGGACTATATACAATAAAGTTAACATTTTCGATGAGCTTCCTGTGAATTTTCATTTTGAATGCTGCTCTATCTCTATTCCATCATACAATATTATAGTTGTTTGCCTATACCGTAGCTCAACCGCTTCAAATAAACGACATTTTGATTTATTCTTAGAATAATTTGAACAACTATTGTACATATACCAACATAAACATCACAAACAAAGAATAATTATTGTTGGGGACATTAATATAAACACTTTACAAAACAACAACATTACCACCAAACTAAAAGGCATATTAAATAATTATAATCTAGAGCAACATATAACCCAACCAACAAGAGGCTTATCATGCATTGACCACATTTTTAGTAATATAAAAGGTGCAAAGAGCACAATCCTTCCGTTGTGGTTATCTGACCATGACACTGCACAGATACTTAGTTTCCACATCAAAAGAAAACCACAAATAGCTAAACAAATACATACATTTAAGAGAGGTTATTCTGACGAAAATATCATTAAGTTCAGAACACATCTCTCATGCCTCACTTTTACAGATGTATATAATGAAAGTAATCCTAATGAAGCATTTAATAAATTCCATGACTGGTTCTGTTTACTTTATAAATTATGTTTCCCAGTTTGCAAAGTCACAATAAACACTAACTCTAACCAGCACTGGATCTCTAAGGGTATTAAAAAAAGCTGTGCAACAAGTAGAGCGCACCGTCTTAATCACTATAAAAGGAAAACATACAACACAAAAAAGAAATATCAAACATACTCAAAAATACTAAAACGATGTATACTACAGGCAAAAAAACAGTCAAATAATAAATATATCTTTAATAATAGTAAAAAAAACACATGCAAAGCTACATGGAAAATTATACACGAGGAGACAAATACCAAACTGACATGTAACAATTATATTGAAACTATAGACTATAATCAACATAATATAAATAATCCAATAGAAATTGCCAATAAGTTCAATGACCATTTTATCAATATCACAGGTGTCACGCATGCAAAAACAAATAATGACTTGCATGGGAAAACTAGTAATCTGATAAATTCCATTTATCTGACTCCTGTTGATGAGTACTGTGTTAGAAAAACTATTAAGTCCCTCAAAAACACAAACTCTGAAGGGTATGACAACATATGTACAAAGGTTCTGAAGGCATGCAATGAAGAAATAGCCCCTGTTCTAACATTTCTTATAAACCTATCAATATCCTCTGGGACCTTCCCAGACAGGCTTAAGTATTCACTAGTCAAACCCTTGCATAAAAAAAATGAAAAAACAGTAGTTGACAACTACAGACCCATTACACTAATCTCAATCATATCAAAGGTTTATGAAAAAATTGTACTTGAGAAACTGATGGTGTTTTTTGAAAAGTATGGTATATTAAATCAAGATCAATTCGGATTTCAAAAAAAGAAATCCACAACCCATGCCATATTCAACCTAGTGAATGAAATACTAATGAACATAAATGAAAATAGGTACACAACAGCTCTTTTCCTTGACATGTCTAGAGCGTTCGATTATTGCTTACATGACACCCTACTAAAAAAATTGGAAAACAACGGCATTAGGGGGCCGGCACTAAATTGGCTAAAAACTTATTTGAGCAATAGGATGCAAGCCGTTGAAGTAGCTAAACTCGATAAAAATAATATAACCCAAAAATATCTATCTGAGTTTAAAGAAATCAAGTTTGGGGTGCCCCAGGGGAGTGTCTTGGGCCCATTTTTGTTCCTCACTTATATAAATAACTTACCAAAACTGACAAAGCACCGCTGCATCTTATTTGCGGATGATGTCTCAATCATAGTGACTACAAGTAAGAAATTGACATTAAATGACCATAGTAATGAAATTAACAATACAATCAACTTAATAATAAATTGGCTTAAAGATAATAACCTTTTCATTAATATTGACAAAACTTATTTCATGAATTTTAATAATACACCTTATCAAACGTTAAATGTACACTATCAAGGACTAGGACTACATGGCACAAATATAACTAAGTTTCTGGGTATACAAATTGATCATAAGTTGGACTGGAAGCAACAGATCACAAACATATGTTGTAAAATAAATAGATTTACTTTTGCACTATATTTATTTATTTATTTATTTTATTTAATAGGACAACCAACAAAATTAACACTAAATTAAATTAAAGTTGTTTTTGTACAAAAAAGGACTTAAGCTAAGTGTCATCTTACTTATAGGCTGCCACGGCATGCAATGTGGACTAACTAACTAACTATATAAACTCACTAAAGTAGCCTCTCAAAGTGCAGCACTCACAGCATACTTTGCATATATTGAGTCCATCCTCCGTTATGGTTTAATCATATGGGGAAACAGCACAGACACAAATAAAGCTTTTATCGCTCAAAAAAAATGTATTAGGGCAATCTGTGGCACTGCACCAGATGAGCCATGTGCACCCTTATTCAAAAGGTTAAAAGTCTTACCCCTGCCATGTCTATACATTTTTGAAATAGCCAAATTTGTCAAACTTAACCATCATTATTTTGAAACAGCACAAGATATGTATCCCCGAAACACTAGAAATGGAAAAAGGTTGATGTCGTCCTTTGTTCCAAAATGCACTCGTATGCAAAAGAATTGTTTCTGGATGTGCATAAGTATTTTTAATAAATTGCCTGAAACAATTAGAAAACTTATTGTAAAACAATTTCTAGCAGAGTTACATAAATGGCTTATGGCACACCTATTTTATTCAGTGAAAGATTTTCTTACACATACACTTAATAAATGTAAGATGTGTACCTAGATGTGTGCAAGCAAATATTTTAGTTTTATTTTTCTTATAAGTTAACGACATATTATTTTCTTTTGATGTCTGTAAAATACTATTCACCTTGACCAAACTTGATAAATCATTTGACTTTTATTATTATTTTATTTCTGTATATTATTTTATTTGAATTGCAAATATTTTAGTAACTTTTGACAACTGTAACTTTTCACAAACTTTTCTTTTTTCCTCTATGGCATGGACTACCATAGAGAAGTGAAGTTTACAAGCTCCACAGATTAAGTTAGGCCGCTGCGCTGTGGTTATAATACTGTTTTGACATATTTTTGACATATTTTTGAATATTTAGTACAACAATTTTTAGTAATTAATTTTGTATTTTTATTATAATGTAATTTAATTGGTATTTGACATTTTGGAGTATTAATTTTGTATTTTTATGTGTATGTAATTAATTGGAATATTTAGTCATTGTCATTTAAAGTTATTTGCATGCTACATTGTCAGCTGAGAAAGAGAAGAAAACTAGAATAAGACCAAAAATGTACCTTTCTCAAGCGCAAATTAAATATATTTCATTTCATTTCATTTCATTTCTGTCCATTGTACTCATTCCCTTACGGAACCCAAACTGGCTTTTGGCTAGTAGACCCCTACTCTCCGCAATCCACTCCAACCGGTTTTTAATTAGATGTTCCATGATTTTGGACATTGTGCAGGAAAGTGCAATGGGTCTATACCCGTTAGGGTCGTTGCCAAGTTTTCCAGGCTTTAGAATGGGAATTATAATTTGGGCTTTCCACTCCTCAGGAGGAACTCCCCCTCAAAAAGATGTTGTTGATTAAATTAAGGAATAGGTTCTTAGCGGAAGAGCTGCTGTTAACTAGTAGCGAATAGGGAATACCATCGATGCCTGGGGAGGAATCTTTGAGACCTTCCAGGGCTGTATTAAGTTCCTCGAGAGAGAATGGAGAGTCAAATTCGGAGTAAGGGGATGACATTGACGGCGTACATAGTGTAGCCTCAATTTCTGTCGGGACTGAGAGGGGAGCGAGTTTATTTTGGAAGAGTTCCAGCCAAGCTGATGGATCATTGGAGTTTATGTTGTTGTTGCTGGAGGCAGAGCAACGGAATTTCCTAATGTTTCTCCATACCACCGAAGGTCGGGATCTTGGGGACAGGGACTCACAAAACTGGCACCAACCTAATCGTTTCTTTTCAGTGAGGACTCTGACAGCCTTAGCCGCCGCCGATTGATACTTAATGAAGTTGGCCTCCGTCATGGACAACGAATATTCACGTTCCGCTGCCTTTCGCTCCTTGCACACCGCCGTGCATTCTGGGTCCCACCAAGGTGGAGAAGAACTTTTGCCTTTGTGAATGTTCTTGGTAGGCAGGCAGTTCTCTGCTGAAGACAGCAGGCTGTTTCTGAAGTCAGTATACACTGCTAGATAGTTGTAGGGTGTGACTTCAGGGAGGTTCTGAATATTCTGGTCTAAAGCGAGTCCATATTCAGACCAATCAGCCTTGGATGTATTAAATTTAAGGCGCGGACGAGGAGCGTTTGGCAATGGATTGGAGCGGGAGTGGCGGTTATCAAAAGTTAGTATGACGATAACATAGTAATCGCTGCCATAGGTTGTGGGAAGAATAGTCCAATTGTAGTCAGGAGCGAGAGCAGGAGAGCATAAGCTTAAATCGACGGCGCTTTTGATATTCTGGGACGGATAAACCCTGCGTGTAGGTGAGCCGTCATTTAGCACGCAAAGACCGAAGCTATCGCAAATGTCGAGGAAGGAATGGGATAAATGGTCGGAATAATAGGAACCCCAAGATGTGTGATGAATATTAAAATCACCTAACACAACCAAAGGGGGGGAAAGGGAAGAGAGTATATCGGAAAACTCAGCAAGGCATGAATGATTGGGGTGGGGGATGTAAATAGATAAAAAGGTCACGTTGGAAATTCTCACAGCTACTGCATTTACATGCTCACTGTGGGAGGGGAGGTTAACTTGGGAGAAAGTTACTGTTCTGGAGATTAGGAGGGCGGAGCCTCCATGCCCGTCGCTTCTGTCGTCCCTAAGGCACGAATAACCTGGGAATCGGACTCGATCGCCAGGTTTGCGACGCATCTCCTGAACAGCAAAGATGAAGGGGTTGAATTTATTAATAAGGTGTAGAATATCATGCTTCTTATTCTTGCTGCTGCGGCAGTTTCCTTAAAGGATGGGGGCCATTGGAGCAGGAAAGATTGAGGACCTGAAAAAGTTGGTCTCTGAGGTTGTTCGGTAAGGGAACATCACTAAATCTTCCTAGAAGATTGATGATGGTGGAGAGGAGGAGTGAGATGAGGTTGTCGTTAGGAATAGGAGAATCTGTGGGGAAAGCACAACCATTAGGTTGTTGGGACTGTGGGGTTTGAACTATTGAGCTATGGGCTCTAGCATCGTAGCCAGGGCTTGCAGATGGGAGCGGTTGATGCTTGGACAAGGAAACCGTTTTACGGTAGGGAATATTTTGAGACCTAGGGGGGAGGATTTGAGTTGGGTATTGAGGGGATGGAGGAGGGGAGGGGACTTGCACGGTTCTCGCAGTGTCAGCGAAAGACCGTCTAACTTGAGAGAATCTAGCCGATGCCTCAGAGTAGGTGATGTTTTCCTGAGACATAACAAGTTTGATCTGCTTCTGCTTTGAGTGTTCAGGGCATGAAGGGTTAGTAGCCTGATGTGCTCCAGAGCAAAAAAGGCAGGTTGGAGTGTTTTTATTACAGGTATGGCCTTCATGAGGTTGAGCGCAAATGAAACAGCGTGCTTGAGATCTGCACTGCGACTGTATATGGCCGAATCTACAACACTTGTTGCACTGTATAGTGGGGAGAACATATACTTCGACAGGGAGAGTCGTAAAAAAACAGTACACTTGTTGTGGTAGTTTTTAACCAGAAAAGGTTAAGACTACAGTCTGTGTAGGGACTCAAACAGGTGTATTATCATTAAATGTTTTTCTATTAAGTCTACGGGCCTTAACTATGGGGCCATAGCCTGTTGGGATCTCCACTGACTCCACTAATTCTTCTAAAGTCCACTCTATGGGTACTTGACGTACTATTCCCATTCTAGTAATACTATAAGTGGGAATGATTGCTTCATAGTTGTTCCCAGTGAGTGCCGGGTGGTCAAGGAAGGCATTAGCATCTGAAAAGGTTTTGAATTCCACAGAAATCCTGTTTCTACCAACATGCTTAATGCCATCCCTTACCACATTTTTTATTTTATTATTGAACAAAAAGTGTCCAAATTTAATGGGGCGTAATACGGTGCCAGAGGAGGGATCAGTAACTGGTTTGTTTACGTGAACGAGGAAGGGTGAGGAGTCTTCAGAGGTATATTTCAGTTTGTTACCTGAGAATTCAGGGCTTACATATGTTGATTGAGTACTAAGAGAAGACACGGGAATATTAGTCTTTTTCGGAGGTTGAGGTAAATTATTATCGGACGGAGCTCGTTTCCGGGAGGTCTGGGTGCTATTACTTACGTCAATTTGGGTAAACGATGGGAGTGAAAACTGAGCACATGGCTCGTTGTCGCCCCCGCCTGGGTCAGGAGTGTCAGACATTTAACACAAAACAAATAAGCACGGATTTACTTACCAATATTCGTATGCTAAACAACCGCCACCTTACCTTATTAAACACTTAACAGAAAGACAACAGGGTGAAACAACACAGGGAAAACACAAATAACCACTTGTACAGAAAAACGTTGTATCTCGCACTCAACCTAAAAGCAGAGTCCGTAGTTTACCTTAAACAATTAATTTAGTTTTATACATTTTTTAGTTTTGACGTAAATAAGTGCCTGTGACAGCTTGTATCAATATCTTATTTAAATAATTTATTCAAATAAATGATTTAAATAAGAATAAGAAACATTTAATCGGCTTTTAACCACAGACAGGGTAAACATGAAAAAATCTATATTAATATTATAAAGCTGAAGAGTTTGTTTGTTTGAACGCGCTAATCTCAGGAACTACTGGTTCGAATTGAAAAATTATTTTTGTGTTGGATAGTCCATTTATCGAGGAAGGCTTTAGGCTATATAACATCACGCTGCGACCAATAGGAGCGAAGCATCAGTGAAAAATGTTGCAAAAATGGGAACAAGAGCCTAAAAAAATTCAAAATGCTACCGAAAGTCACTATTCCACGCGGACGAAGTCGCGAGCACAGCTAGTAATACATAAAAAATAACTTAAAATTAAAAATAAATAATAAAATGTTAACATTTCACAACATACAACAAAAATAAATACACTAAAAGCCGAAAGGGCTGATCCAGCTTAATGTTGTGGCTCATGCCTTAACGCTGGTTTTTTATATTTTTGCGGAGAGAGTTTGCTGATTGTCTCACACGGCATTTTCAGCTTCACCGGGCTGTTTTGGGGGCGGCGAGAAATCTTAAGGGTTCCTCAAGCCGTGTGAAACGAATCACCTTCGGAGGTTTTCTAGAGGGAACGGCAGCACGCATTAGTGCTCGTCCCCGGACCCTACTAGATTATTCGAGGGGTTCGGATCGGATCGGTTCAACGCTGGTATTCTGCTAGACCAATGAAAGGGAGGGGCTCAACAACAAAAAAAATTGACTACTTGACTTTGTTTCCATAACTTTGTTTTCCACCCAGGTCCCTGTCCGAGGGCCGCCAGCGCTCCGTGTACGTGACCCGCGCGTCCCGCGTCGCCTGCGTCGCGTACGACCTCCACATCATGACCGACTTGGCGGTGACGTCGGCGGAGACGCATGACGCAGTGTACGATTGGTGCGCGGAGTTGGACCAGAAAGAGGTGCCTAAGAAAATATTTTCACCACTCACTCAATCACTCATGCGTTCAACATTCACTCATACGTTCATCATTCACTCATTCGTTCATCATTCACTCATTCGTTCATCATTCACTCATTCGTTCACTAATCTTTCAATCATTCACCATTTACTCATTCGTTCACCTATCACTCAATCGTTTACCATTCACACGATCACTCATTAGGAAAGGAGAAAAGAATTTCGCCCTTACAGCGTCAAACTATTGGAAAATGCTCTATCATAAAAGGACACTTAACTAGTTTTTGCTGCTTCATATTTCATTAATTCACCATGCATTCTTCAATTCACCATTAATTCTTCAATTCACCGTTAATTCTTCAATCGTCTATTCATTAATTCATCGTTCTTTCTATTTTCACCTTTATTTTTTAATTTACCTCCTATTTAGTTTATTCACCATTCATTCATCATCATCATACAATTTTTTTAATCTTTCATTCTCTCATTTTAATTAACAATTTTATCCCCATATACTTTACGTTACATATTCGCTTGTTCCTTCACTTACTCATTCATTCGTTTACTATTAAATCTCGTTCATTCATTTACGTTTATTTCATTAAACTTTATTTTAATTTGAAGTTAAATCTCAGTAAAAGAGCCAATCCCTTTTGCCTCTGACTGCGTGTTCCTTAATTTGTATTTTTTTATGTTTTGTTGTAATAATAATGGTAATGGTAGACGTTTAATTTTTTCACTGTATTGTATAAATTTTATAAATATTTAATTTAGCTTCAGTGCAGCAATTAGCACTTGAAAATAAAAAGTAAAAATTTTACTGTAATGTGTAGAAGTGTCAAAAATACCGAAAGACAAAAAGATACCAACAAAAACTAACTCTAGATCGGATTATAAAGAAAACTGCTGTGGTGTACCCCAGGGAAGGATACTGGGACTACTTTTGTTCTTAAGTTACATCAATGATATTACCGCTGTAACATCCGAAAAAACCATTGTATTCGCGGATGATACTACTCTTATTATTAGAGATAAAGATAATGATAAATTAAGAGATAAAATAACTAAATGTATACATGACATAAATGATTGGTTGAATTCTAATAATTTGATTATAAATATACAGAAAACGAAAATGATATATTTCAGAACATACAAACAAAATGACATCAAATTGGACATAACTTACAACAATGAACATATATGTGCAGTAGAAACAACTGACTTTTTAGGCATTACAATTGACCAACACTGTAATTGGAAGGCGCATATTGACGAAGTGTGTTCTAAATTAAATAGGTTTGTATATGCACTCAGGCGCTTAAGACAAACAGTGTCTATGGAAGCAGCTATTAGTGCATACTATGGATATGTCTCGTCAGTACTAAGCTTTGGATTACTACTTTGGGGTAACTCAGTCGACATTTTACTAGCTTTCAGGCTACAAAAAAAATGCATAAGGGCTATATGTAATGAATCAGAATCAGAATCTTTATTGCATGTCACAAAAGTTACACAGCTTAATAATGCTTGGAGTACTGAAAGTTGCAAGCCTCTATTTCAAGATTTAAAAGTACTCCCACTCGCCTGCATGTATATTAAGGTAATATGTATATTTGTAAGGCAGAACGCAGGTTACTTCCCTAAACACTCTGATGTGCTAATGCGACACACGAGACATAAGGATAGATTATTTCTCCCGAAATGTAGGCTCGAGATGTTTAGACGAAATGCATATGTTCAAGAGATACTAATATTTAATAAGCTGCCTGATGAGTTAAAACAATTGCCGTTTAATATGTTTAAAAAAAAATTAACAGCTTGGCTATTAGAGCATTGTTTCTATACAGTTAAAGAATATTTAAATTATAAATCGACTTTAAACTTCCTGATTGACATCATTACACTATTATATTATATTACACTAGTAATGTGTATAATTGTATATGTAGTAATTGTATAATACTATATTTATTTCCATAAAAATGTTGTTAATGACTTTTAGTATGATATTTTTGACATTTAGTTGTATTTTTTTTCTACTTATAATTAATTAATTAACCATATTGACATGTTTAACTTCGACATTTTAATTTAACATTTGCATGCTGTTTTTATAATGGCAAAACATGTGCGCATTGTAAATTTTTTTACCACCCGTAAATTACCATGTTTTTTTGGCAAATAAATGATTATCTTATCTTATCTTATCTTATCTAATAAACAATTTTATTATACAAAAATAATAGCATATACGAATTATTCTCATTGCTAGGTGCTCGTCTGCACATCATCAGTTTTGCGGCAAATCTTGAAAAATGGAACTCTGAAGATGAAAAACATTAATGTCCTCATAATTGACAGCGCGCATCTCGTGTGGAGAGACGAGCATTTGCAGTTTGTAAGTATATTCTACCTGTATATTTTTTATAGTATGTGAATATGCCATTTTAGATAATTATATTACACTAGTATTTTATCCGTAACTTAGGGTGGATTCGGCCAAGCGAGAGTAAATTTTATTCTTAGATTAAATCTCTAATTACTCGAAAGTAAACGAACTTTTCATTTCACCAACAACGTTTAACACAAGGATAAATTTTCTATACTTTAGTAACTTCTTATACCGCCGATTACGGCCGAGTAAGCTGTTATTCGTAGATTAAGTTGCGTCACAATAACTGTCACGGACAAATTTTATAGATAACCTAACAAAATGTCGTTACGTTTGAATCAATTTATTGACTTATGAACAGAGGTCGGAATTAGGTAGAGTTATTTATGTACTTACATCGAAATGTTGATATTAATATGGATCTTCCCGGGATTTCTAATTGCATTTCCGCTATTGTTTTCTTTTGTTCTCACAAGCTATGTTGTGCGAACTACAAATGTGGCAACATCGCGCGTGGGCGCATTGGACTTTTGCAACTTCGGACATCCGATGTCGTTGATGTAGGCAACGTCGCGCGTGCAGTAGTTTAAATTGTGTAAATAACTTTTTTATTTAATAAATCACAGGATTTTTCTGCTCTTTAAAATTTATCTCGGGATTTGAGGCATATCCACTTTATTCTTTCGCTGTATGAAATCAGTGTAAGTATAAAGTGGATATGCCTAATTCCGACCTCTGCTAATGAATGACGATGAAGATTATTTTGACCCTCGCTCAACATGATTTAAAGAAAGGACATAGTACTTTGAAGATAACGACGACTACGACTTCGCCATAAGATTCCGTTTGTCAAAAGCGTATGTGTATAATTTGCTGGCAAAAATTGAGCATCGTCTGGAGTATGTAATAAATAGCTAGGTGAGTTGTATGCGCTCGTGGTAACGTGCGGTGCGTATTAAAGAATTACGCTATTCATGACTTCTTATTGCTTTACAATATTCTCTGTCAACAAACAATCAACACAACAGAAGATTTGAAGTTATTCAAAACTTCAAGCAGACATATTACCCTGGTTAATTAAAAATACGCAGCGCCATTGCTCAGGCAAGGTATGAATGTACTTTGATGCTTGGTGGTTAATATTTTCGTTCGTTTCATTCGTTCATCGTCACGGAGTAAATATGCGAGAGTAACTTACCCATAAATTAATCTGGTAAAATGAAACCAAAGTTAGCCGTAAATTAAATCCTAAGAGTTATGATATACGAGAATTCGTATAAATTGGATGTTGGTAAAATCCGCCTTTAATCGGTTTGGCTATGAAATTTTGAAAAACCTTTTTTTGTCAAAATAAAATATAGCCTAGACTTCTTGGCGGGAAAGTGAAGAGTTCATGTTTGCGGTTTTGTTTTATTTTGTAAAATTTGTGTTATGTCGAATATTAATGTGAAATAATGGTGGATTATTAACCGTTAAGTGTTCGTGAGTGTTGGCAAATAAAACAAAAAGTCATCAATTGTACCAAGTACCCATCCATTGTAGCGATGACTTGATTTCAATGATGGAGGCCATTGCCCAGTGGTGGGACAGTTATAGGCTATTTACTGGGAATTGAACTCGGGACTACCGAGGCGTTTTGGCCATTCACGACCAAAAAAGACCAAGTACTGATAAAGAAAGCTGGTTCAAATGCCGCACGCGAATTTTTTTCGACACTTAATTCTTTTTTTAATTATTTTCAGATAATGAAACTTTACAAAGAGTGCGACGCCGAATCTCAACCAAGAATACTAGCGTTAACTTATCCACTGTTCAATACAAACAAACAAGCAGTAGACAATACAGACACACTTCCAAACCAAACCGTAGACGAAACAGAACAGCCCAAAGACAAAGAAACGGAAACGGAAACGGAACTTTCAAAACACGATGTTACTGAAACTGAGGGTATAGAGAAAGAAGTTGATATTGTAAAAGAAAATGAGCTTTCACCCAATGAAAATAAGGTTGCAAATAGTGACTATGTAATAGGTGGATATGAGAATATTGATGATTATGACATGTATGAGAAGTTGGAGTGGAAGATTGAGGAGTTGGAAAAGGGGCTGTGCTGTGAAATGGATCTGGCCGAAGACATAGACGGTGGAAAGAGGTGAGCTTTAACGTTTATTCAAGAGTTGGAAATAATAACTACCAATGATTATTGTCATGACCTCGAATTCGATGGCGCAGTGGTTAAGGGTGCGCCGTCCGTAAGTGACAAGTGTCATATGTTTTATTTGAAATGTCGTCGTCCATATTTATTTGATGCCGCGCGGCCATACTAATTTTGTATGGGGAATTTAAGGTGCTAAGGTTAATCGAAAATGTAGTCTAGCAATTTGTAGTTTATCCATTGATGATTGTTTAGACAAAATCAGAGGTACAATAATTTAGATAAACTATAAGAAATCTACTAAACGCCGCCACTCGTTTTCATGATCTTTGCCCAACTTTAAATGATATTGTAGAAAAAACTATAGCGTGTTATGAATTTATGGTTCTGACAAATTGTAAACACGTTCCCTATGATACTAAATATATATTTTGTTCATTTAATACGATAGTATTTTCAATTATATTTACTTAACCGTAACTGCATTTTTGGCATTTTTTGGTCGGCCCACCCTTAACGCGCTCGGTCTGCGAGTGCCGAGGTTAAACAACTTTCGCAAAGGCCGGTGCTTTGGAAGGCAAGTAATGCCGTTGGTCCCGGCTGCATTAGCAGTCGTTAACAACCCGCACTGGGCCCGCGTGGTGGTTTACGGCCCGTTTTCCTGTGGTGTAAACATCCATAAGAAAGGCTCGTGCCCCAACAGTGGGGACATACAATTAGCTAATGAAGATGATCATTTTCATGACAATTGTCAATAGTTAGAAAGATAATTACCAATGTTATTATCAAGAGGTAGAAATAATAATTAACGATGATAATCATCAAGAGGTAGAAATAATAATTATTGGATAATTATCACAATAAGTGTCAGATAATTTTCCAATAGTTAAGAGGTTTATTAATTATCTTGATAATTTCCAACTCTGTTCATGTAATGTAAAAATGTTATAATGATAACTTAGAAATACTTATTGCTATTCTATTCTGTTATTTACCAAAGTAATTTTTAAAAAACACCTCAAAAACTACCTCATTGAATTACAAAAGCTAGAAACTAAAAGCTAGAAACTAGCTGTTACTAAAATCTATTAAAAACGTACGATCAGGGTTTTCACGACGTGCTTGGAGGTTCAGTCACCGGGGCCGCCCTCTTGGGGAGCACCATCTTTTCGTTTTCTCCATTATTTCTCTGCCAGTATTGATGCTATTCTATTCTATTCTATTCTATTTATTGCATTTTTTTATTAAAAAAAATAAGTTACTAAGTTAGTAAAGTTAACTGCCGTACTCAGAGACGTCAATTAAGTTTTAATCACAATTAAATGTCTTTCCTTCTCTATTTAGCACTATAAATAAGAAACTTTCTATATATATTTTATTTTAACACAGAAATGTTGACAGTAAATAGAAAACATTAAAAAAACCTTTGTTCATATGATTTTATGCGATTTGAAACTTTTAATAGTTGCAGTCGTCTTCAAATCACATAAATACAATATTCAAACGAAACGTTTTATAAAAAAGGTATTGTAACAAATCCGTATCAAATCCCTTACGCATATAAAGATCCATTAAAATTTGCTATTTATCTCGAAAAAATTTGAGCTTTGAAAAATACCGACATTTTAAATGTTTCTTTAAAAAGTTCTTAACAGTTTTGTATTGTCTTTGGCTCTAGGTTAGCGTCGAACCAAGCGAAGCCCAAAGAGTTGATCATAGAGTATAGCGGCGCCCCCCCGGACGAGTCTATGCCCCTAGACTACAGAGAGCTAAGCCAGTTCATGAGAAAGACGGTGAACGATGCGCTGGAGTTTATCAATGAACACAGGTAATTATGATTAAGGTTACATATGACTAGCGGCCGCTTGCGGTTTCACCCGCGTGGTTCCCGTTCCCGTGGGAATATCGGGTTAAAAAGTTATCCTATGTTTTAATCCAGGTTATAAACTATCTGTATGCCGAGTTTCATCCAAATCCATCCATCCGTTGCAGCGTTAAGAAGCAACAAATATACACACATACACACAACCCCGCCCGATCCTCTAAATGCCACTACACATTTACAGAATACACTAAACATGTACACTAGTTTAGGCCCAAGACGCCGTACTCGTAGAACAAGGGTATATAGAACCGGTTCACATGCGCTCTATACCAGGTAAAGACATGTACCTGGGCACATCTCTCCTCCACCACGGCCCGGTCAACCCGAGTCGGGGTCCGAGCTTTTGGAGGCGCCCTCGGGTTGTTCCGCTCCCTGATCCGATCCGAACCCTTCGGAGAATCTAGTAGGGCGCGGGGACACGCACTTTTAAGTGTGTGTCCCCGTTAAAATAGTTATAAACAAACAAACAAACACACATTTATTGGCACACACTACAAAATTACACGATATTCACAATAACAATACAAAACAAAGACAGACGAAGTGTGGCCAAAAAAAAAAAACATAGTGTTGAAAAAAATCTAAGAGACACGAGAATTCCATGGATAGAGCCACGATAGCATAGTTGGTAGTGCACCTGACCCGGCATGTCATGGGTTGTGGGTTCGAATCCCGCTCGTGTATTTTTTTTCAACAATTTTTCCGATTTAAATCAAAGTCAAATCATTTTATTCAACATAAGCCGACACAGGCAGTATTGACGTCAACACTATAAATCATAAAACTAAAAAATGCAAAAAAAAAATAACTTGCCTATTTCTTAACTGATCTTTAGTATTTGTAAAAATATTATGATCAGATGTTAATGACGGTACTTGTTGACATTGAATGGGCGCCTTTGGCTTTCAATGTAAAAAAGTAAATAGTGTTGAATAATTTCGGCGGGCTGGTTAGGACCACGATAGCTCAATTGGGGGAGCACCTGGCCCGGTATGTCAGAAGGGTGCAGGTTCAAACTTGCTCGTGGAAATTTTGTTCAACATTTTGTTTTTATAATTTGTTCGCAACAAAATTTGTGTACATGGGGTCCTTCAAACGAGGCGTGAAGAGGCACCTTGTGGGCCGGCAGGGTGAGGGTGACTGATGCTGCGTTGTTTTCTCGCTGCACCAGTTGTCCTTACGTCTGGACTCCATTTCCACTTAACATCAGGTGAAGTAGAGCCATTTGCCGAGCTATGTATAAAAAAAAAAAAATATATATATATATATATATATATATCGCACTACCAATACAATACTGGTGCAAGTCAAAATATACTGATATTTGAAATTGAACTGTACTGTTCTTCAATACGACAAAATTTCCAATGTCAGTATGTTTTGACTTGCACCAGTATTGTATTGGTAGTGCGATATATATAAACAAAATAAAAACATTTTACTAAAAAATTCGTTAAAACTAAACTCAACACATAAACACCAGTTCAGATTTTGGTAGAGTCTTCGACCGAGAAGAGCTGGCAAGAAACTCAGAAGGCTCAGGAGACAAATCCTACTAATATTATAAACGCGAAAGTTTGTAAGTATGGATGGATGTTTGTTATTCTTTCACGTAAAAACTACTGAATGGATTTGGATGAAATTCGGCATACAGATAGTTTATAACCTGGATTAACACATAGGATACTTTTTGTCCCGGTATTCCCACGGGAACGGGCACCACGCGGGTGAAACCGCGAGCGGCCGCTAGTGTTATAATATGCATATCAACCTATCCAAAACTCCCAAATGTCTTCAATAAATGTTCAACCTTAAGCCATATACATATAGTTCAAATTCTATTGAGGACCTTTGACAGTTGGTAGGCTAATGCGCATGCGTGCCTACACAATTTGAAGTTAAGTTTGTTCTTTGTGTTATATTATGTTAGTGTTTTAGAAGTAAGTTACTGTGTGTATGATTTGTTTTTTTCCCCTGTTTCGTACCATGATGTCACTACTGTGTAAAGCAGAATACCGGTGCAGCAGGCCCCGCTTGCTGCGTATACTGAGCTGTGCACAGTGTTCGCATCACATAACAGGGCACAATCTCAATTGTTATTATTTTTAAATTATTTTTCTTACACGTTGTATGTTTAATCCGTGCTTCGGATGGCACGTAAAGCCGTTGGTCCCGGCTGCATTAGCAGTCGTTAACAACCACCAATCCGCACTGGGCCCGCGTGGTGGTTTATGGCCCGTTCTCCCTATCCATCCATAGGGGAGGCTCGTGCCCCAGCAGTGGGGACATAAAATGACCTGTTGATGATGATGATGATGATGTATGTTTAATTGTGTTTTGTTATGTGATTCCAATAAATATCTTTTATTCTTCTTTATTCTGTCTTTCCATCCACACCATCTTGATGGATGGCGGTCTACTACTGTGCGTTTCTCACGTAATTTTTTACCACGAACTACAGTGCTGTGGAATTAGCTCTCAGCGGCGGTATTTCCGGACCAATGCGACTTAGGGATCTTCAAGAAACGAGCCTATTCCTTCCTTAACCTGTTTACCGCCAACAACTTCTATAGAAGTTCGAGATTTTCGTGCCGCCCACGCCAGCACTTCTATAGAAGTTCTTCTTTGTACCTACTTTATTAAAATACATTTATACGTTGGCGTACAGCGGGACATCGCGAGCAGGATAGTTGGGCGGTGAAAGTCAAAGTCAAATATTCTTTATTCAAATAAACTTTAAATAAACTTTACTTTAAAAGGTTAAAGGCCGGCAACGCATCTGTGATTCCTCTGGTTTTGCGGGTGTCCATGGGCGGCGGTGATTGCTTCCCATCAGGTGACCCGCCTGCTCGTTTGCCTCCTAATATATAAAAAATAAAAATCTTCTTTCGTTTTTGAGAGAGTGCTGATTGCCTCAAACGGCATTTTCAGATTCACCGGGCTTGTTTGGGGACGGCGAGCAGCTTAAAGCGTTCCTCAAGCCGTGTGAAACGAATCACCTTCGGAGGTTATCTAGAGGGAACGGCATCACGCACTAGTGCGTGTCCCCGCCCTACTAGACTCTCAAGGGGTTCGGATCGGATCGGGAAGTTGGTTCAATCGAATCATATATATAATCTTGTTCCAGGTACGACCCCACTGAAATCTATGGTGAAGATTTGTATGAGGAGTTCAAGAACATTCCGGACCCTACCGTAGAGCCCAAATATATATTCAAACAGTTTCTCTATGTTTTGGACCAATTAGGTAAGAATTTTTTGTAGGGTAACTAGCTGACCCGGCGGACTTTGTATCGCTGTGACAGTTTCTATGTCAACAATACAATCAATCGTTTCTATGACAACAAAACAAACAATCGTGGAACATTCGTATTGAAAAAAAAATGTTAGGAGTGGACCACCCTTATCACTTACGGGTATAAAAAATAGATTGCGACCGATTGTCAGACCTACCGAATATACACATACAATTTCACAAAAATCGATCGAGCCGTTTTGGAGGAGTATGGCAACCCACCTGTGACACGAGAATTTTATATACAAACAACCTTATTTTAGTTTATTTGAAACTCGAAACATGGGCCAAATATTTCATTTAAAGAGTAAGTACAAAAAAAAATAAGATAACATCTTGAAAACTCACGAAGTTGCAAGCTTTTTGTGCTGTCCCGTTGTTCTCGTGCGAACGTGGTCACATACAGCACGCGACACTGCACTTCACTGACACTAGCGTTCGTACCATTTCTGTGTACTGAGCGTTGGTGTATCGAAATCCCATTTTCTCGATACGGCGAAAAATAGCCATAAAGTAGCAACAACTTCCATTATCAGACTCTGACATTGACATTGCCAACTCATGTGTCCGTGCTGTGTCAGTTACCTGCGTCGTAGCATGCGTTCGCGGCCTATGTCTGTCCCAACTGCCCTGCCCCGTGCTGCGTCACCTGCGTCTCAGCATACGCTTAGCCTGTTTCCATCCATAGGGAAGGCTCGTGCCCCAGCAGTGGGGACATCAAATTTGCTATAGAGAGAGTCCAAAGTACCAGGCTAGCACGAGTCACAAGGAGGTAGGTATGCTTGAAGTGATGTACATACTTGGGGTGAGGCCGTGAGGTGGTGAAAATACCAGGCTAGCATGAGTTACAAGGAGTTTTGCACTGGGCCCACGTAATGGTTAACGGCCCACTCTTCCTGTGGTGTTTCCATCCAAAGGGAAGGCTCGTGCCCCAGCAGTGGGGACATTAAATGAACTGGTGATGATATTATATGGTTTTTAATTGACTATGTTTGGTTATAGGTCCCTATGCAGCAGACAAAGCAGCCTTCTCCCTATTAGCCAAACTCGAAAAGCTAAAGATCAAAGTGCCATACGAACGCCACTTCATACTACTCTGCCTATGCACCACCGTTTTCGTAAAGATACGGTGTCACGCCGACGAAGTATTCGCGAAAATCGACTCTGATTGGGAGAGAATAAAGTCGTTTTCTACACCGAAAGTTTTGAGATTCGCCGAAGTACTATTTAAATTCCAACCTCCCGAGTTACAGAAGACTGTTGAAGAAACAACAGCTCAAATGCTGAGTGATTTAGAGAAATGTGATTTTAAAACCTTAGGTGATAAAATCGAAGATGCAGTGAACACTATTGAGGGTAATTTGAAGGATTTGAATGAGTCGACAGTTGATAATAACATTGTTGATAATACTTTGACGGATACTTTAAGTGTTGATAGCAATATATGTAGTATTCATTCAGTTAGCAATATAAAGAGTGATGTTTGTAGTGAAATTAGTGTTGATACGGATAGCGCTAAAGAAGACAGTGTTATATCCAAAAGTGCCAGCTCCGAAGATAACTTCGAAACTGATGACAATCAAACGAACTTTAAACAAAATAAATCGGTTATAAATAATATTAAAACTAAAAATGATTGTGTTATATCCACAAGTGTTCATACAGATGATAATACAGAGACTGCTAATCAAACAGACAAAATAATAGTTAATGATAATCAAATATTAAGTGAGAAAAATCAAAATGTGACTACGGAAACTAAAGCCGACTTGTTTACTAATAAACTCGATGGTATGCCTAAAGAAGGCAAGCTAGGCTTTTCCAGGAGGTCCGGGGGTAGAGTCCGGGGTAGGGGGAGGTCGCAGAGAACCAATACATCCCGGATACTGCAGATGCAGCAAAACCCTGATGCGTTATGTGGGATCGTGTTCATGAGGGAGGCGTTGGTAGCTAAAATCATGTTTTTGGTGATTGTGGTGAGTTTTTTTTATTATTTTTTTTTTTTTGTAAATTAACAGCTTCGTACGGTGAGCACATTTAGCCAGTCTCAAAGTATGTAATACAATATCAATTTTCTTTGATGGAACATAAATGTTTATAAATGATGGTAGTAATTATTGAAATTATTGAAAATAAGTTTCCCCACCCCCAAACATTGGTTTTTCAATCTTATCCCAAGTGTGGCAACATTGCCTTCGAAAGGGTTAACTGTTAATAATCCATCATTATTTCACATTAATATTCGACATAACTCAAATTGTAGAAAATAACACAAATCCGCAGACATGACTCTTCATTTTCCTTCCAAAAAGTCCTGTATATACGTTAGCAATGTAGATTTTGTGTTTGTATTTTCTAGGACATGTCTCGAGCACATCCTCGTCTCTCGTACCTCTGTACTCAGTACTGCGCTGAGGAGACTCCAGCTAACCCTGGCACGGAACCTAAGGAGTGCCAGCGGCAGGGAAAGAAACAGGAGGAGGTGTTGAAAAAGTAGGTGTTACATGTTTTATCATCATTATTCTCCACAGCTAAAAGATAGACATTATCTATGGTTAGTAGGTAAAACAATGTTCGGAATTATAAAAAAAAAATATTTTTAAGTTTATTTGAATTTGACTTTGACATCATCATCATCAGCTTATTTTGTGTCCCACTGCTGGGCCACGAGCCTGCTTATAGAGGGAAACACCACAGAGAACGGGCCGTAAACCACCACACTAGTGGTTAACGACGAAAAATATCGCATATAAAACTAAATATACATGAAATATACACTATTTTCAAATCATAGAACCACTAACCTATAAGACCTACCTATGTTCTTAACTACAAAAAAAAATTGATTGTACAGTAAAGAGAGAGGCCTCTTCTAAAACAGGTTTTTTCAAACTTAACAGAAGAGACCCACACATTTGTAAAAACTACTTGTAGTAAATAATAAAAAAATTTTTTTTTATTTTTTTGATTTTTTTTTGACGACTGCTAATGCAGCCGGGACCAACGTCTTTACGCACTTTCTGAAGCATGGATAAATAAAATTATTTTTCAAGCAAGACAAGCGTGGTGATTAAGGCATTACCCATCAATTGTAGTGATGACTTGATTTCAATGATGCAGGCCTTTGCCCAGCAGTGGGTCGTTATAGGCGGTTTACTTTTACTTTTTACTTACCTGTTTACATCATCACATTGCCTATGAAGCTATTAGCTTACACTACTGTAAGGAAGTCTGGGACAAAATATGGCCAAATCATAAAGTTTTATATTTTACTAGAAAAAATCAACCTGCCTAAGGAAGCTGGAGTGGGATTCGAATCCACGACCTTTGGATTACCAAGTGTTTGATTGTTGATTGTTTTTTTGTAGTAAAATTGCGCGGTCATTTGGAAGGTAAAGCTAAATTAGCTTCGAAAAAGCTGGGTGTACTCAATAGAGCGGGACAGTATTTCACGCCGACCCATCGCTTACAGCTTTACAAAGCACAGGTCAGGCCTCATATGGAATACTGTTCCCATCTTTGGGCTGGAGCGCCCCAGTACCAACTCCTCCCATTTGACCGCATTCAACGCAGAGCTGCTCGAGTTGTCGGCGACGTGGTAACCTCTGGTCGGCTCGATCCACTGGCCCTTCGGAGAGACGTTGCGTCTCTCTGTATATTTTATCGCCTTTATCATGGGGAGTGCTCTGAGGAATTGTTCGGTTTGATCCCTGCCGCTGATTTCCTTCACCGCACTACACGCAATCGACTGTCTTTCCATCCACACCATCTTGATGGATGGCGATCTACTACTGTGCGTTTCTCACGTAATTTTTTACCACGAACTACAGTGCTATGGAACCAGCTCTCAGCGGCGGTATTCCCGGACCAATATGACTTAGGAATCTTCAAGAAACAAGCCTATTCCTTCCTTAAAGGCCGGCAACGCATCTGTGATTCCTTTGGTTTTGCGGGTGTCCATGGGCGGCGGTGATTGCTTTCCATTAGGTGACCCGCCTGCTCGTTTGCCTCCTTCTAATATTAAAAAAAAAAAAAAATCAGCTGTTCCATACAAAACATCAATGTTCATTCGACCAAAATATATGGAATGGAACATTTGAATTCTATTTTCGAGTTAGGCAGTTGGTCCAATAGTAAGAGTTGTTCGTTTGTATCACGGGAGTTATCTCAAAAGGTTTGGACGGTGATAAAAAAGTCAGCCTGTATATAGCATTGTAAATGCAAAAAAGATTTTGTTATTTATTTGGTTTGTTTATTCACCTGTCAACTACAGATTTAGCTACTTGAGTAACGCATATGAAAAATCGCCATTCTGTACGAGTTATACAAGGATCTTTTATCTGTACCTTATCTTATGTTGTATTGTAACTAGTTATCCGTTGTCCCAGGTTCCGTATGCATGAATGCAACCTGCTCCTGGCCACTTCCGCCCTGGAGGAGGGCATTGACCTGCCTCGCTGCAACCTGGTGCTGCGGTGGGATGTGCCCGCTTCGTAAGTGTAATTTTACTAATGAGGAACCTATGGAATGACATAGGACAAAGACAGGGATTTGAATAAAGACAAAGTGTTAAACAAATTCCACGAGCGGAATTCGAACTCTCACCCCATGACATGCCGGGTTAGGTGCACTACCAACTATGCTATCGTGGCTATCGTGATCAGTTGGTAGTAGAGCATTTTGTCTTTTTAACCGACTTCAAAAAAAGGAGGTTTTTTTTTTTTTTCTTTTAGTTGATGGCTTCGTGCGATTAGCACATTTAGCCAGTGTCAAAGTAATTTTTCTTTCAAGTAATACATAAATAAACAATATTTCCTTCTTAAGGAGGAGGTTATCAATTCAACTGTATTTTTTTTTTTTTTTTATGTTTGTTACCTCAGAACTTTCGACTGAGTGAACCGATTTTGATGATTCTTTCTTTATTTGAAAGCTGGTGCTTCCCGTGTGGTCCCATTTTATTTTGGTCTAGTTCTGATGATGGGATCCTCAAGGAATTGAGGGAACTCCTCGAATATTGTAGGCATACCTATCGCGATTTTGGTATTTTCAGAAATAAGTCAAACATTTACATTCAGAAAGTATCATTTGATGAAGTGTAACTGATAAAAAAAGACCACAGATTGCCATCGGAACTCCTCAATGATAAGTATTTCACGGGTGGCGATAAAAAATCTCGATTAAGATAGTTAAGCGACTATGACGAAGCAAAAGAAGATAGGCATCGGAACTCAGTTTTTGATTTCCTACTTTGAGATAGGCGTTTCTCGTTTTTTCAAACTGTAATTTGTTCGCAACCTTTGCGTAAAATTATATGTAAATAATCATAAAGACAGGAATGTTAAATGATAGATCTAGATCTGCCATGATGATAAATTACTAGTTCTAGGGGTGAAATATTACCAGTTCTAGGGATAACAAAATTAAATAAAAAATAATGTAGTGACGAAAAATGATCAGTTCTAGGAATGAGAATTACCAGTTCCTAAGGATGACAAATGACAAATAATGTAGTGACGAAAAATTACCAATTCTAGGGATGACATATGACGAATTCTCGAGTGTCATGACGAATTCTAAGGATGACAAATGACAAATAATGTAGTGACGAAAAATTACCAATTCTAGGGATGACATATGACGAATTCTCGAGTGTCATGACGAATTCTAAGGATGACAAATGACGCAGCCCAATAATATACGAAACACAGGTGACAAATAATAAATCCTAGAAATGTCGAATGACAATTTTTAGGAATTAAAAATTACGAATTATATGATGTCACGAATTTTAAGGATGACTAACGACAAACATAAATATGACAAATGACAGATCATAGACATGGACAATATGGACATCAATGTCCCAGGCATGAGTGCAACATGCATGAATGCAACTTGCTCCTTTCTCCACTTCCGCCCTGGAGGAAAGCATCGACGATAAAAAATTATTAAATATATGTTTGTGGCCTGAAGGCCATTTATAAACTCAGGAGATCCACAATAAATATTTAATCTGATAAAATTTATAATTAAGCAGAAAAAACCTGAAAAGAGAAAAACAATAAATCAGTATACAAAAATCTAAGCCAAAACGTTACTTACAAATATTTCTTACAGGAATCAAATTACCTGTTTATAGATACAGGTTTTCACATATCATATTTTAAGCAATAATAATTGCACAATCGATGTTACTATAAAACAATGTTATTATACTGAAGAATTTTGAAAGACTGATCATATCAAAAATACAATAAAATTCCATGACAATGACATGACATTCAAAGTATTCTTTTTTAGAACCGTGCGTATAAATTTGACAGATAGTTTTTAAAACTACCAAAGAGGCTTTAAGATGCAAAGCATAAAAAATATAACGTTGAGTAAATTGCAACGACAACGTTACATAATTCTATTGTATTCTATTCTCCATAGGTATAGGTCGTATGGTCTCTGTCGCGGGCGAGCTCGCGCCGCTCGTTCAGCGTGCGCGGTCATGTGCAGCGGTGAGGCGGAAGACACCAAAGATCTGGTGCACAACTTAGCCACGTACAGGGAACTGGATCAGGTATGAAATTAGTTGAGTATTTATTTATTTATTTATGTATTTATTCACTTGTATCACCAACATCAGGTATAGCGTTTAAAACAAGTAAAGTAAATAGCTTATATACTGTCCCATCATATATAAAATCCTAATTTGTTCACTGTTATCTATTGGTTTGTGCCAATGAATTTGAGCTTTTTTAGTTATATACAGGATGTTTGGCGCATGGACCGACTTTAGTCCCTGGTCCAAGGAGTTACGGTTATGGAGATATGATTTTTTGCCCTTTTTTTCTAAAAATTCCCTAACTACCGCAATTAAAACCCCATAACTTTTTTATTTTTCATTATAACAGCAATTCTTTTTTCCAATTGTATTCTGTAATGTATGCGTTTTCATAAAAACAACACTTTTTGTCCCAATTTACATCAATAATTAGGAAAAATACCTTTTTAAAAAAAACAATGGTGAACGTATGAATAAAATTCAACTTCAAAATTCATTTACAAAAACAGTAACAAGTATGAGAATTTCGTTTTATTTTAAAAAGTTCTGTAGTTTATGACCTTTCTATCGGTATATAACACTTTACTAAACAATAAAAAAATTGCCTCAAAAACTATGATTTCGTTAGAGATTTCAATTTCTCTTACAGTTTTTTTTATTATATAACTTACACAAAATCGGTACTAAAACTTTGGCCGTTTTAGTACCGATTTTATGACCGACGTTTTGTAGGACTTGTGCGTTGCAACATAGAGCTCCATACGTTTCATTTTCCGCACTAAGTCTAATGTTTTTGAATTGCAATTGAACTTGTGTTGCATTAAAATAGGATAAAAATATAATTAACAATTTGACAAGCTGCAACACAGCCTGTGGTATTTCACTGTTTCTTCTCATTAAATTTATTCATGTCTCTCTTTGACAGATCATTAGCAGGAAATGCGGGTGCGGAATACAAGATGAGCCGCCGGAAACGGAAGAGAACGCTGCAGACACGTACACGTCAGCCGTCAAAGCGTACACACCACAAGAATTGGACGCAACAAAACTAAATGAACACCACGAAAATCGGAGTAACGATAAACACAAAGACGGTGTAACAGAATCGATAAATGTGAAAGATGTTGGTTTGATAAAAGATATAACGGAAAACGAATGTGTTAAAATAATTAGAGATAACGATTTGGAAAAAAGCACAGTAAACATGATACATCACACTAAAGATGATAAAAATGTAATCGCAACGACCCCAGAGAAGGAAAGTTTAGTTAACGATTTTAACGATATGAAAATTGAAGAGCGCATTTTTAACGATAAAATAATTGGCGACAACGATTTAAGTGAAAGTGTTAAAGATGTTAATAGTATAAGTGTTAACAGTGTAAATATAGTTTGTAACAAGTGTAATTGTTTGAAGTTAAGTGAAAGTGTAGAGTGTCCATGTTTGAATGTGAACGTAGGAAGTAGTCCAGTAAGTGATAATGTTGCGGAAAAGACTAGTAAGAATATAGGTGATATTGAGGTGGCTACTGTGGACTTGAGTACGGCAATTGCACTTATAAATAGGTGAGTCTAGAATTAATTATCATCATATTTAATGATTATTTACATATAATTTTAAGCAAATATTGTTGCGTACAAATTATAATTTCAATATAAAACCGGCCAAGTGCGAGTTGGACTCGCGCACGAAGGGTTCCGTACCATTATCTATAAAAACGGCAAAAAAATCATGTCTGTTGTATGGGAGCCCCCTTAAATATTTATTTTATAATTTTTTTAGTATTTGTTGTTACAGCGGCAACAGAAATACATCATCTGTGAAAATTTCAACTGTCTAACTATCACGGTTCATGAGATACAGCCTGGTGACAGACGGACAGACTGGCAGACAGCGGAGTCTTAGTAGTAGGGTTCCCGTTTTACCCTTTGGGTACGGAACCCTAAAAAAAACAAAGTGTTGAAAAAATTCCACGAGCGGGATTCGAACCCGCACCCCATGACATGCCGGGTCAGGTGCACTGCCAACTATGCTATCGTGGCTCAATCCAACTCGCCGAAATTAATCAACACTATCTACTCTTACTCTGTAAGCCAAAGGAGCCCTATTCAATGTCAACAACCACGATAGCATAGTTGGTAGTGTACCTGACCCGGCCTGTCATGGGGTGCGGGTTCGAATCTCGCTTCTGGGATTTTTTTAACCCCTTGTCTTTTTTCAAATCATGTTTAATGTTAATATTTCAATTGAATTAACATATGCTGGCTAGTTCAAAATGGATTATATTAATACAATTAATTATGAAGTCAATTGCTAACAAAAAGACATACCTATTTCTTGATAGTTAAGTGCATAGTGTGTCTAAATAACTACCTACTTTACAAGGGATGTTTACCACAACAAAAAATAATTCCAGAACTATTAACAAATAAATTAAATCACGTAAGACCGCTTGTACACGTCCGTTTTTTTCACCGGACAACGGTCCGTTGTTTTCGCCCGATTTGCGATGGTGTATGATTTATAACGTATGTGTGTGTATAGTCGACAATGAAATTGCTTTACCACCTTAGAAGTGAATTTTGTTTGCATTTAATAAAACAACAAGTTCTATTTTTGTATAAAAGACCAAGTGACAGATACGTTGTCATCATTGACAATGAACCTTAGCGAAATTTTATTGTAATGGAAGTTTTTGTCAAAAGTGATAAAGCAATTTCAAGGTCGACTATACATGCACCGGACAGTTCGCCGGATGCACCGCTGCCTACCCTCGGCGCAACGGACAACGGTCTGGCGTAAAAAAAAGCGGTTACCTATGCCAGTGTATTGGCGTGTCGACGCTGCCGGGGACGTATAGCCGGTTTTCAGTAAATTGAGTGCCGTCTTGTACTTGCGTTTTTAATTAAAATGGAAGATATTGACATGGACATTTCAAAACTCCTTAATTTCTTTTAAAGTTTACTATAAAATATTTCAGTACTTACTAAATGTTTTTTTTTAAGGAGGACTACGGTAATTAATTGGCACTCTCGCTTAGTTTTTCGTTTCTAGCTTCTTAATAGTAATCGTATTGCAATAACATTCCCCTTACCTTACCTGTAGTCATCATCATCATCATCATCTCAGCCAAAAGACGTCCACTGCTGGACAAAGGCCTCCCCCAAATCATCATGGGGGGTATTTGCCGTAATCGCCACGCTTGGCAGACGGGTTGGCGATCGCAGTAGGTTGAGGGTCACCTCAGAGAGATGCTGCTGCCCATCCTCTGGAATGGTCCCTTAGTCGACTTTTACGACACCCACGGGAAGAGATGGGGTGGTGCAATTCTTTATCCCCGGCACCACACAGGGCTTACCTGTAGGATATCCGTTTTTTTGTTGGTCACTTGTCCGGTGAAAAAAAACGGATGTGTACAAGCGGCCTAATAGTTCTTTAAAACATTGACCTTTTTTTTTATTTGACCTAAGCATGAATTACTGTAACCTAAAAAGTTAATAATGAACACTGAATTGACAGAACAAAATGATGACGTCATAGTTCCATACAATTTCTATTTAAAATATTGTTTTGACAGTTGTTAAAAATTTCTCTTTTGACTAATCAGTCAAGCACCCAATTCTATACTGTCGCCATGGTCTGCTGGGAGAAATCTCTTTTTAGAGATAAGCTTACTTGTATAGTCGACCATGAAATTGCTTTATCACTTTTGACAAAAACTTCCATTACAATAAATTTTCGCTAAGGCTCATTGTCAATGATGACAACGTATCTGTCACTTGGTCTTTTAAACAAAAATAGAACTTGTTGTTTATTATATGCAAACAAAATTCACTTCTAAAGGTAAAGCAATTTCATTGTCGACTATACACATGTTACGTGTGTGTTACATGACGATCTCCTTGGTCGAGTGGTTTGTACACCGGTTTTCATGGTGTCGCCATCTCTGAGGTCCCGGGTTTGATCCCTGGTCGGGTCAATTTAGAAATTATTGTTTTTCTAAATTGTCTCGGGTCTGGGTGTTTTTTTTCTATGTAAAACAAGTACGTATTTAAGTATGTTTATCCGTTGTCTAGTAACCATTTAACGAGTTTCATAACGAAGCTTCTCCTGGGCTAGATAATTAGTGCGAGTGTAATAGTAATATTGTGATGCAAAATGTTGACCGTTGTTATTTGTGTACGAATTACTACTATCCTACTTCAGGTACTGTGGCAAGCTACCATCAGATACCTTCACCCGCCTCGCCCCGCAATGGTGGATGGAGAAACTCCAGCTCCCTATCCCAGGGTCATCAGAAACGAAGACAGCTTACATATGCTCGCTGCGGCTGCCTCTGAACTGTCCTGTTAAATACAATATAGTGGTAAGGATAATTATTACTTTTATTTATTTATTTATAAGAAAACCAACAGCTTTATCTTATCTTATCTTAGTGGGGCCTGCTAAGGCTTCCCTCCCCCAGTAACACTTCGCCCCATCGGGATCTTTTGTGCAACCCCATCCTTTCACTCTTCCTCCTCTGTAAAGATAGATACCATAAGTTTGGCAACATCCTTAAGAGCGGAGAGCCTTAAGTCCTCCGGTTTCGGATAGGCCGACCCAAGGAGTCCCATTCTTTCCTAGCCGTGCCGTACTCCGTTTCTTCTCCACATGCCCTAGACAAGCTAAACCAACAGCTTTTATACAAGAATACTTTTACATAGATCCTTTAAATAGATACGGAAAGGTCCTCACAAAAAGAAATAATGTAAAGTACAAAATATGCACAAACAAAATACACATATTACATATCCATACCAAGATATTCTATGCTTACAAATG
This sequence comes from Eudonia lacustrata, assembly GCA_947562085.1. NCBI lineage: Eukaryota > Metazoa > Arthropoda > Insecta > Lepidoptera > Crambidae > Eudonia > Eudonia lacustrata. Next base: position 12,325,552 of record OX387333.1, read on the forward strand.
TATACTAACAGAGCTTAATTATCTATAAAATAATACGTGAAGCAAAAACTTTGTACCCCTTTTTTTCGAAAATTGCGCGGACGGAGGAGTATGAAATTTCGCACACTTATAGTTTATAAATAGAAGGTTATCCGAATGTTAATATTTTTTTAAATTATGCATAAAAATACATTATATCAATAAAACAAACATTGCACACACTACCATGTATTTGACTCACACGCATATGTATTTGACACACCCGTTAATATAATCTTTTCAAAAATTTCTAAAATGGAAGAAGCGCGGCTGAAATCTGTCAATCCAAACTCGAATTCTATCTTTTTAAATTTTTCATTGCTTAGGATACAATCCGTGCAGCCTTAATAAAATTACGGTCGAATTTCGACCACTGGGCGACCACTAGTTTAACAAACAAAACATTATTGGTCAAAGAATATTCAAATATTCTTTCGAGTCCAGTCAGTGTACTTTTTTTTTTTTTTTTTTTTTTTTTTGAGAGACTGCTGGTTGCCGAGGGGCATTTCCAGCTTCACCGGGCTTGTTTTAGGGGCGGCGAGGTACGTAAAGGGTACCTCAAGCCGTGTTGAAACGAAACACCTTCAGAGGATTTCTAGAGGGGTACGGCATCGCACACTTAAAAGTGCGCGTCCCCGTGCCCTTCCAGAGTCTCCGAAGGGTTCGGATCGGATCGGGGAGCGGAACCCGAGGGCGCCTCTAAAGGCACGGACCTCGGCTCGGGTAGACCGGGCCGTGGAGGAGGAGAGGAGGAGCTCCCAGGCACATGACTGTGCCTGGCATAGAGCGCGTGTGAACCGGTTCTTCGTACCCTTGTTCTACGAGTACGGTGTCTTGGGCCTAAAACAGTGTGCATGTTTAGTGTATTCTGTAAATGTGTGCTGTCATTTGGAGGAACGGGCGGGGGGGCATTCGCAACTGTAATTGCGTCGTCGGTCAGTGTACTCGGCCCATCTTCGGTGTCGTGGGGGTATTATGCTGAGACAGGGTCCTTGTTGGCCTCACACACTGCTTTTTGTTTATTTTTTCTTTTAATTGGTTTTTTTTTGTTTGTTTTCCTTCTATTCTTATTAGCAAAGCAAGAATTGTTTTGACTGTATTGTATTTTGTGTGCGTGTGTGTGTCTGTACTGTCTCGAACATTCCATCGCGCACAAAGCAATTTGGTGTCTCGTTTCTTTGTCGCACCTCCAAAAGATGGAATAGTCTACCAGCACACGTTTTCCCTCCTTCCTATGACATGGGGTCCTTCAAACGAGGCGTGAAGAGGCACCTTGTGGGCCGGCAGGGTGAGGGTGACTGATGCTGCGTTATTTTCTCGCTGCACCAGTTGTCCTTACGTCTGGACTCCATTTCCACTTAACATCAGGTGGAGTGGAGTCATTTGCCGAGCTATGTATATAAAAAAATATAAAAAAAAATCTTTCTTTCTGACTGAGATGGCACCTGACCGAACGTCTCGCAAGTGTGTTTAACACTTGCCTAGTGCGAGTGAGTTTCATTCGATTACGTTAACGAAAACAAGAATCGAGCATCGAGTTCCGAAGCACAAGGGAGCTCGAGCTCCTTTGTGCTTCGGAGGCATGTAAAGCTGTTGGTCCCGGCTGCATTAGCAGTCGTTAACAACTATCAATCCGCACTGGGCTCGCGTGGTGGCTCGTTCTCCCTATCCATCCATATGGAAGGCTCGTGCCCCAACAGTGGGGACATAAAAAGAGCTGATGATGATTGTATGTTTCCATCATAAAGTAAAATAATTACAAAATTCAAATTAAGTTAAATTTATGTTACAGGGTCACCCAATGCCTACCAGGGTGCTCGCTCGAAGGATGGTGGCGCTGCAAGCGTGCCGGATACTGCACAAGTCGGGGGAACTGGACAATCAGCTCATGCCGATCGGTGAGGAACATAAACAGCTTATGAAACACCTGCACACACCAAATATTCCTTTGAGTTAATTATTTAGAATTGAGTTGCATTTCAAAATTCTAAATTCAAAATCATTAAGGGTGCGCCGTCCGTAAGTGACAAGTGTCATATGTTTTATTTGAAATGTCGTCGTCCATATTTATTTGATGCCGCGCGGCCATACTAATTTTGTATGGGGAATTTAAGGTGCTTAGTAAAACATTATTATTTAAATAACCACTTGATGAATCAAAAATGTAGTCTAGCAATTTGTAGTTTATCCATTGATGATTGTTTAGACAAAATCAGAGGTACAATAATTTAGATAAACTATAAGAAATCTACTAAACGCCGCCACTCGTTTTCATGATCTTTGCCCAACTTTAAATGATATTGTAGAAAAAACTATAGCGTGTTATGAATTTATGGTTCTGACAAATTGTAAACACGTTCCCTATGATACTAAATATATATTTTGTTCATTTAATACGATAGTATTTTCAATTATATTTACTTAACCGTAACTGCATTTTTGGCATTTTTTGGTCGGCCCACCCTTAATTCATTTTATTTTTTTATTTGTGGTAAGATGAATCTACATAGCCATCGGTTGCAATGACCGTTGGATAGATGGCACTCTACTGCTATAAAAGCATTCAAAAAATTAAAAAGCAGCGACAAAATTCAGCGCTTACGTCAGCCTTCCCGGTAGCATAGCGGTCAGTGCAGCCGCCCGGATTGCGGAAGACCCAGGTTCGATTCCTGACTGGGTCGGGTAGGCGTGTAATTTTTTTACAGTATTTTATAAGTATTTAATCATTTATTCAGTTTAGGCTTAGCTCGTGTGAATGTTACTATGCCATCGGTTCGTAAGTCTGACACGTACAACCTGGACATTTTTAAAGCTACATCCTAGGCCGCACCATCGCTTGCCATCTGGTGAGATCGCGGTCAAATACTTAACTATCCACTCAAACGTCCGGGTACACTTGAGTGTCTTATGGGCAGTGATGAAAAAACGTTCTAAGTGTTTCTAAAAAGCACTGTGGCGCCTTTGTCGTTCGTATTTAGGACAGGGCACAAAATGTAGATGACGTTAAACAACATCAAACGTATATATTTTGTTGTAAACTGCATCTCTACCTCAGTTTGACGTCAGTGAATGTGTTTTTAGTCTGTCAGTTGTGCGCTACTCCCGCAATTATGTCGTTATTACTCTTTTGTCGTTACATAAAGCTTATAGTGTAACATGTCAACATTTTCCTTAGGATTTGCCCATGTCAGTGATGTATAACAATTATTATTAAGGTAAAACATAATTTTATTTGTGCCATAGTTAAAAAATAAAAATGACGCTATTTCGTGATAAGCATTAGCAAAATGCCTACTTTTTTAAATTCTCAATTTTTTTAGTATTTAGATCTGGGTTTAAAGCATATACTTTGAAATAATTATATTATGTATATATTAGGCTACGCAGTGATATTCTTAGTTTTCATCAAGCTCGTATAATGTTATTTTTGACAATTTTTTTTATCGGATGAGTCGTTGGCTCGATAGCGCGTTTCCGTGCATTGACAGTTCTCGGACGGACTCGGACGTCAAAATGGCTATACTGAATTTTAAAAAAAAAGGTTTTGTGTGAAATCCTTTCCTGTCTGCAAGTACAGAGGTTAAGCAACATTCGTAGAGACCGGTCATCGCTCCTCCGTGCTTCGTCGTGCACGTGTTGCCGTCGGTACCGGCTGCATTAGCAGTCGTTAACAACCACCAATCCGCACTAGGCCCGCGTGGTGGTTTACGGCCCGTTCTTCCTGTGCTGTTTCTATGGCTCGTGCCCCAGCAGTGGGGACATAAAATGAGCTGATGATGATGATGATACGGTTGAAAATCTTGCAGGCAAAGAAAACTTCAAAGCGGCAGATTTAGACAGTAATCTCGGTTGTAATAGTGCTGGGGACGCTAGCGAGGCGGGCGACGCCGCGCGCCCCGGCACCACCAAACGGAGACAGTACTATTACAAGAAGGTATGTTGATGGAGACAATAATCTCAATAACGACCTATTAGAATTATGTATTTTATGTATGTTTATTTATTGTAGTTTACGTATTTACAATACACATAGTATATGTTTATGTATATATAATATTTATGCATGTATTATATACTTACATTTAAATTATTTAGGTATAATAAGAATAAGAATAAGAATAAATTTATTTGCTGTGTAAAACTTAAGACTAAATACATAAAACTTATAAAATAACATTTGTGTACATAATAATATAATGCATTACAAGAAATCATTGAACAATAATGTAAAGTTTTAAAATTAAGGTTAGTAGTGCAGAATAACCAGCTGATACCTAAACTAAGTAAACTAGTTTACCCGTATCTCAGGCATCTAATCGGTGAGTGTGTTAGCGATTGCTTACATAACATTTTATTAAATAGCAATAAATTATAATACTTTTAATAACATTTTGCTTAAGCAGCATGTTGCTGCCATTGTATACCAACTTATGTAATAACTAATAATAGATGTTCGGTGTCATTGTAGGGTTTCCCTATAAGCCAATTTTGTATGGTTTTCTTACAATTTATTTTGTTCATATGATATATACCTAGTGTTAAATTAAGTTTATTATACAAAAAACTTCCAAGAAAGCAAAAGAATCTGTGAGAGTGAGCTGTACGATATAGCTCAGTGGAACAAACAATGTCTACTCGCCTTTTGCTGGTTTGTAGTGCAGGACTATAGGGCGTTAGTGAATGTTTCTTTGTTACAGTTTGTAGTATAAACAACTGACGAACAGAAAGGACATTACATTCAGTTAGGAGTTCTGCTGTAGGGAAACGGAAAGGACGAAATGTGCTAACTTTCAAAATGGCTCTCTGTGCTATTTCTAAGTTTAGCATGGTAGTTTTATGAGCGCCTCCCCAAGATGAAATGCAGTACGTTAGCAAAGATTGGCAAAGGGCTAGATAAACCTCTTTTAGGAGTTTTCCTTTAGCGGCATATCTTAAATTTTTAAAGACATAGATTAATTTTCGAACTCTAGTAGTAAGAGATTCTATATGTGCTTTAAAATTCAGATATCTATCTATGATGATGCCTAGGTATTTTATTGTGTTTGTATTACTGAGTTTAGGACATACACAGTCAATATCATTCGAGTCAAAACAGTGATGTGCCACTATTGCATGTGAGTCATGGGATGGTTGGGTCAGTAAATTATACGAAAAAGTCATGTATTTGGTTTTGTCTGTGTTTAAAGTCAACATGTTTGTTCTAAGCCACTTTGTGACAGAATCAAAGCCAGCTTGGGCTAAACTGAATGTGTCATTCCAATTGTCGGCACTAAATAGTAAGGCTGTATCGTCAGCGTATGATATTATCTGACTATTGTTTTGAAGGGGGAGGAGGCATAAATCGTTAATATAGATAAGGAATAGTAAGGGTCCTATTATACTTCCCTGAGGAACACCATGTTCGACTGTTAGTTCTTTACTTACTATACCGTCTATCTTAACTCGCTGGGTCCTATTTGTTAAGTAATCTTTTAAAAGACTATGCGGTATACCTCTTATACCTAGCCTGTGTAACTTTTCCAGGAGGATTGGAATTGAAACTGAGTCAAATGCCTTGGCAAGGTCTAGGAATATAACTAAGCATTTATTCCGGGAATCAAGTTGTCTTGTAATATAATCAGTTAATTCATGAACTGCGTCATCAGTCGATTTGTTAGGCCTAAAACCGTATTGAGTCGTGGCCAAGAGTCCTTTTCCTTCTATGTATTTAATAAGTCGGTTATATATTAATCTTTCTAGGATTTTGGAAATGGAAGGTAGTAAAGCAATGGGTCGGTAATTATTAATAAAACTTTTATCTCCATTTTTGTGAATCGGATGAACAACGGCCTTTTTCAAAGCCTGTGGGAAAATACCTTTTGAGATGCATTGGTTGAATAGATAAGTAAGTGGCGGAATTAAGTGCTGTTTGTATTTCTTAATAAATGTACATGGGATTTTATCAATGCCAGTGGCGCAGTCATTTCTAAGAGTCAAGATAATTTTTTATACTTCATTTTCATCAGTGTTAAATAAAGCAAATGAGTGCAATGTTGACAATGGCGATGATGGGGGCAAAGTGTAGGAGAGGGAATAATTGTTTTGGTGTTTTGCTTTCTCAGCTAAACTTTTTCCAATAGAAACAAAGAAACTATTTGCCGCGTCAACTGATTGCGCCGCAGTAGCTGAGTTTGCGATGAGTTGATGTGTGGATAATTTAGTATTAGTGGTGTTAGTTATGGTTTTGATAACTTTCCATAATTTTTTCTTGTTTTGACCTGCGTCTTTTATTTCTAAACTTTCATACTGGCGTTTAAGTTTCTTCAATAATTTATTACAAAAATTACGGTATCTTAAATAAGTAACCTTGAGTATCTCATTTTCGGGTGCTAGAGTAGCGTTTTGATGCAGCTTATCACGATGTCTGATGCAGCGTAAAAGCCCAGGAGTTATCCACGGTTTTATATTTTTTTTACGGCGTGATAGATAACACAATAGTTCGCGTATTGGCATCAATAATGTTTGTTAACGATGAAATAAGATACTCTGTTGACTCATTGACGTCATCCGTATTGTAAAAGGGCACTAAGTCTAGGTTGTCTAGGTCATGTTTAATTCCCGCGTTTTGCAGCTTGTGGTGCTTAGTAATTCCGTAAGATTTACAGTATTGCTTTTGTAAACACAACAACACTGAATTATGGTCTGTCACAGAAGAGGTTAATACTATAGTTTTTAAAGGAATGTTAGTTTTAGCGAAAATATGGTCCAAGCAATTTCCCATTCTAGTTGGAAGCAAATGGGTGGGTAGGTAGCCTAAACAAGCAACATGAGTTAGATACTCTGGTGAATTGCGATCTATGTTTCCCGATTTAATGTCAATGTTTAAGTCGCCAACTAAAAACACATTCTTAAATGTAGAGAGCTGTTTTGTCAATAATTCATTAAGTGATTGTAGAAAATTAGTGATATTATGATATGATGGAGATCGATATATAGCCACAATTGCTGTATCGCTACTGATCTTTGCGATGAGACAATTTGCATCTATAATGTTAGGTTCCTCAATGATGTGATTTTTCCCGTCCTTTTTTATATACAAAGTTACACCATCATTTTGTAAAACATTACTTTTGTTAGTAGTGTGCGATTCATAGCCTTGTAATTGTGGGATCGTGGATGTCGAGGAGAGCCAGCATTCGGTGAGTACTATTATATCAATATCTATATTAATTTGACTTAACAATACTAACATGCTATCAAAGTTACAGTTAATGCTACGAATGTTTTGTAAAAATAAATTATAATTATGCTTATTACTAGTAATAACCGAAGAACATGTATGAGGGTCACAGATCACTGATTCATGTTCATAAGAGGAATCTATGTCTTTTAGAAATTCTTTGGTAACATTACCCATCCTTGTGCTGCTAGACGATTGCTATGCGGCGCTCTAGGCGCCTTCATAATCAATAGAACTTTGGTACCTTATTTCTGCACTTTTTCTGGCTGGGCATTGATCGTCTCCCGTTTTGTGGTGGCTGGGCTTATTAAATCGCTTACATGTAGCACACGCGGCAGGTTCATGGTGTTTGCTGCATTCTTTGATGGAGTGTCCGACGCATCCACAGTGTCCACAGGTAGTGTCCGTCTCACGACAATACTTCGCGGAATGGCCATACTGCTGGCATTTGTAACATCTTGTTACAAGTGTGAAGTCTCGGACTGAACAAGATGTCCAATTAATGAACAGTCGCTCCTGTGCTATGAGAACTTTTCTTAATTCAGGTGGTAACTCTATTATAAAATTGCAAAATGAAGCGTCCTTTTTGCCAGATTTGTGGCTAAGTTTTATAGAACTAAGGAATTGTTCTCGGCTTATATGTGGATACTTGTCCGATATATTCTGCTCGTATAGGCATTCATAAACTTCTTTCTCAGTGCTATTAGTGGGGACCCCTAGTAAAATTATTTTCGGCTTTCTCTTTTTGGTCTCTTCGAACTTGAGCCCTGAAGTTCTGAGCTGCTCTGACTGCTTCAGTTTCTCAAGGTCTTCTTTACCTTGCGCGCTAATAATTATGCCTCCATCTTTGGTTTTTCGCATACCCCGTATACGTAATTTGAGCTCTTCTGGCTTAATTACGGTCTGGATTAGTTTCTTTGTGTCCTCACTGGTTTTTTCTTTATCCTGGGGATAGACAACGACACTGCTGGTGTTTAGGGGGCGGGCAAGAGAGTTATTTCCTTTCCTTACGATGTCGGCAAAGGATGAGTTCTGATTAGTGGGTTTAGGAGCAGAGCGGATACATTCTTTAAGGTCCTCGAGCTGGTCTTCAATTTGGATGGTTATCCCCTTTCGCTCGTTTATATTGCTGATCGTGAGCTGCGCCGAAATATATTTTTGTTTCAGTGACTGATATTGAACAGCCAACTGAGACACACCTCCCATAACGCTCCTGCTAATGCTGCTGATTTTGAGCTTTTGTTCTGAATTTAACTTTCCGTCGTTAGAGATCGAGCAAATGTCATTCAGGCAATGCTCGATTTTCGACAGCCAGCTCTGTATCTCCATAGTCGAGACTGCATCAATAGTGGGCGCTACGGGTTCTTCTTCATTTTGCCGTCTACGTGGTGGGCTCCGGGACGTCATGTTGCTCCGGTTAAATGGACTTTCCATTATTACGTAAATAAACACAAATTAATGCCACAGTAAAATTGTCAACAACTGCATGACCGCGATACGCTGACCCCGATCTACGCGGAAGCAATACTGGCACAGTTAGGCGCGGAATTTATTGCTATTTAATTTTTTATAAAATAAATTATGCAGATGGCACGTCCATCTGCTGACGCAGATAACTATAACTATACTATAATATATCTTGATTGCACCTACCAATGTTATATCAGCACTACCCTATGGTTGACTGGTAGAGAATGCCTCAGGCATTAAGTCCGCCATGTAATATTTATGTTGCTAAAGTTTAAATAAATAAATCTATATAAATAAAAATGAATCGCTAAATGTGTTGCTAATCGCAAAACTCGAGAACGGCTGAACCGATTTGGCTGATTTATTTTTTGTTGTGTTTGATGAAGTCTGAGGAAGGTTCTTAAGGAGAGAAAAACCGTAAAAAAATACGAGGGGAAAATAGCAAAAACAACAATTTTCTCTTCCCATACAAACCACTCTGTCCCCCAGCTGTCAAACATTTGACGTCAATCAAAACAAAACAAAAGCGCGTTAGGATTATCTTTAGTATGCCTTCAAGTTGATTAGAGGTCATTCAAACAAAAAATATCGTGTACCATAAGGCATTACAATAAAAATATCATTACATTAGATATTACTAAAGTCTTTCAATGTTATTTTATTTCTATTAGACTGCGACAGGCCAATGATTTTTGACAGAACGAAATCTGTCGGGGCAGCTATTAACATAAAAAAATCAATGTAACTTTGTTTTAGAGAAATAGGACAGAACAAGGTCTGCCGGGACAGCTAGTAGTATTTCATTAATATAAGGTCACATTTTATCAACTGCAAATATTTTGAGGATAAATTCAACAACATACATAAACAATTTTTTATGAAAAAACCTTGAATTTTTATAAGCTAGTTTTCAAGAAAATCGCCAAAAGACATTTCGATTAAAAAGTAAAATAAAGCACTTTCGGTAGTTTCAATTCAAAGGAGCCGAAACAGAGAGGCCGCAATGCCTTCACCGCTTACACGTGCCCGTAGTTTCATTCAAAGGAGCCGACAGAGAGGCCGCTCTTAAAAATATTTAAATTTTTGTGTCAGGAAAATTAAAAAAAAAACATCCTAATTCTGTCCCACTGCTAACTTTTTTTGTTTAACACAAAAAAAGGATTTTCATTTGGAAGGCTTAAAAGTGTAAAAAAACCTAATTACGACACTTTTCTTATAAAATTTGTATTTTTTAGCTTTATTCTACTTGCATTATATAAGTCTTTTGTATGATCCCTTAGTAAAATAATATATTTTTTTTTATTTTTTTATAAAAACAAATATAATATTTTGTTGCCATAGACAGCGTGGGCCTTCACCGACTGCCAGCCGGTCATAGACACGACAGACGCGGAGATAGACACCGCCAACGAGCTCCCACGCGAACCCAATCCAGATCCGATCAACAAAGGTGGGTTTGCAAATGTATAATAATTGTATATTAAGGTGACAATGAATTAAGACAACCTTGGGACGCAGTGTGATTTTTGAATTTAAAATAATGTTAGTGGTGATTTTGAAACGTTTCATATAATTTACAGTTTAAATAAAATTATAAGTCAATAAAAAATCAAAAGGTTCAATATACTTATATTTGTAAAAATATTATGGTCGGATGTTAATGACGGTAGTTGTTGACATTGAATGGGCGCCTTTGGCTTTCTAAGTAAAAAAGTAAATAGTTTTTTATTTTTTTATTTACAGTCTGCAAACGAGCAGGCCGGCCAGTGTTGAATAATTTCGGCGAGCTGGTTAGATTCACGATAGCTCAATTGGGAGAGCACCTGACCCGGTATGTCAAGGGTGCAGGTTCAAATCCTGCTCGTGGAAATTTTTTCAACATTTGTGTTTTTGTAATTTGCACGCAACAAAATTTGCGTTAAAAATTATTCGAGTATAAACAAAATAAAAACATTTTATAATATAATTATTTTTTTATTATTTACAATTATTGTTTTTGTACAACATAAAATTTTACTAGAAAATATCGACTAGCCGTAGGAAGCTCGAATGGAATCGAACCTTTGGATAACCTGTTCAATACCGAGGCCCCAGAATTTACGCTGCTGCAAGCCAGCGGTATACAGGGTGGAAAAAAAAGACCGTGGTTGGAGGAAAGGTACCCTTAATATTGATGATGGAAAAATAATTAAAACTGCATTTAAAGATTTTTGAAAAATCGTAAGTTAAGGGAACTATTCTTTAGATAGTAAGTAAGCTTTACAATAAAAAAAATATTTTTCTTGGTTTTTCTTCAACTTAAGATACTATGTTGTTTAAAAGGAATTGATCCTTATGAATGACTCTTTCAGTTGGTATCGTAAAATACAGGATTTTTTTTTTCATATTTCACCGGTTTGATTCCCGGCTCAAGCAGGTGATTTTTTTTAAATCTTTATATGCAGTTTTAATTATTTTTGAAAATAAAGGAATGTTTCCTTTCAGTAAATTTTGCCACCATCAATATAAAGGGTACTTTTCCTCCAACCACGGTCTTTTTTTACCACCCTGTATATTACGTCACTGTGAAGTAACTACCCTCACAGTCGAAAGATCTCTTTTGCAAATATTTAACAACCGATAACCCCTTGAGCTGGATGAGAGCAGCCGCGGATCGTGCTCGGTGGCGTGCACTTGGAGACGCCTATGTCCAGCAGTGGACTAGTATAAGCTGATGATGATGATGATGATGATGAACCACTTGAGATTCCTAGGGCTGGTTGATTTTTTCTAGTAAAATTTTATCTGGTAACGATATAAATAGAAAGCTTTGTAAATGCAAAATTCAAAATATAAAAAATATTCAGAAGGAATTATTTATAAATTGTTAAATACTTTCAAAAGTGCAAAAGTACTAAAATAGCTACATACAGTTTTAGTGTCAAAAGAATCCTTAATAATTAATTTCAAACATAGTGTTATAGTTATTGTTACTTATCTGTTCAAATATCATTATCATTGTCAAAATAATAATAATATAAATAATAATAATATGTATTACTTATTGTTGAGTCTGAAGTGCCGTACTACAAGTACGTACCGGTGCCCGTTCTTGAAAATGGTCGTGCATTGCTCTATTGGGACCGGTCAATCATCACGGACAGGACTATTGTTGCCAATAAGCCTGATATCGTGGTGGTAGACCGGTCTCAACGTCGAGAGGTGCTCGGTTACATCACCATCCCGCATGGCGAGAACCTCGTGAAAGCTGAGAAGGGCAAACTCAGCAAGTACCTTGACTTGGCTCACGAGGTGACCGCCATGTGGAATGTTGATTCGACGATCATTGTCCCGATAGTCGTTTCAACGGTCTGATAGCGAAGAGCCTCGACCAACACCTTAAGATGCTCTCGCTTGATGGTTGGATCAAGGGTCGGATTTAGAAAGCAGTACACGTACCTTGACACGGCACGTATTGTCAGGAGGTTCCTCACTCTGCAGTCCTGACCACCGGTAGCTTGGGCCCTTACCCGCCGCTGGCGGTACTCTAAGATTAGGTTTTTATAATGTTTTATTGTTTTTATATTAAAATATTGTAAAAATCTAATTTTAAGAAAGAAAATAAATAAAGAGTATTACTTATATTAATATCAACTGTTCTGCCTAAATTATATAATTATATACCCAATTAAAACTATAACTTATGTTAATATCAACTGTTCCACCTGTCTGCCCGAATTATCTATAATAATAATAATAAAACGCTTTTGTGTTACCACCCGCAGAACCGAAACGCAACATGCTCTACGCCATAGTGTCTAAGTTATGGTGCGCTCTGCCCGAGCGGTACAACACTAGAGGGAGGAGGTTGCACGCGCCCCAAAACGCGAGCCAAGCAATCGGGATACTGATGGCGAGAGAACACGCCGACGAGTGAGTATTACTTATCTTGCTGTCTCTTTATTTTATTTTATTTATTTATTTTATTTTAAACTTTTGCAACAAAATATTACATGGCGGACTTAATGCATTCTCTACCAGTCAACCATAGGGTGGTGCAGAAATGACATGGGAGGTGTAAAATTTAAGAGACAACAAAAGTAGAAAACAGTGTAACAAAAAGATTCAAACTACATAAATAAATATTCTATAAATTACAATTACATAAAATACTTAAATAAAAATAAAAAATATATATAAATATACCTACATAAATACATAATTTATAAATAATTTAAAATCGGTCGTTATTGAGAAGATTCTGACAAGGTTTCATTAAGAAAAAGCATGCGGACTTTCTTTTTAAAGACATCGCGACTCTTTCCCTCGCTCGTTGTGAACAACCTAGACTATGACTGATGAATCAGTTGTCTCTTTCTGTCATCCAATATTTAGAATTTAGATACCTATTTGTATGGAAATAGTGAACTTTTACGACACTATCACTGAAGGGAGAACGCCGACGAGTAGGTATACCGCCGGCCCCGGCAGGGTTGTCAGATGGGATTTCTCAAATTTCCCCTGATTCAAAATGATTTTTCCCCAAAATGATACTTTTTTTAGAAAAATTCCCCAAACCTGATTTGACGTAATTTACAAATAAAAACGGCATTAATATATTATTTATATACAAAACTTTTCAGTGAAACCGGATCAAACTTTAATGACTCTAACGAAACGAACGACGCTTTCAACTATCAATCAACAAACAATTTCCACTTTGCTTAGACTAGACTTCGTTGAGTTATTCGTTCGGAAATAGTCAACCTCAAAGTCTAAATCATAAAGTGTAATAATACTACGGAAATTCTGTCGGTCTAAATTACTTCCCCAAAATTATCCCCTAAAATATAATTTCCCCAAATCTTCTCCAAATGCCAATTTTTTCCCCAAAATGGGGAAAAAAACCCCCAATCTGGCAACGCTGGGCCCCGGCTTCTTTTATCATGTTATAGACACGTTCTCTCGCTCTATCTTGTCAGACGTCTCTTTCTCTCTCTTTTTTGACAGTTGTGTCTCTCTCTCTCGCTTTCTTTAACAGTGGTCTAGGTCTGCTCTATCTTGTCTACTGTCTTTTCTCTTGTTCTATCCTGTCACTACATATTAGTTTGTCTCTTTCTATTGCTCCTTTTTATAGTTACTTCTGTCTTGCTCTATCTTGTCCGTTGTATCTCGCCCTCTCCCTCTATCGGTTTCTCGCTCGTTCTACTATGGCTGATGGTAAGGTAAAGCTCTACTCGAGCGGTACAACACTAGAGGGAGGTTACACTCGCCCCAACACGCCAGCCAGGTCATCGGGAAACTGATGGCCAGGGAACACGCCGACGAGTGTGTAGTACTCATCTTGTTGTCTCTTTCTTTGCCGGAAATTAGATACTATGTAAATAGCGGTATACAAGAGTAAGTTTACCGTCGGCTTTCTTTATTATCAGTCAGTTGACTGTTTTCCCTTGCTCTATCTTAAGGGTGCGCCGTCCATAAGTGACAAGTGTCATATGTTTTATTTGAAATGTCGTCGTCCATATTTATTTGATGCCGCGCGGCCATACTAATTTTGTATGGGGAATTTAAGGTGCTTAATAAAAAAATATTATTTAAATAACCACTTGATGAATCAAAAATGTGGTCTAGCAATTTGCAGTTTATCCATTTAGACAAAATCAGAGGTACAATAATTTAGATAAACTATAAGAAATCTACTAAACGCCGCCACTCGTTTTCATGATCTTTGCCCAACTTTAAATGATATTGTAGAAAAAACTATAGCGGGTTATGAATTTATGGTTCTGACAAATTGTAAACACGTTCCCTATGATACTAAATATATATTTTGTTCATTTAATACGATAGTATTTTCAGTTATATTTACTTAACCGTAACTGCATTTTTGGCATTTTTTGGTCGGCCCACCCTTGAGGCTAAGCGTATGCTGAGACGCAGGTGACGCAGCACAGCGCAGCGCAGAGCAGCGCAGATTTTGTAGTACATGGTTGTGCCGAGAGCTGCGCACGCTGCGGCGCAGGCACGTGCGACGCAGACATGTGCCTGCCCTGTCCTGCGCCTCGTTGTAGTGCCGGCACAGATTTCTGCGCGACGCATGCGTGTCGACACACGTTTCTTTACTATTTTATTATAATTTTGTAATAATGACAGAACAATTAACAGAACTCTCTCGATAGTACAAATTATCCATTAGTAGAACGTTTTTTTCAGATAATCACTTACAGTTTTCCAAGCAACAACTCATATTATCAGACTCTGACATTGACATCTGACAACTCACTGTCAGTTACCTGTGTCGCAGCATGCGTTCGCGGCCAATGTCTGCTGCAACTGCCCTGCCCCGCAAAATCTGCACTGTGCTGTGCTGCGTCACCTGCGTCTCAGCATACGCTTACCCTAACAGTTGTCTCTTTCTATCGCTCTTTGATGTTAGATGATATTTTGAAAAAGTGAGTTTGTTCGTTTGTTTGATACGCTTTCACGCGTAAATTATTCAACGATTTGTTTATTTTGTTGTCATAGAAACTGTCAAAGAAGCCCGCCGCCGGGTCAACTAGTACTTTAATAATTATAATATATAATAACAATATTTGTATTTAATTTTATTATTTATTTCTATCCGAAGGCTACAGATCCCCGCTTTCCCCGTGTACACGCGCTCGGGCGAGGTGCGGGTGTCGGTGGAATATGTGCCCGATGCTGACGTCAGAATGTCCCCGAAGAGAGACAAGCTGGTCCGGAGGTTAGATGTTTTTTGTTTTAACGTGAAAAATAAACTTTGTACCCCTTTTTAGTATGGAGAAAGAGTGCAGAAAGATACAATTTAAGTATACTATGTTGTATATTATACGTGTATATAATAAGTATTGTATTATACGGCCACAGATGTTCGACGAAGTAGTCGAAAATTGTATGGCTGAAATCTACTTATTTATTTTTAGGAGGGTATACATACACCGTCACTTTTTGAACGTTTTAATCCTGCAGGTGGGTTGATCGGACCATGAAACTTTTAAATAAATAATTAAACTTTTCTACACTCACACCAATTATCTAGCCCAAGAGAAGCTTCGTTATGAAACTCGTTAAATGGTTACTAGACAACGGATAAACATACTTAAAATACTTAAATACATACTTATTATACATAGAAAACACCCAGACCCAAGACAATTTAGAAAAACAATAATTTCTAAATTGACCTGACCGGGGATCGAACCCGGGACCTCAGAGATGGTGACACCATGAAAACTGGTATACAAACCACTCGACCAAGGAGGTCGTCGAATTAATTAACAAGGCTATGGTATTGATTTTATTTAGAAGATGCCATTAGTGTTTAAAATGCTTTCTTCGATCTCGAAATAAGCCAAAGGATGTCATTTGTCATGGGGTGCGGGTTCGAATCCCGCTCGTGGATTGTTTTTTAATACTTTGTCTTTTCTGAAATTGTAATTTATTTTATTGCATTAAAAAATGTACTTTTTAAAACATTCTGTTTATATGTTCCCTTCACCAGGTTCATGAGGTTCGTGTTCGCCGAAGTGCTGCGCGTGCGACGCCGCGGCATGAAGTTGTGTAGCGAAGGCTCCACACACAACAACTATTACATAGTGCCCACGCATAGGGGTAAGTGGATCAAGTTATTATTTAAATAGAGATAGAGATAGAAATAGAAAAGTTAGTACTAGAACTATTACAAATATCACAATACTAAATGACGAGGCCATACAAGATTTACTATTTTACTGCAAGTAAAATGCTAAGCTCAGATACGAGCTAGAATATAAAATAGATGGTCTCGTCAACCGAAACAAAAATAATTCAATAACAAAATCTTTTTTTTACAGGCATTCACTAAACTCATTTAGCGGCGTTAAACAGCCATGATTCGGTATTTGTCTTTGACAGATCTTTAAACACAATTATCAACATAATTTTGGTTGTGCAAGACGCTTGTCTTGTTTAAAGGCCTAAGGTTTTAGGTTACAAAAACACAAATGTTGAAAAAATTTCCACGAGCAGGATTTGAACTGGCGCCCTTCTGTCTGACCGGGTCAGGTGCTCTCCCGAACTAGCCCGCCGAAATTATTCAACACTATTTACTTTTTACTTTGAAAGCCAAAGGCTGGTTAGAACCGCGATAGCTCAATTGGGAGAGCACCTGACCCGGTATGTCAGAAGGGTCCAGGTTCAAATCCTGCTCGTGGAAATTTTTTCAACATTTGTATTTTTGTAATTTGTTCGAAACAAAATTTGCGTTAAAAATTATGTAAACAAAACAAAAACATTTTGGATTTAGGTTGTATATATGTTATATTTAAAAACGTTATGCAAGCCGCCCTTTAGAGCTGATTTTACACTTATGAGGTTTACCTCATAAATGTTAAGGGTGCGCCGTCCATAAGTGACAAGTGTCATATGTTTTATTTGAAATGTCGTCGTCCATATTTATTTGATGCCGCGCGGCCATACTAATTTTGTATGGGGAATTTAAGGTGCTTAATAAAAAATAATTATTTAAATAACCACTTGATGAATCGAAAATGTAGTCTAGCAATTTGTAGTTTATCCATTGATGATTGTTTAGACAAAATCAGAGGTACAATAATTTAGATAAACTATAAGAAATCTAAAACGCCGCCACTCGTTTTCATGATTTTTGCCTAACTTTAAATGATATTGTAGAAAAAACTATAGCGTGTTATGAATTTATGGTTCTGACAAATTGTAAACACGTTCCCTATGATACTAAATATATATATTTTGTTCATTTAATACGACAGTATTCTCAATTATATCTACTTAACCGTAACTGCATTTTTGGCATTTTTTTGTCGGCGCACCCTTAATAATGCAAATAAATATATATATTTTTTTAATTTAGCAATTCTTTAATAAATTGTTATTTTATAAAAATATAGGTAGTGATGTGGTGTGTGTGATAGTGTGGTTTATGTGAAAATAATATTTGTTTTTTTGTCTTTATATTATTATTCTCCCACCCAGTGACCAGAGAAGACGGCTCGTCCCATACGGACGTGGACTGGGCGTTCCTCCAGCTCATTTACCAGCACACGGAGCAACTAAAGAATACCGAGGTGGAGAGACCACAGCTGTTCCACGATAGGCAGGAGTCGGAGCACAAGGTAGGTGAACCAACCCTGGTTACAATGATAGTTGCCCTGACAACCAGTTTCCAAGGAAGGTTGCTGAGGAGTACTAAGTCAGTATTGTAATGTAGCATGTAGATATGCTACATAGTAAATATTATAAAGGTAGATAATAATATAAATATTACTTACATTAGAACATGTATGTATATTATAAACAATTTAAATATCTTGTTTGTAAATAACTAAATACATAAATAATACATTGTAGGTATACAAACTATAAATATATATTACAGTTGTCAACATAAATAGAATCAATAAATAATGTATACTAAAATATAATAACAAAATAAGTTTATTATTCTGTGTAAATTGTATGGCACACCGGACAAACATATTCTGTTTGTTAGTAGTGAATTTGTGCACTTAATTACTGCGGCCGAGGCCCGGGCGCATGAATGCGAAACCGGTTTGAGAGTGCCGGGCGCGCTCGGCCGTCAGTCGAATCTCGATGATAACCGCTGGATGTATGTCGTATGCGCTCCCGCTATTCCCTATCGCTTAGCCTCGCTTTATAGTCGTTGTATTTGTCTAGTTTTCCATTAGTGTACTCACGTCTCCTTCTGTTTTGTACTGATCTATCGTGTGTGTATTGTGACCGTAATAAACTGTTTAAGTGTTAACGAGTTCGCATTTATTCCACCACCGCGATTACCACAGTAATTATCGTCGCCACTTCACGTTCAGGGAGCTGTCTGAAAACCAGCGCTTCTGTGGCACTATGTGTATTGCCACAAAAGCATTGCTGAGACAGCTACCCAATGGCCTTGCACATATCGTAGTTATTTATAGTGTTCTTTCTCTTTTATATTTATTTCTATTTTTTTGTGATTGTGTTAATTGTTTTATGATGTTCTTCTTTTTTATTTTTTCTCATCTGTTTGTATTTGTTTTTGTGCAGGTCAATAAATGTTTCTTATTCTTATTCTTATTCTAATTAGACTGATTGTTACCAAGCAACCAGTTGCCAGGCAATGTGGGGACCGGGAGACGCTTTAAAGAAAACGAGTGTAGTCTTTGATGTGTGATTTACTACTAATTAAATCATGCCTAACGATACATCGAGGGGCAAGTGTCTCATACACTACAAAATCAGTTAGTTTAACCAAGATAGATAGATTGATAGATAAAACTCTTTATTGCACACACACAGAGAAAAGTAGAAACAAAACAACAAAATTTTTACATCGGGGTGGGCAAAGGCGGTCTTATCGCTTAAAGCGATCTCTTTCAGACAACCTTTGAGGTATAGGACAACTGAAAAGAAAATACAAAGGTAGTGCACTAGTTTAAAGCAACAAAAAATAAAAATATATAAAAACTAGCTGTGCTCGCGACTTCGTCCGCGTGGAATAGTGACTTTCGGCAGCATTTTTAATTTTTTAGGCTCTTTTCCCGTTTTTGCAACATTTTTCACTGATGCTTCGCTCCTATTAGTCGCAGCGTGATGTTATATAGCCTAAAGCCTTCCTCGATAAATGGACTATCCAACACAAAAAGAATTATTCAATTCGAACCAGTAGTTCCTGAGATTAGCGCGTTCAAACAAACAAACAAACAAACAAACAAACTCTTCAGCTTTATATATTAGTATAGATATAAGTACCTATTGAAGTATACACATAAGTATATACCTAAGTATGTATATATATATATATATATATGTATATATAACAAAAAATAATACTAATACATAAACATACTACATATACCTACATACGGAAAAGTTATTGCAAACTAAGACTTAGTCAAGAGATGCGAATGAAGTTTAGTCTTATAAGTGGCAAGTGACTTGGAGTGACTGATATCAGGCGGGAGGTTATTCCAAAGGCTTGTAGCCTTGACCGTGAAAAAATCTCTGAAATATTCCGAACGAGTGAAAGGATGTCAAGAGAGGATGAGTCAAGGTTAGGAGTCTTCTTCCAACTCTTCCAATGACACTGAACATAGCTATATATCTACTACTAATGTTAGTTCCAAAACACTTTTAGTTGCTGAAGGGGACTGTACAGGTACTGTCGTTGCGCTTTTGTAGTGTCTGTGAATAAGCGCGCGGCGTGACGTCGCACTGCATAAATTTCCTTTTTCAATCAAGATAATTTAATTTAATTTCTAAACATGCTGTATAGTGAATTTGCATTAGTGTGTGTACTGTGAACATGCCAGCTTAACAGACCAGTAAAGTAACATTATGAAAACGATCCCGAAGTTCGAAAAGAATAAAATGTATGGTATTGACATGTAGCGGCATACAATGTTGCAATATGTCGGATCAGCAATCTGCACCTCGGCCGGCGTAGCATGGGGCCCGGCAGTCGTCTACAGAGCACCGCCTCGCTAGGTCATTTTAATTAGCTATTGTGTACTGAAATATTGTATCGTCATTATACATACTGTGTTATATCTATGTGCAAACTAGAATTACACAAGTGAATGATCGGAACGTCTGTGTTATTATTTCTTTCTGATGAACTATAAGGGACCCCTCTAAAGACATAAGCCGCGCCAAATCACGTGGTCAACCTTATGTCAATCCCATACATTTTATTCTTTTTGAACTTCGCTATCGTTTTCTTAATGTTACTTTGGCTACCGCCACTGTACTAGGTACAGACAAATTCTTCGGTGCATTTTATCGTAGCGTAGAGATATAGCGTCACTCAGCGTTTTCTATCGCTTGTACCACGGCGAGTGCTCTGAAGAACTGTTTGACCTTATCCCACCTTCTCCTTTCCTCCATAGGAGTACACGTGCTGCTCTCCGGAGTCATCGCTTTACTGTCGCACATATCCCATCGCGCACAAAGAAATTTGGTGACTCGTTTCTTTGTCGCACCTCCAAAAGATGAAATAGTCTACCCGCACACGTTTTCCCTCCTTCCTATGATATGGGGTCCTTCAAACGAGGCGTGAAGAAGCACCTTGTGGGCCGGCAGAGTGAGGTTGACTGATGCTGCGTTGTTTTCACGCTGCACCAGTTGTCTTCGCGTCTGGACTCCATTTCCACTTAACATCAGGTGGTATGGAGTCATTTGCCGTGCTAAGTATAAAAAAAAAAAACTTTCCCACGCACTCTCAACCCGTTTCCCTAGTTTTTAGTAGCCTTTTAAACGCGAGACGGGCGTTCCTACAGCTTATACACCAACACAGAGTAACCAAGATACCAAGAGAGTTAACAAAGAAGATGCAGGAATGGCACCTATATACTCTTCCAATGTTACTACACACCCTAATTCACTACACATACTAACTAGCATAGAACCAAGGCACCATAGACTTGTTTTCCTTGTGTCCTTCTGAACTGCGTTTCAGGTACGCTATGACTTTTGAATACTTCGTGATATCAATATTGTTGTAGATACTCAGTGTGGACTTGAGCATAGAATATTTAGCCCACATAGAAGATGGCTTGAATTTGTCGGAGAGGTCTTTGAGATACACAAGAATGACATTTTCAGAAAATGATGTAGTTTTCTTTTCGATCTTCCATGCCAAAAAGTTATTATATTCTTTTTCATATAATTTTCTAGATTTTTCTGGCAAAAGATTGTGAGTTACTTTTGTTGCCAATTCTAGAATATCCGGAGGCGTACAAATATCATCGTCGCTGTCCATTTTTAACTTTTAATTTGTATTTTAAAAACAAAACACATTGCGAAACATTAAATTCACGCGTACGTGTATTGTCACAGTGAACTTGCCGCCATTAAAATCTAACCAATGAGAGCGCAGCTGCGCGCGCAGGGCCAATCAGGAGCGAGCGCGCGCTGTTCTTTTTTTATTTAATTGGCACAAGATCTTACCAAAGAGTTTTGTGTATGTAAGTTTAGTAGTTTCGACGAAGTTTTCACGTATAACCCAACTGTTTTCAAAAGCCAGCCTAATATCAAAATTTTATACAACTTGTATGAGGATTTTGACATAAGGCTCGCCAGGTTAATTGGTCGCGTTTTATTGATGTTATAATGAGATTTTACGATATCGATGTGGATATTATACCATCATGTGAAATTGCTTAAATTTAGTGTTTTGTTGTCTGCGCTATAACAGTAGTAATTATAAGTCAAGTATTGGAAACATAAGTAGAATGTTACAACATTAGTGTAGATAAAAATACATTTATTCGTTGGCGTACAGCGGGACATCGCGTGCAGGACAGTTGGGCGGTGAAAAGGTTAAATATTTCAATTGTGACGTCATATCAAAATAAGCAAGTAACAGCCCTAATGGTTCAGTAACCTCTGTGTACTTACATTCATGATCACTGCCGCTTGCTTATGCGCGCCTGACGCGCATGACTTCACTGATATAAGTATTTTATTAATAATTACATGACAAACTAAAGTTAATAATTATATACACTTTGGATCTTTTCATTTTGACCACACTTTTCTTAGCTTCGTGCCCGTGCTTCGGAAGGTACGTAAAGCCGTTGGTCCCGGCTGCTTTAGCAGTCGTTATAACCACCAATCCGTACTGGGCCAGCGTGGTGGTTTATGGCCCGTTCTCCATACCCATCCATAGGGAAGGCTCGTGCCCTAACAGTGGGGACAATAATGAGCTGATGATGATGACACCTTTCTGGTACACGTTGTATAGAAAACGTAGACTAGGCTTCTTAAGGTGGCAAAACAGAAGGTAAGAAAGAATAAGAATAAAAGACATTTATTGTAATCACATAACAAAACACACAATTAAACATACAATAGGGTAGATATGTTAGTTGCCTGATAATCAGTTACCATGGAAGACTGCTTCTCCCGATATTCCAATGCTATCAGCTGAAGCGTACTGAGGTGGAGCGACCACAGCTGTTCCTTGATCCAAACAAAACCGTAGACATGACTCTTCACTTTCCCGCCAAGAAGTCCGAATGATTATCACTAGTTGTTTCTTTACAGGCGGAGAGCGAGAAGGACCGCCCTACCCGCGCGAAAGAGATAGAGAACCCTCTGCTGAAACCCGGCGAAGTTTTTGTGTTCAACGCTGAACGGTACAAGGAGGCCGTCGTCACGCCCTGGTACAGGAACCAAGACCAGCCGCAGGTCGGTCCAGTCTTCAGTATTGGTGTTCCGCTGTAATGTTGTGTTATTGTTTGAATCACTACATAGTATAAAACAAAGTCGCTTCCCGCTGTCCCTATGTATGTATGTATGCTTAGATCTTTAAAACTCCGCAACTGATTTTGATGCGGTTTTTTTAATAGATAGAGTAATTCAAGAGGAGGGTTTATATGTATAAATACATGCATAATATAGTAGAGAAACACTGATAATTTTAGAGGTTTCACATTTTTTTGCGCTTACATTGCAAACGCTGCACGCTGGCTGAACCCTACCAGATAGATCAAAATAATGTACTACAGTATTGTACACCTTAAAAAGGTCTACAAAAAAGTCCGCGATGGTATATGTCTATCTCTTATCATTTTTTATCCTTTACTTTTTACGAAAAATAATGGCTTATTTACGAAGCGATTTTAAGCAATACAGCATTAATCCTTATCCAATTAAGTACCTTAAATACATTGTGCATTTAACATAGATCAATATGGCCCTTTACAGCATGTAATTTAATTGAATATTTTCGAAGATATTACAGATTTAAAATGCAGGGACATAGCGGTTGCGTGTATCAGCATTGCACCCGTGCGAAGTCGGGGCGGGTCGCTAGTAAATTAATAAATTAGACCTTGTAATGAAACAAATTTTACGGATCTACTCGCTGGTCCCATGGCTGGTGACTTGAAAATGAATGACTTTAAAAAACTAATAATTAGACTTCCTTCTCCCTTGACCTACTTCTCTTTTCCCTCCTTAATGCAATGGAATAAGAGTCAAAATTAGTCAAACGTATACGTGTTTATGCTTGTCGTGACTGTACTACTATTTATTTAACCTTTTCACCGCCCAACTATCATGTATTTTAATAAAGTAGGTACAAAGAAGAACTTTATAGAAGTGTTGGCGTGGGCAGCACGAAAATCTCGAACTTCTATAGAAGTTGTTGGCGGTAAAAAGGTTAAGCAACTTTCTTAAAGGCCGGTCATCGGATGGGTGACCAAAAATCTCAATCTCGAGCTCCTCCGTGCTTCGGAAGGCACGTAAAGCCGTTGGTCCCGGCTGCATTAGCAGTCGCTAACAACCACCAATCCGCACTGGGCTCGCGTGGTGGTTTACGGCCCGTTCTCTCTATCCATCCATAGGGAAGGCTCATGCCCCAGCAGTGGGGACATAAAATGAGCTAATGATGATTTACAATGCTATATATTTTGACGACCTCCTTGAACGAGTGGTTTGTACACCGGTTTTCATGGTGTCGCCATCTCTGAGGTCCCGGGTTCGATCCCCGGTCGGGTCAATTTAGAAATTATTGTTTTTCTAAATTGTCTCGGGTCTGGGTGTTTTCTATGTATAATAAGTATGTATTTAAGTATTTTAAGTATATTTAACTGTCTTACTAGACAACGGTGTCTAGTAACCATTTTAACGAGTTTCATAACGAACCTTCTTTTGGGCTAGATAATTGGTGTGAGTGTAGGAAAGTTTTATTTAAGTTTATATATAGTTCATCTTCATCATCTTAGCCAAAAGACGTCCACTCCTAAACAAATGCAATCAGAAGGTTGCGTGTTCAAATCACGTCGGGGTCACCACTGTAGGGAGCGGATAGTAGGGTAGAACGTCGCAGTGAGGAAGGCAAAGGGAAGATCTTCCTCCGAGCTGGGTGGTATAGCTCGGGGACCGAGGTCCAACGGATGTTAGTAGGAGGTGCTATATATAGCGAAGGAGATGGTGTAACTTCGCTACCGCGATGCAGGCTTCCCATACTATTTTACGTCGTAGTATGGCGACGTCGTTGATTTGCGTCTGTGGCTCCATCTGTTGACACGGTTGAGAAGGTGTTTGCCTCGTGTCGATTAATGTGCGGCGTATGCGGTAGGTGGAGCCGCCACAACTGTATGGACTGGACAATTGTATCTTGTAAATATTTTGTGCTTATCACTGGTCCATTAAATGAAGATTTTGTTTCAGTTCTTCCTTGTCGCCGAGATATGTTGGAACTTAACACCGGACTCGGCGTTCCCTTCAGCGACTCACACCAGCTTCCGGGACTATTACCTGGTGAAGTACGGGGCTAAGCTCACGCAAGCGGCCCAGCCTCTGCTAGATGTCGACCATACTAGCGCGAGGTTGAACTTATTGACGCCTAGGTGAGAGAAAAGAAATTAATTTAATTATTTGTTTAGTTACTAGCTGACCGGCGGACTTCTTACCGCTTTGACAGTTTCCATGACAACAAAACAAACAAATCATTCGTCCGCTTAAGGGTGCGCCGACCAAAAAATGCCAAAAATGCAGTTACGGTTAAGTAAATATAATTGAAAATACTATCGTATTAAATGAACAAAATATATATTTAGTATCATAGGGAACGTGTTTACAATTTGTCAGAACCATAAATTCATAACACGCTATAGTTTTTTCTACAATATCATTTAAAGTTGGGCAAAGATCATGAAAACGAGTGGCGGCGTTTAGTAGATTTCTTATAGTTTATCTAAATTATTGTACCTCTGATTTTGTCTAAACAATCATCAATGGATAAACTACAAATTGCTAGACTACATTTTCGATTCATCAAGTGGTTATTTAAATAATTATTTTTTATTAAGCACCTTAAATTCCCCATACAAAATTAGTATGGCCGCGCGGCATCAAATAAATATGGACGACGACATTTCAAATAAAACATATGATACTTGTCACTTACGGACGGCGCACCCTTAAGAACACCCGATAATTTTATTTTAATTTAATTATTTATTTTTAAAGTGAATATTATAACCAAAAATTTTCTGTGGATATTCCAAGCATCTACCGGTTGTCGTTATCAATATCAAGCAAAACGAGCAAAAAAATCACGTTTATTTTATGAGAGCCTACTTAAATACAGCAGGGCCTCGATAATCCGTACCACAGCTAGTCCGAACGCCTCTATAATCCGAACGACCCCTGCGCAACCGCCTTTTTCTCACAATTTCTGTCTCGCAGTGCCACGCAGTGCGTTTTAGGAATACCTACGTGTATTAACACGTATCGCTATTTCCTCCGCCGCGTTCCGTTCCGCCATTTTATTGTATGGGCGTCTTAAATTTGCGTATATTTGTACCATGGCTTCAACATTGATGAAAGGAAACACGTAACTTTGCCCGAAAATGCCTTTCAAAATGTCTACATTCTACAATCCGAACGCTTCGTGCATTCGAACAGGGTATACATTTTCGGCGTTCGGATTATCGAGGCCCTGCTGTATTTATTTTATTCTGTTTTTTAGTATTTGTTGTGATAGCGGCAACAGAAATACATCATCTGTGACAATTTCAACTGTCTAACTATCACGGGTCATGAGATACAGCCTGGTGACAGACGGGACAGACAGACAGACATACAGACGGACAGATGGACAGACAGCGGAGTCTTAGTAATAGGGTCCCGTTTTACCCTTTGGGTACGGAACCCTAAAAACACTGTGATACCCAAGTTGTGTTATGAATGAACATAAATGGACTTCTTGGCGGGAAAGTGAAGAGTCGTGTCTACGGGTTTGTTTTATTTTCAAAAATTTGTGTTATGTCGAATATCAATGTGAAATAATGATGGATTATTAACCGTAAAGTGTTCGTAAGTGCGCAGGAGTGTTGGCAAATGAAACAATACAGTGCAACATCGCTTTTCAAATTCTCTCAAGAAGTCCGCCCGAGGACTTAGTAAAGCCCCACATCTTTACTGAGATACTCGAGGGGCTGGAGGGCATATCATTTCTCACTTCTCATTTCTATTATCATTCATCATCATCTATACAAGAAGGAAATATTGTTTATTTATATATTACTTGTAAGAAAAATTACTGTACGAGCCTACGTACATTATAATAACTATTGCATACTGGTAATTTCACAATGACCTCAATGCGTTTGCATACGCATCACTTTTACATACGATTGTAGAATTGATTACTCACATTAAATTAGTGTTTTTCTAGCATTCAATCGGGTTGGTTTATTTAACACTCTCCGGAGTAACCTATCCTTAGCAAGCATTCAGTGTGGGAATCAACCTCCACAATTACTTTGACACTGGCTAAATTTGCTAATCGCACGAAGCCATCAACTAAAGGAAAAAAATTAACATAAATATATTTTTTTCTGGTGTAGATACGTGAATCGCAAAGGCGTAGCTCTTCCCGTATCTTCGGAGCGCACTCGTCGCGCGAAACGCGACCGCCTCGACCAGAAACAGATCCTGGTACCGGAGCTGTGTAAGGTGCATCCGTTCGCTGCGCCGCTGTGGTTCGCTACCGTAGCGTTGCCGTGTGTGCTTTATAGGTGAGATTGAGATAAATTTATTGCCGTATAAAAACTTAGCCTAGATACAAAAGACTTATGTAAAGTAATCAGGGTTAGTGTATATAATATTATGTATTACGTAACTCCTATGCTAAGCAATCAATATTGCCTGTGTATTAGGTATCTATCTAGAACAGAACGTTAGTGCTTATTCTACAATAAAACATTTACACAATAATAATGACTAACTATTTTAAATGCGGAACTGGAAAGTACTCGAATAATATTATTAATTGCTCTACTTAATTAGAATTTTCTAGATGGTCTTAAAAATTATGTAATTACTAATAATAATTTCTCTGTGTCATCATATGTTTTCCCCTATAGCCAATCTTGTACGGTTTTTTTACATTGTGCTCTGTTCATGGGGTAAATACATAAAGAAAAATTTAGTCTGTTGTACAGAAAATTACTCAGATGACAGCCTATGACAGCCTGTGATAGCCTAGATACAAAAAAAAACTTAAGGTATTATTCAGTAACTATGCAGGTGAGCAGTGTTTTAGCCTTTTAGGGAAACCAAAATCTTTCATCGTCATCATCATCATTATCTTAGCCAAAGTTTAATAACGTCCACTTTAAAGGAAAAAGGTATAACATAGTCTTCTCACAGAAATCTTTGTATTTTTGTCGTGGTTTCTTAATGGTGGGTAGATACAGTGTTCCTTACATATAAAGGATTCCGGATCAAATGCGCTGCGCCTGCCCTCTTTCAAGAAGCCTAGTGATTACCCGTAAGAACTAAGGAGGGGGGGGGGGAAGGGTATTATGTTACAACCGCGAGCAAGAAAACACGCGTGCAGGTCTGAGAAGCCACCCTCATACCGTGCTGACCATCAAGACACGTACCAACAAGTTTGGACAATCGTTCCTTTGCCGAACTGCCCGTATGTGGAATGCACTTCCCGCACACGTGTTTCTCTCCCGGGTTATTTAAGCGGGGCGTGAAAAAGCATTTATGCAGGCCGCCATAGTGTGAGCGTTCGGCATAGCGTGGTAGCGCTGTGATGAACGCTTTCACTTCTTGGGCTTCACTGGCTGCTTTTCATCAGGCAGGGTAACGCCATATTGGCGTGCCACAATAAAAAAAAACCGAACAGAGCGAGATATGAAGACATAGCGTCTCCCTTTAGCTCTTCCCGTCTGGTCGAAACGCACTTGCCGCGTCAAACGCGACCGCCTCGACCCGCCTCGACTGGATCCTTCCAGGGGCCGAAGAATACAACATACTAGGATCCGTTTCTGTACTAGGAAGTACCGGAGCAAGTTGACTGTAGCGTTGCCGTTTACCGTGCACTTATATTATTAGTGTGATATCAGTTTTGTTTTCAATTGAGTCCTCAATGTAGCCTAGAATGATAAAAGAGATCCAATCAAAGAGTATTTAATAACCCCAGCACGCCGTTTCATACAACATTGCTGGAGCGTTGTAATGTTCCAAATTCAAAAAACGCTCCTGCAATGGATTTATTTTTTTTTGTCCGTAAATTCGATATTTCGCGTGTTCTTTTTTCAAAAATAATGTCAATATTTCCATGCATGTTTGAGAAAAAATAAATAAGTTGCAATGCGCTTGGCGGGAAAGTGAAAAGTCATGTCTGCGGTTTTGTTTTATTTTCTAAAATTTGTGTTATGTCGAATATTAATGTGAAATAATGGTGGATTTTTAACCGTTAAGTGATCGTGAGTGTGCATGAGTGTAGGCAAATGAAACAAAACAGTGCAACGTCACTTTTCAAATTCTCTCAAGAAGTCTCCGCGTGAGGACTTAGTAAAGCCCCACATCTTTACTGAGATACTCTAGGGGTTGGGGGGTATTTCATTTCTCACTTCCCATTTCTAATATCATTCATCATCATTTATGGAAATATTGTTTATTTATGTATTACTTGTACGAAAAATTACTTTGACACTGGCTAAATGTGCTAATCGCACGAAGCCATCAACTAAAAGAAAACAAAATGAACAAACATTGTTATTACTGAAGCCTAAGTAACATAGTCCTAATTAAAGGTGTATAACAATATTAACAACCGATATTGATTTTTAGAAGTAATACACCTATTAATAAGTGAGAAAAAAACGTCAATTTTATAGGTAAGAAAATAGGTAAGAAGACGTTACGGCCACTTTTAACTATAACGCCATATTTAACTAAATCATAACATGTCAGGTGTTTATTAGGTGACGTAAAAATGCTAAATTACTTCATTCAGATAGTTTGTTGAGCATAATTTGATTTTCTATCTCTAATTACTAGATTTGTTTTCTTTTTCGTTGGCGGCGCTAGTGTGCGGCGTAAACGCTCTTAATAAGTGAGAAAAAAAACGTCAATTTTATAGGTAAGGACCTATTAAGTTGCAATAATAAGGCTAGGTTTTTTATAATATTTTTATGTTTTGTATGTGCTTTTGTATTTTACTTTTATATTAATATTATAACAAACCTAGGCTAAGAAAAAAAAAGAAATAAAGAGATAATAATAATAATAAATCATTTATTTCAGGCAACACACAATGGAAAAGATGGTAACAACACAAAGGGGCCCATATAATAAATACCTTACTGACTAACATACATACAATATAAAACAATTTTTGTTAGTAGATATATAACTTATAACTATGTTAGTATATTAAGCACTAGCTTGTGCTGTTCCTGTGTGGTGCCGGGGTTAAAGAATTGCACCACCCCATCTCTACCCGTGGGTGTCGTAAAAGCCGACTAAGGGACCATTCCAGAGGATGGGCAGCAGCATCTCTCTGAGGTTACCCTCAACCTACTGCGATCGCCAACCCGCCTGCCAAGCGTGGCGATTACGGCAAATACCCCCCATATCCTTGGGGGAGGCCTTTGTCCAGCAGTGGACGTCTTTTGGCTGAGATGATGATGTGCTGTTCCGGTGGTGTTGACGGGTAATCTTCCGCGGAGGTGGGTCCCATCTTCAATGCACCTTGTTTGCAGGATCAACGCGCTGCTGATAGCGGACGAGGTGCGGCGCGCGGTGGCCGCGGAGGTGGGTCTCGGCGCGCCGACCATCGACCAGGCGGCGTGCCCCGGCTTCCGGTGGCCGCCGCTCGACTTCGGGTGGAGTCTCGCCGAGGTATTTTATTTTATTAGGGAAAAAGAACGGTTACAATATCTTCTTATCTATATAGGGTCTAACAATATCAATAAGCGAACGTTAAGGGGTGCATCCATACATCACACTGAGCATGCTCACCAAATTTGGTTCAAAACTACAGGCTCGTCACCGAGATAATCAACAAAACATTATCATAATTTACCAAAAAATACACCCTTTCCAAACCCGTACAGCGGTACTACACGCACACAAAGATAGCCGTTGTGTCGTGTGTCCGTACACTGTCTTTTTATCGATGCCTGCGTGCGTGTTAGTAAAGATACAGCATGTTTCATGATGTGCATTTTTTTAATTGATTTAGTTTGTTAGAAAACATAACTGTGAAAAGTCACTATAAAACTGGAGCCCATTTTTTGTCATTGTATTCAGAATGATGTATAGATACCGCCCTTAAACGTTCGCTTATTAATTTTGTTAGACCCTGTATACAACCTTATTTTTAGTTTATACGAAAATCGAAACACGGGTCAAATATTTTCATTTATTTATTTATTTATGAACGGCACACTGACAGATTGATGTCATTACAAAAACATAAAAACATTTTTTACATAATAAGACAAGACAATAATCTAAATTGAGTGTACACAACATGTAATCATTTAAACTTACAGAACATTTTTGTATAATATATTTAAAAAATCATCATCATCATCATCATCATCATCATCATCATCATCATCATCATCAGCCCCTCTTGACCCACTACTGGCCATAGGCCTCTCTTTGCTTGTGCCATCTGCCTCGATCCTGCGCTACTCTGGGCCACGTGCAACCCACGGTCTTGGTTATATCGTCGACCCATCTGGCCGGTGGACGTCCCCTTTTTCTGTAACCGTCTCTCGGTCAATAAAGAATAAATACAATTTTTTTTAATAATATCTTGTAAACTCACGAAGTTACAAGCTTTTTGTGCTGTCCCGTTGTCCTCGTGCGAACGTAGTCACATACAGCACGCGACACTGCACTTGTTGATTACCGTATTGGTAACGGTATCACCACACACAGGACACAGCTAGCGTTTGTACCATTTCTGTGTACTGAGCGTTGGTGTATCGAAATTCCATTTTCTCGATACGGAAACTAACACTGCGCGGGAGCAAGAGTCGGGCAGGACGCGCGGGGCGCATGCTACACATACACACCGGTCGATAGCTTTCGGGTGACTGACACGGGGGGTGGGGGTGGCGTGCGTCCACGTGTTGTTGTTTGTGGAGCCGGCGCGTGCCTCGATTGGTGCGCTATGCGACCTTGCGCCCTCTCGCACTCAATGCATTTTCTAGTAGTGTAGTTCTTTATGTGAGATTTTGTAAATATTATTTGGACAAAATGTAACATGGTATAAAAAAATATTGAAATCGATTCTATTACTGATTGTGAACAAACAGTTTTCAGGTTTTGATAAACTAAAAGTGACATTGTATATAAAAATCAATTGATGTTCGTTTGTCTCGCTAAAACTCGAGAATGGCTATCAAATCTAACCTGGCTAGATTTGGCTAATTTGGATTTTGAAATATTTGTGAAAGTTCAGGGAAGGTTTAAACGGTGAGAAACATAAATAATAAGTAACGGAAAATAGTAAAAACAACAATTTAGTTTTACGATACAAAATGATTTGTTTTGTTGTCATGGAAACTGTCAAAGCGGTACGAAGTCCGCCGGGTCAGCTAGTAAAAACTAAAGCTTACTGTACTATTTAACATGTGTTTGTGAATATAGTAATATCGTAGCCCACAGGTTTATCCACATATTGGTAAAAAATTGGGCTAACTAACACTAAACCAAACAACACTATCTATATTAATACGTGAAGCAAAAACGTTGTACTCTTTTTTTACGAAAATTGCGCGGACGGAGGAGTATGAAATTTTGCACACTTATAGTTTTTAAAAAGAAGGTTATCCGAATGTTAATATTTTTTTTAAATATGCATAATAATACATTAAATCAATAAAACAAACATTACAACACACTACCATGTATTTGACACACACACTTAGGTATATACTCTTTTCAAAAATTTCAAAAATGGAGCTGAGGAGCGGCCAAATTTTGTCAATGCCAACCCAAACTCACATTCTATCTTTTTTAATTGTGCCGTCAGCACAATATTCATAGCACGTAATGTTCGTGATATTTAATAGAGATAATTAATAACGTGATTTAATATAGAGACATGTTATGTAAATTAAGCAAAACTCATTAGTTCCTGTTTCGTGACTTTCCACAATCAACAAATCTCCCCCGCCAATTTCTTTGTTTATAGATTAATATATATACCTGTATTTTTAGATATTAAAACTAGTCAGAAATTATACTCCAATACATTAACCAGTTGTGTTATTATTTAACTACGTAGCCTGCAACATTAATTTTTCATTGCCTAGGATACAATCCGTGCAGCCTTAATAAAATTACGGTCGAATTTCGATCACTGAGCGATCACTAGTTAAAATAAATGGGTAACTTGGCGATCTGCAAAGTGCACTCGTATTAGAAACTTGGAACATTATATATTTTTACACTGTTGTTAAAGGTACTCAGCGCGGATTCTGAGAAGGGGGAAAAGAAGAGAGATGACGACGACGATGACACGATAGACGTAAAGGAGAATGGGTGAGAGCAGTAAATTATAATAACAATACTCTTACGAAAACAGAAATGTTAAAAAAAAATCCACGAGCAGGATTTGAACCTGCACTGCTTACTTCTTAACTGATCTTTAGTATTTGTAAAAATATTATGATCGGATGTTAATGACGGTAGTTGTTGACATTGAATGGGCGCCTTTGGCTTTCAAAGGAAAAAAGTAAATAGTGTTGAATAATTTCGGCGGGCTGGTTAGAACCACGATAGCTCAATTGGGAGAGCACCTGACCCTGTATGTCAGAAGGGTGCAGGTTGAAATCCTGCTCGGAGAAAATTTTCAACATTTGTGTTTTTGTAATTTGTTCGCAAAAAAATTTGCGTTAAAAATTATATAAACAAAACAAAAACATTTTAACAATACTCTTACAATATTTTCTTTTAAAGTTATCTCGCCAAATGTCTCCACTCCACCTAGACATGGGTAACTCAGCAAAATTCCTTGCGTCGACTTAATAACTCTGGCGTAGCTCACTGCGCCGCCGCCGGCTCATTGAGTTAACTCAAAATTGCGCCATGGCAACAAAAAGGAACGCGCAAAATGAGCTACCTACACTACTACACTACAGCTTCCTACACTCACACCGATTATCTAGCCCAAGAGAAGCTTCGTTATTAAACTCGTTAAATGGTTACTAGACAACGGATAAACATACTTAAAATACTTAAATACATACTTATCCTACATAGAAATCACCCAGACACAGACAGTAAAACAATAATTTCTAAATTGACCCGACCGGGGATTGAACCCGGGACCTCAGAGATGGCGACACCATGAAAACCGGTGTACAAACCACTCGACCAAGGAGGTCGTCAATTCATTTGGTTTAAAACCGCTGTTCTTCCATTTGTTCCTAGGGAAGAGGAAGATGAAAAAGCGAAAGAGACGGAAGATGAAAAGAAGGAGACAGACGCGCCCAGTGTGAAGACCGTCAATGATATCTTGCAGGAGAAGATGGATTCGGAAAGTGTGAGTTTATGTTTATAAGCTTGACCTCTCAACTACTGCGGATCAGTGCCCTAAATAATCCGATTTGATCCGTGATTCGTTTCCCAATTCTGAGATGATAAATTTTTGGTCACCCATCTGATGACTGTCCCTTGCGAAAGTTGCTTGACTTCAGCAATTGCAGACCAACGCGTTAACCACTGCGCCATCGAGCTCCTCCAAACGAACCAACCATAGTCCACTTTGATTTGCAAAAAATCTGTTTATCGAAAAGGTGTTGAAAAATTAACCTTATTCTCTCAACCGTAGGGTTTCGAGATAGGCACTTGGAGTAACGACATGGCGTCTTCCATTCCTGAAGCTGACGACTATGACGAGATGATGGAACCTCTGCCTCCCAACCTCACCTTCTGCACGTCAGCGTCAGGTGAATTTTTTAAATCTTTTTCTTTATTATGATTAGCAGCGGCAGCAGCAATTTGTGCAGCTTGGTTTTTTGGTTGTCATAATTTATTCCGTCATAATTAATTTTCCCCTGTGTGGTGCCGGGGATAAAGAATTGCACCAACTCATCTCTTCCCATGGGTGTCGTAAAAACCGACTGAGGGACCATTCCAGAGGATGGGCAGCAGCATCTCTCTGAGGTTACCCTCAACCTACTGCGATCGCCAACCCGCCTGCCAAGCTTGGCGATTACGGCAAATACCCCTCATACCCTTGGGGGAGGCCTTTTCCAGCAGTGGACGTCTTTTGGCTGAGATGATGATGATGAATTAATTTCGTCTGTAATAATTTTGTGCATCAAAATTTTGTCTGTCGTAATTTCGTCTTTCATAATTTTGTCCGTTTGAATTTTGTCCGTTATAATCTTGTCCGTCGTAATTTTGTGCATCATAATTTCGTCCATTATAATTTTGGCCGTCCTAATTGTGACCGTCCTAATTTTGGCCGTCCTAATTGTGACTGTCCTAATTTTGGCCGTCCTAATTGTGACCGTCCTAATTTTGGCCGTCCTAATTGTGACCGTCCTAATTTTGTCCGTCCTAATTGTGACCGTCCTAATTTTGGCCGTCCTAATTGTGATTGTCCTAATTTTGACCATCATAATTTTGACCGCCCTAATTTTGTCTGTCCTAATTTTGACAAAAACCATACTTTATATTTCAGTCCAACTTATCCGTAGCATTTGCGGGACAGATTTGATGTTGTCGATCCCGCAGGTTTGCGTGATTGAAAATTTGACGCGGGATTGTATTCCCTAGTTACATAGTCTTACACATGAAACTTATGGTCAAACAGTAATAGAGTTTTGTTTGCAGGTGGTACCAACTGGTGCGAACCCGTTGAGAAGCCGAAAAGCCAGTACAATCATTCTAGAACATTTTCGATGGCCGAGAGCGACTGCTCTTATATGTCTAGGTGAGTTTATACTTATTTATTTAAACTAGCGATCGCCCAGTAGTCAAATTTCAACCGATATTCATATTCATGTTCATTTATTTAGCATAAATTTATAATAAAAGTGGGTATAAGATGTTATGTGCTGAGTGGGGTCCTTTTCAGATTCGCTTCTTTATTTTATATTTTATTTCTGTTTATTACTTTAATTTGAAACAAAATAAATATTTTGATTTGATTTTATTTTATTTCGTTTTATGTTTGTTACATATTTACCTTTTCAAGGCACTGTGATATAATTATATCATTATAGAGAACCAAAATTACTGACATAGCTCTTAGAATTAGCAAGCTGAAGTGGCAATGGGCTGGTCATATAAGCCGCAGGACCGATAACCGTTGGGGTAGACGTGTTCTAGAGTGGAGACCGCGACTCGGCAGACGTAGTGTAGAACGCCCTCCGGCGCAGTGGAACGACGATATACGCAAAGTGGCTGGCAGTGGTTGGATGGGAGTAGCCGAAGATCGGGCTCAGTGGCATGCATAGGGAGAGGGCTATGTCCAGCAGTGGACTGATGTGGGCTGATTATGATGATGATGATGATGATGGGATCTAATCGATAAAACGTTTCGTTACAGTGACTTTGACACAGATGACTCCGATCTTAACTCTGAGAGTGACGAAGATACAGAGTCCAGTGGCTTCTGGAGCAAGGGATGTGAGTATGAACTATTTATTTATTATATCATCTGTCCATTAACCGTCCCACTGGGCTTCCTGGTATATAATCATCATCTCAGCCAAAAGACGTCCACTGCTGGACAAAGGCCTCCCCCAAGGATCTCCACAACGACCGGTTTTGTGCTGCTTGCATCCAGCGATAATATATATATATATATATATATATATATATATATATATATATATATATGGTATATAATATATGCTTATAATTTAATTTAATTTTAATTTTTAATATCAATACATTTTGTTTTAATGCAATGTTGTCCTGTCTCAGTTTAATAAATATGTGCCATGATCACCATCTATTAACAGTAATCCAAAGTGGCGATTCACATACAAAATTACCTATTTTTAATTTTCCGATATCTAGGCTGTTTTTTAGTTTTCTCTTGTTTTTTTTCTTTCTTAACCATCCTTGTATTAGAGCAAACAAATAAATATTAAAACTTTTGAAATCGGTCAAGTCGTTTTTGAATTTTAGCGAGACTGACGAACAGCATTTGATCTTTATTTATTATAGATTTTTGGGACATTTTGTTTTAATGTTTAAATTAGGTCCTTACCTATGAAATTGACGTTTTGTATGAAGATTTTTTATAAAATTATATTTTTCATACTAACGTTTTTTTTTAAATTTTCTTAGCATCTATTTATGTTGACACTATAAAAATTGTAGAGTAGTGTGTTTGTTTCACTAGCTAAATATAGCAGACATTAAAAAGAAAAAAAATTATGACCCTTCAAAGCTACAATGAAACAAAAGGTTAATTCCGCAAAAAAATATTATTTAAAAAAAATTTGGCGATAAAGACACAAAATTAATAATCATTGTTATTACTGGAGCCTAAGTAACATAGTCCTAATTAAAGGTGTATAATAATATTATCAACCGGTGTTGACTTTTAGAAGTAATACACCAATTAATAAGTGAGAAAAAAACGTCAATTTTAGTAAGGTAAGGACCTATTAATATGTTTTTAACGTTTCCCCAGCGCTAGGCGTCCGTATTGAATACAAGACGGCCCACGAGGCGGAAGCGTTTGACATAGAGCGCAAAGCTAAGGTGAATCCGGCGCCGCAACCGGACGCCGCGGACGATGATGCGGACCGGCGGACGCACTACGGCAGCGTGAGGGAGGGAACCGCGCCGGTAGAGGTGAGGTTCAAAGCCACGCAGCAGAATAAAATTTTTTTTGACCATTATTATTTTAGATAATTCTTTGATTCGGATCGGATATTTCTCAGATAATTATCCGATAGTTAGCGATAAGGTTCGATTCCCAGGTGTAGTATCAAGAAGTGTTAGTTATCGGATAATTCTACGATAATTAAGGAGTATATTTGATTCTCAGGATTAGTATAAGAAAATGTTATTATCGGATTTAATCATACAATTTTCGCATAATTAAGAATGTGGTCTTATTCCCGGACCTAGTAGCAAGAAGCGTGATTATCGGATATTTGCCAGATAATTAGGGATGTGTTTTTTTCCCGGACATAGTAGTAGTAAATAGTGCTAACATGTAAAAATCTCATTATTCCACAGTACATAGAAAAATTCAGAACAGCAGTCACCGAACACGAAAAAGATATTATCAAAGAAGGCAACCTTATACCTGCCGATACGCCAATAACAGACGTGCTACCAGAGACTAGAGACCACAAACAACACAACAAACTGACCATAGACCAGAAAATTTTGAACGACCTATTTCCTTACGGCAACGCTGAATTGAAAACCTTAGACGGACAGTTAACTCTAGAAAGCATAGAGAAGAACAAAAGAGTATTATTAGAGAAATTGAAAAATGGGTTATCTAAAGAGGATGTTAAAAAGCTGAATTGCTTCTCTATGGTCGACGTTGATATAGACTCGCCGAGTTATGTCAACGAGAAAGTTGCTAACGTGGGCTTTGATACCAAAGACAATTATAAGGATAAGATAAGCGACTGTGGTGCAAGGGTTTTTAAGCCTTATTACCATGACAGTAGGAGTCAAGGGAAGGACTTCGATTTCGACTATCAACCTCCTTTGGAAGGACACCCGGGGCCGAGTCCTAGTGTTATATTGCAGGTATTTGTTAATGCTAATTTCTTATTGAATTTTATTTTTACCATCTTTTATATAATTTTAGATTTTTTTTTGTAAGTCGACCTTATGTCAATGTTGTAAAGAGTTCAATTATGTACCCACACCCACCGCTGGGAATGGAACCCGGGCCTCTGATTCGGACACTGGTGAACTTAAA
The DNA here is from genome assembly GCA_947562085.1 of Eudonia lacustrata. Classification (NCBI taxonomy): domain Eukaryota; kingdom Metazoa; phylum Arthropoda; class Insecta; order Lepidoptera; family Crambidae; genus Eudonia; species Eudonia lacustrata. Next base: position 12,363,963 of record OX387333.1, read on the forward strand.
TACTAGCCTACAGAGTTGGTTATGTAAATTTTTATAGGTTGACACTTGTTTTGAAGAATTTGGTTTATTATTTTAGAATTTTGCATTCTCAATGCCTTAGATCTCAGAACAATAACTAAAGCTATAGAAGGATGGCTAAAATAAAAATCGTGCAACTATGTTTAGTTCCGTTCTATCTTATGGCTAGAAAAGGAGGTTGGACTGCGACAAATGGTTGACACTTTGTTTTTATTTTTTGTATTATTATGTCAAACGGTCATCAGATAATCGGTAATCAAAAAAAATCTTTGAGTCCTTTTTATAGTCACTCACTACATTACCTCAAATATGACGTCACAAATCTGGTGACACCTTCGAAATAACGAAAGAAAAGGGACAATCGATCTCTTTCCAATACATCACTTAGGTTCATTAGTTAAAATAGTACGAACTGATGAATGAGTGTTGCTATTTTAGTCCGGTTTCTATAGCTTTAGTTATTATTCTGAGCTTTAGATAGTTACAAAGTAAAAGAAAAATTCTGTGAGGCTTCTGGGGCCTCGGTAGCTCAACGGTCAGAGCGTTGGACCGGTTATCCAAAGGTCGTGGGTTCGCTTCCCAATCAAGTTTTCTGAAGCTAGTTATTTCTTTCTAGTAAAATTTTAAAATTTTATCTTTGATTTAGTTTCGATACTTTAAATATAAGGTCACATTTTATCAACTGCAAATATTTTGAGGATACATTCAACAACATATCTATAAAAACTATTTTTATGAAAAAAACCTTAAATTTTTATACGCTAGCTTTCAAGCAATAAAGCACTTTCGGTAGTTTTAATTAAAAGGAGCCGATAGAGAGGCCGGGCTCTTAAAAATATTACAATTTTTGTGTTAGGAAAAGAGAAAAAAAAACTAGCCTGAATTTTTTTTAAATGCTAGGGTCTTATTTTTCTGATAAAATTAGATGTTTTGTCAAAATATTTGCAGTTGATAAAATGTGAACTTAGAAGCGAACCTTTAAGGGGAGCATCTATACATCACTCTGAGCATGCTCACCAAATTTGGTCCAAAAATACAGGCTCGTTACCGAGATAATCAACAAAACATTACCATAATTCACCAAAAAATGCACCCTTTCCAAACCCGTACAGCTGTACTACACGCACACAAAGATAGGCGTGTGTGTATGAATTTCATACACTGGTTTTTCAATTGTGTGCGTGTATCTGTACACTATCTTTTTATTGACGCTTGCGTGCGTGTTAGTAAAGATACAGCATGTTTCATGATGTGCATTATTTTAATTGATTTAGTTTGTTAGAAAACATAACATTGAAAAATCACTATAAAACTGGAGCCCATTTTTTGTCATTGTATTCAGAATGATGTATAGATACCGCCCTTAAACGTTCGCTTATTGATTTTGTTAGACCCTGTATACGTACATAGTTACATACATACATACTCTCACGTCCTTCTCTCAACAAGATGTAGACAGTATCAAAATCACCAATTTTGAGTATACTCGCCGTTAATGACCACGACGCCGCCGACGCCACATTTAACATAATCAAAGTAGAGCTCCAAGGTGGAATAGATACCATCAGTGATGAGTTGCAGCCGATCGCCTGACGTGCGAGCATCTTAGAACCCTTGTCCCTTAGTGTAGGAACACACTATGCCGAAATTAAGCGACCGAAGTTCGGCATGATTACGCCTACAATGCTATTTGAATTACTGACGACACATAATACCGAAATTACGTTGCGTTATAGCGTACAGCCGAACTTCGGTCGGGCGTAAGTTCAGCGGCAATACGCTACCGAAGTTCGTTTCGATTGCCTACGAAGATCCGGGGGCGGGGCGTAAGTTCGGCACTTATGGTGTGTCATATCAGCCGAATACGTCGGAAGTTCCGACTCGGAACGTAAAATCAGCCGCGGAACTTCGGTCGCGTAATTTCGGCATAATGTGTTCCTACACTTAGTCGGCTCTTACGACTAGTCCGCGGACCGCAGATACGCGTAGTCAAAGCGATCGGTTAGGCGGTCGGGGGCTAGGGCTCGATACCGGTACCAAAATACCGGTAAATAACGGTAAATACCGGTATTGTTCATTACGATACCTCGGTACCTTAACGAATACCGGTAATACAAACCTTGATATAGTACCGGTGCTTTAGTTGGTACTGGTAAATGAATACCAGTAACTACTAAAGTACCGGTATCCTAATGAAAAATACTGGTATTTACCGGTATTTTTGGTACCGGTATCAAACCTCGGTGCCACCCCGGACTCGATTATTATGCTCTTTCGCTCGCACTTATGTAAACGCCTATATGCTCTCGGTATTAGAACACCCACATTATACCGATATCAAATGGTCAATACTTAACTTGGGATTATTTTCACGTCCCTGACCGCATGGACGTTGAATGTAATGCACGTTTATATTGTTTTAGGCGTTGACAATGTCTAATGCGAACGACGGCATCAACCTGGAGCGACTGGAAACTATTGGAGACAGTTTCCTAAAGCTGGCCATTACTGCTTACTTGTACTGCGCACACCCAGCCGTTCACGAAGGGAAGCTCAGCCATATGAGGAGCAAGCAGGTACACCATGATATGTTATACATCATCAGCGGTATAAGTTCGTTTTCCAGAAGGTAGCCGCATGGGCTAGGTAAGTCTAACTTCAGCAAAGAGGTCAATCGTCGAATCCAATTAGGCTGGGCAGCGTTCGGTAAGCTACGAAATATCTTCTCGTCTGATATACCGCAGTGTCCCAAGACGAAAGTCTTTGACCAGTGTGTGTTGCCAGTGATGACATACGGGACTGAGACGTGGTCGCTCACTATGGGCTTCATTAAAGGCTCAAGGTCACTCAAAGAGCAATGGAAAGGGCTATGCTCGGGGTTTTTCTGCGTGATCGAATCAGAAATGAGGAGATCCGCAGAAGAACAAAGGTAACCGACGCAGCCCGAAGAGTTGCTAAGCTCAAGTGGCAGTGGGCAGTGCACATTGCTCGCAGGACTGATGGCCGCTGGGGCGGGATAGTCCTGGAGTGGCGACCGCGTACCGGAAAGCGCAGTGTGGGCAGGCCTCCAACAAGGTGGACCGACAATCTGGTGAAGGTCGCGGGAAGCCGCTGGATGCGAGCAGCACAAAACCGGTCGTTGTGGAGATCCTTGGGGTAGGCCTTTGTCCAGCAGTGGACGTCTTTTGGCTGAGATGATAATGATGATGTTGATATAATAGATAAAAATCTATTCATGAGAAAATATATAAACATTAATAAGGTTAATTTTGTACCAATCAGTCACATCTATCCTTATCAACAAAAAATAGTTTGTATTGAATTATATTATTTTTTACTCTTTACATTAAAATTGTTATCTACCTCTTTCTTTATAGCAAGCACTTTACCCTCGTCGATTTCGAATTTTTTACAAAAATGATTTCAAAAACGATTTTTTTTAACTGCATAATAAAAAAAATAATAAATAACAATAATAAGAGCCTCGACCAACACCTTAAGATGCTCTCGCTGGATGGTTGGATGGAAGGGTCAGATTCAGAAAGCAGTACTCCTTGGTACGGCACGTATTGTCAGGAGGTTCCTCACGCTGCAGCCCTGACCAGCGGTAGCTTGGGCCCTGCCTCGCTGCTGGCGGTACTCTAGGATTAGGTTTTTATAATGTTTTATTGTTTTATATTAAAATATTGTAAAAATCTAGTTTTAAGAAAGAAAATAAAATAAAGAGAATAATAATAAAAATAGTTTATTTCATTAAATCAGTACCAGCCCAGGAAACTTGTAACCAAGCTTGTAGTGGGAGGTTCTGCTCTTCCCTAGATACAATAACTAGGTTTAAGATACAGAGAGTAAGTACAGTTGTAAATAAACTATTTTACTTATGGCTAATTAATTACAATGAAAACTGCGTGTGCGTACATATGCGTGTGTGAGGGTGTGTGTGTGAGTGATGGTGTGTGTTTTTGTGTGAGTGAGGGTGTGTGTGTTTGTGTGAGTGAGGAGGAGGAGAATAATAAATGTTAAAAATGCTATTCACAAGGTATATAGCATCAGTGATCGATTTTTTGTAATCGACAAAACCGACAAACAAACAAACATTATCACAAACTTTGCATCTTTATTAATTGCTATTTATTATTTAAAATAATTTCTTTCGCCCCAGGTGTCGAACCTGAACCTCTACCGGCTAGGCCGAGCGCGGAGATTGGGCGCTCGCATGACGGCGAGCAAGTTCGAACCCCACGACAACTGGTTGCCGCCCTGCCACCGCCCGCCACACACCCATCACGCCGGGAAGGTAGCTGTCTTTTTTTCTTTTAGTTGATGGCTTCGTGCGGTGAGCACATATAGCCAGTGTCAAGGTTATTTTATTACAAGTTAAAAAGTAATAAATAGATAATTATTCTTTTGTAATATATGATGATGATGATGATGAATGATAATTAGTAATGAGAAGTAAAAAATGACATATACAACGTTAGTCGGAACGGGGTACTAAGCCGATAGGAGGGTAAAGTATACATGATACTGAATAACTTTTTTTTATTTTTTTATTATTATTTACATTTGATGGGTCTACAAAAATCTAGTAAGCTACGGTTTTGACGTAGGTTCTCAGCAAATAGGTTTACCTCTAATGTCAATGTACGGGCATTGTAAAAAGTCGAGTTTTCTCTCTATAATTGGACTAATGTATCCAATAATATTAATTTTTGTTTGTTTTTTTTTGTGACCGCAAGGGCTGCCGTTATTTCTTTTGAAATCTTAAAAAAACTGTTAATCTAAAATTATCCATTTTTAAGGAAAAGTTCTTAGACAAAAGTTATTTACTATCATGTATACTTGACCCTCCTTTCGGCTTAGTACCCCTGTTTCGACTAACGTCGTATCCATGATAATAATATAAATATGATATATAAACATCTGGTGAGATCAAGCCACTGTGCTTCCATGTAAAATAAAAAAAATACGAAAAAGTAAAACTATATTTTTTTTTTAACTATATTACATAAAAAAAATTGTTGGTGATGTTAGCCACTCAAATCTTGTCTTGACGGCAACATTAGGTAAGTTAACCCCCTTCGTTGCGATCACTGGTGATGAGTATAAAAAAGTATCATTTTTTTTTATTACAGGGCGAAAATCCGGAGAAAATCCCAAACTTCCCGGACGCTCCCGTCGACAGTTCCGGCTGCTTCATCCCCTACAATCTCATCACGCAACATAGTATACCAGGTAACATAATGTAGTAGTGTTTAAACTTAATCCGGGTTGATCCGAACCCTTCGGAGCAAGGGTGGATCCAGGATTTTTTTCTGGGAGGGGCACAAGGGGGGTTTACGCTTCTACTCGCTCGCAACATAAATGAATTTTGGCGGTAATTGGACGAAACTAATGGTATACGAATGGGAGTGTAGTGTCTAGGCGATCTTGTAGGTATAATAAACTTAATTTCGGAGAGGAGTTCAGGACAGTCGATCATATTATTTACAATTTTGAGAAACGGTCTGTATTGTTGAGCAGACAAGTCGATAGCGGACTGCGTGGAGGCGCTGATAGGCGCGTACCTGCTGGAGTGCGGGCCGCGCGGCGCGCTGCTGTTCATGTCGTGGCTGGGCATCAAGGTGCTGCCCCGCCACGACCTGCCTCTGCCGGCGACGACCAAACACCGGCACCACCGGCACCGGCCCGGCGCCCGCCAGGTGAATAAAGGATAAAACACATTTATTGGAATCACATAACAAAACACACAATTAAACATCATCATCATCATCATCATCATAATCATCGGCCTATATTAGTCCACAAAAAAAAAATAAACAAAAAACAAAAAAAAAAAAAACAAATTTATATTTATTTATTATTTATTTTTTTTTTTTTTTTTATTTTTTTTTTATTAAACATCAACATGTAACAAAAATTGTAAAAAATAAAAATAATAAATAAAAATAATAATAATAATAATTACAAACTATATTACGATCGCGCTATACTCACTGATAGAACCATACACTTCAATAGACCGGACATAACACTGCAAGACAAAACAAACAAAACCACTTACCTGATAGATATCGCAGTCCCCAACACCCATAATATCCAAAAGACAATAACAGAAAAAATAAGTAAATACGCAGACCTAAGAGAAGAAATTATTCGAATCTGGAAACAAGAAAAAGTGTATATCGTCCCCATTGTCATCTCTACCACCGGCGTAGTACCAAATTATATAAAAAAAAAACCTGAAAATAATAGACCTGAAAGAGAATACAGTAAATATATTACAGAAAGCTATCCTTAATACCTGCCGAATTGTGAGGAAGTTCATGCAACTGGAAGATTTTGAATTTACCCCACACCATATACAAACAACACACCACACCCTGTAATTACTTGGTTTGTACCCGTAATTATAGAGAAAACCGGCTTCTAGCTGAGAAAAAAAACTCACATACAAATAATAATAATAAAATAAATAAATTGCCTTTGTCCAGCAGTGGACGTCTTTTGTCTGAGATGATGATGATGATGATGATGATGTAACAAAAATAATAACAATTGAGATTGTGCCCTGTTATGTGATGCGAACACTGTGCACAGCTCAGTATACGCAGCAAGCGGGGCCTGCTGCACTGGTATTCTGCTGTACACAGTAGTGGCATCATGGTACGAAACAGGAGAAAAAAAAATCATACACACAGTAACTTACTTTTAAAACACTAACATAATATAACACGAATAGTATTAACAACAAAACGTATATACTATGACACAATCAAACATCAATAACTAAACGCCGAGGCCAGTATTCTATATCTTTATGGCCGAGGCGCAAAACTTACAACTGACTGACAGAGGTAAGAAGGTAAGTGACTATAGGGGGAGGGGGGAGGGACATACACATACTAAAACTGTGTAATATCCTACGGGGACCGAACTAACTAAATGCCAGAGGTGAGACCGGGGCGGGGATTAGGTGGGCCGGTTTGCGAGTAAGGTGTGTGGTAAGTGACTATAGGGAGACGGGGGGAGGGGCATAATGAAGCCGAGAAGGTGAGATCTTCATACAGGAACACAGCCAGAAATAGGTCAAGTTATGGGCAGAATTTAGGTGATCGAAGTAAGAGGAAGATGTGTAGTATCCTGGCTACTACCGGACTATCCAAATGCTAGAGGTAGAAAGATAAGTCACTGTAGGGGGACAGGGGGGGACATACTTAAAGCTGTGTAATATCCTACGAGGACGGAATACCCAAATACTAGAGGTAAGACCGAGGGTTAGGTGGACCTGGTTACGAATATGACGTGGACTATCCAAGCGCTAGAGGTAAAAAGGTAAGACAGGGGGGGGGGGGACATACTAAAGCTGTGTAATAACCTGCGGGGACAGGACTAACCAAATGCCAGAACTCAGCGCCCGCCCAAGCAGATGAGCGAGCACCTGCTGCAGTGGGGGAGGGGTAAGGTGGACCGGGTTAAGAGTAAGGTGTGGAGGTGTGGCCTAACCCAATGCTAAAGGTAAGAAGGTTCGTCACTACAGGAGAGGCATACTTAAGCTGAGAAGGTAAGGCTGGGGACTTCTTGGCGGAAAAGTGAAGCGTCATGTCTGCGGTTTTGTCTTATTTTCCAAAATTTGTGTTATGTCGAATATTAATGTGAAATAACGGTGGATTATTAACCGTTAAGTGTTCGTGAGTGTGCATAAGTGTTGGCAAATGAAACAAAACAGTGCAACGTCACTTTTCAAATTCTCTCAAGAAGCGCGCTTAAGGACTTAGTAATGCCCCACATCTTTACTGAGATACTCGAGGGGTTGGGGGGTATATCATTTCTCACTTCCCATTTCTAATATCATTCATAATCATTTTAGGAAATATTGTTTATTTATGTATTACTTGTACGAAAAATTACTTTGACACTGGCTAAATGTGCTAATCGCACGAAGCCATCAACTAAAAAAAAAAAAAGGTAAGGCTGCATACAGGAACACAGCCAGACAGCACGCGGCAGGGGCAGCTGTTACAGTAGAGAAGAGAATGGCAAGTTGTGGCCAGGGTTTAGGTGGACCTGGTTACGAGTATGGTGTGGACTAAATCAAATGCTAGAGTTGAGAAGGTAAGTGACTAGGAGGGGCGGGGAGGGGGACATACAGGAAATACAGCAAGAAATAAGGGTCGTTTCCAGTTGCCAACTAGACAGATGGTGAATCAGATTAAACGGTAAGTTTTTAGTTATGTCAACATTTTTCACACTATAACATACACAGAATTACCTAGAGACTATTACTAGATCGTCCATATATGCGCAACAAACATGCTTTGGAAAGTCACTATAGTGGCAACGAGCGGCTGAGACCCTTCATACAGGAAAATAGTAGGAATAGGTGTTAAAATACTTTCGGCAAATAGTGGGTAGATTTTAGGTGAATCAGGTATTTTTATTTTTTATTTCAATATTTTTACAAATACTAAAGACCGGTATGTCAGAAGAGTGCAGGTTCAAATCCTGCTCGTGGAAATTTATTCAACATTTATGTTTTTGTAATTTGTTCGCAACAAAATTTGCGTTATAAATTATATAAACAAAACAATGAGGGTAAGTTAAAATGTCCCCCCGTCAGCTAAAGCTAAAAGGAAAAAAATAAAACTGACCTTTTGTCATACTTACATTAAAATATCTAAGTACCTATTTCAAACGCAGGTGTTCTCAATTTGAAAAAAAAAATAGACAATCAAAGTTGTGGCTATTAATTCTTGTTTTATTTATATCCTTACTTCCACGACAACCCAACCTGCGTCACGTCGTTGTAAGTGTTACACAACAACATTTTATAAAAAATTCGCTTTAAATAATCTGTAACGTGATGCATTTTTTACATATTTTTGTTTCCAGAAACCCTCGAACCCTTCCCCCAAGCCTTCCCCCCGCCACCCGGTAGACTCTGAGTCCTCATGCTCTTCTGATGAGGACGAGCCCTGGCTGCAGCAGGAGGAGCCGCCGCCCGCCGACGACTGGGGCGGTAGGACCCGGCCCGTGGGGTCTCTCAGACCTTATATGAACCAGCAGGGGGAATGGGTGCAAGTAAGTAAAAAAAATAGTAAGAAAAAAATTATATGTGGAAAATTTTTCAGCACTTTAAAAAAGTTTTAATAGCGACTAATATTACATTACTAAGATAGTTCTTTACATAAGCAGTTTTATGTAAAAGGTCCATTATGTTAAGTTGTCATAGATGTTGTTTGGTTAAGCCGGTTGTGCCGGGTTCGATCCCCGGTTGGGTCAATTTAGAAATTATTTTTTTCTAAATTGATTTCATTGATGAGGGCCTTTGCCCAGCAGTGGGACAGTATATAGGCTATTTACTAAGTAAACAGAAATATATTAAACTTATCTACGCCATTAATGTTTTTGTTTCAGCCTATATTCGGGGAGTTGAGGGCGCCACCGTCGCCCTTACTACGATACGTTGACAACCCGGAAGGCGAATTAGAACAGATGTTGTCCGGTTAGTACGAACTTGCTACATTCATAAATCATACATAACATATGTGAATCATCATCAGCTCATTTTATGTCCTCACAGCTGGGGCACAATCCTTCCCTATGAATGGATAGGGAGAACGGGCCGTAAACCACCACGCGGGCCCACTGCTGATTGGTGGTTGTTAACGACTGCTAATGCAGCCGGGACAGACGGCAAGACGTGTGCCTTTCAAAGCATGGAGAAGCGAGAGATGATATATTATTGGTCACCCATTCGATGACCGGCCTTCACGAAAATTGGTTAACGTCAGCAATCGTAGACCAGGCGCGTTTACCGATGCTCCGTCGAGCTCCTCCAACAATTGAAAACAAATTATTTTTACACTAATAAAGACTCATCATCATCATCATCTCAGCCAAAAGACGTCCACTGCTGGTCAAAGGCCTCCCCCAAGGATCTCCACAACGACCGGTTCTGTGGTGCTCGCATCCAGCGGCTTCCCGCGACCTTCACCAGATCGTCGGTCCACCTTGCTGGAGGCCTGCCCACACTGCGCTTTCCGGTACGCGGTCGCCACTCCAGGACTATCCCGCCCCAGCGGCCATCAGTCCTGCGAGCAATGTGCCCTGCCCACTGCCACTTGAGCTTAGCAACTCTTCGAGCTATGTCGGTTACCTTTGTTCTTCTGCGGATCTCCTCATTTCTGATTCGATCAAGCAGAGAAACCCCGAGCATAGCCCTCTCCATTGCTCTTTGAGTGACCTTGAGCCGTTTTATGAGGCCCATAGTGAGCGACCACGTCTCAGTCCCGTATGTCACCAATAAAGACTTTAATTATGTTAATTTAACATCTTTCTCCTCAGGTTACGACGCTCTTGAACGCACACTACAATACCGCTTCCGCGATCGCTCTTTGCTCCTACAAGCCCTGACCCACGCATCGCACCACACAAACCGGCTCACCGACTGCTACCAGCGGCTCGAGTTCCTTGGGGACGCCGTGCTGGGTGAGTGATTTACCGACCCCATATGTGTTTCACCAACCCCAACTTCGTATAGACTCGATACTTGCACGCTGCAGTAATCACTACTTGCGATACAGGCGCCTGCACGTGTGCGTCACTGACCCTCACTCTTCGTGTAGTCTACTTACCTGCACGCAGCATTATTACTTGCGATTCCAACCTCTATATGTGTGATTTACTGACCCCTACATGTGCGTGCTGACCCTTACTCTGTCTTGATTTGTGCTTTGTTGGGTACGTTCTACTTGCTACTAGCAACGCGTTACCAAATACCAACCCATCATGTGTGCGTTACTAACCCTCAAAGGTGACCCCTTACTCCGTCTTTATCTGTGCTGCGTGAGTATGATTAGTAAATATATGCGCGTCACCGACCCCAGTCATACGCGTTACTGACCCTCACTATGGTACTCATGCTGGGTAAGTACTAATATTTGTTTAAGGTGAGCACTACTTATTTGTAGCACTGCGTTACCGACCCCCGCTGTAACATCACAGTACCCGCTCTCTGCTCTTACAAACCCTAACCCACGCATCGCACCACATTAACCGACTCATCGGCTTGCTACCAACAGCGGCTCGAGTTTCTCGGGGACGCCGTACTGGATGAGTGCTACGAGATTTACCGACCCCCATGTGTGATTTACTGACCCTCATACTGTCCCTATCTACTGACCCTGATAGGTAGGGTATGGCAGCTGGAACTACGGGTCCGGCTGTCTTTTCAAGGGTACCACGGGAGTTCCGGATCCTAGGCCCCCTGCCGGTTATGCCTTCGCGGGCGTCTCCGGCAGGCCCCGGACATGGGTTGGACTCGTGGTGGCATGTGGTTAGCTATAGAAGTGGGAATGTTCGTCTGCCTGGTTGGTCTGGCCAGGCTTCCATTTCGTGCATAGCGAGCGGGTCTTAGTAGCGGTCCGGTGGGGGCCTGAAGCGAAAAGGTCTGCGGGGTACGTGAGTTACCCTTAGTTGGTGTGCTGCTTGGTGGTTTTCACTGAGTAGTTACTCCAACATCTCCGGTACTAGTCTGGAGAACTAGTAGAGGTGCCCGCTAGATGCAAAGGCCTCCGGTTTAATCAGCCGCGTAGGAATTTGGAATTGATCAGGTGCCTGGATGGGTACCGAGAAGTGAGTGTGCTTACAACTCCGCCACCAAAGAGGACATTTGGTAGTTGGCTTTAGAGCTGACGGCCCAAGCAGTGGTACACTGCGAATTGTGCTCTTAGTGCAACGAGAAGTGAGCGAGCTTACAGCTCCGGTGACCTATCTGGATATTAGGTAGTGGACTATACGTGTCCACGGGGCGACTAGCTTGAGACACTAGTCTTAAAAGTACTGGATGAAGGATGCGTACCGGCGTGTTCTGATCTGGTGTTATGACCTGACGTAGATGGTCCCTTGTGCTTGCGCAAGGTTATTCTGACACCTACTTTGTAACCGGAAGGTTGGTAGGGGGTGTCAGTATAAAATTTAAAGTAGTGTATAGCGGGTTGACCCTCATACTGTATTGACTATTAATAGTTTAGAATTACCAGCGACGCAGTGCTGGGTACGTACAGACGCCTGCATATCAACCTATGCAAAACTCAATACCCCATTCGATGAATTATTGATTAGTCTCGCTGCGCAGCGAAACCAAAGCTTACCCCCTTATTGGCTAAATGTGCTAATCGCCCGAAACCATCAACTAAATGATAAAAAAAGATTATCTATCTTATCTATCTTAGCTGGTGATGTTTGATGATGATGTATTTTCTCCCGCAGACTACCTGATAACTCGCCATCTATATGAGGACGCTCGCCGCCATTCGCCGGGCGCGCTCACCGACCTGCGCTCCGCACTCGTCAACAACACCATCTTCGCCACGCTGGCGGCGCGACACGGGTTCCACAAGTCAGTATTAATGCGTTACTGACCCCTAGCTTATACGTTACTGGCCCCCTAGCAGCATTAGAAACTACGGCATCGCTGGCGGCATGCTGCGGCTTTCATAAGTCAGTAATTTACCGACCCCCACACGTTCCCTTAAGTAACGCCATTACCGATGACTTGTCACGATTCCATGTCAATAGACACACGTTACCGACCCCCCAACCATATTTGTAAATAAAACTATCACTAGTGTTAACGACCCCTGATCGCACTCTTTATCAACAACATCGCTGAGGGCTTACCATGGCTTCCACGAGTATGTAGACACGAGTTACCGATCCCTTGCGGCCCACCACGGCTTTCACCATTCAATTGAAACGTGTTACTGACCCCTAGGTTATGCGTTATCGACCCCTTATCCGCATTTGTCAATAATACCGTGTCGTTAAAAGCCTCCCACGGCTTCTATAAGTAAGTAAGCAAGCGTTACCGACCCCTAATCGCACTCCTAAATACGCTCTTTTAGCTTATTTCAGTAAACAGGCGGTTTTACATCGAACTTAATACAACATACTTTACTCTCACAGTAATTGTAAAATAATAAAAAATACTAGAAAAAAACCAATTAGCCTCAGGAAGCTCGAGTGGGCAATCGAACCCACGACATTTGGATAACCGGTCCAACGCTCTGACCGCTGAGCTACCGAGGCCCCAGAAGACTCGTTTAATTTCTCCTGTACTTTGTGATTTACGCTGCAAGCCAGCGCAGCGGTATTATGTCACTGTGAAGTGAGGGTAGTGACCCACTCGACCTTCCTGAGGCTTCTGATGTTGATTTTTTCCAGTAAAATTGTATCTTGTAATCACACTAATATTATAAATGCGAAAGTATGTGTGTATATTTGTTGCTTCCACTCTGAAAAGGATGGATGGATTTGCTACAAACATTAATGTTATGGCGACATAACTAGATAAAATGGCGGTAGCTAGCCAGGCGGACAAACAAGTCCTACCGCCAGACAAACCGAGTTCACAAACATGTACCCCCCGCTGGGAATCGAAAACGGGACCTCTGGGTCTAAACCATTAGACCACAGAGGCGAGGTTAAAATTATTGTGACGTCATATTGATAATCTAAGCAGTGAAGTGTGGTCAGTTCTAAGTTTTTTATGACTATTAACACTGTTAAATCTTTATAAAATTTATAAAATACAGTGAAAAAATTAAACGCGGTTAGTGCAGCCGCCCGGATTGCGGAAGACCAAGGTTCGATTCCTGACTGGGTCGGGTATGCGATAATATAATATTTTTTTATAATAATTATTATTTATTATAATAATAATAATATTTTTTATAATGATACCTAATAATTTTTTCACTGTAATTTATAAATTTTGTAAAGAATTAATTTAGCTTTAGTGCAGGAATTATAGCACTTGAAAATAAAAAGTAAAAATATTAACACTGTCTTTACAATGTAGTATGGTGTTCTTATATTTTTACATAAATCACCACGAATGCCCATAAATTGGAAGGGATGCCAATATTAAAGCAGTTAACCTTTATATGAAACAAAAAATCTTGAGATATTATTGTTTATTCCGCTTTTTCATATGTAGGTACTTCCGCCACATGTCGCCCGGACTGAACGAGGTCCTAACCAGATACGTGAAGATACAGGAGGAGAACGGACATTCCATCAGCGAAGAGGTGCGTATGCGCAATCGATATCATTATCGTCGTCATCATCTACAGCTCATTTGATATTCCCACCGTTGGGACACGAGCCTTCCCTATGGATGGATAGGGAGAACGGGCCATAAACCACCACGCGGGCCCAGTGCGGATTGGTGGTTGTTAACGACTGCTAATGCAGCCGGGACCAACGGCTTTACGTGTCTTCCGAAGCACAGAGGAGCGAGAGATGATAAAGTTTTGGTCACCCATCCTATGACCGGCCTTTGCGAAAGTTGCTTAACGTCAGCACTCGCAGACTGGGCGCGTTAACCACTGCGCCATTGAGCTCCTCCGAAAACACAGTTATTAACACTTTAAGGATTACTATATGCAATTAAATGTAGGTATAGTCTGCTGAGTTGTTAGTAATACATAGGTATACATAAGAAAGAATTAAAATAAATAAAACATATTTGGTAATAAATGTTTACATAATTTTTAACGCAAATTTTGTTGCGAACAAATTACAAATACACAAATGTTGGAAAAATTTGCACAATAGTTCAATTGGAAGAGCACCTGACCCGGTATGTCGGAAGGGTGCAGGTTCAAATCTTGCTCGTGGAAATTTTTTCAACATTTGTGTTTTTGTAATTTGTTCGCAACAAAATTTGCGTTAAAAATTATATAAACATTTATAAATAGCTTGCCTACTTCTTAACTGATCTTTAGTATTTGTAAAAATATTATGTTCAGATGTTAATGACGGTAGTTGTTGACATTGAATGGGCGCCTTTGGCTTTCAAAGTAAAAAGTAAATAGTGTTGAATAATTTCGGCGGGCTGGTTAGAACCACGATAGCTCAATTGGGAGAGCACCTGACCCGGTATGTCGGAAGGGTGCATGTTCAAATCTTGCTCGTGGAAATTTTTTCAACATTTGTGTTTTTTTTATATATTTGGTAATGTTATCCCTATATAACGTTTTTTTTGTTTCATAAATCTCCAGCATTATTTAATTCAAGAAGATGAAATGGAGCAGGCCGAGGATGTGGAGGTACCCAAGGCTTTGGGAGATCTCTTCGAGTCTGTAGCTGGTGCTATATTCCTGGACTCTGGTAAGGCCCTCGCCGGTTTGAACATTTATAGCCAATTTACTTTTTATTTTCAAGTGCTATTTGCTACATTGAAGCTAAATTAAATGTTAATTAAAAAGAATTACTATAGCGTTGTCAAATTTGTGGTATTTCATCTGCAAAGGTGAATCTGCATGGCCATCGGTTGCAATGACCGTTGGATAGATGGCGCACTGTGCCGCTATTAGCACTCAAAAATTAAAAAGCAGTGACAAAATTCAGCGTTTACGTCAGCCTTCCCGGTAGCATAGAGCGGTCAGTGCAGCCGCCCGGATTGCGGAAGACTCAGGTTCGATTCCTGGCTGGGTCGGGTGGGCGTTTATTTTTTTTACTGTATGTTATAAATTTTATAAACATTTATAGGCAATTAAGTTAAAGATAATACTTAAAAGTTTGTGGAAAAAAAAGTAACAAAAACATAGTCGTCGTAATTTTTTTTAAATCAAATAAATTTAATAATAGTGCTTTTGAATAGTCCAAACATTTTTTACCTACTACCCCATTCAGGACGTTTATTTTTTTAGCTGTGGAGAAGAATGGGCGCAAAAAACTCCACAGCTTTAATAGAAGTAACGACATTTACAAAAAAAAAGTGTGTTTTACCAAATCATACAATATTTAATTCAATACCTACATTTACAAGAAATAACTTTATTGTGCCCGGAATAACAAATAATGCTTAGCTCAATACATTAATTTAACACTAGTGAACCCGGCGGACTTCGTACCGCTTTGACAGTTTCCATCAAGTGATTAAATTCTCTTTGGTTTCCATGACAACAAAACAAACAAATAATTTTGTATTGGAAAATTTAATTGTCGATTGTAGTATATGTATAGTGTGATTCCCGTGGGAATATCGGGATAAACACTATCCTATGTGTTTATCCAGGTTATAAACTATCTGTATGCCGAATTTCATCCAAATCCATCCATCCGTTGCAGCGTGAAGAAGCAACAAATATACGAACATACTTTCGCATTTATAATATTAGTGTTATTAAATATGATTCTAAAATAACATACATACTTGCGCACTATGTATGTAATAACTTCAAAAACTTTAAAACTATAGAATTACGCTTTATACTTATACTGTGTGCGAGAATTTGAGGAATAAATTAAGGCGTACAAATATAAAAACAAAATTAAAATTTATTATATTCTTATTCACAATACATAAAAGGAAATGTTAAGTTTGGTATGTGACAAGTAAAGGTAGATCTATTGTAAAATACTTTTTTATTTTCGTACTTAATAATATTCGGGTCCTTACCTATGAAATTGACGGTTTTTTCTCACTTATTAAAAGGTGTACTTCTAAAAGTCAATACCGGTTGTTAATATTATTATACACCTTTAATTAGGACTGTGTTAGGCTTCAGTAATAACAATGATTATTAATTTTGTGTCTTTATCGCCCAATATTTTTTTTAATTGACTACTTTTTTTGTTCGCGGAATTGTCTTTTTGTTTCATTGTAGCTTTGAAGAGTCATGATTTTTTTTTCTTTTTAATGTCTGCTATATTTAGCTAGTGAAACAAACACCCTACTCTACAATTTTTATAGTGGTAACATAAATAGATACTAAGAAAATTTAAAAAAACGTTAGTATGAAAAATAAAATTTTATAAAAAATCTCATACAAAATGTTAATTTCATAGGTAAGGACCTAATAAAACATGTGATTTAAGTAAAAACGAGCTATTGAAAAATATTTTTTTCACTTCTCATGCTCGTAAAGTTGTTCTTTATGTCGAGAGAAGGCTGCATAAAATGTGTTTTTATGCTCTTGTGCATAAAGTAATTTCTTCTTTTAAGACTAAGGCAATTGGGCCTTACAGCCACATACACATTTAAATACACCTTCATTCAATTGATATATTTTTATGACATTTAGGTTATATCTTAATTTAATTACGACGTAATTATGAATTACTATCTAAATACAAATTTACGATTAATACGGGCGTGCATTTACGTAAAAAAATATAACGCAAATATTTAAATAACTTGGCATTACTGCTCAGACCATAGTCGAACACATAGTTAAAAATTTTAAAAAAATATAAGTAAATTGTGTAGCGGAAAGTTAATTATTCGTCAAACAAACAAAACTAGCTTTTGTTGTGTTGCGGTTTGTTTTATTTTCTTGCAATCGAAGTGAAAAGCAGAGTGTAAAACTCGAGTTTAAAACTCATTTTACCCTCGACGTGACTAGCCACCCTTGCCGTACCGGCTAAAGATATGACAAGTGGTTTCAGTAAAAGCGGAGATATTAAGAAATATTTTGTTATTCACTTGTTTAAAGATATGACATGTGATTACAGTAAATTTTTATTTTATTTTATTACTTAAAGATGTTAATTCCTACGCAGGCATGTCCCTGGGCGCAGTGTGGCGTTCCTACGTGTCCCTGATGGGGGCGGAGCTCGAGGCCTTCAGCGCGGCCGCGCCCAAGTCACCCGTCCGGGAACTGTTGGAGGCCGAACCGGATACAGCCAAGTTCGGGTGAGTTTTGAAGCCGACCGGTAGATGGCGTTGTGCTTCTCAGGCCTTTTCGTAGCTTGGGAGTGTGTGATTATTGGTATATCTATATATTAATAAGTGAAGCAAAAACTTTGTACCCCTTTTTACAAAAATTGCGCGGACAGAGAAGTATGAAATTTCGCACACTTATAGTTTATATAGAGAAGGAGTACAGAATGTTAATATTTTTTTAAATTATGCATAAAGAATACATTAAATCAATAAAACAAACATTACACACACTACTGTATTTGACAAACACGCATTTAAACTCTTCAAAAATTTCAAATAAGGAAGAGGAGCGGCCGAAATCTGTCAATGCCAATCCAAACTTACATTCTATCTTTTTTAATTTTTCATTGCTTAGGATACAATCCGTGCAGCCTTAATAAAATTACGGTCGAATTTCGACCACTGGGCGACCACTAGTTAAAATAAATTCCAGAACGTTAAACGTATAAATGAAATCACGTAACATTGACCTACTTCATATTTGACGTAAGCATGAATTTCTGAATGAATTTCTTCTTTATTCCAAAATTTAGAATAGTTACACACAGTGTCAGACATCAGTCAGTTAGGTTGTTTAATTGTCTTCCCACTCAACTAAAGTATAAGGCAATGTAAATTTATTTAAAAAGCAACTTAAGTGCTTCTTGTTAATTTTGTATATAATTTTAGATTATGATTATATTGCGTAGTATTTGTACTTTTTACTGACACGTTACATTTAATTTGGTTTAATTATTAATATTGGTCAAGTTTTGTTAATTAGTAACTGGTAAAGAATATTTTTGACATTTATTTTAACTGAATTTAAATTAGTTGTTATATTGTTATAGTCTCTTCGCATGTATGTATTTCCAACACAAATGATTTTGTTAAGGAATAAATGAATTGAAATGAATTCTCTAACCTAATAATTTTATAAACACTGAATTGACAGTACAAAATGGTGACGTCATAGTTTGCTATACTCATCCAATTTCTAATAAAGAAAATCGTTTTGACAGTTGCTAAAAAGTTCCTCTATTGACTAACACCAGTTGTACGAGCGAGCTCCTACAGCTCACATTTCACTGACGCGTATTACATTAAACATATGTATTGTAATAATTTTTAGTGCTAATAAAGACATTGGATTGAGCGTACGTGTTTACCTCTCCACGACATTACCTTACAGACGGCACTCCGTCAAACTTACCAAATCACACCAACAGCATACAATCAGCTACGTACGGGTTGGGGCCCGTACACCAGTCAACTACATAATTGTAAAAACTACTTGTAGTTAATAAAAAAAATATTTTTGATTACTTGATTTTTTAATTTTGATATTTGTGCTTTTCAGTTATGTTTACTCATCTTTTTTAACCGTTTAACCATTTCTCCAGCAAACCGGAGCGTCTCGCCGACGGCCGCCGCGTCCGCGTCTGCGTCGAAGTGTTCGGTCGCGGCGCGTTCAAAGGCGTCGGCCGCAACTACCGCATTGCTAAAGGCACCGCCGCACGCTGCGCGCTTCGGCATCTACGACCGAGCCGCAGGCGATGAGACAATAAATGTATACACCAATATACTGCTTGTTTTATTACAACACTATAAAAACGATTTCTATTAGTATTTCATTTCATTTTCATTTTCATTTTCATTTTCATTTTCATTTTCATTTTCATTTTCATTTTCATTTTCATTTTCATTTTCATTTTCATTTTCATTTTCATTTTCATTTTCATTTTCATTTTCATTTTCATTTTCATTTTCATTTTCATTTTCATTTTCATTTCTTTTCATTTCATTTCATTTACAAATAGTCTCCTCAAACTCAGTTGAGTATTGTCTCCTCTAGCTCAGGTGATTATAAATGGTCTCCTCAAACTCAGTTGACTAGTCTGCTCTAGCTCAGGGGCCCGACCGCCTAACCGATCGCTTTGACTTCGTGTGTAGTTTATGACGTCATCTTGTCGTTTCGTGCCGCCTATGAAAGCAATATCGATAGCTATAGCCTTTAGCTTTTGATATTGCTTTCATAGGCGGTGCGAGGTGGCAAGATGACGTCATAAACTCTACGCGTAGTCAAAGCGATCGGTTAGGCGGTAGGGGTAGGTCATTAGTCTCCTTATGCTCAGATGACTTTATAGTCTCCTCATGTTCAGGTGACTAGTCTCCTCGTACTAAGGAGACTAAGCTAGTATCCTATGTCATAAGTTTAGAAGACTATCTAGTATGCACTATGCTCATATGCTCAGAAGTTTTAAATGTTGACTAATCACGCATATCAATATGCTCTTGAGACTCCTTATTTATGTTTTCTTAAGTGTTGATAAGTCTCCCATCTTAACCTTTTCACCGCCAACAACTTCTATAGAAGTTCGAGATTTTCGTGCCGTTCACGCCAGCACTTCTATAGAATAATAATAATAATAATAAATGTAGTGCGTCGCCTACAGACGCACTACACACTAAATGGAATATTTGATCCGGCTCGAAGGACCAATTCTGCCTCCTTAGTGCTAACTAGTTGGCGCTATCATCTCGTGGTGACAGTAGAGCGACGCGCGTTACAGGCCTACGCAGGATGCCGGTGCGTGTGCGCACATCTACGACGCGTACGCGTCCGTCCCTACCCGCATGGGTCGCACTCACAACTCCGTGTCGCCAAGCGTTTCGTTCGACGTTTGGTTCAACTAAGATGACGTAATCTTCTACCTGTAATGGTCTAGACTCCTTAGTCCACTTTTGTCGGGGTAGCAAGGTTGGTAGGAATTCCTTTACCCACCGTGCCCAAAACATATCAGTGAGCCGTTGCGCTACTCGCCAACGTTTTCTTAAGCATAGGTCAGAGTTGTCGTACTTACCGAAATGAGGTGCTATAGAAGACGAACCAATTAAAAAATGGTTGGGGGTGAGAGCCTCCGGATACGACGGGTCGTTCGATACGTGAGTAATGGGCCGGCTATTGACTAGCGCTTCCACTTCAGCCAGCAGAGTTATTAAAGTTTCATAGTGAGGTGCTCGCTCCTTTAAAATTACCTTAAGTGATGATTTTACTGTGCGGATCATCCTTTCCCAAGATCCGCCCATCTCAGGTGCACCAGGTGGTATGAATTTCCACTCCACACCACGGATGGCTCCAGCCTCACGAACTGCCTCCTGGTCTAGCTCAGAGATACTGAGCTTCAACTCCGAGTGAGCGCCTCTAAAGTTGGTGCCGTTATCAGATATAATTACCTGCGGCATACCACGCCGAGCAGCCATGCGCCTGAGGCCCCATAATCGTAGAGTCCGTAGTAAGGCTTTCAGTCACCTCAATATGAATTGCTCTTATTGTAAGGCAAGTAAAGAGCATACAATATCGCTTGAGTCGTTTACGGCCGACTGTGATTTCGAGTGGGCCAAAAAAATCTACTCCAGTGTAACTAAAGGGTCGCCTGTTATGTTGGAGTCTAGCGGCCGGCAGGTCCGCCATACGCTGGGGCTGTGGCGTTGCGCGTCTATAGCGGCAGAACAGGCAACGAGACGCAATCGTACGTACGGTAGGTCTGAGCTTTAAAACCCAATAGTGTTGTCGTAAATTGTTTACAACAAGCTCGTTCGCGCCATGCATTGCTTGCCTGTGGTAATATTCTACCAACAAACGCGTAATCCGGTGCTGCCCATCTAAGATGGCTGGTCTTCGTGCGTCATGCCCAACACCCACAACAGAGTCAATGCGTCCGCCAACACGCATGACGTCACTCTCATCAAGGTAAGGTGTAAGATGTAGTAAACGACTATTAGATGGAAGCGGTTTATTATTCTTTAAATAAGTAATTTCTGTATTAAAACAATCAAGTTGACACTTTTTAATCAGTAGGTATTCTGCCTCCTTCATTAGAAAGATGTCAAGTTTGCACACTTTACGCTGACATTTTCTAATAAACAGTAAAACCCTTGCAGTAGCGCGCACAAGTGTCATCCAACTTGAAATATTATCTTCGTTAGGCAAAGATAATACTGACTCACTGGCTATTACTAAGGTCACAGTGCGTTCCTCACACTGTGCATCTTCTAGTGCTTTAGTGAATCTACGATCCTTGGGCCACTGGTTTTCAGGCTGCCGTAAGAATGAAGGACCCTGAAACCAGTCACTAGAGTATACGAGTGGGGGGGCGTCGTCCCGGGTGGCCTCGTCGGCCGCGTTCAGCGCAGTCGGTACGTGTCGCCATTCGCTCGACTTTGTCAACTCATCAATTTCACCTAAACGGTGGGCTACGTATGGCTTGTAATTGCGAGGATCGCTACGGATCCATTGCAGCACTGTACTTGAGTCCGTCCAAAAATACCGTTTCCCAGGCTTAATATCCTTGTGCTCACGTTGAATAGTATCCGCGAGCCGTGCCCCTAAAAGCGCACCCTGTAGCTCCAGCCTTGGAATGGACACAGGTCGTAGCGGACTAACTCTGCTTTTACTGGCCACAAAACATACTAGTACACGTCCGTCTGATCGTGTAAAACGCCAGTAAATAACAGACGCATACGCCTTAGACGAAGCGTCGCAAAAAATGTGCATTTGTTTATCAACGACATTTATATCGTTGCTCGATATCCATTGCTCGCTCGAGTAGCACTCCGCCCACTCCTGCCCGTTGCCGTAGAAGCGTGGAATACGAAGTGCACACAAGCTACGTAAATCTTTAAGCCAGCTGACCCATAGAGCATGTTCCTCGGGTTGGATGCGGCATTTCCAGTCAAGCGCGGAACGATGAACATTTTGAAAAATAATTTTACCTTTTATTATAAACGGAGAAAGAAAACCGTGAATATCATAAACAGACATTATTATACTTAACATGTGGGCTTTAGTAGGAGGCTCAACTCCATTTAAAATGTTTGGTGGAATTCGGTCTAAAACGATTTTAAAACTAAAACAATCTTCGCTCGGATGCCACATCAACCCGAGAGTGCGCTCAATTGTATTCGTAGCTCCATGTTTGAATTCAATGGCTGTCGGCGCGAGCGCGTCCGAGGGGATGGATTCTAACACCGTCTTGCTGTTGCTCGACCAGCGTGTTATTTCGAATCCGCCGGCCCTGTGTATATCTGTTATTTCACGCACTAGTTGAATAGCCTGACTTTCCTCGTCGCATGAGTGTAAACAGTCGTCCATGTAGTGACTATTTACTATAACGTCGACAGCCTCGGGACATAGATCTTGGTACTTAAGAGCATTTTTGTTTTTAATGTACTGTGCAATGAAAGGTGAACAAGTGGCACCAAACAATAGACTTTGCATAACGCAGATTTTTTATAGGTGCGTCTGTGCTTTCTTGCCAAAGAAAACGAAAAACATGCTGATCTTCCGGACGTATTTTAATCTGAACGAAAAAATCTTTAATATCTCCAGTAAAAGCGATTTTATGTTCGCGAAAGCGTAACATTATTCCATTACACCTTTAACCTTTCCTGCACAGTCAAATACTAATCTTAGCTTACCAGGTTTATTGGGGTTCTGGACGCAAAAGTGCGACAAATACCATAAGTGGCTAGGCGTGGGTTCGTTGACCAGTAGCTCCCGCGCATAGCCATTGTCGAAAAGCCTTTTAATCTCCCGACTGTACCTTTCTGCGTACGCACTATCAGTGCTAAATTTTCTTACTAAACCCTGCAACCTACCTTTAGCGTAATCTATGGTGGCCGGAAGAGACAGCTGATCCCTGACAAATGGTAAACCTACCTCCCATTGGTTTCCCAGATGACGCGCTGTGCTGTCGAGGATACGGACCGCTCTCAAATGTTCCGTATTCTCGCGGCGTAAGGTCGAAACTCCAATAGAGTCCAGTTCAAATGACATTTTGACTAAATCATTTAATCTAATAGTATCATTTTCCTCGGAATGAGCGAGGTGGAAGGTGTGCCCGTTGACAGGAGTGTGAGTGAGACCATAGCAGCCGTGGATAGACCATCCTAACCGACATCTTGTGGCGTATGGCTCGTGTCTGTTGCCATGCAAAATTTCTAGAGGAGCTAGAAGATAATAATTGTCTTCTCCTATCAGTAGTCGAGGCACCACATACTGACTAAAAACATAATCTTTTACATGTAACAAGTGACTGCACTGCAGTTGTTTTACTATTGACAAATCTTGTTTAGGTAAATTTAAATTATCAACTTGTCGTAAGGACACAATAAAACTTTTATCTTCATAAAAACCTGAAATATTTGTAGTTACTTTGGGTACATCAGACTGAAATATCTCAAGACCAAATGCATCAATAAATTTTATCGGGCTAGACTGAAAAGGTGTAAGACCTAATTCGCTTACCAAGTCCTTAGTGATCATCGAGATCGACGCACCGTCATCCAATAACGCATACACACTTACTATGCCATTAGGGCCACTTAGATTGACCTTTATCACTTTTAGCATCACTTCACTCGCGACGGAAAGGGCCGGTGCGCTGTTATCACTGGGGATGCCGCGACCGGGGCACGCGGGGCGCGCGGGGGGGGCAGGCGGCCCGCACGAAGCCACCGACAAAGCGGCGCCGGCGCCCGCGACATGGGCCACGGTCTCGTCGCGCGGCGGCAAATACTCGTAGTCAGCTGTTTCACTCTCCTCTTCTTCCTTCGGCGAGCTGTTTACTTGTGAGCGTGTAGTATCGGGTTTTCTAAAATGCAACAATCGATGGTGTGCGAGTCCGCAGTTATCTATATCGCACACAGGTGCTACGCATGTATTGCGAACGTGCCGACCTTGTAAACAACAAAAACATAAGTTATTTGTTTTAATGAATCTCCAGCGTTCTTTTCTTAAGGCACGTTTGAAATGTCGGCAATCGGTCAGTAAATGAGCTGACTTTTTACAATAGGTACACGACGACGACGACGACGACAGCTCATTGAATTTGGTCGCCGTAGCTAACACAGGCCGGAATGTGACCTGGCGTTGTTTGTCGTCGTATTTCTTGGTAGGTGGCACTGTGTCTGTTTTGCGATAATCTCGTACATGTGACACTCCGGCGGCCGATAGCATCTGGGCTTCTCTTTTCAGAAATGTAGCTAGTAGTTGAAGTTTAGGCATATCGGTGCCTAATTTGTCGTACGCGTAGTCAGTCCACTTGCTAATCAGTATGCTGGGCAACTTAGAGATAACAGCTGCTGACAACTCTGGACTGCGTAGGTAATCAGTTTGGTTTAGCGAGCTTAGGGTTGCAACACAGTTATTTACTTTGATTGAAAAATGTATTAAATCGTACTGGTAGGCACTTGGGAGCGGTGGTAACCTTCTCATCTGTGAGGTCAACTGTTGTATGATTAAATCAGAGTGACCAAATCTGAGTTCTAGCGCCTCCATCACTACGGCTGGTTGAGTGTTGCCGATTAAAAGGTCAGTGACTGCTTCCTTGGCATTACCTTTAAGTGCTCGACGTAGTCTCCATAGATTCTCAGAGTCGCTAAACTGGCATACGGCTGTAGATTCATCATATGCACTCTTGAAATGTAGCCACTCAATGCAGTCGCCGTTAAAGAACGGTAGCTCACGGGGTGTGGACAAACGAGTGAGTAGCCGCTGTTCGTTCTGCGTGGATGATGTAACCATCACGTCTTTGAGCGTGCGGGCGAGCTGGAGGATGCTGTCAGTAGGAACGTTGGGGGCGGGTGCACGGCTAGGTTCTTCAATAGGTGCCGGCTCTGCCTCCTTCGCTGTCGTCGCTGCCGCCACATGTGACGGCTGAACATTACTTCGTTCCAGCCAATCCTCCACGTTAGACTGCCGCTTCTTGGAGCTGGTAGACCTGCTTTTGCTCGAGCTACTTCGAGATGAACACTTTTCGTCTTCGATCATGGCTAGTTCGCATTCTAGCTTCTTATCGATGAGCTCTTTTTCGATCTTCGCTTTGGCTTCCGCTGCCGCTAACTCAAGCTGTTTGCGCTTAAGTCGTGACGAAGATGATACAGAAACTCCGATGGATTCGGTTTTCACTGCACGTATATCACTAATTTTTTGCAACGAACATTCACCTACGAGCACGTGCTCCGACGCACTTTCCAATCTTTTTTCTAGCTTGGCGTTGCACTTTTTCCTTACTAAGGGTGGTGTACTAAACATACTTGAATAGATCCGGCTCGAAGGACCAGTTTGTAGGCTATGGAAAAAGAAAACTGCACTTTTTGATTGGAAAAAAAAAATGGGAGCGACCGAAGAGCGAACTCGTGTCCATTAAAACATGTCGCTTGAGAAAAAAGTACTGCCAACCGAAAGGACGGCGGCGCGGCGGTGCGTTATTATGTTGGTACGCATGCGCTCGTCGGTCGCGCGCCATACTTTAATATTCAATTTCGTTTTGTTATTTATTACACAGCGTTATAAAATATTCCATTTAGTGTGTAGTGCGTCGCCTACAATAGCCTATTATACCATTCCACTTCGTGTACCATCCCACTGCTGGGCAAAAGCGTTCATCATTGAAATCAAGTCATCACTACAACTGATGGGTAAAGACATAAGTAATTACCACGCTTGCCAAACGCGGTTGCTGATCTGATTACAAACCCGGGCTATGCATCGAAAAAATCCAACACACTTTGCGTGACCTGGAAATCGAACCCGGGACCTTCGGGTATCGGGCCGAGCGCTCTGCCACTCGGCCACCGAGGCCACCGAGGGGTCAAACAAAAAAGCCGGTCAAGTACGAGTCGACCCGCGCATCGAGAGTTCCGTACAAACTTGTATGGAAATAGTTCATTTATCACCGTGATCAAGCGCCTCCATACATCGACATTCATTGTTATTTGAATTATTGAATAGTCAGGAGTGCGATATGAACCGGGGACAATAACTCTCACACTATAAAATTACGAGTGCCAGAATGTCGCAATTAGTTTACCAACTGCAAGTAACTAAGTTTAAAATAAATAAAATAAAATGTTTTTTATTTAGAAAAATCCTTACAATTTCTTGACGGGGCTTCCCGGTTAGTAGTCAGAGACACTGGTGCAGGGAATGCCTCGCTCTTCATCCATAGTTTTATGTCTAGGATTTTAGTTTACCTACCTACAGCTTTAATGTAACCAAACTAATTAAGCTACCTAGTATAACTCATACAATTTAGATATTAAATTTGAGTATCTTGCTGTGTGAGTGTGTGTGTGTGTATGTGTGTGTGTGAGGGTGTGTGTGTGTGTATGTATAATGGTGGCACTTCACATGGCTATTTGTATTCGCGTATTTGCCATATTTGGCAAATGATTGCCATGTGTGGATGATATGTGTGACAAATATTCGTCTCATTTGCCTATTCGACAAACACGGCAAATACCAAATACGCGTTTCCGCGCGCTTGTCGGTTTCTGGACACACATCAAAGGGGTCAAATAGGCAAATAAGCAAAGAAACCGTCCACACAATGGCCATGTTCAGTCAGAAGCGCGCGCGCCTTCGACCTGTAGGGACACGTTTGTTGCAAATTGAGGAACAAGTGTTGAGAATTAATTGGGACAACGCAACAGTGTTAAAATTCTTGGAGTTGTATCAAATTAATTCCTGTATATGGGACCCTCTAAATGACTACCATAAAAATAACATGCATTCAAATAGTAAAATCCTGCAGCAAGTTGAAATACGTCCATGTTGGTGGTGGACTTGGCTATTTGTATTCGCGTATTTGCCATATTTGGCAAATAATTGCCATGTGTGGACGGTCTTAGATATTTGTTAGTACTTGCCATATTTCAATTATGTCAAATATTTGACAAATACAAAGAACACCAAATAACAAATTACGAATAGCCATGTGAAGTGCCACCATTAGAGTGTGAGTGTGTGTGTGTATGATTTTTACTTACTTATGTTCCTCAAAATAAAATAACTTAATATTAACAATTATTTAAACTAAAGTTTGTAATTGCAAAAAGTACCTAATTATTAAAGAAACAATTTTTTTTTCTATTATTGGAGTTTTTCCTTTATTTGTGCTGTTGTAAGACTTTCCTTCTTGCCAAATATGATTCTAGGTCTATAGGAAATCGACTTGTTGTTCTTAAACCAGACTCAATAGAAATTCAATTGTTCTATGGCGCTGTGGTTAGGTACATTGGGCGACCAAGTATCTACAGGTTTTGATTCCCGTGCGAAATGTTAGAAAACAAGGCTCATATGGCCGTATCTTTATGGATTGCGTTGGTTTAGAAGCTTGATTTTTTTACAGCTTCAAGGGACCCCAGAAATAAGTAGGTATTAGATGTTAATTTTAACTTGATTCCTCCACGCAAAAAGGGTTTTGACAGACAGACGGACAACAAAGTGATCATATAAGGGTTCCCTTTTTTCTTTTGTGTTACGGAACCCTAAAAAAACATTAATTTTTATATAGATTACCACAACACTAATCACATCTAACGAAATCATAATCGCCCTTTATTCTCCCAATATACCTACATTGCTTGCAATCCGCAAAGATGTTATCATCCCACCAAATCACTCGAACACCGCATTTTAATCAGGCAAATGGTATAATTTGATATTGTCAAGAAGATAGTAATTCCCGCCTAATTCGTTTAGTCTCCCATTGGCTGAAAAATCAGCCAATAGCCAAGCGGATTGGGAATGGGCGGGGTCTGGGTTTTTCTTGGAGTTCGTAAGTCTTTGATCTTTCTTTTAACCTGAAACGATTAAGTCACTGAAGATTTATTGATACACTGTACACTAAATCTATTTTTATATTAAGAGCCCTTTTTATGTTATAGTAGGTATTCCGTACAATCTTCAGTTTAAAATTTTTCAATCCAAAATCTAATGCAATTTTTTTTAGGAAGGTAAGGAAGTACCTACAAAGATCTATGGTAGTGGCACTGATGATCGATAGGAAATAGTGACTGACATTTTTTTCCTTTATAATTCTTAAAAATAGGGATCAGTAGGTAACTGATTTAAGTCTTTAGTCCAACGATTTAAAAATAAATCGATGCTTTAGTCCAACTGCTTCCTAGCGCCCGCCCTATCGGTCATCCAGTAAATTTTCAATTAAATTAATAATAATAAATACATTTAAAACTATTAATTTTAAATTATAATAAATACTTATGAAATTCTGCAGGTATTATTAAATTGGCAACGAAAACTGGTAGGTACAACTGGGACAAAAAAATCTACAAATATTGAACATTGTTTATAGATTGTCGACCTACACTGATGAACACAAGAACATTTTTACTACAACATGGAAACTTTTGCGTCTTCGTCTCGTGATGGCGTAGAAAGTTTAATTCGAATTGGCATACCTATAGTAGTCGCGCCTGTCTTCGTACAGTAACCTAGTGTTCAACACGGGGTTTCTTATACACAAATTCGAAATTTTACTGGATGGCTTAGGCGCATGGCGAAGGTCCATTTCGCAAAATGTCTACTTCGCAAAATGTCTACTTCGCAAAATGTCTACTTCGCAAAATGTCTACTTCGCAAAATGCCCACTGGTCGCAAAAGGTCCCTTTCGCTAAATGTCTCTTTCGCAAAACGTCCCTTTCTCAGAATGTCCACAACTTCGCAAAATGTCCATTTCGCTTATTATAAGTATGATAAGAGAAAGTTTGAAGAAAAACGGACATTATGCGAAATGGACATTTTGCGAAGTGGACATTCTGCGCCTGTAACAATTTTAAAGTTTAAGGTAACTTTAAGGTAGTGGAGCGAGGTCCGACAGGAACCAGTTATTGATACTTTTCTCAATAATTTAGGCTCAGTTTGAAGATTTTAAAGCATACAGTAAAACCTACTTTTAATCCCTGGAACGTCGCAGTACGCTCCGCCCCATACCAAACCACGCCTCCGTTTAAAAAAAAGGGAATGGGCGGGAAACGCAAAGAGGTTCAGTGTCAAACGTCAAACAGAGCGCGTCGGCCGACTGACAAGTCACAATAGTGTCACAATATAGTTACTAATTAACGAAAACAATACATACAATTAAGCAATAAACTGTTAGCTAGTGTTTAAAAATCGTTTCATAATTTATTTTTGATAAATTTTGTCAATCGATTTGTTTTTTTTTTTTAACTGTTTCCGGAGTGTAATAGTGATGTGATGTGCTTGTGATTATTTGTGTAAATCAATTAGCTATATACGGATTTTTGGAGTGTGTTACGGTTTAAAGGTAATTTAAACTTAATTTACTTACGTTTTTCGCCTCAGGAGGCCGAATGGTAATGCACTCAACCCGTTACAAGGTTCTGGGTTCGATTCACAGGGTCGAGCAAGTCGGTTTCGGGTTTTTTAATGCAGCCCGGGTGTTTGATCACTGATCACCGACCCGCATTCGGCAAGCGTGGTGATTAAGTCATTACCCATCAATTGTAGCGATGACTTGATTTCAATGATGGAGACCTTAGCCCATCAGTGGGATAGTTTTAGAATAATCTATATTAATATTATAAGGCTGAAGAGTTTGTTTGTTCTTTTGTTTGGTTGAACGCGCTAATCTCAGGAACTACTGGTTCGAATTGAAAAATTATTTTTGTGTTGAATAGTCCATTTATTGAGGAAGGCTATAGGCTATATTACATCACGCTATGACTATTAACGCGGGTGAAAGCGCGGGACACAGCTATTTTATTTTTACAAACGGAATGCGCCTGGGCTTCGTCTTACTGATGTTACCTAAGTGATGATAAGCCCTAAGGTAGAAGCGCACTTCACCCGGAATCCTTAACTACCTACTGAGGTAGGGTAGGTAGGGGGCAGTAGTAACAGAGGACAATTGTAACATTGGTGATATTTCTACTACTATGCCACTTGCGCCTGTGTGTGTAAGCTCGAATACGCACAGGACACCTCCCGACCTGCTCACTAGTCAGCAGCGCACAAACTGCGAAACGGACGAGTGCCACGACGGATTCTTGTTTCTTCAGCACCAAAGTAAGTTTTAACTTGTTATTATATTGTCTGGTACTCACTTAAATTGTGGTAATCTCTTGATATTTTTCATTGAGTCGTCAGCTGAGCTCTCATACAATTGCTTAGCTAAGTGTTTGTTTCTTAGTGTTCAGTAAATTATGAGATATGATTTTTTTTCCTAGATCGTCCGTAAAGGACAGTTGTACCACTGACGATGGGGGCAATTGTAACGTTACAATTGTCCACATGTCCACTATTGGACATATGCATAGATGGTCTGTTGAGTTCTACTGCGTATGGTTGATGGTCGCAATCGAAAATAATTATACGAGTTCGATTCTACAAGTTTGTAAAAGTTGTAAAATTATAAGTTCACGTATTTTTCTTTCACACAGAACAAGAAAGACTGAACGTGGAACGAAAGTCATTTTTGTTTATGAAGAAGCGTACAAAGAAAGAAGTCGACCGAATGAGACCTGGATATTGGCACTCAATGTAAAAAGTGGGCGCACGAGAAGTGTACCTACCGAACAAGAAGCTTATAGAACTAGAACTAGAATTTTATTGGCACAATTATAGTTTCTAAGGTTTTTTTTATTTTAGTTTTCTTTTGTGATTACTTTTTATTTTTTTTTTGATTAGGCACATAATGTTTGTCACAATTGCTAATTAAGTAAGTAGTTGTTTATTTCAGTTTAATTTTGGACTTACTTTTTATTTTGTTTGAGTTGTGTTATGTTTGTTTTCACATAAGTTATTTTGTTTTTAATTAAGGTATAAGTACTACTTAATTAAAAGGCAAATACAATGCTTTTTTAATAATAATTAAAAAGGTGCAAATAATGTGAGATATGTGCCTGGGGATATTTGTAACGGTGGACAATTGTAACACCATATAAGATAGAAAATGTTGTATATTTTGAATTTTATAAGTGTTATAGAGCTAATAACAAGCTGTAATATTATGTTATATCTCTAATTATCATTTGTCAATGAACAAATTGATTTTATCTGTTATATAAAGCCACAAAAGTCATGTTACTTTTAATTCATACAATAGTGTTATTTTTTTCTTTTTTTAAGATCTGATTCATTCCTGTGATTAAAGACTGATTATTTACTGATAAGACTGCATTAAAAAAATAGTTTGGGTGTCCCTACTCAACGCACCTGTGTTTTATTTTATAAAAAACCTCTGTTACAATTGACCACAGAGTGAGGACAATTGTGACACTTGTCTTCATTCACTTAAAATTCGATTTTTACGTTTTTCTTATACAATAGGTAAATTTTGAGTTCAAAATATCTTAGTTGAACAACCTGTGTCCCTAAACTCACTGACTAATTTTATTGAAAGCAAATAGATTTTGCCCGAGAGGCCTTTAAACAAAAAGTGTTACTTTGGGCCCCAGCCTCCCCTACTGGCAATCTTATCTAAGTCTAAGTAATTGTCGTAACGGAACACGACAATGCTGTACCTACCTAACATTGCGTTATTATGGCTACAAACTTATAGTATAAGATGGTTTGCTTATTAGGCAGACTTAAACAAGCTCTATCTTATCTTATCTTATCTTAGTGGGACCTGCCGAGGTTTCCCTCTTTCAGTAGCACTTCGGCCCATCGGGATCTTTTGAGCAACCCCATCCTTTCACTCTTCTTCCTCTGCAAAGATAGATGCCATAAGTATGGCAACTGGCAAACTTCGTGTTTCAGCTGTCGTCGTCGGATTTCTATCAGTTATAGAGAATATAGTTACTAGTGCTACTACTACTCCTTCCACTTATTATTAATTTATTTTAGAATGAGGGAAATACATTGTCATACGTAATTGCTTTACGATTTATAGTTTTCATCTCAATATAGTTTACACGAAAATCAAAAACAAAACAACAATAAAGTACCTAAGTATGTTGTTTCATAGTTAAATTATTATACATGATAAATCTAATACATGCGATGGTTACCAAGAGACGTT
The DNA here is from genome assembly GCA_947562085.1 of Eudonia lacustrata. Lineage (NCBI taxonomy): Eukaryota > Metazoa > Arthropoda > Insecta > Lepidoptera > Crambidae > Eudonia > Eudonia lacustrata. Next base: position 12,396,549 of record OX387333.1, read on the forward strand.
AAGAAAATAGAATTACTGTACCACCCGATGGAAATCGAATCCGAGACTACTGGATTCGGCCACTAGACAAAGAGGCGGTGTATACTTATTTACTACTTACGGGTATTCACTAACTGTCTTACAAACTTACAAATACACAAAGAACAAACTCCGAATAGTTATTTCGTGTTTTGTTCCTGTCATGCAATTGTCATTTCAAATCTATATAAGTATTAATACGTGAAGCAAAACTTTGTACCCCTTTTTTACGAAAATTGCGCGGACGGTGGAGTATGAAATTTCGCACACTTATAGTTTATATAGAGCAGGTTATCCGAATGTTATTCTTTTTTAAATTATGCATAAAATACATTAAATCAATAAAACAATCATTACACACACTACCATGTATTTGACACACACGCCTAATACTCTTTTCAAAAATTTCAAAAATGCAAGAGGAGCGGCCGGTATCTGTCAATGCCAATCCAAACTCACATTCTATCTTTTTTAATTTTAGCCATAGTAAATTACGGTCGAATTTCGACCTCTGGGCGACCACTAGTTAGAGTAAAAGAGATAAAACACGGAATAACTATTCGGACCATAATCTTTGTTTATTTGTTAGGCTCTAGAGTTCATCTCACCTGATGTTATGTGATGTTAAGGCCGAACTAGGTTGATAGGAATGTTCAAATCAAATCAAATAATTTCGTTATCACAGGTTGTGTTACTGTTAATGTTATAAGGTTTAACTTCATGAAACCTATTCGGGTATTAACCTCTAATACAGACAAATACTATATTATTATATTATATTTATTGCATATTAAGTGTACATAATGATCTTATTCTAGGTAAAATGTAGTGGTGTATAAACTAAATTACCCTTTTCAGGTATTGCAATTTACTTAAATTAACATTAACAATTCAAATTATGAAAAGTCTAAACATTACGTGAAATATGGGTCAAAATATTCTGTTAAATTATAGAAGGCATTTCCTATCAAACAGGTATTTAATTTGATTTTAAACAATCTGCAGATTGGAGTTTTTGTCTAAAGGGAGGCTTCAGCCACTATACGATGTCGGTAGTAAGTAGGTACCTACCTACACCTAGTGCTTTAGATAAACAAAAAATAATAATTTCATTTTTTTCTACATAGTGTAGTGTGGCATTAGTTTTCGACGGAAAAACTAGTATTCGTTTTTTTTGTTTTATCGTTAAAAATAAACTTCAAAAAAAGGAGGAGGTTCTCAAATCGTCGAAATATTTCTATAAGTATGTTCCCCGATCACACGAAGATGCTCGGACCAATTTGAATAGGTATTATTTTTTTGTCAGGTGATCCCTTAAACGTCAGTTAGTTATCAAGTCAGCAGCGCCATTCTCTAAGCAAAATAGCGTCGAACTCGACGTTGAACTCGCTCATAACTTGCAAACAGATTTCAAATTTCAAAACGAAAATAAAGTCTACATTAGAGCTTAGAGAATAGCACTGCAGGATCTGATAATGGGATCCTGGAGAAATCGAGGGGACTCTTCAAATGTTATAGATACGTATAAACGTGTAGCTATTCCACTACTTACCTACCTATTTAAATCCTTCGAAACAATTGCTTTCTAAAGGAGATGTTCGTTTTTGGGCCCTTATTTTATTACAGTCTTGAAATGATGCTTTTCTGATAGATCTGCCTTCTGAGATGATGTTTCCAAAAAGAAAAGAAAAAAAGGCCCCAACATAATTTAAAAAATATTTAAAAACTTGAAATCTTGTTTTCTTCATCAAGCATTTCTTATTATTTTTGGGTTCTAATAAAACTTATTTATACATTCTAAAAGGTATTTTAAGATTTCAATGCAAACTTCCAAAGTCTCTTATTTTGTGCTCTTTCATAAAATATAATTTCATGACTGTAAGAATTAGGGGGGCCCAGCCTCCATACAAAAATGGAACATCTCCTTTCAATGAAAATCTATGTTATTCTTTGGCAATGAAAAATGTGTCGAAAACTGGTCTTAAAGTGAACAACCCGTGTTTATCATACATCTTATAAGGTTGCCACTACCTTATAAGATACCTATGTGTGATAAACTGTATACAGGGTCTAACAAAATCAATAAGCAAACGTTTAAGGGCGGTATCTATACATCATTCTGAATACAATGAAAAATATCGGCTCCAGTTTTATAGTGATTTTTCAAAGTTATGTTTTCTAACAAACTAAATCAATTATAAAAATGCACATCGTGAAACATGCTGTATCTTTACTAACACGCACGCAAGCGTGAATAAAAAGATAGTGTACAGATAGATACACGCACACAATTGAAAACCATTGTATGACATTCATACACACACGGCTATGTACAGCTGTAGGGGTTTGGAAAGGGTGTATTTTTTGGTGCATTATGATAATGTTTTGTTGATTATCTCGGTGACGAGCCTTTAGTTTTGGACCAAATTTGGTGAGCATGCTCAGTGTGATGTATAGATGCTTCCCTTATACGTTCGCTTATTGATATTGTTAGACCCTATATACACGATGTAGGTATATCTATCCAACAACTGTGCTACATCGTAAACTTCCGAACATCATAATTTTTAAGGAAGTTTTTGTCCCAAAATCTATTTCTGTCTGCCATAATACCGCCGTATAGTTTGTTTTAGATGTAAACAATGATTTGATAGACACAACGTGCGGGACACGTGTGCCTTTTGACATTGAGTTCAAACTTCAAGGGTTCATTTAAATATAGTTAGTTTAGCCGCGCTCATAAGATAAGATAGCCAGTGCCTCAGTAGTTGAGGAATCCGGGTGAAGTGCGCTTCCATCTGCGTCACTTAAGACGACACCTCGATTTGTGAACATTCAAAAAGGCTGATCGAGCGACAATTGAGACCGCAAATTAAGAAAATCTATCAAATATTTTTTTTAAACTATTGGTTTTAGTTATCAAAATACCAATGCATCTACTAAATTATGAATATTGAAGTTATCAATGTGTTTAAGTGGTTTCCAAGCGTACCTACCAATTAAGTAATTTTGTTGTAATTTCAACAATAGTGATTATTGGTGGTGTTTTCGAAAATAATTTTATTATGATCGAGTCAAAATTATACAATCGTGTATTTGAGCAAGCAAATTCAAGATATAGACATGAATTTACCTTATCAACATTACAGATTCGTTTGTCGTAATGTGAGGTTGTTTTACTATCTCGTCCCATTAGTAGAATAATGTTACATCTGCAAGAAGTCAACTTTTCAGGAGAGCGCGATGAAGTTTTGTGCGCGGATATTTGCTCATAACTCGGCTATGACATGCACTAGCCGTTTAAAATTTTGACAGTATGCAAGGAAGACAAAACCGTTTTATGGGTTATCATTGTTTATGTTAAACAACACATCTGAAAAAAGATATTGGGTCCTATGTGTAAATGAAACATTATATTACAAATAAGAGTCGCTCAATGGTTGTTGCAAATGAACATGGACCCTTATTCGACAAAAACAATCACGCTGCATATGTATATGTAACAATATTCTACGCAAAAGCCAGGATCATCGTAATGTTTTACATGATGTAGTTGTATGAATTATGTGAATATTTAACGATCACTTAATGCTATAAGGTGTGACGGTACCAAATTATAATAAAATAAACTACTATTAATAAAAATCAAATTAATTAATAAAAGTCATAAGGTTTTTCTTATGATTTTCATTAATAAAATCAGTACAAAAATGTATGTTTAAAAGAATAATTATTGTCAGTAGTTATCATGGTTAGGAATACCACAAATATTAAAACAAATATATATTTCTTAAGCCTCTATTAAGTAAACACCTTATCACAAAAACAGATGTCTGCACTATTCCGATCCATCATTAAATGTAGCTAACTTTATAGATTAGAATCATATTTTACTACCGGAGTCAAAAAATATTGTATGTATGTATGTACCTCTACCTTTGATCATTATTGATTACGTAAATGTCAACAACATTAAACATTCTAATGAAATAATGACACTTAATTATGACAATATCATTGACACAATAAACAACTTTAATAGAATACCTGATAACAGATTAAATCACAGTCAATCATCAGCCAACTTAATAGTCGAGTCAATGACACCAACACTTATAATATTGTTAACTAATATCTAGGCTTACAGTTACACAAACTATAAGCCGTCTTTTATTTTTATGAGGCTTACAAACACGTAGATATAGTAATTTCTTAGTAATTAAAATTATCTCTAAGGCCCGTATTCAGAGGCTTAACCCTCAAGGCCACCATTTGTAACATTGTTTGTGGGCAATTAAATATAAATTAATAAATTGGTCAAATTAAGCTTATTCTAAAGTGTTAATTGATGTTTGCGCGGAGTCCTTAATTACGGACCTTACAGTCAACTTTTATTACTAAGAAATTAGTATACTTACGTGTTTTAAAAGCTTTATAAATATAAAAGACTGCTTAAAGATTGTGTAACTGTAAGCCTAGATATATAGCATTATTATAAATATTAGCGCCATTGACTCGACTATTAAGTCGGCTGATGATTGACTGTGATTTAATTTGAAATTAGGTATTATATTAAAGTTGCTTATTGTGTCAATGATGATTAGAATTTTTAATGTTGTTGACATTTACTTAATTATTAATGATCAAAGGTAGAGGTACATTTCATATACTCGTAGGATGTTTAATATTTTAAGTTACTTTGGTAGAAAAATATTATTGTTCATTTGTTGCTAAGTTTAAAGAAAGTGAATATGTGTTATAAGTCAAATGTCGAACACTATGTGTATCCCGATTAAGACACCTATTCTTTTTCTTTTTTTTTAGTAGTGTAATTTAGTACATACTTTCACTGTTTTTTTCTGTCTTCTTGGTTAATGTGTATATATAATAAATTTTATTTTCTTTACAACTATCTTACATTAAATTGGATTCAACTAAACTTTATATGTATAGGACGAAAGTAACTGCCACAGGGTGTGTGACAAGATGGTGGTGAAGGCACAGGCTTAGGGTATACAGATCTCAGCAACAATATTCAATACAGATGTTATGGCAGGCGAAGTTTCGAAACTCGATGCAGATTCTAAGTAGTTAAAATGGAGCTACTGGACGTAGTTCAATAAGGGGGTTTCCGCAGGTACATTGTAAAAAGCAGGCTGAGCAGGAACATCGTGGGATGAATCCCTATCATCACAAAAATATGCGACTTTTGTCTTTGGACATAAAAAAATTTTTATTATTATCATCATCAGCAAATATGACGTCCACAGTTAAACATAGGCCTCTTTTATAGTTTTACAGAGTGACCGGTTTACATTTACATAGATTTTATTTTTTATTTACATTTACTGGCCGCAAATATTATAAGCATTATTCAATTTAGTGACAAATTTTCAGATCATAATTATTTTTTATGTCTAAGTATTATAATTTTTTTAAACGCAAATAACCCAAAAATATAATAACTTGAATAATAACTTGAATTCATATGAAAATAAGTCAATAAAAAATACGTATGATTTACTACGTATTTTTTTTAACCATTTTTTATTTAGTGTAAGTCTAAGAAGATTGTCTTTCAAAGAACTCATTAGAAGAAAAACGTGTCATATGCACATGCTTCAGTGTTTTTGCATTTGTTTTTGGGAGAATAATGTTTCATGTGTACATGCGGACGAAAAATTTATGAAATTATGCGTCGTAAAATGTTTTAAGATAATAAAAATCTCTTGAAAGTTGGGAAAAAAATTATCAACTTAGACTGTATTTATTGTATTTACCATTTGTTATGAATGTTTTGTTTTTTATTTTGATTGTTGTAAAAGGTTTTCATATAAATTGGTAGAACAATATTTCATGTGATTATGACTACTGTTTTTGCTAGAATTTGCCAAATGTTAATGTATTTTATTATAATACTAAATAGTTTACTGTCGACATAAAAGCTTTTTAATGAAGTAATCAGCTCATATCAAAACGTCAAGTTTAACAGAAACAAATATCACTTTAAATCACATTATTGAGACATTTAGTTTTTATAAGTCACGGTTTACCTAACCAAATCGTCTTGTATTTCTATAAAAGATACACTTTGTCATTCTATAAATTTATATACATTTGATTACAAAAACGAAAACAATGCCTTACCCTTACGATCATCGATATCGGGATCCATGATTTGATTACGAGCACTGACGCGGCGCCTCCGTTGAACAACGTGGTTTGTGATGAAACCACGCCGCGCGAGCGATCGTGAAGTTCGTAGAGTAGGTATGTATGTGATCGCGCGACATTATTGTAGGTAGTCGATGCAAATACAACATTATTCGACTGCTATAACTTTCAAAATACTTGCATAATAATTATAAAAAATATATTAATCGATAGCTTACGTTAATTTGAATACAAATAAGTAATAAAGTTACTTTTGATACTTGTGATGATAAAACATTATTCTACTAATGGGACGATCTGTAGGTAGGTATTTATTCGATTTCATTTTCGATTACAGTTTACGCCGCACACTAGCGCCACTAATGAAAAAAAAAACACATCTAGTAATTAGGGATAGAAAATCAAATTATGCTCAACAAACTATCTGAATGAAGTAATTTAGCATTTTTACGTCACCTAATTAACATCTGACATGTTATGGTTTAGTTAAATACGGCGTTATAGTTAAAAGTGGCCGTAACGTCTTATTTAACTAAACCAAACCAAAAATGCTAAATTACTTCATTCAGATAGTTTGTTGAGCATAATTTGATTTTCTATCTCTAATTACTAGATATGTTTTTTTTCATTGGTGGCGCTAGTGTGCGGCGTAAACGCTCTTAAGTTAATTTTTTTTCCATACAAATACTCGTTTTCGTAACCGGTGACCGAATGTCAAAAATAACTCACACCAGAGCCCCCCGACCGCCTAACCGATCGCTTTGACTACGCGTATAGTTTATGACGTCATCTTGCCACCTCGCACCGCCTATGAACGCAATATCAAAAGCTAAAGGCTATATATAGCGTTCGATATTGTTTTCATAGGCGGCACGAAATGACGTCATAAACCACACACGAAGTCAAAGCGATCGGTCAGGCGGTCGGGCCCCAGGCCCTCAGGTGAAACAAACGCAATAGGCTACCAGCTGACCCGGCGGACTTCGTAGGTTCGACCACTTCGACAGTTTCTATGACAACAAAACAAACAAATCGTGAAACTTTTTGTATTGGAAAATTACATTGTCGTTTTCAGTACTTTTCGTTACTTATTATTTATGTTTCTCACCGTTCAAACCTTTCCTGGACTTCCACAAATATTTCAAAATCAAAATTAGCCAAATCGGTCCAGCCATTCTCGAGTTTTAGCGATACAAACGAACAGCAATTGATTTTTATATCACTTCACTACTTAGTAGGTATAAAACAAAGTCGCTTCCCGCTGTCGTCCCTATGTATGTATGTATGCTTAGATTTTTAAAACTAGACAACGGACTTTGATGTGGTTTTTTTTAAATAGATAGAGTGATTCAAGAGGAAGGTTTATATGAATAAATACATGCATAGTAGAGAAACACTCATGATTTTAGAGGCTTCACATTTTTTTGCGCTTACATAGCAAACGCTGGCTGAACCCTACGAGATAGATCAAAATAATGTACTACAGTATTGTATACCATAAAAAGGTCTACAAAAAAGTCCGCGATGGTATATGTCTATCTCTTATCATTTTTTATCCTTTACTTTTTACGAGAAATAATGGCTTATTTACGAAGCGATTTTAAGCAATACAGCATTAATCCTTATCCAATTAAGTACCTTAGATGCATTGTGCATTTAATGTTGATCAATATGGCCCTTTACAGCATGTAATTTAAATGAATATTTTCGAAGATATTACAGATTTAAAATGCAGGGACATAGCGGTTGCGTGTATCAGCATTGCACCCGTACGAAGCCGGTGCTTCGTTTAACTAAATAACTAACTAACTGACTAGTACATCGAATTGTTGAAGAGTTTGTATGAAAGCGCCACCATGTCAGTCCGTCTTCAGGACCAGATCTCGAAACCTAACCAGCTGCAGCGAGGAGTGAGACAGGGAGAAACACAAAATATGAGCTTTCAGTATCATCATCATCTGTGTAGAGTTTTTATTCGTTCGTACAAGTTGCTGTTTCAAGTGGACACTTGTGTTGGCTAGACGGTAGGGCATTGGCCCATCTAACGCCATGTCATCATCAGTTCAAGATGATTGGTAAAGGGTTGGCCTGGCGTTTAAAAGCAACAGAAAAGAATAATAAAAAACGTAATTTTTACGCTATTCAATGGAATACCTAAATGAAACCTAATGAGGTTTACGAAATACTTTTAATAGACCAGATTCATAGACTATAGACCTATAAATCACTACATAGTATAAAACAAAGTCGCTTCCCGCTGTCTGTCTGTCCCTATGTATGTATGTATACTTAGATTTTGAAAATTACGCAAAGTTTTTTTTTAATAGGTAGAGTGATTCAAGAGGAAGGTTTTTAGTATCAGCATTGCACCCGTGCGAAGCCGGGGCGGTTCGCTAGTACAATTCTAAATCAATAATCATTATAACTCTCTAGAAGTACTTAGGTACTACAAAAAAAAAGAATTCTTCAATGTAAAGATATTAGTCTACCAAGGCCGATAACTGCATGTAAGTTTGTCCCCATAGTACATTCAAATATCTAAATCAGGCAACCGAGATACTGAGAGCTGTTGTGGTCGTTTTAAAATGGCCGAATTCTGGAATAAGTTCAAATACCTAATTAGACTTTAAAATGTCTGAAAAAGTCAAAACAAGTCATCGCTGCAATTATTATTGATGGGTGTTGGCATAATCACATGGTGTGTGTGTGTGTGAGGGTGTGTGAGAGGGAGAGGGTGCGTGTGTGTGTGTGTGTCTAACACATTGTAGGTATATTGCTTTATAATAGTATATTGTTTCAGTGATGTCCAGTTACGGCAGCATGTCGCCGTCGGACGAGGGCTGCGACCGCTACGAACAGTTCTACTGCCAACCAGCTCATCTAGGTAACCATTTACTGACCTCCACGACTATGTTTCATTGGTTTTCAATCATATTGCAACTACATAAGGTTACAATTATCGTGGCTTATAGCCACCACACGAGAAACTCTACTGTTCAAATCAAGCATATAAGCATACTTATTAAGTTTTGTACGATTATTTTGTAAAATTTGTTTGTTCCCTGTGTGGTGCTGGGGATAAAGAATTGAACCAACCCATCTCTTCTCATGGGTGTCGTAAAAGGCCACTAAGGGACCATTCCAGAGGATGGGCAGCAGCATCTCTCTGAGGTTACCCTCAACCTACTGCGATCGCCAACCCGCTTGCCAAGCGTGGCGATTACGGTAAATACCCCTCACATCCTTGGGGGAGGCCTTTGTCCAGCAGTGGACGTCTTTGGGCTGAGATGATGATGATGATGATGATTTTGTAAAACGTAACTCAGTGTCAACGTGACAAAACCAAGTGAAGCATCGTCGTCGCTAGCCGAGCCGCACGCAACGGATAGGTTGAATGCGAGATATGATAGTTCAATCCCAATAGCACCGTTTTACACTACAGCCCCCCTAGATAAGTGGCTAAACGCTTTATTATAATAGAAATCAAAATAATGGTTATTGTACGGGAGCGACATAATATTTAAACGATACGTATAAATGACGCTTAAGTGTCAAGGAGTGAGGAGCTCGATGGCGCAGTGGTTAACGCTCAGAACAATAATTAACTAACGCGCCCGGTCTGCGAGTGCTGAGGTTAAGCAACTTTCGTAAAGGCCGGCCATCGGATGGGTGACCAAAAATGTATCCTCTCGATGTTTTTTTGGAGAGAGATTGCTGATTGCCTCAAACAGCATTTTCAGCTTCACCGGGTTCGTTTGGGGGCGGCGAGAAACTTAAAGGGTTCCTCAAGCCGTGTGAAACGAATCACCTTTGGAGGTTTTCTAGAGGGAACGGCATCACGCACTAGTGCGTGTCCCCGTGCCCTACTAGATTCTCCGAAGGGTTGGGATCGGATCAGGGAGCTGAACAACCCGAGGGCGCCTCTAAAGGCTCGGACCCCGGCTCGGGTTGACCGGGCCGTGGTGGAGGAGAGAAGCGCCCAGGTACATGTCTTTACCTGGTATAGAGCGCGTGTGAGCCGGCTCGTCGTCGTACCCTTGTTCTACGAGTACGGTGTCTTGGGGCCTAAACAGTGTGCATGTTTAGTGTATTCTGTAAATGTGTAGTGGCAATTAGAGGATCGGGCGGGGGTATCCTCTCGAGCTCCTCCGTGCTTCGGAAGGCACCGTAAAGCCGTTGATCCCGGCTGCATTAGCAGTCGTTAACAACCCCCAATCCGCACTGGGCCCGCGTGGTGGTTTATGGCCCGTTCTCCATATCCATCCACAGGGAAGGGTCGTGCCCCAGCAGTGGGGACATAAAATGAGCTAATGAGAAATGTCAATCCCGTACAAGAATCCTTCTATTTAATTTATATTCTATTAGCGTTTTGCCACTTGTCTAGGGGGGCTGACGTGAACCCATGCCATGCCACAAGCGTGACACAAGCTAATTAGCTTTTTATGTAGGCTATTTTAATGTATTTATAAAATATATATAATACAATGAAAAAATTAAACGCTTACCCGACCCAGCCAATCCGCAATCCGGGCGGCTGCACTGACCGCTATGCTACCGGCTATTTTAATGTGTCAATAACGCATTAAGACGACGCATTGGTAATTTACGTGGCGGGGATCTTGATTTTTCTCAACAATTACAAAACATATGAAAGTGATATTTGATGACATGATTTTTCATTTAATTGACTTCATTTTGTTAGTTGCAGAAACATGATTTGTCAACTTTTATAACAGAGAAAAAATATCAAAGTAACCTCTTTTAAAACATAGATTCACATTTTACAGGCTAACCAGACCGATTTAAGCATCAAAATTTTCTTAGTAGATTAGTCTTAACACACACTTTAAAATTGTAGTTCTTTTTTTAAAAATAATTTGTAGTTTTAATTTGAAGGAAAAAAAAACAGTTTTTCTTATGGTACGGGGCGCAAACGCTCGTATCAAAACGTATGAGATTTATTGTTTAGCGATGCGTTGCCTTAATAAAGAACTCTAAAAAAGTCTAGTCAAAAATTCTTCCACTGTTGTGGAAGAATCAATCAATCTTGTTGTGTTGTACAATGCTTGCGGGTCATCTATAGGCTATATTTTAATTTGTTAAAAAAAGATTCTTTTCAATGTCTCAAACCTGAAAAACGCGGAAGAAGACGTGGTGAAGTGCTCGTATTGAATAAACGATTTGAGAAAATATGGCCCTTAAAGTATACAACCATTTGCCAAACTGCATCAAAGACCTCCAGGGTAGTAAATTTGAAAGGGAGCTCAAAAGTATTATTGTCTCATTCTTTTTACAAAATGAAAGAATATTTTGAAAATAAACTCTAAGTTAGTTTAAATTTTAATTATGTAGTTAGTTTAATATTTCACTGTTTGTAACAAACATAACATCATATACAGGGTGTCCCAGAACTCAACGTCAAACCGAAACGGGGTGACTTCTGTGATACCAACGAACAACTCTTACTATTGGACCAACTCCCTAACTCGAAAATAAAATTCAGCTGTTACATACAAAACATCAATATTCATTCGACCAAAATGTTAAATGTTTGACACGGGAGTTTCCATTTCGGCTTGACGTTGATCTATGGGACACCCTGTATATTGTACTTATTGTTATAAATTTATGGTGAATAAAATAATATGAATATATTGGAAAGAGATTGCTGTTGGCCTATGGCAGCCGGTCAAAAGCTTAACAGCATAACCGGACGTTTTCATTTTGACATTAACTTTTTACTTTTGTTTTTATAATTTTCGCTTGTACCCGTGTTTCTCCTGTTGGTTGTCTTAATAAATAAATAAATAAAATAAAAGGGTACCTACAGGCATAGAACAGAGAACGTCACATTTTTTATAGTTTAGTATTTTAATAGGAAAACATTAAAAAAAAAGAATGGGCGCCTTTGGCTTTCAAAGTAAAAAGTAAATAGTGTTGAATAATTTCGGCGGGCTGGTTAGAACCACGATAGCTCAATAATAATTGGGAGAGCACCTGACCCGGTATGTCAGAAGGGTGCGGGTTCAAATCCTGCTCGTTTTTCAACATTTGTGTTTTTGTAATTTGTTCGCAACAAAATTTGCGTTAAAAGTTATATAAACATTTAAAACATTTTTAATCTAGTTCAATTTCATTTTGAATCATAAGTTTTTACAAAAAAATAAACAGGTGTCGTTAAAAATACGTTAATGTTTATACACAAGCGAAAAAACTTTTTTACTTAGTACCCTAAAATGTTAAGAACAGTTTTTTTTAATATATTAGTTGTCGCCCGCGACTTCGTTCGCGAAGACTACACTATCCCACAGGAACCTGTTACCGGGAGAAAAGTATCCTATATCCTAGTCCGTGTCATGGTCTGTCTATGTGCAAAGTTTCATCTAAATCCGTTCAGCCATTTTCACGTGATGCGCGGTCAAATAAACAGACAAACAGACAAAAATTCTAAAAACTGTTGGAACGTGTTCTGTTATCGATTCTAAGTATCCCCAGCCAATATTTTTTCAAATTATCTTCCATGTACAGACTTTCGACCCTCTTTAGCTTTATTCAAAATTCAAGATTCAAAATCATTTATTCAGTATAGGCTACAAATAGCTCTTAGGCATAGTGTGTTCCTACACGGAACACACTACTTATGCCGAAATTACGCTACCGAAGTCCGGCATGATTACGCCTACAATGCTATTTGAATTACTGACGACACATAATACCGAAATCACTTTGCGTTTATAGCGTACAGCCGAACTTCGGTCGGGCGTAAGTTCAGCGGCAATACGCGACCGAAGTTCGTTTCGATTGCCTACGAAGATCCGGGGGCGGGGCGTAAGTTCGGCACTTATGGTGTGTCATATCAGCCGAATACGTCGGAACGTAAAATCAGCCGCGGAACTTCGGTCGCGTAATTTCGGCATAGTGTGTTCCTACACTTAAGAACGTTATTATGCCATCGGTTCGTAAGTCTATCTACTCTGGGTGGGAGATCTTGTACTGAGAAGAACCGGCAAAAAACTATATTATATGTACCTACTTATAGATTTTGTTTAAAATAAAACTATAAAAACATCACCATAAAATATGTTTAATAAAAACTAATACGTAATACATTTTAAACAAAAGTTATTACATTCTTTATTCTCAATAAGAACAATATTACTACGTAACATTTAATTGCGTTTTTCTCTAAATCAACTCAGAAGGCCATACCTTGTTCTTTGCCTGTACCCTTCAATGAATTTTGACAGGCAGCCCGATGGACGGCGGCGTGTTCTGGCCGGCCGCGAACGGTGAGGGTCACGAGTTCGATGCCCAGGACGTTTACCACGACAACTCACACTACATCAGCAGGAACTATGGTGAGTTACCGAGTTGTAGACGAAATCAGCTCTAACTGTTAACTATACTTAAGCTTATTTCACACGTACAGTCAACAGCAGAGGTAACTAATGATTGGTCAAGTCTCAAAATATGAAATCAGTATGAAAATCAAAACTTTTTAAACGCATATCGAAAAACCTTCGAGTGTCTACTAGTACCTGCAGACTTTGACTGTAGTTATATAGAAAATACCGGCTTACACTATCGAAGCTTGATTTTGAAATATAGTTAACATCATCTACTTTTGCTGTTGACTGTACCGCAACCACACCACAACCACAACACGTGAGCGCTAACTTGTACGAAAATTAATAGTTGAATTCGCACGGGCCACATTTTGCCGTCATTATTGACCGCGTGTTTGATACCGACTACATCGCAGCCACATCGCTACCACCAGCGACACCGCGAACTAGCTGCCGGCCATATCGCAAACATTTTGTAGGTAACACAACGCAACCGCAAGAAGCCGCAGCGACACTATTCACACGTAACCACAGCTTGACCACCTTTTGTCGCGACGACGACGACGACGACGCAGTATCCTATTACTTATTCTGTGACGACGCGACGGTGTGGTGTGGTTGATAATTGTGCTTGACTTTTGAACTTGACTGTATTTGCGTCTTAAACAGAATCTGTCTTAAACAGAATCTGTCGTAAACTGAATCTGACCTAAACAGAATCTGTCCTAAACCGAAACTCGTGGTGTACGGGTAAAACAAGCCTTACTTTACACACACTCTATGTCCTAAGTTTTAGAAACTTCTTTTAGTATTTTTGATGTGTAACATCTTTCCGATCGCTTTCTATAGCAATTTGTGGGAGTGATTTCGTGAAATGGGACGGAAGTATGTGTAACAGTGTAACAGGAAGTCGGGGAAGCGCGCAAGCGCACGCCATTTTGTAAATTCAGTAATCGATATTATGAACATGGCATGTTATTATTATATTTTACATACATGTGTCATTTGACTATCAAAGGTCATTTTGATATGTCAAATGTTTTTTAATGAGTATTTACTGCATTCTCTTTTTTATTAACCCACATAAAACCTACCGACTGGGTACCGATTTGCTGAAAGGTGTAAAGGCACAGACAGATTTGGGTGTCATTATTACTGAAGATCTAAAATGGGCTAGTCACATTAACAATATCACTAAGAAAGCAAACAGTCTTGTCTACCTTATTAGAAAAGCCTTTGGTATACTGACACCTGAGATGGTCACAATAATCTACAAAGCTTTCATAAGGCCTAACCTAGAATATGCCTTCCAAATCTGGAACCCCTATTTTGTTAAAGACATTGACTTGCTTGAGAATGTGCAGCGAAGGGTTACAAAAATTCTAAGACAACTTAAGAACATGCAGTATGAGGAAAGGTTAAGTTCCTAAAGGACAGAAGAGAACGGGGAGATATGATAGAAACCTTTAAAATCCTTACTGGTCACTATAACATACAGAGATTTGAAGGGATGTTGACCAACTCGAAATAATCCGCATTTGAGAGGACACAGTCGTAAACTTACTAAAATAATTTCCCACAACAACCCACATAAGCACTTTTTGAGCAACAGAGTGGTTGATGCCTGGAATAAACTGCCCGAAGAAATTATAACAGCACAAAGTGTCAACCAGTTTAAGAATAGACTAGACCTATACTACAACAAAATGAAATAAGAAACAAATAATTTTAGTTTACATTGGATACAGGCAACTATCTGTTGTTCCAACTGCCTGCCCGAATTACCATTAATAATAATAATAATAATTTGTAAAAAAATGTAGGTCATTGTTAATTCTATATTCTATTTTCCATTGTAATATGGATTTCAATAGGTGAGTCATGTCTAGGGTAACCATACTTTAAAATAACGTATCCTACGTAATTTTCCATCCCCATACTTTATTATTTTTAATAAAAATAACTATGGAAAATACAAACTTTATTTCCGACTAATGCGTGCGTTTGAACGGAGTATTCCTGTTGACTTAATTTCTGAACTACTGAACGATACTCAGACTCAGGTGAAGTGAAAAGAAACGTATAGTCCACTACCTACTATCCAGATAGGTTACCGGAGCTGTAAGCTCGCTTACTTCTCGTTGCACTAAGACAACTCGCAAATACCACTGCTCGGGCCGTCAACTCTAAAGTCGACTACCAAATGTCCTCTTTGGTGGCGGAGTTGTAAGCCCACTCACCGCTAAAAGCACTCAAAATCAAAGTAGTTAAAGAATTCAGTGCTTAGGTACTTCACCCTTCCCGGATTGCGGAAGACCCAGGTTCGAGTCCAGGCTGGGTCGGGTAGGCATTTAATGTTTTTTCTATATTTTATAATTATTTATTTAAAACACTTAATGAAATAAACAAAAAAATAAGATTGATTTACGTTTTAATATTGTTTGTTTCAACTGTTCAACGAATAAGTGCCTTGGGTGAGCGTTTAGTTAGGTACATTACAATGATATAATGCTCAATTCCATCCACACCATCTTGACGGATGGCGGTCTACACTGTGCGTTTCTCACGTAATTTTTTACCACGAACTACAGTGCTGTGGAACCAGCTCTCAGCGGCGGTATTTCCGGACCATTACGAGCATTACGACATAAGGGATCTTCAAGAAACGAGCCTATTCGTTCCTTAAAGGCCGGCAACGCATCTGTGATTCCTCTGGTTTTGCGGGTGTCCATGGGCGGCGGTGATTGCTTCCCATCAGGTGACCCGCCTGCTCGTTTGCCTCCTTTTAATGTAAAAAAAAAATGTTTTCAATATTTTTTGTGTGTATCCCTGTGTGGTGCCGGGGATAAAGAATTGCACCACCCCATCTCAACCCGTGGGTGTCGTAACGATCGTAACCACTGCGATCGCCACTGCGATCGCCAACCCGCCTGCCAAGCGTGGCGATTACGGCAAATGCAGATCCTTGGGGGAGGCTTTTGTCCAGCAGTGGACGTCTTTTGGCTGAGATGATGAATTTTTTTTGTTGTTTTCTACCAGGTTACGAAGACATGCAGATGACAGGCAACGAGCCTTACGACGGCTACCATCACGCCATGCACCACGGATACGCACAGAACGCCACAGGTGAGCACTGCGATGCACTTCACTGATGCGTGGTTTATTTAAAAAACAAAAATCCGACTGCTAAAACAACTATATACAGGGTGTCCAGGAAATAGTACGACATACTGCAGGGGGTGATAGCTGGCATCAATACCTACCAAAATAACTCAATATATGTTCAGCGAAATTTTACGGTTTTAAGGTTATGCAAAAAATGTTATGCGAAAATCATTTTGCAAAAATTTCAACATAATTTTTTTTTTCTTGCAAACGTTCTTGTTTTTGATAGAAAAAAGACTTATCAATGAGTAGAGTAACTATTCACGAATAATTTAATGTAAAAAAAATACCAGAAAAGAAATTTTTTATTGAGATATGCTAAAAAATCTGTTTCAAGGTAGAAATTTTTGATATTTCTGAAAATTTTGCATAACTTTAAAACCGTAAAATTTCGCGGAACATATTTATTTTGGTAGGTATTGATGCCAGCTATCACCCCCTGCCGTATGTCGTACTATTTCCTGGACACCCTGTATATAAAAAAACAATTATATACTCGTAAAAACCGGGCTAACATAAAAAAATACTGCGAAGAGAAAAGACTGAAAAGAATAATACAAGCTCTACGTGAACGTGAAATATTACCTTGTCCGATACGACAATTGATTTGACAATTGTCCGATGTCAAATTGAATTCAGGGAGCTTGTTTTTTCTTTTCAGTTTTTACCTCAGAAGTTTTTACCACACGAATTTCAATAAATATTTTTGACTTTGACAACTGATCGGTTGTCACTTAAGGCGAGGGTTTCCAAAAAAACTGTGTTTTCAAATGAGTTTTATTCGAAATGTATAAGGATTTTAAATCCAAAAAAAAAAAAATGTTATTCATTGGCCTTTTATCTAGTAATTTCGGCTGGTATTTTCACGATATTTTACAATTTCCTGCATTAATACAATATCAAAACGTCTTATTAATAAACTAAATATCATTTTATTCAGGCTATACACCGATTCACGCAAAGAAAAATATACCAAACCAATTGTCTTTGAATATGTAATAGTTGTCGGCCATTTTAATTTTAATAATAAGTAAACGTTCAATAAAATCCACATTATTGCCTAATTCGACGCTCGCGCCATCATTTAGTCCCGAGCGGAACGCCTTGGAAATCTCACAGTCGGAAACGCTCGCCTTAAGTTGAACATGTATACCTAGGCTAGGAGTTATGAAAAAAAATGTATTATATGTAATACTCTCCTCTGAATTTAATCATTGCTTATTATTCCCCCCAGCAGTGGACTGTGACATGCAACCCCTCCCCCTGTACGACCGACCTGCACCCCCCTCTTTCGTCCGCGTGGTCAAACGACGGTCGACAGCCAACAAGAAGGAACGACGACGCACGCAAAGCATCAATACTGCTTTCTCTGACCTGAGGGAGTGCATACCGAACGTGCCTCCTGACACAAAGTTATCGAAGGTACGTACCATCTATTACTAGACATGGGTAACTCAGCAAAACTCCTTGCATCAATTCAATAACTCTGGCGCAGCTTTACGCCGGCTCATTGAGTTAACTCAAAATGGAACGCGCCAAATGCACCAAATGAGCTGCGTAGCGCGCATCATCTTTGATTATCGAACAAAAACGTATTCTGTCATTTATTTTTTCAATATTATGAAAATCTAAAATACTTATGTAGGTATTGTAAAGTCAAAGTAAAAGTAAAAAAAAATCAAGTAGTTAACCATAAAAAAAGTGATTTTGATTTGTCCAAATATTTTTTTACCTACTTCCCATTCAGGACGTCATCTTGGGGATGTGGAGAAAGCTGCTCAACCCAGCTTCATCCAGCTCAGCTTCGCTTTATAGAGTGTCATTCTAGACCACCGGTTTCAGACGCAGCATATGATATATGCTATGATTTGGACGATTCAAAAGTTTTACTTTTACTTCTTGTAACAAGTTTATTTAAATTGTACCTTATTAATTTTAAAACATTTTTATTATTGTCTTCTAAAGTTTACGCGAACACTACACATTGAAATGAAACAACTAATAAACATTAATTAAAAGTAATTAGGGGTCGCCCGCAAAACCTCGCGTTTATTCAACAGATTTTTTAGGAATTTCGAAACCTATGGCAGGTTTCTTTATTTTTCTGCACATCTACGGCTGGAGCTCTTCGAAATGAGACCATAACCGATTTTTTATGTGCAGCTATCATCCCATAATCACTGGGACAAAAATCGGCTTACGCTTAATTAATATTATATAATGTGTTTTTTTTTTATATTAACGGGTAAGCACAGTGCCTTGATCTCACCTGATGTTAAGTGATGATAAGGTCAATGATGGAAGCGCACTTCACCCGGGATCCTCAACTAGTGAAGCACTGGCTATCTTATCTCTAGCTGCCGGAACACAACAATGCTACAAATATTGATGTTACGGCGACATATTTAGATAAGAAGGTGGTAGCTAGCCAGGCGGGCAAACAAGCCCTACCACCAACCAAACCGAGTACACAAACATGTACCCCCCGCTGGGAATCGAACCCGGGACCTCTGGGTCTAAACCGGTGGTCTTAGCCACTAGACCACAGAGGCGGTTAAAATAATCGCGAGTAGATCCGTAAAAGTTGTTTCATTTCAACATTTTTATTATTTTAATTTTGGCATTCACAATGTTATGTAGTACAAGATAAAATTTTACCAGAAAAAATCAACCAGTCACCAGTGGAAAACGAACCCACGACCCTTGGATTAACGGTCCAATGCTCCGACGAGTTTTTAGATTTATTTCGAATGATTTAGACGCGTTCAAATACATTTTATACTATTTGAAACATAAAAACACAAATGTTGGAAAAAATTTAACGAGCAGGATTTTTTTTTTCAACATTTGTGTTTTTGTAATTTGTTCGCAACAAAATTTGCGTTAAACATTATATCAACAAAACAAAATCATTATATTTAAAACATGACATTGTGGTTGAAACCGTCAGTCCATTCTTTTTCTCCCTTCCTTTGATGAATGCATAATTATTGATTGATTGATTTATAGGTATTTCATAGTGTATGTATGGAAGTATGTTTTGCTATTTACTATATTAAGATTACCAGTGAGTATTTCAAGAATCGCTCCCCTGATGGTAAGTAAATGGTAATGCCAAGGAATCGAACTCGGGACCTTATCGTCTGACACCAGAGCGATCAAAAAGTTACACCAAACAAAAAAAAATATTTGCAAAAAAATAAAAAAATTGTTATCTTGATATTTTCTTGGGGGAGATATTATACCGTGTTTCTGTTAAGAAGGAGCACCGGCGCACGCTGACCATCAACACCGCCTTCTCCGACCTTAAGGGGCGGATCCCCAACGTGCCCGCCGACACTAAACTGTCCAAGGTACGTATAATATCTCCCCCGGTATACTTCTTTTTTTTTTTTTTGTTGATGGCTTCGTGCGATTTGCACATTTAGCCAGTGTCAAAGTAATTTTCTTACAAGTAATACATAAATAAACAATATTTCCCTTTATGATGATGATGAATGATATTAGAAATGGGAAGTGAGAAATGATATACCCCCAACCCCTCGAGTATCTCAGTAAAGATGTGGGGCTTTACTAAGTCCTCACGCGAGCTTCTTGAGAGAATTTGAAAAGTGGCGTTGCACTGTTTTGTTTCATTTGCCAACACTTATGCACACTCACGAACACTTAACGGTTAATAATCCACCATTATTTCACATTAATATTCGACATAACACAAATTTTGGAAAATAAGACAAAACCGCAGACATTACGCTTCACTTTCCCGCCAAGAAGTCCCCGGTATACTTAGAATAGAATAGAATATTCAAATTATTCATATGATAACACGAAATGTTGTACAGGGTGCCTTTGCAAGTTTAATTCGCCATTCGATCATGTCAGTAGCGAAAACGAGAATTTCAAAAATGACAATCATAGGTTCATCAGATACCCTGTTCTTGTTTGTCAGCCCCATGATTTAAAAAAAAGAAGTCAAAACACATGTCAGTGTTGACCAACAATATTGTTGTAAAATTTTTAAAAGTATTTTTATGCAAAATTAAATTGAAGTAAATCTAAATTTTTTTGTCTTGTTTATATAATTTTTAACGCAAATTTTGTTACGAAACAAATTACAAAAACACAAATGTTGTAAAATTTCCACGAGCAGTATTTGAACCTGCACCCTTCTGACATACCGGGTCAGGTGCTCTCCCAATTGAGCTATCGTGGTTCTTTTTTTTAAAACATAAAACATTTTATAAATTATAGCTTGCCTACTTCTTAACGGTAGTTGTTGACATTGAATGGGCGCCTTTGGCTTTCAAAGTAAAAAGTAAATAATGTTGAATAATTTCGGCGGGCTGGTTAGAACCATGATAGCTCAATTGGGAGAGCACCTGACCCGGTATGTCAGAAGGGTGCAGGTTCAAATACTGCTCGTGGAAATTTTTTCAACATTTGTGTTTTCGAAGTAAATATGATTTTGCACATTAACTAGATAAATAGATAGATAATACTTTTATTGCAAAACAGTATGAAACATAAACATGAACAAAAACAATATTAATAATTTACAAAGTTACAATTTGGCGGTCTTATCGCTTTAAAGCGATTTCTTCCAGACAACCAGTCGGATGGAGAGAGCTAATAAACTGTAAGATCACGGTGCCTAGTGTGAGTTTTGTTACAATCCGTATTCATTCAATTACGTTTACGAAAACGAAAATTAGTAATATGGCATTGAAGCAATCTCCTGACGGCATACGAGAAGAGTTATGGCGCCGCACCGCTAAACAATAAATCTCATACGGAGCGTTTGCGCCCCGTACCATAAGAAAAACTGTTTTTTTTTCCTTCAATTTAAAACTACAAATTATTTTTAAAAAATGAACTACAATATTGAAGTGTGTGTTAAGTAAGACTAATCTACTAAGAAAATTTAGATGCTTAAATCGGTCTGGTTAGCCTGTAAAATGTGAATCTATGTTTTAAAAAAGGTTACTTTGATATTTTTTTCTCTGTTATAAAAGTTGACAAATCGTGTTTCTGCAACTAGCAAAATGAAGTCAATTAAATGAAAAATCATGTCATCAAATATCACTTTCATATGTTTTGTAATTGTTGGGAAAAATCAAGATTTACGTGGCGGGGCCACGTAAATTTCCAATGCGTCGCCTTAACATTCTGCCATACAAATTTTCGTTTTCGTTAACGTGATCAACTCGCACCCTGAGGTCAAACTATTAAAACATACCTAACTACTAGAATATTGTGTATTTTATAATTGAAGCCAAAATAATAATAATGATAAATATGCCATATAGAGTAATTATTAACGGGATTCTTACCATCTTTATTATTTGTGAGTATCCGATATTTCGGCACAGTTGCATGCGCCATGATCACGGAATTACTGAAGTTAATGCGGGTGTGTTTTTTATGAGCAGACAAAACGATCTACCCTCTTCCTTAGTCGTTTTTTGCGCTCGATGCCCGTACCACTGGTTTCTAAGTCACTATTCACTCGAAATTGCTCACGACACACTACACTCACAGTATCAGAACGCGAAACGGCTTTATTGATGTTTTTTTCAGTTTTTAAGAAGACTAATCACTGGATTCCAGACACGCGACAGTTTGAATTCATCTTCACGATTGAAATTTTTGTATTTCGTAATTTCAATCGCTTCTCTCACCAATCTAGGTACGTAGTGGCGTTCTGTCAAAATTATCTGAGGGTTGTAAAACTCAATCCAGTGATTAGGACCCGACTGGATCAGATGTTCAGCAATGGCCGATTTTTGCGTATCGTTGTTCTTGACAGCTTTGATGTGCTCCTTTAATTCGGCCTTTAATTCCTTTAATTCGGACTGTACGTTTCGTTTGGCCAATATAGGAGCTACCGCAGCTGCAATCGATCTTATATACACCCGGCTTTTTTTTTTAATACTTATAAATAATAAACATGGTAAGAATCCCGTCAATAATTACTCTATTGCAAGTGACCATGATAGTTTAAATAGTTATAATATACCATATGTTTAAATAAACCTACTTAAATATAATAATATCTAGTCTCAGGTAGGAAAGTAACGGATATGGCAGCTTAAGGTAAAGCCTGTTGAACTGACCAAGCCAATATATCCTCAGATCAAGACGCTCCGGCTGGCAACCTCCTACATCTCGTATCTGCTGAAGGTGTTGGAGACGGATGGCGAGCCAGCGGGGGGGTTCAGGGCTGAGCTGCATCACACACCGCCGCGGAGACGGAACACCGACGGCAGCACTCAGGTTAGAAGCAACCAGGTTTATTTAACTTTATTTACTAAGGCGAGGGTTTCCAAAAAAACGGTGTTTTAAAATGAGTTTTATTCGAAATGTAAGGGTTTTAAATAAAATAAAAAATATGTGTTATTCATTGGCCTTTTATCTAGTAATTTCGGCTGGTATTTTCACGATACTTTACAATTTCCTGCATCGAATATAATATCAAACATACGTCTTATTGATAGACTAATTACTTACCTATTATTTTATTCAGGCTATACACCGCTTGGCGCTCATTAGGGCAGGCCTATGTCCAGCAGTGGACTAAGATAGGCCGATGATGATGATGATGATGATGATACACCGCTTCAGACAAACAAAAATATACCAAACCAATTGTCTTTGTAAATGTAATAGTTGTCGGCCATTACAATTTTAATAATAAGTAAACGTTCAATAAAATCCACATTATTGCCTAATTCGACGCTCGCGCCATCATTCAGTCCCGAGCGGAACGCCTTGGGAATCTCACAGTCGGAAACGCTCGCCTTAAATAGAAATAATAAGAGAATAGTCCAACAAGGTGGACCGACGATCAGGGTCATTTCGCCAATCGATCACGTTTACAAAAACGAGATTTTTTGTATGTATGTCGCCAGGCGCTGCTACTACTAATTTTCGTTTTCGTACGGATTCGAAGAGTCGGGTAGGCATTTACCCCCTTAATTAATGGAATCAGGCGTTATTTTGCGGAAATCCATAGTACAAAAAAATGTAATTTAAATAATATGTAGTGTTAATTCCGCTAACTCACTCGTTTATACAGCTTGGATGCAGTACGCATGCACCGCCCTCCCGCCCGCAAAAAGTATGCACATGCAGGAGAAACAATGCGTGCAAGCGAAAATGCACACCAACACCGATACCCGACACGTGTTTCGCCCCTCCACGGGGCATCCTCAGGAGCTGTTGACTGGTCGAGAGCTGCGCACCGACTGTTACGGCTACGCAGCTCCCGGCCCCTTTTATAAAGCGCCATCGTTTGACATTTGTGACGTACTACCGGCGACAATACGTAATAATGGGGATGGAACTAAATTTGTTTGGTCATTCAACAGCGCATGACTGTCATTATTATGTTTCATTATTTCTAATTGCTCCAACACACACAACCGAAAACTTTTATTACAAACATGCAAAATATTATATCTGTTATTGTCGCACAAAGAATGGCCGGTATCAATTAGATGTTTTGCGAAATGTGATTTATCTGGATGGCCATTCCTATACGCGGCAATATGTTCCTTATATCTAATGTCAAAATTTCGGCCTGTCTGACCTACATAGACCCCATCACAGTCGTTACAAATTAATTTATAAACACCGGATTTTTTTGAGTTTTCTAAACGATCGTTACAAAGGTGACGTACATTTTGGTCTGTTCTAAAAGTAACGTAGATCTTGTTTTTCCTAAGGATATTAGCGATTTTATCTGAAATAGGGCCTACATAAGTCAGACTACCTACATATTTGTGGATGTGTTCTGGGGGACATGCATAAAGTAGTGAACGAACCCTTTTATTCTGCTTATTTTTAATTAAACTGTCAATAATTTGTTTTGAATAACCGTTAGAAATCGCGATTTGATAGATAATATTAAGTTCTTTGACGTAATTATCTGCGGACAGAGGTACCGACATTAATCTATGGAAAAACTCATAAAGACAACATTCCTATACGCCCTGTTGTCTCTTATATTGGTGCCCCAACATACGAATTAGCTAAATACCTTAACAACCTTTTACGAACAAAGTCCTCTTTTAAACCTCAGTATAGTTTAAAAAATAGTTTAGATTTAATTGAGAAAGTTAAAGACATCAACATCTCCCCTTATTCCAAATTATTTTCTCTGGATGTTGATAGTTTATTTACCAACGTTCCCTATGAAGAGTGTTTAAATATGTTGGGTATCCATTTTGAGAGACAAAGGTTACATCCTGGAGAAGTATATGATTTACTTAACCTTACTAGAATATGCATGGAACAAAATTATTTTAGGTTTAATAACCAATACTATCGTCAAAAGGAAGGTCTGGCAATGGGTTCACCTTTAAGTCCACTAATGGCGGATATTTTTATGGATTATTTTGAACGTAAACATATAGTGAACGAACCCAATATTCAGTTCTATTATCGTTATGTCGATGACGTAATTATTTGCTGGACCGGTACTAGACGTCAAATTGATACCTTTGTCAAAAAAGTTAATACGATCCACCCAAAAATTAAATTTAAATTAGAACTAGAGTCCAACAAATCACTTAACTTTTTAGATTTAACCATTACCAGAGTTAATAATAAACTAGATTTCCAAATCTATCGCAAACCCACACATACCGATACAACTATCCC
This sequence comes from Eudonia lacustrata, assembly GCA_947562085.1. Classification (NCBI taxonomy): domain Eukaryota; kingdom Metazoa; phylum Arthropoda; class Insecta; order Lepidoptera; family Crambidae; genus Eudonia; species Eudonia lacustrata. The sequence continues at coordinate 12,421,913 of OX387333.1, forward strand.
CGTTACTTCTTGTCACCCATTACAACAGAAACTAGCTGCCTTCCGCAGCTATGTCCATAGATTAATGTCGGTACCTCTGTCCGCAGATAATTACGTCAAAGAACTTAATATTATCTATCAAATCGCGATTTCTAACGGTTATTCAAAACAAATTATTGACAGTTTAATTAAAAATAAGCAGAATAAAAGGGTTCGTTCACTACTTTATGCATGTCCCCCAGAACACATCCACAAATATGTAGGTAGTCTGACTTATGTAGGCCCTATTTAAGATAAAATCGCTAATATCCTTAGGAAAAACAAGATCTACGTTACTTTTAGAACAGACCAAAATGTACGTCACCTTTGTAACGGTAAAGATCGTTTAGAAAACTCAAAAAAATCCGGTGTTTATAAATTAATTTGTAACGACTGTGATGGGGTCTATGTAGGTCAGACAGGCCGAAATTTTGACATTAGATATAAGGAACATATTGCCGCGTATAGAAATGGCCATCCAGATAAATCACATTTCGCAAAACATCTAATTGATACCGGCCATTCTTTGTGCGACAATAACAGATATAATATTTTGCATGTTTGTAATAAAAGTTTTCGGTTGTGTGTGTTGGAGCAATTAGAAATAATGAAACATAATAATGACAGTCATGCGCTGTTGAATGACCAAACAAATTTAGTTCCATCCCCATTATTACGTATTGTCGCGGGTAGTACGTCACAAATGTCAAACGATGGCGCTTTATAAAAGGGGCCGGGAGCTGCGTAGCCGTAACAGTCGGTGTGCAGCTCTCGACCAGTCAACAGCTCCTGAGGATGCCCCGTGGAGGGGCGAAACACGTGTCGGGTATCGGTGTTGGTGTGCATTTTCGCTTGCACGCATTGTTTCTCCTGCATGTGCATACTTTTTGCGGGCGGGAGGGCGGTGCATGCGTACTGCATCCAAGCTGTATAAACGAGTGAGTTAGCGGAATTAACACTACATATTATTTAAATTACATTTTTTTGTATTTACCCCCTTATTCATAAAAACTAATAATAATGGGCCGGCTCGCCCGGCGAAATACCACCCTCTCACAGAATATCGGCGTGAAACAACGGCACTCGATGCTGTTGTGTTTCGTCCGGTGAGTGAAAGTACCGAAGGCCCATCTCTCACCCCTCCCCCCTCCCAATTCCTACTCCCTCCTCAAGATCCAACTCCTTCCTCAAGGTCGGCAACGCATCCGCGATTACTTTGGTTTTGCGGGTGTCCATGGGCGGCGGTGATTGCTTTCCATCAGGTGACCCGCCTGCTCGTTTGCCTCCTTTTAATATAAAAAAAAAACTATATAAGCATTATTTAGTTAACCATTGTTTTGTCTCTTTTTCTCAAATTCAAAATGACGTTTGTGTGACGTTGACAAAACAATATTTAACTAATTAATGCTCAAATAGTTTTTATGAATAAGGGTTAATAATTGTTTCACTGTATTTTATAAATATTTAATTCAGCAATTATCACTTAAAAATAAAAAGTAAAATTTACTATAGCGTTGGCGTTGTGTTATCATATGTGTAGGTATTTCACCTGTAAAGATGAATCTATACATACACAACCTTATTTTTAGTTTATACGAAAACCGAAACACGGGTCAAATATTTTCATTTAAAGAATCCGTACAAAATAAAATAAAATAATATCTTGAAAACTCACGAAGTTACAAACTTTTTGTGCTGCCCCGTTGTATGCTTTTAGTAGAGAATAATTTATTAGAGATTTTGTAAATATTATTTGGTCAAAATGTAACATGGTATAAAAAATATTGAAATCGATTCTATTACTGATTCTGATCAAACAGTTTTCAGGTTTCGTATAAACTAAAAATAACATTGTATAGCCATCGGTTACAATACCTAACCGTTATAGACGGCTCTGCGCCGCTGAAAAGCAGTCAAAATTAAAGCAGTGAAAAAAGTCAATGCTTACTTCAGCTGCCAGTGCAGCCGCCCGCCCAGTTTGCGGAGGACCCAGGTTCGATTCCTGGCTGGGTCAGGTAGGCATTTAACTTTTTCACTGTATTTTACAAATATTTAATTCAGCTTAAGTATAGCAATTAGCACTACAAAATAAAAGCAAAATTTAATACATACCTACTTAAGTTTTAAATAATAAATAAAAATAATTTGGAAAACATACCGCTCGAGAATAGCACTCAGATTCAAATTCAAAGATGGTGATTTTGATGCCCTTTTTGGGAGAAAGAAGGATGTATGTATGCAAACCATTGCTCCACAAAAACTAACTACCATTATAGATGCACCATAGATAGTGCATTGTAAGTATGTTTTACTGCTCTCTGTACTCAAACATTCCATTCTCAAGGGAAAGCTTATCCACACATGTATGTAGCACTTGACAGGGCGCCAGTGTACCGCGGTATCAGGCGAGCGGCGAGCCACTTCAGTGCTTGGGATATTTTTAAACGAGTCATTTGGTGCTTCTGTTCATCTTGTGTTGCTTAAAAAACAGTTCAAACAATATTAACTAGTTTTTGTAACAGCGTTGAAAGGTAATAAGCTAAGTAATGGCATACGGAGGATCTCGATGGGGCGTAGTGGTGATGGGCGTAATACATAATCGCATCATTGCCGACGTAGGCATACAAAAATGTTATTATTTATAATAAAAACACTAACTGCAAAATATCCGAATGCAATAATAACTATTTAATTGAGACAAACATTTTAAGTACCTACATACAATATTATAACAGGCACATATCAGTCAGAGTTAAAAATACAACATTAACAATTAATTTAGAAGAAGTGGGATCTCCATTTTAGCTCTAGACAGAGCAACCACTAATATTATCTTAGATAACATTGTAAATATATAATAGTACAAACAATATTCTCCAATTTACGAGAATTTTGTTAAAAAACACCAGAATTTAAACCGATACGGCAGGTTGTGACTAGGCTTGCCAACTTGAAAATACGAATTTGCGGGAAATGTTGATTTCAAATGCGGGACAAGGATTTAAAAAGCGGGATCTAACAAATTTTGTTTAGAATACAAAAAACGTGAACTTTTTTTATTTTTAAGTACAAAATTCAAAAATTTTTTGTATGACTAAGAATTTATTTAAACTTGTAGCTCAGACTTCACAGAACGCAGGCGCGTTGAGCGCTTTTCCAGTCTGTTATTCGACCGGCGGCGGCGGCCGGCCGCGGCTATCGGTGATAGTCGTGCGTATTTGATGTCGTGCGTAGCTAAAAGCGGGATATTTAGCGTCCCGCTCACACCCTGAGCGGGACGTCTTGTTAAGGGTCTCAGAAACGGGACGTCCCGCGTATAGCGGGACGGTTGGCAACCCTAGTTGTGACACATTATTATTAATAAAATTCAATGCTACTTTTTTTTTATAAAAATAATATATTAAATAAATATATTTATAATTTAAATATTTATATTTTAAATATATTTTTATTTAGTATAAAAATATATTTAAATACAGAGCACATGAGTAAATACCCGATATTTATTGATGTGACTGTAGTTAGCTTTAGCGTTAAGCATTATTTATAACTGTGCTTTGGTTCAAGTATTGCTCCTTTGTTTAAGCTGTTTCTAACAGTGGAGACTTTTTAATGACTTTTCTGTTTTACCTATAAGTTTGTAGCTATTCATTTATTGCATAAGTCTATAGTCTTCCTAAGATAATAAATAAATAAATATATAAATAATTCTAATAGAGTTTGGCTAGTCTGCGAGTGCTGAGGTTATGCAACTTTCGCAAATCCGATCATAGGATGGGTGACCAAAAATGTATCATCTCTCGCTCCTCCGTGCTTCAGAAGGCACGTAGAGCCGTTGGTCCCGGCTGTATCAGCAGTCGTTAATCGTTAACAACCATCAATCCGCACTGGGCCCGCGTGGTGGTTTATGGTCCGTTCTCCCTATCCATCCATAGGGAAGGCTCGTGTCCCAGCTGTGGGGACATAAAATGAGCTGATGATGATGATGATATATGGTAGTGGTACCGTGTTTGACACAGTAACTCAGTTTTTATTATTATTATTTTTTTAATGGAAAAGCAAAAGGAACAATCAAAATATAAAATTTATACCAAGTAAGTACTTATCTGTACAGACATACGCACACACACACACACACCCTCCCTCACCCTCTCACACACACACACACCCTCACACACATAAACATACACATCCATTCACTTTTATGTTTGTGAGGTAATATTAGTATTTTAGAAATTAAGAAAAGGAAGGATCTGTCTTCTAGGAATACTGGTCTTCCTAACCTAGTAGGCAGAGACATACTTTAACTTTAGGCTCTGTTATTTGTTGTAACTTTATATTACTCTAAGTAACGTTTATGTGATGTTGTTGAACAATTATTATTATTATTTCGTTTATTTATTTTTTTACATATCAATTTACATTTTTAAATATTTTCTAAAAACAAAACAAACATTTAAAAATATGAAAAATAGGGGTCCACCGGCATCGGGACCAGGGTCCAAACTACCGGTGATTAGGGCTCCAGAGACAGGAACCTCCTCACAATGCGTGCCGTATCGAGGAGAACTGCCTTCTGAATCAGGCCCTTGATCCAGCCGCCTAACGAGAGCCTCATGAGATGTTGATCGAGGCTCTTGGCCATCAGGCCGTTGGCCGTAACAACAATCGGCACGATGACAGCCGAGTCCACATTATTATTATAATTATACTCTTTATTTATTTTCTTTCTTATAACTAGATTTTTACAATATTTTAATATAAAACAATAAAACATTATAAAAACCTAATTCTAGAGTACCGCCAGCAGATCACTAATATTGTTGAAACTACAACGAAATAACAAACTTAATTTATATGCTTGGAAACCACTCAAATGCATTGATACCAAAACTAAAACCAATATTTTTTTTATAAATGTATTTAGATTCTGTTATGGCGACGCCGACGCACCGCTAAACTATATCTCATACGGAGCGTTTGCGCCCCGTACCATGAGAAAAACTGTTTTTTCCTTCAAATTAAAACTACAAATTATTTTTAAAAAATGAACTACAATATTGTGTGTGTTAAGACTAAAATACTAAGAAAATTTTGATGCTTAAATCGGTCTGGGTTAGCCTGTAAAACGCAAATCTATGTTTTAAAAGAGGTTACTTTAATATTTTTTTCTCTGTTATAAAAGTTGACAAATCGTGTTTCTGCAACTAGCAAAATAAAGTCAATTAAATAAAAAATCATGTCATCAAATATAACTTTCATATGTTTTCTAATTGTTGGGAAAAATCAAGATCCCCGCCACGTAAGTTTCCAATGCGTCGCCTTAATTGGCGGTCTCAATTGTCGCAGGCGCTACGTATTTTCGACATTATGACAACGCCAGTAAGGAGCAGCCTATTTGAATGTTCACAAATCAGGTGTCGTCTTAACCCAGGTTTTATTTCAGCAAATCCAGCAATAAAGTTAATGCTCTCTAATGGCTCTATTCAAGCGAGCGTTTACGAAAAGCACCCAGGTACCTCCATGTCCTCTAAATGCCACTACACATTTACAGAATACACTAAACATGCACACTAGTTTAGGCCCAACACACCGTACTCGTAGAACAAGGGTACGAAGAACCGGCTCACACGCGCTCTATACCAGGTACAGACATGTAGGTACCCGGGCGCTTCTTTCCTCCACCACGGCTCGGTCAACCCGAACCGAGGTCCGAGCCTTTAGAGGCGCCCTCGGGTTGTTCCGCTCTCTGATCCGATCCGAACCCTTCGGAAAATCTAGTAGGGCACGGGGACACTCACTAGTGCGTGCGTGATGCCGTTCCCTCTAGAAAACCTCCAAGGTGATTCGTTTCACACGGACTTGAGGTACCCTTTACGTACCTCGCCGCCCCCAAACAAGCCCGGTGAAGCTAAAAATGCAGTTTAAGGCAATCAGCAATCTCTCTAAAAAATACCTCCATGTCTGTACCTGTTATAGAGCGCGTGTGAACAGGGTCTTACTTACTTTTGATAAACGAGTAGGTAACCAAGAACGACATACGAAATCCCGTTTTTGTTATTGTGACTGAATCACACTAACATTATAAATGCGAAAGTTTGTGTGTATGTCTGTATAATTGTTACTTCTTCACGCTGCAACGGATGGATGGATTTGGATGAAATTCGGCATACAGATAGTTTATAACCTGGATTAACACGTATAGTTTTTATCCTGAGATTCCCACGGGAATCACACTATAAATATACTAAAAACGACAATTTAATTTTCCAATACAAAATGATTTGTTCGTTTTGTTGTCATGGAAACCAAAGAGAATTTAATCACTTGATGGAAACTGTCGAAGCGGTACGAAGTCCGCCGGGTCCACTAGTGGTGAATAAAAGGGGATACCTACTTGAGTGCGAAAGCCGTTTCATCGAATTCTGTGTCTTCGAAAACCTCAAAAAAACTCAAATATCTCAAAAAACTTTTATTTCAGCACTAGAAACATTGTAACAATTTTTTTTTTATTCTTAGCTCGGCAAATGACTCCATCCCACCTGATGTTAAGTGGAAATGAAGTCCAGACGATATCTATATATATATATATATATATATATTATCACTTGGAGCCTCCTATTAGACAAGAAAATATCTGTAACAGGAGGCTCCGCTCTTCCATAATCATAACTTTATAATATTTATTATATTTATAAACCTTTCAACGACATGTCTATACTGCGACGCCTTATTAATTAAATCGACGTGTTGTTGCTGCGATGTTTCGTTACATCGAAAAACTGTACTGCGAACGATTTTACTGCGAAACTATCATACAGCGAAGCCTTGTTCAGTCAGAACTCAGGTGAGGATGAAGGCCAAATTGCTTCTCGCTGCAGAATCAAAAAAGAGTATAGTAATAAAACACTTCCCTCCGCCATCCATTGACGCGTGTTTTATTCCCGTCTGTTTATAATGTAATTTGCTTTACGTTACCGATAAAATTGCCAGATACCCCGGGCCATGTGGCTTGTCTTTATTAGATTAGAGCTTGGGGCGTGGTCCAAGGGAGAGGGAGAAAGCGATCTTATTACTTTTAACTTTGAGTCTTTGAAAGGTGGTCGAAATGTATAAAGGCTTACAGAATAAAATAGAAAAGTATAGAACATTTTATTGCATAACTGTTACATTGTATAATTACAGGGTGAAATTGTAATTGTTAGTCCAAACAGTTACCCTAGTCGGGCAATACAATAAGGTTTATATAAAATATTACCTTTTTTATGAAAGCCAAGTAGTTCTCTATTCTTCTATTATGAGTAAGTACTTGTAATAGAAATAAGAATAGAAAAACTTTTATTAACAGCACATACTTACATTCATTATTTACAATATATGAGAATAATATAATATAATATAATAAATGAGACAGACAGTATACACACAAGAGAAAAAAAAAGAAACTAAAAAAGTAATTAAAAAAACGGCAAAAAAATCATGTCTACACATCGACACAACACAATCAGATTCACACACACCTATTCTGTAAGTTATCATTCGACAAAATTTCATCTACTTACCTATTTTATTTTTCTTTTTAAACTACCTACCTGCGTTAATTAATTATGTCAACATTTTTTAGTAGCATAATATGTTTCTATAATTGGCTTATGTTTAAGTAACATCTTCTTTACCTTGTGTTTAGTTAAATGCTGTTGAAACATTGTTGAATAAATAAATGTCTGTTGTATGAAAGCCCCTTAAATATTTATTTTATTCTGTTTTTTCGTATTTTTTGTTATAGCGGCAACAGAAATACATCATCTGTGAAAATTTCAACTGCCTAACTATCACGGTTCATGAGATACAGCCTGGTGACAGACGGACAGACGGACAGCGGAGTCTTAGTAATAGGGTCCCGTTTTACCCTTTGGGTACGGAACCCTAAAAAGAAAACAAAGAGTGTGAAGTTAATAATGTTAAAGCCGAAGGTGGAAGCGCACTTCACCCGATTGGTAGACCCATTTAAACCGACCAGACGTTTATGTGTGGTTGTAAATGAAACTTTAAAAATATCACATTAGGGTACATCTATATAATACTTTTAGAGGTATTATAACACTCAGTAGCACCAAGTAGGTTAGCTCCAATCATTTTATGTTAATGTGACGTCATAATATCAATGTTTGTAGCATTGTTGTGTTCCGGCAGCTAGAGGTAAGATAGCCAGTGCCTCAGTAGTTGAGGTTTCTTTCTGAAGTGCGCTTCCACAATAGTGCTTATCATCACCTCACATCAGGTGAGATGGAGACGCTTAATCTACTCGTACGATATCACACTAATATTATAAATGCGAAAGTTTGTGTGTATGTGTGTATATTTGTTGCTTCTTCACTCTGTAACGGATGGATGGATTTGGATTAAATTCGGCATACAGATAGGTCATAACCTGAATTAAAACATAGGATACCTTTTATCCCAATATTCTTACGGGAACGCGAACCACGCGGGTGAAACCGCGAGCGGCCGCTAGTTAATTATAATCCGCCACGCTCCCGCTCGCCACTTGCGCCACACATTCCCGGAGTGTGCCGTGTTTCGTCCACTAATAAATAACGGAAGTAAGTTTCTGGAAACTTCCTTTGATATTAAGAGGAATCGAGAATATATATAATATTACTAGTGGACCCGGCGGACTTCGTACCGCTTCGACAGTTTCCATCAAGTGATTAAATTCTCTTTGGTTTCCATGACAACAAAACATACAAATAATTTTTTATTGGTAAATGAAATTGTCGTTTTAATATATTTATAGTATGATTCCCGTGGGAATATCAGGATAAAAACTATTCTATGTGTTAATCCAGGTTATAAACTATTTGTATGCCGAATTTCATCCAAATCCACCCATCCGTTGCAGCGTGAAGAAGTAACAAATATAGGAACATACACAAGACTTTCGCATTTATAATATTAGTGTGATTTTAACAACGCAGGTAGAACTGAGTACAGGGTGCCTAGAGTGAGTTTCGTTTACTATCCGTTATCATTCGATTACGTTTACGAAAACGAAAATTAGCATGGCATTGAAGCATACGCCTCCTGGCGGCATACGGGAAGAGTTAAATGTTGCCATACAAATTCTCATTTTCGTTAACTTGATCGAATGGCGAATTAAACTCGCATAGGCACCCTGATTTTATTTAAATAAGCTAATAGCGGCCTGCTCGCGACTTCATCCGCTTGAGAGAACACTCGTACCCTATAGAACCCTATGGCAGCGCAGCGCCACCTACCTGGTCCAATTACATGCATGTTTTATACATGTAAACCTTCCTCTTGAATCACTCTATCTATTATCTATTATAAACCGCATCAAATCAGTTGCGTAGTTTTAAAGATACATACATACATACATAGGGACAGACAGACAGCGGGAATAAGCGACTTTGTTTTAAACTATGTAGTGATGTTACCCGCAAGGAATGTAGCTTTTTATCATTGAAATTTTTTTTTTAATTAGACCAGTAGTTACTTACAGAGATTAGCCCCAAAACAACAAACAAACAAAGTCACAATAACGTTACCTCTTTACCTACTCAGAACAGCTGTTTATTTTTTTTTTATTTATTTAAACTCTTGAAACATAAATATTACATGGCGGGCTTAATGCCTGAGGCATTCTCTAGCTCTGCCATAACATTGGTAGGTGCAATCAAGATATATTATAAATAATTTAAACGTAAGTATTTGCTTGTATTTGCATACCAATTTTTGGTTAAATATGAGACGCTAAATGTATTTAAGAACTTGTTCCTACCATATTTACAGCAATAAAGAGCTATTCTATTCTGTTCTTTTCTTCTATTCAGCCTCTTTATAATAGATATTATAGACTAGCTGACTTCATACCGCTTTGACAGTTTCTATGACAACAAAACAAACAAATCGTTAAATAGTTTCATCATCATCATCATTAGCTCATTTGATGTCCCCACTGCTGGGACACGAGCCTTCCCTTATGGATGGATAGGGAGAATGGGCCATTAACCACCACGCGGGCCCAGTGCGGAACTCCTTTTAACTCATGATAGCCTGGTATCTCAACCATCTCACGGGCCTGACCCCAAGTATGTACTTAGCTCACTCCACTTACTCCTTGTGACTCATGCTAGCCTGGTACTTTGGACTCTCTCTAGCAAATTCTATGTCCCCACTGCTGGAACGGGCCGTTCGTTAACCACCACGCGGGCCCAGTGCGGCCGGTGGTTGTTAACAACTGCTAATGCAGCCGGAACCAACGGCTTTACGTGCTTTCCGAAGCCACCTATCCAATGACCGGCCTTTGCGAAAGTTGCTTAACTCCAGCAATCGCGGACAAGCGCGTTAGTAAACACTGCGCCATTGAGCTCCTTCACATATAAAGTAAAGTAAAGTAAACAGCCTAGGCGCTGCGCAAACGTAGACACTTTTGTGTCTTGTGTGGGATACAAGCAGTGTAGGGCAAAATGTAATCTAACTACTGATTATTAACTACGATTACAATTTGTAGTTAGTAATCATAATATTAGATTTCATGAAATAATCGTATAAAGTAGTTAAACATTTTGATTACTAACTACAAATTGTAGTTGCAATCACGGTTACGTGATTACTTTTTGTAACTACTTACGTTTAGGTACTTCTAATGAAAAGACAAAACGCGCGCGCACGTCTTCATGTCATTCAATCACGATCACCACAATATGCATCGACTAATCAGTTGCTAGAGCTAGAACGCGCTATTACAGCGCATAAAACTGAACAACTTTTGCTCTACAAATTTTTCCCCGAAATCCTATAAGTAGTTAGTAAGTCATCTGATCAGTTTGTATCATAATCTGAATTATTTTTTTGCATTTCGAGAAAGTTTATAGAACAAAAGTTGTATAATTTCATGGGATAAGTTACCACCTGAAAGGTTTTGCGTTATTTCATTATCACATTGTAAAACACCTACGCATTTAATTACGAATTGAAGTTTTGTATTCATCGATAATAAAAAAAAAACAATAAATTTGAGTTTTTTTTTTACCACCGAATTAAAGGTTATTTTTGTAGAACATAAAATATCTTCTGTTAGCTATTTCCATTAACATAGATTTTTAACATTTTACATAATTTAGATATAAATTAAGATTTTCTTAGAATGAAAGTAATCAGTAGTTATAACTACTCGATTACAGCAATCAGATTAACGACTACTATTTGTAACTTGATTATTGTAGTTAGATTACATGTAATCATAACTACTTGTAGTTAACTACTTTTAATCGTAGTTAGTAATTAGATTACAAAATAGTAGTTAACTATGCCCTACACTGGATACAAGCTACCAGTGAATATGAAATCAGCCCTCCCTGCGCAGACGTAGACACTTTTTGTGTCCAGTTACTTCCACCTGACACTGATACAGCAACTCGGTTTCCTTGTATGGTGTCCCACTGCTGGAAAAGGCATCCATCATTGAAATCAAGTCATCACTTGATGGGTAATGGCTTAATCACCACGCTTGCCAAATGCGGGTTGGTGATCACAATCCCGGGCTATGCATCGAAAAATCCGAAACACATTTTGCCCGGCCTGGGAATTGAACCTGGGGCCTTCGGGTATCGGGCCGAGCGTTCTGCCACACGGCAACCGAGGCGTTCATACTTACCTGTATCTAAATTAACTACGAGTAAATCAACTGTCAGTCTGTTTGTTTATAAACGCTCGCTTCCTTCGATACTCGATGTTTTATTTACGTAAAAAAACTGTAGTTTTTTAAAACATCTTTTTGCGTTTAGGATATTTGACTGTTTACTTGTGAACTAAACTTTTTGCTATTTTCATGACGTTTTGGATTCTTTACGACGCCAGCGAAAGATGTTTAACAGAAGGTTGTTTTTAGTTTGCAATTCAGATCCAGGGTTCAATTTCTATCGGGCAAGTATGTTACGGATTTTTCGATGCATAGCCCGGGTTTGGTAATCACCAACCCGCATTTAGCAAGCGAGGTCTTTAGCCAATACCCATTATTGTAGCGATGACTAGATTTCAACGGTAAAGGTCTTTGCCCTCAGAATAATAACTTAAAGCTATAGAAACCGGACTAAAATAGCAAAGGTGTCACCAGATTTGTGACGTCATATTTGAGGTAATGTAGTGAGTGACTTTATAAAGGACTCAAGATTTTTTTTGATCACCGATTATCTGATGACCGTTTGACATAACAATACAAAAAATAAAAACTAAGTGTCAACCATTTGTCGCACTTCAACCTCCTTTTCTAGCCATAAGATAGAACGGAACTAAACATAGTTGCACATTTTAATTTTAGCCATCCTTCTATAGCTTTAGATATTGTTCTGAGTCTTTGCCTGAGTGTGACAGTATAAATTTTTTTGGCTATTTACGGGCAACCTTACCGTGCTAGACAGACACGCGCTATTTTGCTTTTAAAACATAAAATACTAATTTAAAACATACGTAATTTTTTTTTAAATACCCTACACCATATCAAGATACTAAATAACATTTCCAAATATCGAATGAAAAATCACTGTGAACAATTAGATAGATACTTTTATCTGTCATTCCGTTAATGAACCAAATCATTGTTCACAAAGTATTGTGTTACGTTCGAAAAAACGTGGCATCAATTACGCATCGTTTGTAACAAAAAAACATGTTAAACGATCTGTAAATAGAAGTCGAAAAAAGTTCAGGGAATATGCGTTAAACATGTTTTTTTCTCTCTGTGAAACAAACCTCATTGATTGTGAACATGTGTGGCGAATTGATAGTTTCAAGTTCGACAAAAAAAAAACTAAAAATAGACTTTAGCGTGCTCTCAGAACAATAACTAAAGCTATGAAGGAAGTTTAAAAAAAAAAACTTGCAACTATGTTTAGTTCCGTACTATCCTATGGCTGGAAAAGGAGGTTGGAGTGCGACAAATGGTTGACACTTAGTTTTTATTTTTTGTATTGTTATGTTTTGCGATTGTAAAGACTGCTTTACAAAGCGCAATTGGGTATAATTTTTGTTTGTAACTAACATTAGTGTTTTTAGGTCTATTGTAATTACTAAACAGTCTATGGAATTGAACTTCTTGGCGGGAAAGTGAAGCGTCATGTCTGCGGTTTTGTCTTATTTTCCAAAATTTGTGTTATGTCGAAAATTAATGTGAAATAATGGTGGATTATTAACCGTTAAGTGTTCGTGTGTGTGCATAAGTGTTGGCAAATGAAACAAAACAGTGCAACGCCACTTTTCAAATTCTCTCAAGAAGCTCGCGTGAGGACTTAATAAAGCCCCACATCTTTACTGAGATACTCGAGGGGTTGGGGGGTATATCATTTCTCACTTCCCATTTCTAATATCATTCATCATCATTTATGGAAATATTGTTTATTTATGTATTACTTGTACGAAAAATTACTTTGACACTGGCTAAATGTGCTAATCGCACGAAGCCATCAACTAAAAGAAAAAAAAAGTCTATGGAATTATGTTGACTTGAAAGCGAGTGGAGGGGAGCTCGATGGCGCAGTGGTTAACGCGCCCGGTCTTCGAGTGCTGAGGTTAATGCAACTTTCGCAAAGACCGGTCGGATGGGTGACCAAAAATTGATCAGTTTATTGTACGAGAATGTTTTATGTTAAAACATTTTGTTTCTTTTTTTATTATTTTTAATAAAATTATGCATTCACAATGCTTTAGTTAGATATCTAAGATAAAATTTTACTAAAAAAAATCAAGCAGCCTCAGAAATCTCGAGTGGGAGTCGAACCCGCGACCTTTGGATAACCGGTCCAATGCTATGACCGCTGAGCTACAGAGGCCCCAGAAGACTCGTTTAATTAATTTAGTAGTTTGTCTTTATTTTTAAAATTTTGTCTTAATTATTTTGTTTCTTGTTTTATACACAACCATGAATATATGAAAAAAGGTTTTATAGGTTCATGTACACAACTTCTGAGATGACTCCGATGACTGTGATACAAACGAACAACTCTTATATTGGACAAACTCCCTAACTCGAAAATAAAATTCAGCTGTTCCATACATTTTGGTTGAATGAATATTAATGTTTTGTATGGAACAGCTGAATTTTATTTTCGAGTTGGTCCAATAGTAGGTAAAGAGTTGTTCGCTTGCATCACGGGAGTCATCTCAGATGGTTTGGACGGTGATAAAAAAGTGACCTTATATGTCGAACGAAAGAATTCCTTCGTCATAATAATTCAGCTTTCAAAAACATAGGTTTGTGCGTTAAGCGGGCACATGGTATAAACATAACAGTATTGATAGTCATTAATTATAGACTTAACCCTTAAATGCACAGCGTATCAGAAAATACATTGTAATTAAAATATGTTTTTTTTTAATATTGTAATATTTTAATTTTTCTTAAATTAAACATCATAGACAAGGAAGTTTTGACGGAAACCTCTTTGGATACGAGAATCCAACCTTTTTATTGAAAAAAATTATAAAAATACTTCTTTATGTTCTATATTTTAATGAGGTAAATTGAAATAGATTCGTAATTATTAAAACAATTAAAACAAATAAACAAAATGAAAATAAATTATTAAGGAGAGCATTTTCCCCTTTTTACCTACTTATCACCTAAATGTGTCCATATTATATATAACGGTGTATCGCAACGTATCATGAGACGCCCACTCTTAACCCCGTTCCTTACTTACAATCGTAAACATAGAGCCACAAATAATTGCAAACACTTACATATTACATCATTTTATAACAATAAGATAAATAATGATAGAAGCACACGAAAGGGTTGAAAACAATGTCACAATAGAAAATAGAATATAGACTTAACAATGACGTCACAATGACGTATATTTTTTTACAAGTCATACAAAGAATGCAGTAAATACTCATTCTACTACCAAGTTATAGACAAGCAATGGTAGACTACACATACGTACAGCACTTGAACTAACAAGTTATTATTGGTAAACAATTTACTTGTTTACCATTATTAACTTGTTGCTATTCATAATGCATGTAAGTATAACAATAGAGAACTAATTAATTATGCGTAGGTACGTGGCCCAAGAAAGTAGTGTACTTACCAGTTTTGATTTAGTTTTCTAGGGTTGGCTTTAGTAATCGGCGGCAGGAATTAGGAATTGATAAGGGTTGATTTTTATTGGGGTTGCTTACCCCTTTCAATCGACACCCCCCCCCCCCCCCCCCGCGGAAATGCGTGGTTTTTTTTTACACGTGTTTGAAGTTACGTAATCTGTTGGGTATTCTGTGCTGGTGGATAGGCTAAGTAATTTTTTTTTCCCGAGCGTAGCGAAGGCCAAACGGAAGGGCGGAAGCGTAAAAAAAATAAAATTTAAAAATCACATAATCTGTTGGGTATTTTGTGCTGTTGGATAGGTTAAGGTTATTTTTTTTTCCCGAGCGAAGCGCAGCGTAGCGAGGGCCAAACGGAAAGAGGGAGCGTAAAGAAGAAAAAAAACCCAACTAAGTCAAAAGTTTTTTGTAGTGATTGATTACTTGATAAGAAGTGGCAGATAAAAAACTATGGGTTTCCGCGTCTCCCCCCTTTAAGAGGGGCCCATCCCTACCCCCCCCCCCCTCTAACCCCCTCCCCCCTCCCGTACCCTCTACGACTGCCGCCGATTACTAAAGCAACCCCGTTTTCTAGTCATCGAAAATTACAACAACGTTCATACTAGATATCACTGAAAGAGATGCATAATAATGACGTAAACCTAATTAATAAGTATTCATACGTCGTAGGTCACTTATAAGTGCATGACATTTTAACCTTTATTAAAAATGGATAAGACATTAATTACTGTAAAGAAAATACAAATTTTCTAAACAAAAGTAATAATAGTTATTTGTTATACAAGAGTGCAAAGTTGCTTTTTAACCGCGTGCTCAATTTTGATGACCGAGCATGCGAAGGATTCAAAAATTAGAAATCCTGAGCGTCAGCGAGGGAATCAAAAGAGCACAAGGTGAAAAATCTTTGCACTCGAGTGCAACACGTAACTTTTTATCCCACCTCAGCGAGAAAATGACTAAATACAAAAAAAATCACAAGATACTTTTATTTCAGTTTAGGTATTAACTACAACATTATGATAGGTAAGTATTACAGAATAATCTTTAAATTATAATAAATAAAATAATACTTAGGTATAATTAAGAAAAATTGAAAGTAACGTTACTACAGTTACTTTTCATCCCACCTCAGTGAGGAAATGACTAAATGCAAAAAAAACATTTACAATCACAAAATACTTTTATTTCAGTTTAGGTATTAACTACTACATTATGATAGGTAGGTAAGTATTTCTGTCATACTTAATAGTTGTTCCTTAAGATTCATCGGATTCCCTTGATTTTTTTGGTTGACGAGCATTTGAGGCTCTTTTTAAAAATGCCACTAATTTGGGATAGGTGTTGATATGTATGTCTTTTCTCTAGCTCACTCCAGACATACCTACCTACCTCCTTGTGACTCATGCTAGCCTGGTACTTCAACCACCTCACCGGTCTGACTCCAGTATGTAGCTCACTCCAGACATACCTACCTACATCGTTGTGACTCATGCTAGCCTGGTAGCTCACTCCAGACATACCTACCTACCTCCTTGTGACTCATGCTAGCCTGGTAGCTCACTCCAGACATACCTACCTACCTCCTTGTGACTAATGCTAGCCTGGTACTTTAACCACCTCACGGGTCCAAGTATTGTAGCTCACTCCAGACATACCTACCTACCTCCTTGTGACTCATGCTAGCCTGGTACTGCAACCACCTCACGGGTCCAAGTATTGTAGCTCATTCCAGACATACCTACCTACCTCCTTGTGACTCATGCTAGCCTGGTACTTCAACCACCTCACCGGTCCAAGTATTGTAGCTCACTCCAGACATACCTACCTACCTCCTTGTGACTAATGCTAGCCTGGTACTTTAACCACCTCACGGGTCCAAGTATTGTAGCTCACTCCAGACATACCTACTTACCTCCTTGTGACTCATGCTAGCCTGGTACTTCAACCACCTCACCGGTCCAAGTATTGTAGCTCACTCCAGACATACCTACCTACCTCCTTGTGACTCATGCTAGCCTGGTACTTTTGACTCTCTCTAGCTAATGTTATGTCCCCACTGCTGGGGCACGAGCCTTCCCTATGGATGGAAACGGTTAGTTCCGCTATGGTATGGTTCTGCTATGGCATCATCACAAACACCACGCGGGCCCAGTGCGGATTAGTGGTTGTTAACGACTGCTAATGCAGCCGGGACCAACGGCTTTACGAAGCGTGGAGAAGCGAGAGATGATACATTTTTGACGTTTTATTTGAAAGTCTTTCTTCTTTGTTTCAGAATGCAGTTGAAAAGCGCGGGAAGGGAAGAACTGGATGGCCACAACACGTCTGGGCGTTGGAACTTAAGAGCGAACAGAATCTCAGTGCCTAGAAAAAGTTTACTATTTAATTATTTGGCTAGCCATTTAAATTTCTGTTGACTTAATTTCTTAACTACTGAATGATACTCAGACTCAGGTGAAGTAAAACGAAACGCAACGCTAATTTCTGAACGCGCTATTAAACAATAAAAAATCATTAGAAACCAATAGTGCAAAGAAACATGTTTTTAAACATTTAAATAAATAAATTTGGAAATCCTTTTTTTTACTAGTTAGTAATATATTTACTTTAATTTCCTAGCAACCCTAGATACAACTGTCAATCACTGGTTCCTGTCGGACACCTGCCAGCCCTACTGAACATCATGGCATTACGAGCTCGCTGATCAGCTGGCTATACAAGCTCTTTAGCAAAACATGCATAAATATGGCAGATTAGAGGCTTATCACCGAAAAAACGCGACCAGTTGCTAATTGCACAATGGCAACGCGACTGCTACTAGTTGCGGTTGCTCAATCGGTCGGTTTAACTTAACTTTTAGTTCGTCAATCGCTTGCTCGTGGCGTGGCGCTTTTGTAGCGTTCTTACCTTGGAGCATTAAGAGCGTTTACGCCGCACACTAGCGCCGCCAATGAAAAAAAAACATATCTTTAAATAAGACGTTACGGCCACTTTTAACTATAACGCCGTATTTAACTAAACCATAGCATGTCAGGTGTTCATTAGGTGACGTAAAAATGCTAAATTACTTGACATATTACCTGACATGTTATGGTTTTGTTAAATATGGCGTTTCTTATTTAACTAAACCATAACATGTCAGGTAGTCATTAGGTGACGTAAAAATGCTAAATTACTTGACATATTACCTGACATGTTATGGTTTTGTTAAATATGGCGTTTCTTATTTAACTAAACCATAACATGTCAGGTAGTCATTAGGTGACGTAAAAATGCTAAATTACTTGACATATTACCTGACATGTTATGGTTTTGTTAAATATGGCGTTTCTTATTTAACTAAACCATAACATGTCAGGTAGTCATTAGGTGACGTAAAAATGCTAAATTACTTGACATATTACCTGACATGTTATGGTTTTGTTAAATATGGCGTTTCTTATTTAACTAAACCATAACATGTCAGGTAGTCATTAGGTGACGTAAAAATGCTAAATTACTTGACATATTACCTGACATGTTATGGTTTTGTTAAATATGGCGTTTCTTATTTAACTAAACCATAACATGTCAGGTAGTCATTAGGTGACGTAAAAATGCTAAATTACTTGACATATTACCTGACATGTTATGGTTTTGTTAAATATGGCGTTTCTTATTTAACTAAACCATAACATGTCAGGTGTTCATTAGGTGACGTAAAAATGCTAAATTACTTCATTCAGATAGTTTGTTGAGCATAATTTGATTTTCTATCTCTAATTACTAGATATGTTTTTTTTCATTAGTGGCGCTAGTGTGCGGCGTAAACGCTCTTAAACCAAATACTCTAACCCCCATATTAATAAACAAAGTGTAAACTTGGAATAGTTACTCCGTGTTTTGTTCCCGTCATGCAAACTTCATTTCATGTTAGAGTTAAAAAAAAAAGTAAAAAGACAAAACACGGAGTAACTACTTCAAGCTCTTTGTTTATTAACAAGCCCCTAAGCGTTCTAATACGAATATGTTTATTGGTAGCGAGAGATAAATAGCAATATTGTCGCGATTACGACTGTCAGTTAAGGGTGCGCCGTCCGTAAGTGACAAGTGTCATATGTTTTATTTGAAATGTCGTCGTCCATATTTATTTGATGCCGCGCGGCCATACTAATTTTGTATGGGGAATTTAAGGTGCTCAATAAAAATAATTATTTAAATAACCACTTGATGAATCGAAAATGTAGTCTAGCAATCTGTAGTTTATCCATTGATGATTGTTTAGACAAAATCAGAGGTACAATAGTTTAGATAAACTATAAGAAATCTACTAAACGCCGCCACTCGTTTTCATGATTTTTGCCCAACTTTAAATGATATTGTAGAAAAAACTATAGCGTGTTATGAATTTATGGTTCTGACAAATTGTAAACACGTTCCCTATGATACTAAATATATATTTTGTTTATTTAATACGATAGTATTTTCAATTATATCTACTTAACCGTAACTGCATTTTTGGCATTTTTTGGTCGGCGCACCCTTAAAGATCGGTAAAATAAGCCTGCCGGTACCGTACTTAGCACCTTGCAAAATTATGAACGTACATAGGCACCATATGGTCGGGATGTTGAGATTGGATAAAGTGTTGAAAAATAATAGTGAATCATCATCATCGTCAGCTCATCATATCCCCACTGCTGGGGTACGAGCCTTCCCTATAGATAGACACCACAGAGAGAACGGGCCGATATCCACCACGCGGGTCCAGGGAAAATTGGTGGTTGTACTTGTTACCCAACATCGTTGTTCGGTTTGTGGTAGATAAATAACGAACATCGATGTTGGGCTTTCGATTATGACATCGATGTCAACATCGATGTTTTTCTATAATATCGTTCATCCCTGCGCAGTGGTTAAAGCGACGCACCGCTAAACAATTAATCTAATACGCAGCGTTTGCGCCCCGTACCATAAGAAAAACTGTTTTTTTTTCTTTCAAATTAAAACTACAAATTATTTAAAAAATGAACTAGCACATTGAAGTGCGTGTTAAGACAAATCTACTAAGAAAATTTAGATGCGTAAATCGGGCTGGTTTGCCTGTAAAATGCAAATCTATGTTTTAAAAGAGGTTACCTTGATATTTTTTTCTCTGTTATAAAAGTTGACAAATCGTGTTTCTGCAACTAGCAAAATGAAGTCAATTAAATGAAAAATCATGTCATCAAATATCAATTTCATATGTTTCGTAATTGTTGGGAAAAATCATCGCCTTAAGAGCGTTTACGCCGCACACTAGCGCCACTAATGAAAAAAAAAACTTATCTAGTAATTAGAGATAGAAAATCAAATTATGCTCAACAAACTAAGACGTTACGGCCACTTTTAACTTTAACGCCATATTTAACTAAACTATAACATGTCAGGTGTTTATTAGGTGACGTAAAAATGTTAAATTACTTCATTCAGATAGTTTGTTGAGCATAATTTGATTTTCTATTTCTAATTACTAGATATGTTTTTTTTTTCATTGGCGGCGCTAGTGTGCGGCGTAAACGCTCTTAACGCGCCCGGTCTGTGAACAACATTCGCAAAGGCCGGTCATCGAATAGGTGACCAAAATTTTATCATCTCTGAGCTCCTTCGTGCTTTGTCGGTCGTTAACAACCGGCAATCCGGCAATTATTTATTTATTTAATAAATAAATAAATCCGCACTGGGCCCGCGTGGTGGTTATGACTACGTTCTCCCTATCCATGCATAGGGAAGGCTCGTGCCCCAGCAGTGGGGACATCAAATACCTAAGGTGTGATGTGAAATAATAGCCTAGGTCCAGCTGATACGGTTTGGTTGAACCAAAATAGTGTATTAAAGTAAATTTGAGTTTGTGTGGCTGTGCAAAACACTCGGCCCGTTACCCGAAAGTCCCAGGTTCAATTCCCAGGTCAGGCGATGTGTGCTTCGGATTTTTCGATGCATAGCCCGGGTTTGTGATCACCAACCCGCACTTGGCAAGCGTGGTGATTAAGCCATTATCCATCAATTGTAGCGATGACTTGATTCAATGATGGAGGCCTTTGCCCAGCAGTGGGACAGTAATAGGCTGTTTACTTTACTTTACTTCATTTTATTTTATTCACCTTTGTAGTTAATAAAACATAAGAAAAAATGTAACTAGTTTAATTAAAATAACTTTTTATTTTATGCCAATATTACGAAACAATTAGTAATGTATTAGATTTGTCTCTCTTAGAGAGGCCTCATGTACATTTTCTTAGTGTAAATAAATACTGACTGATGTTTTAAAATAATAAAATATTTAACTATTAATATAAATGTTACTGTAATGTCAACATCGCCAAAGACTATATATTATATTAATGGAATTTAATGATAATTAAAATAAAACTATGATAAAATAGCTGCTATGTTTTCTTTATTCAAAATCTGAGTGAACGAATCGTTAGTGCCTCTTTTTATTTGCCAGTCGATCACGTTAACGGTGATAGAAAACTTGCATAGCATTTTCGATCACAACGCCTCAGTGGCGGATGTTTCCCACTGTTCAGATTGATAGTCAGACTACGGGGTCGGCGTTCCTCGCTCTTTGAACGCTCGGCCCGATACCCAAAGGTCTGGGTTCAAGTCCCAGCTCGGGCAAAGGGTTGTAGCCTGAAGGCCATTAAAACCTCAGCAAGTCCACGGTCCACGGTAAATATTTATTTAAGTAAAATTTATAATTAAGCAGAAAAAACCTGTTTATAGATACAGGTTTTCACATATTATATTTTAAACATTAATAATTGCATAATCGATGTGATTATAAATGAATGTTATTGAACTGAATAATTTAGAAAGACTGATCCTTAGATAAATGACTGATCTCGCTGCACTCTACTAGATACCGCCGGCGGGCGTACTTATTAAATGCGGCAAAAGATACTACGCCGAAGTCGGCGTACCCGAGTCAGTCGCCACGCCAGCTGTCAGTCGCGTTGCAAACTGTGTGCGAGGTCATATACCGAAGTAAAATACCGATTTGCTTGGGTTTGCGTAGTTAAACTGTGTAAAAATAATACTAAAAGAAAATATAAGAAGGATGTTGCAGGGCTCCGTGGTTAAATAATAACACACTGGTTAATGTATCGGAGTATAATTTCTGACTAGTTTTAATAACTAAAAATACAAGTATATTGTATATTAATCTATAAACAAAGAAATTGGCGGGGGAGATTGTTGACTGTAGAAAGTCACGAAACAGGAACTAATAAGTTTTGCTTAATTTACATAAAATGTCTCTATATTAAATCACGTTATTAATTATCTCTATTAAATATCACGAACATTACGTGCTATGAATATTGTGCTGACGGCACATTACTTCCCCCTTAGAAAAAAAAAATAATAATAATATATAAATTACAAAATAACATTAATAAAAACAATGCATAGAACCCTAATTAAAATTACGAACAATAACTTAGTGGTATAGTAATAATAATTGCAACCTTGCAGACTGCGCGTAAATGAATAATGCTGATTCCGCGTCTTGTTCTGTCTGCTAGCGTCGATAATACTTCTTTATTCTGAACGTAAATGTGTGACATAATATGATAGGTGCGACTTATAACACTCTTGGGAACGTGATTATAAAGCGAATCTTACAGGCTGTCGAGAGATACGACCAGCTCGTGTGACAACGTTCTTATCTGGTCACGTGCTTACTATCTGCTTTGTCAGTGGTTCTTGATCGGCTTTCAGTAAGAACGCTGGTTTGATTCTGTCTATAGAGATTCTTACGCGTTTGTCGCCTTGCAATATTACGAAATTTTTATCACTTCTGTCAATGACTTGATACGGACCATCGTATGGAGGACTAAGACTAGGACGCAAACGATCACATCTCACGTACACATGTGAACATTTTGACAAGTGAGGATGAACGAAAGTATTGTTATTCGAGCTCTCTCTTTTGGGAATAGATATTGCTTTTGTAATATTTTCTCTCAGATTGGTAACGAAATCGTTAAACGTTTCCTGTTGTTCGCAACCGAAAAATTCTCCTGGTAGTTTAATCGTGGCGCCATATACCAATTCGGCGGCACTGAAACCAGTATCTTGACGAAAACAAGCACGAAGTCCCAATAAAACGGTTGGTAACTCTTCCATCCAGTTGGTTGTACTGCCTCTTGCGATCAATGCTGTCTTTAGCGTTCGATGTAAACGTTCCACCATGCCATTCGCCTTGGGATTATATGGAGTAGTTCGTACCTTATGAATACCCATTAGCTTGGCTAATTCTTTGAAAAGGTTTGACTCAAACTGTCTCCCCTGATCGGTTGTGATCTTCTCAGGACATCCAAATCGCGATATCCATCCTCCGTAAACGTGACGTGCGACTGATTCGGCTGTAATGTCTTCAACTGGAAAAACTTCGGGCCATGAAGTGCATCGGTCAATCATCGTGATTAAATACCTTTTATTCTGAGATACAGGTAACGGTCCTACAATGTCTAAATGAACGTGAGCAAAACGTTGAGCAGGCATAAACTTTCCGAGTGGCGAATTTGTATGTCTAAGCACCTTTGAGCGTTGACATTGTAAACATGACTCACACCATTTGTTTATATCCGTATTCATGTTAGGCCAAATGAACTTTGTATTAATCATTTGTCTCGATGTATTTTTTCCGGGATGGTTTAAACAATGTATGCCCTCAAATGCGGTCTTTCTGAATTCCTGAGGTAAGAACGGTCTTGTTTTTCCCGTAGAAACGTCGCAATACACCGGTATTCCGTGTTTATTTGATGTGGCCAAAATCATTTTTAATCTCGGATTTTTAATAAGTTCTTGGAGCTCGGGATCTAACTTTTGTTTAATAGACAACTCTTTGTAATCTATGTTGGACGGTATAGTTATTTCATCAACTGTCCTTGAGAGTGCATCTGCAACTACGTTGTCGTGACCGCTAATGTGACGTATATCGGTAGAGAATTGCGAAATGTATTCCAAGTATCTCACTCTACGTGGTGTGTCATTTAGTGACGGCTTTTTTGAAAACGAATGAACCAACGGTTTATGATCCGTGTAAATAATGAATTGCCGACCTTCTAGTAGTCGTTGAAAATATCGGACTGCTGCGAATATTCCTAATAGCTCCCGGTCGTAGGTTGAATACTTCATCTGAGCTGTAGTAAATGCTTTTGAGTAAAATCCTAGCGGCTTCCAACCTTGTTTACATTTTTGATGGAGCACGGCGCCCATACATTTTAAACTCGCATCAGTCAATAAGGCAAGTTCAGCTGTTGGAGAAGGGTGCGTCAAAATTGCGGCATCCAGAATGTTTTGTTTGCAACTCGAAAATGCCGATTCCGCTTCCTTCGTCCATTGAATAACGGAATTGTCGTTTTTCTTTGTTTGCTTTAAATAGTTGTTGAGAGGAACTTGATGTTGGGCAGCTAAACGTAGGCTTCCTCGATAAAAATTGACCATGCCCAAAAATCTTCTAAGCTCCTTAATGGTTTTAGGTTTAGGAAAATCTTTAATCGCCTGCACTTTCTCACTTGTGGGGCTGATGCCCTTACTTGAAATGTGGTAGCCCAAAAAATCCAATTCTTTCTTCCAAAATTCGCACTTTTCCAAGTTTATTGTAATGCTGTTCTCTTGAAGTCGCTTAAATATAATCTCCAAGTGTTCCTCATGCGTTGATTCTGTAGAACAGATTAGTAAATCATCTACGTAGGCAAACACGAAGTCTAAGTCGCCAAATATTGAATTCATAAACCTTTGAAATGTCTGTGCAGCATTACATAGACCAAACGGCATTCTGGGAAACTCAAATAGTCCAAATGGAGTAATTATCGCTGTTTTTTCTACGTCTGCAAACTCAATGCAATGAAAAGCTTTTTTGATATCAATTTTGCTAAATAAACACTTTCCTTGTGCGACGTACGTGAAATCTGTTAACCTTGGCAATGGATATCTGTCTGGAACTGTGGCTTTATTAAGCATGCGATAATCACCGCACGGTCGCCAGTCGCCATTCTTTTTCTTAACTATATGCAGAGGACTGGCCCAGGGGCTATTGGATGGTCTACATATTCCCATCTCCATCATTGTTTGAAATTCTTTCTTGGCCACCCGGTATTTATCCGGGGGTAGAGGTCGCGCACGAGCATACACTAGAGGGCCTTCCGTTACAATATGATGTTGCACTCCATGCTTTGGTTTGCACTTAAATGCTGTCAGGCGGGTCACGTCTGCGTACTTCTCAATGATCCGCCTAACGCTATCCGGAAGGCGGGAGTTAATAGTAGTGACGCTGCTATATCCTTCCGCTCGAGAAACAGTGGCTGGAGTTGATAATTGTGTTAGTCTATCAATCAATTTCATGCCATGAATATCTACCAAAAGTTTGTGATGTTCCAAAAAATCTGCGCCCAATATTGACATATTTACGTCTGCGACAATAAAAGTCCAGCGGTAGGGGCGTCGTAACCCTATGTTGAGCGAAAGCGTCTTTTCACCGTATGTCTTGATAGGGGTGCCATTAGCTGCGTATAAATTATAACTGTCAACTTGCTCTGTAATATTATGTGGTCTCTTGATAACCGAAATATTTGCTCCTGTATCAACCAAAAACCTTATGTCATTATCAGTATCTTTGACGGTAAGGCGGTTTGAAGGATTAACAGTACAGATTTCCGCCGGTGTCCGTACTGTAGTTAGTTTTCCGACTGCTTGCCAGCTTCTCAGGCGCACGGTTGTATGCACTTATGCGCGCGGTTTTTAAAATGCCGATGATAAAAACATACTTCATTCGATGCGGACCTTGACAATGACCGGCCTCGTGACCTAGATCGCGGTCGGTCGTAGCGCCTACGCTGAAATGAGCTACGTCGGCTGTGCTCGCTACGCAAACTTGCAATTTCCAACTGCATTTGAGCTATTTGCGATGTTAAATGCGTAACGATGTCTACTTGTGACGACCTTGAACTTGAGTTAAGCCTGGAGTTCTCTAGAATCTTGTCAGCCATCTCGCTCATCTTATCCAGAGTAAGGTTCTCTGTGACGGCTAAAACTGTGGTTACTGACGAAGGTAATTGACGTAACCAAAACAGTCGAATTGTATCGTCATTCATTTTCCCGCTGCTTATTTGCTTCATTCGGCGTAACAACTGAGACGGCCGTTGGTCACCGAGATCCATTTCGGCAAGAAGCTTCTGGAATTGCCTCTGCTCTGTTTCTTCGTAACAATTTATTAGGCGTTGTTTAATGCCCTCGTATCTTTGTTCTGCCGGTGGATTAATTAGCAAATCGCTCACTTGCTGTATCTCGTTTTTCCCCAATTTCGCGATGACCAAGTTGTACTTGTAATCGTCGCCTTGTTTCTGAGGTGCGACGATCGCTTCAAACTGGGTGAACCATAGCCGTGGTGAGTCTGTCCAAAAATCGGGAATGCGGTCACCAATGGAAATTGCTGCTATCTCCGGTGTCTCTGTGAGAAGACTGCTCCTGATGCACGTTGGTAGTGTGGGAGCCATTGTGGAAAATGAGCCAGAAATGTTATTTAATTCGTACCAGTGTGATGTAGTTCTTCTTCCGGGCGTGACTATGTCGGGCGATTCTTCCGGGCGTGGCTGTCGTTGGGCGATTCTTCCAGGCGTGACTTTCGTTGGGGTCACCAATTGTTGCAGGACTCCGTGGTTAAATAATAACACACTGGTTAATGTATCGGAGTATAATTTCTGACAAGTTTTAATAACTAAAAATACAAGTATATATATTAATCTATAAACAAAGAAATTGGCGGGGGAGATTGTTGACTGTAGAAAGTCACGAAACAGGAACTAATAAGTTTTGCTTAATTTACATAAAATGTCTCTATATTAAATCACGTTATTAATTATCTCTATTAAATATCACGAACATTACGTGCTATGAATATTGTTCTGACGGCACAAAGGACACCGTTCTTACACACACTACAATATTGAGTTGCCGCATTCACGGAGCTATTGTTTCTAGGTAGCGCGGTATCTAGCCAGTCGAGTCTCTAGTATATACAATTTTCTATATGCATTCATCTAATGACTGATCATATCAAAAATACAATAAAACTCCATGACAATGACATGACAATGACATGACATTCAAAGTATTCTTTTTCAGAACCGTGCAAATAAATCTGACAGATAGGTTTTTAAATTACCAAGGAGGCTAGATGCATAGCAAAAACATAACATTGAGTAAATTGCAACGAGAGGACTTCTTGGCGGGAAACTGAAGAGTCATGTCTGCGGTTTTGTTTTATTTTCTAAAATTTGTGTTATGTCGAATATTAATGTGAAATAATGGTGGATTATTAACCGTTAAGAGCGTTTACGCCGTACACTAGCGCCACTAATGAAAAAAAAAACTTATCTAGTAATTCGAGATAGAAAATCAAATTATGCTCAACAAACTATTTGACTGAAGTAATTTAGCATTTTTACGTCACCTAATGAACACCTCACATGTTATGGTTTAGTTAAATAAGACGTTACGGCCACTTTTAACTATAACGCCATATTTAACTAAACCATAACATGTCAGGTGTTCATTAGGTGACGTAAAAATGCTAAATTACTTCATTCAGATAGTTTGTTGAGCATCATTTGATTTTCTATCTCTAATTACTAGATATGTTTTTTTTTCATTGGCGGCGCTAGTGTGCCGCGTAAACGTTCTTAAGTGTTCGTGAGTGTGCATGAGTGTTGGCAAAATGAAACAAAACAGTGCAACGTCACTTTTCAAATTCTCTCGAGAAGTCCGCCCGAGGACTTAGTAAAGCCTCACATCTTTACTAAGATACTCGAAGGGTCGGGGGTATATCATTTCTCACTTCTCATTTCTATTATCATTCATCATCATCACAGGAATGAAATATTGTTTATTTATGTATTACTTGTAAGTAAAATTACTCTGACACTGGCTAAATTTGCTAATCGCACAAAGCCATCAACTAAAGGAAAAAAAATAAAAATAAAAATTGCAACGACAACGTTTCAGTGTGTTTCGATTGGATGCATAGCCCGACAGGCTTATTACCGAAAAAACCAACCAGTTGCTAATTGTAGAATTGCAACGTGACTACTCTAGTTGCGGTTGATAAGTTGGTATTACGGACACAAATCGCTTAATGATCGCTCGCTTAGTGCATTTTTTTTATACTTAGCTCCGCAAATGACTCCATCCCACCTGATGTTAAGTGGAAATGAAGTCCAGACACGAAGACAACTGGTGCAGCGTGGAAACAAACGTAGCATCAGTCAATTTCACTCTGCCGGCCCACAAGGTGCTTCTTCACGCCTCTCTTGAAGGACCCCAAATCATAGGAAGGACGGAAAACGTGTGCTGGTCTACCAGCCATAATAGTCTACTATTCCATCTTTTGGAGGTGCGACAAAGAAACGAGTCTCCAAATTTCTTTGTGCGCGATGGGATATTTGAGACAGTGAAGCGGTGACTCCGAAGAGCAGCACGTGTACTCCTATGAAGAAAGGGAGAAGGTGGGATGAGGTCAAAGAGCTCTTCAGAGCACTCGTCATGGTATAAGCGGTAAAACACGCTGAGTGACGCAACATCTCTAATTGCAGAGATTCAAGAGTATTTGCCACTTCTGCATTGCCGATAATGGGTTCAGCGCGACGCTGCAATCTGTCCAAGGCATCGAAAAGGTATTTTGCGGAACCGTCCCAGATGTGCGAGCAATACTCCACGCAAGACCGTACCTGTGTCTTGTGCAAAAGGCACAACTGGTCCGGCGTAAAGAATCGCCGCACTCTGTTCAGAATTCCGAGTATTCGTGAGGCTGTTTTGATCACGGCTTCGATGTAGTCCCTATAGTTCAGATCGCAGCGTATCGTCATACCGAGCATGTTGATACTGCTCTGCAAGCGTAGAGATGTACCCTGAAGAGTTGGAAGGGGAAGGAATGGTGACTTTTTTGCCGTGAACGCGCACACCTGTGTTTTCTTGGCATTGAACTCTACTAGATTATTGGTGCCCCAATTAGATATGAGGTCCAATACCCGATTGAGCTCAATGACAAGATTCACTCGATTCACTTCGGTTTCGACCCGCCCTGCCGCTGGGTGACCGTTACATCCTCCATGGACCGTACTATTATCTGCATAGCAATGAATATTTCCAAGTGGAAGCATATCATGGATATGCAGAAGAAACAGCGTGAGGGATAGAACGGACCCCCGAGGGACACAAGCGTTCACTGACATGAGCCGCGAAGCGCATCCATCAGATATAACACGGATTCTGCGCTCATGCAGAAAGCCAGCGACCCAGTTGCAGAACTGAGTAGGCAGATCGTATGCCGGGAGCTTGGAGAGTAGAGCTTTGCGATTAATATGAATTATAAGAAATAGGTAGGTAGTAAATCTACAGAAAACAAACCGTAACACACTAACAAATAACTTTATTTCCGATTTACAAAAGGTGCTTTTCTACATAGACAAATGCTAATTCTAAACCTAGGACTAAACACTTAATATGTGACAACCGTTCGCGCCGCTTGTCGAGCCAAAAGTGCTGCACTGCTGCCGCGCCGCCGACCGCCATCCATCCCTAGTATATACAATTTTCTTTATGATCCATCCGGTCACTGGGTTGAGGTTGCCGGGCGAAGAGTCACTTTACCGACCCGAGTCGGAAGGTGTCAATAAAACAGACTAGTACATGTGGTGCCATCTCTGATTTTATTGAATATCCAATAGTATGTACCTAACATTTACATACGTTGATCGATCGATTTGAGTCCGTAATACCAATTTATCAACCGCAACTAGAGCAGTCACAACTGGTTGCTTTTTTTGGTAATTTATTTTTCTTGTTTTCTTGTTCAGTCCATACAGCCAAATCTTTAATGAATTTTTCCTAATTTTAATATTATTCATTTAATGATTAATGAATATAATATAAGCCTGCCAGTTTGTGATCAGGATCACCATCCCGCATTTGGCAAGCGTGGTGATTAAGTCATTACCCAGCAATTATAGATAGGGAAGACTTGATTTCAATGAAAAGATCATATAGTATCGATCTATTGTATTAGGATCCGGAACAAAAATGCATCTCGAAAGTGCCTGTTGGTTCATACCTATACATTTAAATTTCGAACAACTAAATCTGAAAAAACGTTGGATAGCATCAACAACTTTAGCTTACTGTGAACCTTAAATCTTAAACATAAAGATTAAATTAGGGTTGCAAAATATTTATACTTACTTAATTAACATTTACTGTCATCACCACAAAAGTCATTGTGGCTCCGACCTCCGTGGCGCATACATTTTATCTACTCTGTGTCCGTGGCCCCATAGTCGCGTACCGTTTTTCAAGCACTCATCAAGGATACACTGCTATTTTTATCAGCTAGGGTGTGTATGATGTCGAAAGCCTTAGGACATCACAATCTATATCTAATAGGAACCTTTAAACGAGTAATTCTTGTATATATGTATATATATAATCCGACTGCCGTACTCAGAGACGTCTAATAAGTTTTAATGACAATTAAATGTCTTGCCTTCTCTTTTTAGCATTATACAAAAGAAAGTGACAGCAAGAGACTTAATTGTCATTAAAACTTAATTGACGTCTCTGAGTACGGCATCAGTTTATCTCGGAAACGTAATACTAAAAATACCTACTACTTACCTAGATTTATCAAGTGGAAGACTCACTTTGGGTCTCTGCGCCTATGGAGTGAGTAAGTAAGTATTTTCAATTCCGATACTAATTTATCAATTTAGATTAGTTGTACAGAATTAGATTAGATAGACATCTGTTGATTAGTTGTTATTTAAGATTAGATTTGTTACAAAAACACAAATGTTGAAAAAGTTTCCACGAGCAGGATTTGAACATGCACCCTTCTGACATACCGGGTCAGGTGCTCTCCCAATTGAGCTATCGTAGCCTGCCGAAATTATTCAACACTATTTACTTTTTTACTTTGAAAGTCAGAGGCGCCCATTCAATGTCAACAACTACCGTCATTAACATCCGATCATAATATTTTTACAAGTAGGTACTAAAGATCAGAGAAGTAGGTAGGCAAGCTATTTATAAAATGTTTTTGTTTTGTTTTTATAATTTGTTCGAAAAAAAATTTGCGTTAAAAATTATATAAACAAAAAAAAACATTTTATTAGATTATTTAATTTTTGAAATTGTATTATTAAGACTGCAAAAACGCAAAAACAATCTATAAATAAATCCGGCATTATTCGCGTACCACAGACAACGTACGAAGCACACGCCACAGGTTCAAAAACCACATGGCCCTGTTTCTGTTTTCAGCGGAAGCGCGAGGTAAACCGTTTCTCGTATACAACCTGCTTTCTCGAAATAGAAACAAGGATAATGTTTTTCTGTAACTTAGTAAGTAACTAGTACTTTTGTTTGTTTTATTATGCAGAATTGCAGAGGATTGTTGGGATTATATACCGGAAATCCTAAACAGCAAGTGCTCATTTCACTCTTCATTTTTAAGCACGATTTAAAGCGTGATTTGAACGGTGTCTCTTTTGACACTTATTAGGTTCTCAAAGTAGTTAAAACTTTCCATTATTTATTATTCATTACTATTTTTACTATGAGTTAGGTAGGTCTTAAACTAGTATTGCACAAATTAGTGAACATCAAATCAAATCAAATATATTTATTGCGAACAGGTGGAAGTTGGTTTTACACATAGTACTTATAAATAGTTCAGGCATATTCTGTCTTACTGACATGCATCATTCAGTATAAAAAAGGAAATCTTAAAATATTAAAGAATAATTGCAATAAAAAAATAAAAAGAAAAGAATTTAAACGAAATGTCAATTTGAAAATAAAAAATAATAACATTATATTTCAGTGTGTCTTTTTGTTTTTTTTTTTAAAGCCACCTTTGAAGATTTTAAAATTGAGCTTTAGGAAGGAATCCGGATCTTAAAGACCACTTGTACATGTCCGTTTTTTTCACCGGACAACGGTACGTTGTTTTCGCCCAATTTGCGGTGGTGTATGGTTTTATAACGTATGTGTGTGTACACGCACCGGACAGTTCGCCGGATGCACCTCTGCCTACCATCGGCGTAACGGACAACGGTCCAGCGTAAAAAAAAGCGGTCACCTATGCCAGTGTATTGGCGCGTGTCGACGCTGCCGGGGACGTATAGCCGGTTTTCAGTAAATTGAGTGCCGTCTTGTACTTGCGTTTAAAATGGAAGATTGACATGGACAAAACTCCTTAATTTCTTTTTAAGTTTAAAATAAAATATTTCACTACTTACTAAATGTTTTTAAGGAGGACTACGGTAATTGGCATTCTCGCTTAGTTTTTCGCTTCTAGCTTCTTAATAGTGATCGTATTGCAATAACATTCTCCTTACCTAACCTGTAGGATATCCGTTTTTTGTCGGTCCGTTGTCCGGTGAAAAAAACGGATGTGTACAAGCGGCCTAAGAGTGCAGGATGAGTGGAGAGCCTAAAGCGAGTTTTATTTGTCTATGAAATCCAAAATTTGTATGGGAGCAACGCTGAGTGAATAGTGCGGGTTTATTTTTACTAAAACGAGTATTCCCACTGTGGATCGAACCTGAGATACCTCTAGGCCTGAGAACAGTGGTCAAACCACTGACCAAAGTGGCGGTAGGTCAGATTGCTTATGTTAAAAATAAATAACCACGGTGAATGCTCTGAGGAGCTCTTTGACCTCATTCCTCCCTCTCCATTCCTTTCCAGATCGACGCGTGCAGGTCTTAGAAGCCACCCTCATACCGTGTGCTGACCATGAAGACACGTACCTACCTAAAAGTTTGGATAATCGTTCCTTTGCCGAACTGCCCGTATGTGGAATGCGCTTCCCGCACACGTGTTTCCCTCCTCTTTCTCTCCCGGGTTATTTAAGCGGGGCGTGAAAAAGTTTTTATGCAGGCCGCCATAGTGTGAGCGTTCGGCTTCTTGGGGTTCACTGGCTGCTTTTCATCAGGCAGCAGGGTGAGGCCATTTTGGCGTGCCACAATAGAAAGTAAAAAAAAATTACTATCGCATCGACGAATCGCAACATCGAACACAGTTATTAAAAACTACACTTTGCTAAACTTTATTAACTAATCTGAGGTCCTAATAACTTTCACCATAGGATGTTACATATTTGTATATGTACTGTGGTGTGGGTATAAGTAATAACACCACTTTCATTTAACTTTGTGTATTATCATTAAATATTACAGTTTATTTTATTATCGATCTCCGAGCACCTCGGCTCTTAGCCGGGCTGTCTAGCTCCTGTCCACTGTCTCTGTCTCCCACTGTCTGCGACTGTGTCAAACCATTGCAAACCTTTTTAATTACTTATTCGATGATTCCAATACTCATCCAAACTAAAGAGGCTTACATACAAATAAATTAAACTGACTTTTACTATGAGCTATATAACCTCCTTACAGTACCTACCAACTAAGGTATTAGTTATTACAGAACATTCTAAGATTTATAGCTAACTAAGTAAAAACCTAATAAATAGTTGTACAAAGATTACAGATATTACAATAAAGGAGGTTCTTACCTACCGTAGATATATCTATATCTACAGCTTCATCATTCATAGCTTTAGTTATTATTCTGAGGCTTCATGGGTAAGTAAGAAACAATTTCATAAAAAAAATGCCAAAAAACAAAAGAAATAATAATCATAATGCCTTAAGTATGCCGTATGTACGCAACTCCATGGAATATTAGAGAAAAAAGTCGCGAAGCTAAACCATAAACCTCAGAACAATAATAAACCCCTTAAATAATTATTATTTCTAATCTAATCAGGCATAATGTTTCAATCATCAAAATGGCGGATCGCTGCTGTCAAAACATTATAAGTAATTAAGGCGCGAAACCAATTGTCACGCGCGAATGTCAGATGATAATGCAGTTATGGCGATGGATATTATGATAAAGAGGGCTGGGGTGGTTTTACGGCCATTTATTTTGATTAGATTCTGATAGAGTGCATTTTAATGTTGAGAAGAGCAAAGTTCAGTAGTGTTCAAAGTACAGAGGTTCGCAATCATAGAATGCACCTTGCGTTTCAATAGTTTTATTTTTTTTATTTGAGCCAATGTATTATTTTAAATAAGACATCATTCTCAACTTATAGATTGTAGTCACATCAGAATCACTTACCTACGTTAAATATCTTACAATTCTCCTCCTTTACTTAAAACATTTGTAACTTTTTAATATTGTTGTCTATCATCTTACTTTAAGTTACCTATTTATTAACATTAATATTAATTTAAAAACGTTAAACCTCATTCCTTATTTAGTGCAAAAGAAACCGCTATTAATTTATTTTTTATTTGAATGTTAAATTCAATTCAACCTCTTTTTTTAAGAAACACCATTTGTTTGGATGCATTTTGAGATTTTGATTTGCCGTTTGGTAAGTAAGAAAGGAAAATAAAAAACGTAAAAATAAATTTACTTATCACAAAGTAATTCGTATTTTAATTTAGTTAATCAGAAATGATTAAATAAGTATACAAAAACAGCTCTAAAAAGCAAGAAATAATATTAAAATCATATTATTAACTATCGAGATACGCATAGGTACTGTAGTGATCGGGACTGCTTGGAGGCGCGAACCTACTGGCAGCCGTCGCGTTCTTCTGACGACTGTATTTCAAAATACGACGTCAGGCGACGAAACAAAAAGAAGAGAAGACTTAAACTTCATCCGCCGAAGCGACATCATTCTATTTAATTTTTTATTCATTTTCTATAATAATACGAATATATTATTAATTGATTGAAGTATCTTATTCTTACGCCCCCAAAATAAGTAACAGTCAACGCGATTGTTATAGTACCTATCAGTTTATTGAATGGCCACTTAATCAACTATTAATACCCATTATGTAACATGTTGGTATAAGAAATCGTTGCATAATTCCATCAATATGTTACTCTAAAGAGACCTTCGACATTATTAACACCTATTAACGAACTACTATATGGCTCATGGGGGAGGGAGGGGGGGGGGGGGCGATCAGACGGAGGAAGACAATCATCACTAGGTATCGCATTTTTATGGATAGGGAGAACGGGCCATAAACCACCACGCAGGCCCATTGCGGATTGGTGGTTGTTAACGACTGCTAATGCAGCCGGGACCGACGGCTTTACGTGCCTTCCGACTCATGGAGGAGCTCGAGATGACACATTTTTTGTCACCCATCCGATGATAGGCCTTTGCGTAACTTGCTTAACCTCAGCAACAACGGAAGTAAAACAATAAAACAACTTTATTAAACTCAAATAACATTTATTTCGGATATGTAAAATTCAAAATACTCAGTAGAAAACGAAAAACTAAATAAAAGTAAGTTTAAAAATAATAAGAACATTGTGTCGCTAGTGCTTCGGTCTTCAAGAACTCATCACCAGTTGTCTCGACTCTGACTCCTGACTCAGTTTGATCATTGTAGCTGACGAGAAAATTCTTCCTTCATAGCAATCGGGTAACTAGTTAGTTGGTAGTCAGTTGAGGAACTCATATAGGTACTCCCTCAGAATAATAACTAAAGCTTTAGAAACCGGACTAAAATAGCAAAGGTGTCACCACATTTGTGACGTCATATTTGAGGTAATGTAGTGAGTGACTATAAAAAGGACTCAAAGATTTTTTTGATCACCGATTATCTGATGACCGTTTGACATAACAATACAAAAAAATAAAAACTAAGTGTCAACCATTTGTCGCACTCCAACCTCCTTTTCTAGCCATAAGATAGAACGGAACTAAACATAGTTGCACGATTTTTATTTTAGCCATCCTTAGTTATTGTTCTGAGGGTACTCCTAACTACCTGTCAAAATGTTCTCTAGTCTATGGAATAGCGCACGCTTCTGTTTCATCTTGATCTTGATCATCAACCAATTTTTATATTACATAAAATCGTGTTTAAGTCGGAATTTAAAAAACTTTAATGTTTTAATGTCGTTTTGTATTTTTAAATGCTTTCGAAATAATCAGTACTGGTTAGTACTGGTTAGCTTTTAAACCCTATTATTGGTTAAAAGAGTGGGTAAGTGGATTCGAGGGTACCTACATAGTTACTAGCATGTTTACAGTGTCTTACACAGGGCCAAATAAGTATTACAAGATAGAAGATAGAAGCATAGTGGTAAGCTGGAATTTCATTTATAATTTTACGATTTCTGTTCTCGACTTTGTCAATAATATGAGCTAGAACTTGTACTAGTGATTGACGTTGCAGAGCGACGGTGTTTGGATCAGTGTCGGCCACCTTTATGGCCTTCGCTGTGTTTATCGCAAGAATGACCTCCGGCGTTCTTGCTTCCGTTTTGTTTACCACAGGTATGACCTCCGGCTTTCTGGCCTCCATTATGTTTTTCGTCAGAATGACCTCCGGCTTTCTGGCATCCACTATGTTTTTCGCAAGAATGGCCTCCGGCTTTCTGGCCTCCGTCGTGTTTACCACAGGTATGACCTGCGCCATTCTGGCCTCCATTGTTTTGACCGCCATTGTGGCCCCCGTTGTTCTGGCCTTCATTGTTTTGACCTCCATTATGGCCTCCTTTGTTTTCACCACCGTTATGCGCTCCGGTGTTCTTGCCTCCATTGTGTTTACCACAGGTATGACCTGCGCCATTTTGGCCTCCATTGTTTTGACCTCCGTTATGGCCTCCGTTGTGTTTACCACAGGTATGACCTGCGCCATTTTGGCCTCCATTGTTTTGACCTCCGTTATGGCCTCCGTTGTTCTGACCTTCTTTGTTTTGACCTCCGTTATGGGCTCCGGTTTTCTTGCCTCCGTTGTGTTTACCACAGGTATGACCTGCGCCATTCTGGCCTCCGTGGTTTTGACCTCCGTTATGGTTTCCGTTGTTTTGACCTCCATTGTTATGACCGCCGTTACGGCCTCCTGTGTTTTGACCTCCGTTATGGGCTCCGGTGTTCTTGCCTCCGTTGTGTTTACCACAGGTATGACCTGCGCCATTCTGGCCTCCATTGTTTTGACCTCCGTTATGGCCTCCGTTGTTTTGACCTCCATTGTTTTGACCGCCGTTATGGCCTCCTTTGTTTTCACCACCGTTATGCGCTCCAGTGTTCTTGCCTCCGTTGTGTTTACCACAGGTATGACCTGCGCCATTTTGGCCTCCATTGTTTTGACCTCCGTTATGGCCTCCGTTGTGTTTATCACAGGTATGACCTGCGCCATTTTGGCCTCCATTGTTTTGACCTCCGTTATGGCCTCCGTTGTTCTGACCTCCTTTGTTTTGACCTCCGTTATGGGCTCCGGTGTTCTTGCCTCCGTTGTGTTTACCACAGGTATGACCTGCGCCATTCTGGCCTCCGTGGTTTTGACCTCCGTTATGGTTTCCGTTGTTTTGACCTCCATTGTTTTGACCGCCGTTATGGCCTCCTGTGTGTTGACCTCTGTTATGGGCTCCGGTGTTCTTACCTCCGTTGTGTTTACCACAGGTATGACCTGTGCCATTCTGGCCTCCGTGGTTTTGACTTCCGTTATGGTCTCCGTTGTTTTGACCTCCATGGTTTTGACCGCCGTTATGGCCTCCGTTGTGTTTACCACAGGTATGACCTGCGCCATTCTGGCCTCCATTGTTTTGACATCCGTTATGGCCTCCGTTGTTCTGGCCTCCATTGTTTTGACCGCCGTTATGGGCTCCTTTGTTTTCGCCTCCGTTATGGGCTCCGGTGTTCTTGCCTCCATTGTGTTTACCACAGGTATGACTTGCGCCATTCTGGCCTCCATTTTTTTGACCTCCGTTATGGCCTCCGTTGTTCTGACCTCCATTGTTTTGACCGCCGTTATGGCCTCCTTTGTTTTCACCTCCGTTATGGGCTCCAGTGTTCTTGCCTCCGTTGTGTTTACCACAGGTATGACCTGCGCCATTCTGACCTCCATTGTTTTGACCTCCGTTATGGCCTCCGTTGTTCTGACCTCCATTGTTTTGACCGCCATTATGGCCTCCTTTGTTTTGACCTCCGTTATGGGCTCCGGTGTTCTTGCCTCTGTTGTGTTTACCACAGGTATGACCTGCACCGTTAATTCCACCGTTGTTTCCTTGATGTGTGTGCTTTCTATCTTTCCTCAAAATATATTCAGACGATTCTTCTGAGCTACCCTTTTCATTTTTTGGTTTGTTATTTTTCTTCCAATTCTTATAAGATCTCGATTTTTCGTCTGTTTCCCGAGTTGCACCTTTTTTAGCATTGTTGTACTTGGTATGCTTGCTTTTTGATCCTCTCTCTCGCGAATTATTGTCGATTTCAATAGTGCCTTCTCGAGTTGTTTTTTTTTGCGAGATTTTTCTAGTATGCACATTTTCCCCATGCTCATTCACAGTCTGTTGTGTGCTCTTTCCGTCGGTGATGTATTTGGAGCTTATCTGATGTTTGCACGCATCATTAGAGTCGTCATGCTTTTCAGTTCTTCCATAGCGGTTTTTTGTGGTTTCTGATCTTTTTCTTGTATCTGCGTTCTCTGTATTTTCAGCCGCAGTCAGTTGCGTTCTCTTTCCGTCAGTGATGTAGTTGAAACTTTTTTGGTGTGTCTTCACAACTTGTGAATCGTCACGTCTTTCATTTCTTCCATAGCGGTTTTTTGTGATTTTTGATCTCTTTCTTGTATCTGCGTTCTCTGTATTTTCAGCCGCAGTCTGTTGCGTTCTCTTTCCGTCAGTGATGTAGTTGAAACTTTTTTGGTGTGTCTTCACAACTTGTGAATCGTCACGTCTTTCATCTCTTTCCTGGCAGTTTTCTGTGATTTGTGATCTCTTTCTTGTAACTACGTTGCCTGTCTTCTCATCCGCAGTCTGTTGCGTTCTCTTTCCGTCAGTAATATAATTGGTATTTTTTTGATTTGACTTCACAACTTTTGAATCGTCACGTTTTTCATGTCTTCCACGGCAGTTTTCTGTGATTTGTAATCTGTTTCTTGTAACTACGTTGCCTGTCTTCTCATCCGCAGTCTGTTGCGTTCTCTTTCCGTCAGTGATGTAGTTGGAACTTTTTTGGTGTGTCTTCACAACTTGTGAATCGTCACGTTTTTCATCTCTTCCTTTGCAGTTTTCTGTGATTTGTGATCTGTTTCTTGTAACTACGTTGCCTGTCTTCTCATCCGCAGTCTGTTGCGTTCTCTTTCCGTCAGTGATGTAGTTGGAACTTTTTTGGTGTGTTTTCACAACTTGTGAATCGTCACGTTTTTCATCTTTACCGTGGCAGTTTTCTGTGATTTGTGATCTCTTTCTTGTAACTACGTTGCCTGTCTTCTCATCCGCAGTCTGTTGCGTTCTCTTTCCGTCAGTGATGTAGTTGGAACTTTTTTGGTGTGTCTTCACAACTTGTGAATCGTCACGTTTTTCATCTCTTCCTTTGCAGTTTTCTATGATTTGTGATCTCTTTCTTGTAACTACGTTGCCTGTCTTCTCATCCGCAGTCTGTTGCGTTCTCTTTCCGTCAGTGATGTAGTTGGAACTTTTTTGGTGTGTCTTCACAACTTGTGAATCGTCACGTTTTTCATCTTTACCGTGGCAGTTTTCTGTGATTTGTGATCTCTTTCTTGTAACTACGTTGCCTGTCTTCTCATCCGCAGTCTGTTGCGTTCTCTTTCCGTCAGTGATGTAGTTGGAACTTTTTTGGTGTGTCTTCACAACTTGTGAATCGTCACGTTTTTCATCTCTTCCTTTGCAGTTTTCTATGATTTGTGATCTCTTTCTTGTAACTACGTTGCCTGTCTTCTCATCCGCAGTCTGTTGCGTTCTCTTTCCGTCAGTGATGTAGTTGGAACTTTTTTGGTGTGTCTTCACAACTTGTGAATCGTCACGTTTTTCATCTTTACCGTGGCAGTTTTCTGTGATTTGTGATCTCTTTCTTGTAACTACGTTGCCTGTCTTCTCATCCGCAGTCTGTTGCGTTCTCTTTCCGTCAGTGATGTAGTTAGAACTTTTTTGGTGTGTCTTCACAACTTGTGAATCGTCACGTTTTTCATCTCTTCCTTTGCAGTTTTCTATGATTTGTGATCTGTTTCTTGTAACTACGTTGCCTGTCTTCTCATCCGCAGTCTGTTGCGTTCTCTTTCCGTCAGTGATGTAGTTGGAACTTTTTTGGTGTGTCTTCACAACTTGTGAATCGTCACGTTTTTCATCTTTACCGTGGCAGTTTTCTGTGATTTGTGATCTCTTTCTTGTAACTACGTTGCCTGTCTTCTCATCCGCAGTCTGTTGCGTTCTCTTTCCGTCAGTGATGTAGTTGGAACTTTTTTGGTGTGTTTTCACAACTTGTGAATCGTCACGTTTTTCATCTTTACCGTGGCAGTTTTCTGTGATTTGTGATCTCTTTCTTGTAACTACGTTGCCTGTCTTCTCATCCGCAGTCTGTTGCGTTCTCTTTCCGTCAGTGATGTAGTTGGAACTTTTTTGGTGTGTCTTCACAACTTGTGAATCGTCACGTTTTTCATCTTTACCTTGGTAGTTTTCTGTGATTTGTGATCTCTTTCTTGTAACTACGTTGCCTGTCTTCTCATCCGCAGTCTGTTGCGTTCTCTTTCCGTCAGTGATGTAGTTGGAACTTTTTTGGTGTGTCTTCACAACTTGTGAATCGTCACGTTTTTCATCTTTACCGTGGCAGGTTTCTGTGATTTGTGATCTCTTTCTTGTAACTACGTTGCCTGTCTTCTCATCCGCAGTCTGTTGCGTTCTCTTTCCGTCAGTGATGTAGTTGGAACTTTTTTGGTGTGTCTTCACAACTTGTGAATCGTCACGTTTTTCATCTCTTCCTTTGCAGTTTTCTATGATTTGTGATCTCTTTCTTGTAACTACGTTGCCTGTCTTCTCATCCGCAGTCTGTTGCGTTCTCTTTCCGTCAGTGATGTAGTTGGAACTTTTTTGGTGTGTCTTCACAACTTGTGAATCGTCACGTTTTTCATCTTTACCGTGGCAGTTTTCTGTGATTTGTGATCTCTTTCTTGTAACTACGTTGCCTGTCTTCTCATCCGCAGTCTGTTGCGTTCTCTTTCCGTCAGTGATGTAGTTAGAACTTTTTTGGTGTGTCTTCACAACTTGTGAATCGTCACGTTTTTCATCTCTTCCTTTGCAGTTTTCTATGATTTGTGATCTGTTTCTTGTAACTACGTTGCCTGTCTTCTCATCCGCAGTCTGTTGCGTTCTCTTTCCGTCAGTGATGTAGTTGGAACTTTTTTGGTGTGTCTTCACAACTTGTGAATCATCACGTTTTTCATCTTTACCTTGGCAGTTTTCTGTGATTTGTGATCTGTTTCTTGTAACTACGTTGCCTGTCTTCTCATCCGCAGTCTGTTGCGTTCTCTTTCCGTCAGTGATGTAGTTGGAACTTTTTTGGTGTGTTTTCACAACTTGTGAATCGTCACGTTTTTCATCTTTACCGTGGCAGTTTTCTGTGATTTGTGATCTCTTTCTTGTAACTACGTTGCCTGTCTTCTCATCCGCAGTCTGTTGCGTTCTCTTTCCGTCAGTGATGTAGTTGGAACTTTTTTGGTGTGTCTTCACAACTTGTGAATCGTCACGTTTTTCATCTTTACCTTGGCAGTTTTCTGTGATTTGTGATCTCTTTCTTGTAACTACGTTGCCTGTCTTCTCATCCGCAGTCTGTTGCGTTCTCTTTCCGTCAGTGATGTAGTTGGAACTTTTTTGGTGTGTCTTCACAACTTGTGAATCGTCACGTTTTTCATCTTTACCGTGGCAGGTTTCTGTGATTTGTGATCTCTTTCTTGTAACTACGTTGCCTGTCTTCTCATCCGCAGTCTGTTGCGTTCTCTTTCCGTCAGTGATGTAGTTGGAACTTTTTTGGTGTGTCTTCACAACTTGTGAATCGTCACGTTTTTCATCTCTTCCTTTGCAGTTTTCTATGATTTGTGATCTGTTTCTTGTAACTACGTTGCCTGTCTTCTTATCCGCAGTCTGTTGCGTTCTCTTTCCGTCAGTGATGTAGTTGGAACTTTTTTGGTGTGTCTTCACAACTTGTGAATCGTCACGTTTTTCATCTCTTCCTTTGCAGTTTTCTGTGATTTGTGATCTGTTTCTTGTAACTACGTTGCCTGTCTTCTCATCCGCAGTCTGTTGCGTTCTCTTTCCGTCAGTGATGTAGTTGGAACTTTTTTGGTGTGTTTTCACAACTTGTGAATCGTCACGTTTTTCATCTTTACCGTGGCAGTTTTCTGTGATTTGTGATCTCTTTCTTGTAACTACGTTGCCTGTCTTCTCATCCGCAGTCTGTTGCGTTCTCTTTCCGTCAGTGATGTAGTTGGAACTTTTTTGGTGTGTCTTCACAACTTGTGAATCGTCACGTTTTTCATCTCTTCCTTTGCAGTTTTCTATGATTTGTGATCTGTTTCTTGTAACTACGTTGCCTGTCTTCTCATCCGCAGTCTGTTGCGTTCTCTTTCCGTCAGTGATGTAGTTGGAACTTTTTTGGTGTGTCTTCACAACTTGTGAATCGTCACGTTTTTCATCTCTTCCTTTGCAGTTTTCTATGATTTGTGATCTCTTTCTTGTAACTACGTTGCCTGTCTTCTCATCCGCAGTCTGTTGCGTTCTCTTTCCGTCAGTGATGTAGTTGGAACTTTTTTGGTGTGTCTTCACAACTTGTGAATCGTCACGTTTTTCATCTTTACCGTGGCAGTTTTCTGTGATTTGTGATCTCTTTCTTGTAACTACGTTGCCTGTCTTCTCATCCGCAGCCTGTTGCGTACACTTTCCGTCAGTAATATAATTGGTACTTTTTTTATTTGACTTTACATTTTGTGAATCGTCACGTCTTTCAGTTGTTCCATAACGGTTTTGCTTAAGTTCCGATATTTGTCTTATGTTTACGTTGTCTGTTTGCTCAGTTCCAGTCTGTTGCGTGCTCTTTCCATCAGTTCTATAGTTGGTACTGTTTTGTTTTGTCGACGCTGTTTGTGAATTGTCACGCTTTATAGTTGTTCCTTGATCGTTTGACGTTATATCCGATATTTGTCTTATATTGACATTGTCGGTGCGCTGAGCTGCGGTTTGCTGGGTGATCTTTCCGTCGGAATTGTAATTTGTATTCTTTTGATTGATATACGCATTCTGTGAATTATCCTGGCGTATACTTACTCCTTGATCATTCGATGTTAGTTCCGATATTTGTCTTTGGTTTACGTTGTATGTTTGCTCATTTCCGGTTTGCTGAGTGCTTTTTCCGTCGCATAAATAGTTTGTATTCTTTTGATTTTTATACGCATTTTGTGAATCATCATGACGTATACTTATACCTTGATCGTTTGAAGTGATTTCTGTTTTTTTTCGTGAATTGAGGATGTCTGTTCTCGAGTCTTCTGTTTGCTGAGTGCTCTTTCCATCAGTGCGATAATTGGTACATTTTTGATTTACTGACTCAATTTGTGAATCATCATGTTTTTCAGTTGTTCCCTGCTGATTTGCTTTGATTTCCGATATTTTTCGTAAATTAACTGTGTCTGAAAATGCATCTTCGGTTTGCGTAGTGCTCTTTCCGTCGGAGATATAGTTAGTACTCCTTTGAGCCGTAGACCCATTTTGTGAATTGTCACGTTTTTCAGTTGTTCCCTGACTGTTTGTCGTGATATCCGAAATTTTTCTTGAGTTGACTTTGTCTAATATTTCAGCTCCAGTTTGCTGGGTACACTTTCCATCACTGATATAGTTTGAACATTTTTGATATACCGTCGCACTTTGTGAATTGTCATGTTTTTCAATTGTACCTTGCTGGTTTGCTATGATTTCCGAAATTTTTCTTATACCTACGTTATCAATTCTCTGAGTCTGGGTTTGCTGAGTGCTCTTTCCGTCACTGATATAGTTGGTACTTTTTTGGTTAATCGAGCCAGTTTGTGAATCATCATGTTTTTCAGTGGTTCCCTGCTGGTTAGCTATGATTTCCGATATTTTTCTTGAATTAATGTTGTCTGATCTCGCCTCTTCGGTTTGCTGTGTGCTCTGTCCATCACTGATGTAGTTGGTATTTCTTACATTTTTCGTTACACTTTGCGAATCGTCATGTTTTTCAGTGGTTCCTTGACAATTTGAGGTGATATCCGATATTTTTCTTGAATTGGCGTTGTTTGATTTCTCCGCTACGGTTTGTTGAGTGGTCTTTCCATCGCTAATTGTATTCGTTTGTTTACTGTAGTTCGATTGGTCGTATGATTCGTCATTAGTTTCATGTGTACCTTGATCCGATGAGAATATTTTAGAAGTTTTCTTTGAAGACGCAGTAGAAGTCTCATACTCTTCGTTTTGACTGTACACTTGGTGGGTAGTAGTGGTTTGGGGTGGTAGCGGACTTGGTTCAGAGCCTAAAGTGAAAAATAAATGTTGTTAGTTGTTTTATAAAAATAATAAAAATAAACAAAATCATTGAGAAGTAAATTTTTTTACAAATTACAATAAATTATTTATTCAAATAAAGGGTCTTTCAACAAGGACGGGTCGATGTTAAAATTGAATAAAACTAGAGTTGTGTGAGATACTAACGAATTTTTTATTTTATTTGAAAGGCTCATTAATGCCATTATGAATGGAATATAACATCGTTCAAGTGTCCGCCGCGGCTTCGAATGGTGGCACGAATCCGAGAGGTCCAATTTTCAATAACTCTGCTGCATTGATGCGGCTGAATCTGAGCGATGGCCTGCGTTATGTTGGCTTTCAGGGCAACGGTCGATTGTGGGTTATTGGCATAGACCTGTGACTTCAGAAACCCCACAAGAAAAATTT
Source organism: Eudonia lacustrata (assembly GCA_947562085.1). NCBI lineage: Eukaryota > Metazoa > Arthropoda > Insecta > Lepidoptera > Crambidae > Eudonia > Eudonia lacustrata. Next base: position 12,466,883 of record OX387333.1, read on the forward strand.
GTTAATATCTCACACACATCTAGTTTTATTCAATTTTAAAATCGACCCGTCCTTGTTGAAAGACCCTAATGAGTCCCCATTGACTCTCCTGCTAAGCTGTGCCATACTGCTTTCCTATTGCTCCTTTTCTATTAAACTGTCACTTGTAGGCTGTGTTTCGATCGATTCGACTTAATAAAATAACAAAGTAAAAAAAACGCTTTTCTTTGTTATTATTTTCTGTTAAGTCGACAGCTATCTTAATTAAATTAACTAGATGAGAATGATAAAAACATTAATTGTGCGCAAGTAATAGCTCTTCAAAGCTTTGTATATCTGCATTTTAATGACTAATTACACAATTGAGTAGATGACTGGTTAATCAATAGAGAAACATTTTGGCAACTGTCAATACGATTTTCTATATTAGAAATTGGATGAGTATAGCCAACTATGACGTCATCATTTACTTCCGTCAATTCAGTGTTTATTAATAAACTTTTTGGGTTACAGAAAATCATGCTTACGTCAAATATGAAATAAATAAATTTTTAAAATCACTGTTACGTGATTTCGTTTATACTTTTCTTCTTCTGGAATTTATTATTATTAGTGTCAATCAAAATCCCCAATATAGCGATGACTTCATTTCAATAATGAAGAACTTTTTTTTTTTTTTGGCTTACAAAACTGGTGTAATGTTATCAATGTTACATTTAAAAATGTAAAAAAAAACTTATGCTACATTGCGACCTACTAGATGTAAGCACGTCATGCTCCAATATGTTCCGCTTAAAGTTCGGTTGCACTAATTACACTAATAAAAACTAAAAACTAAACTAATCTTTGCCCAGCTATTGGACAGTAGACCATACAAAACTGCGCAACATGTTGAAAATTTTGTTTACTCTTCCATAAACTAAGCGGCGTACAGACGTTATGGTGTCTCGGAAAGCCGACTGTTACTTTACCTTTGATTTTTTCTCACATTTTCAACACTTTTTATGTGTAGTTTTTAGTTTTTAGCACCTCTGTACGCATCCAAACGTTACAAGGTGCTTGTCACCATTAACCCCTCAAGCTTTGATTACTGACCGTCGCTCGTCGGCAGGTCTTTGAGCGTCGAGTGCCGATTGGATTACATTTTACTGTTTTAATTTTTCTATTTTTCTTTTTCTATAAATATTATTTTCTGCGTTTGATGTTAAGAATCAATAGGTGCTATAATAATAACATAATTATCACAAAGCGTGGAAAAAGGCTAAAATAGTTTTTACATTGAAGTCGGGAGATCCTTCCGCGCTTTATAACTAATACCTTTAGCCCGTTTTAGTAAAAATCATTTAAGTCCCAACCATGATATCTTGACACATGCAACTCAGGAATGATAATGATGTCATCGAGGTAGATGTTGGCCACGGCGGCTGTTCATCTGTGTCATTTAGAAGACTTTGATGTTGTGCTTGAATGTGACTAACGTACCCTGTCCCATATGTTACAAGCACGTTTACAGAGGTTGCACCTAAGGATATCGTTTTCATAGCGTGACGCTATTTATTAGAGATCAGTATGATAGGAAATCGCGCTTTAAATCGAGACTACCATCCAAGGAAGTAATGTTGTCAACGTTTGTAGGATCGTTCTTATAAGCCCAAAGTTTGAGGACATCTTTTCATTATCATCATCCAGCTTATTTTAAATCCCTACTGCTGGGGCAGGATCCTTCTCTATGGGTAGAAAAACCACCACGCGGCCCAGTGCGTATTAATAGTTATAAACGATTGTTAATACAGCCAGGAGTCCAGGACTAACTTTAAGGGTTTTATGAAGCACGGAGGAGCACGGGATGATAAATTTTAAGGGTAATCTATCCGATATTTGTGAAAGTTAAGAAATCGAACTCCTTATATTTTATTTAACACTTTAGTGTTTGGTAAGTTATGTTTCTTTTCGCATTACCAGAACACATCACCAGCTCATCTTATATCCCCACTGCTAGGGTACGGGCCATAAACCATCACGCTGGGCCAGTGCGGATTTGTGGTTGCTAACGACTACTAATGTATCCGAGGCCAACGACTTTACGTGCCTTCCGAAGCACGGCGGAGCTCTTCATGATAAGCTTCAGCAATGGCAGACTGAGCTTGTTTCTTTTATGTGTTAGTAAATAAACAGATACTACATTGTGGGCCCTTTTGGGGATAGCTAAGGGGAACTTTACTGTGGCAGGACACGAAATAGACGTCGTCGTCTTCGCTGGGGATATATTCTTGGGTCTTGGTGCCTGACTTACTATTGGAGCTGTGGTAGTATTCAGCGTCGTAGCTGTCCTCTGCACTGGAGGAATCGTCGTAATATTCCTCACTGCTGGTCACCGTTTCCGAGGCCACTGTGAAAGAAGGGGTGGGTTATTTTAATTTTATAATAGAATATAACAGAATAGAACACTTTATTGTACATACGCCAGCACATCAGACTACCACAAACTGCCTCTGTGGTATAGTGGTTAAGACCACCGGTTTAGACCCAGAGGTCCTGGGTTCGATTCCCAGCGAGGGGTACATGTTTGTGTACTCGGTTTGGTTGGTGGTAGGACTTGTTTGCCCGCCTGGCTAGCTAACATTTTATCTAAATATGTCGCCATAACATTAATGTTTTGTAGCATTGTTGTGTTTCGGCAGCTAAAGATAAGGTAGCGTAAGTAAAGGTTGAGGATCCCGGGTGAAGTGCGCTTCCACCATTCGGACTTTATGATGAAATGAAGGCTTTGTGTTACCCGTAAGATATTTAAAAAAAGAAGAAACAACTGTCAAATTTTCTCAATACACTTTTAACTTTGACGACCTCTTTGGTTGAGTGGTTTGTACACCGGTGTTCATGGTGTCGCCATCTCTGCGGTCTTGGGTTCGATCCCCGGTCGGGTCAATTTAGAAAATATTATTTTTCTAAATTGTCTCGGGTCTGGGTGTTTTCTATGTATAATAAGTATGTATTTAAGTATTTTAAGTATGTTTATCCGTTGTCTAGTAACCATTTGACGAGTTTCCTAACGAAGCTTCTCTTGGGCTAGATGGGTGTGAGTGTAGGAAAGTTTATTTATTTATTTATTTTAACTTCACGTATTTGGCATATGATTGAACATTTATTGACAAAATTTGACCGTTTTGAAAAGGTTGGCGTGCAGGCGTCAGTCCACACGCGAACGAACACGAACTACAACGTCTACGGAATTTAAAGAATATGGTAAATTTTTCTATGGACGTAGATGTAATTAATAATTTTCATTTCAATGTTTTATGGTGTTTTTTTTTTGGAATATTAACAGATTTATTCCTATGTTTAAAAAAACTCAAAGACCTTGTCAGTCAAAAGTACTAGACGTCAAAGGTCTCGTTTTTACGCCCATTGGTGCATGCACTATAATTATTTTATGTAGGTTTTGAAATGCTTGGTTAATTTCTTTACAAAACTAAAAAAATTGAAATAAACCAAATTATTAAAATAAAACATAAAACCCGACTGCTAAAACAAGTATATAACAAATAACTGCAAAGAGAAAAAACTGAAGAGAAAAAAAACAAGCTCTACGATCCTAGAATTCAATTTGAGCAATGTTGAATGCAACGTGAAATATTTATAAATACATTGAATATTGATAGTTTTCGCAGACGGGAACAATCATCAACCAAACCAAATTACTATAATAATTCTATTTCTAGTTTTTTTTCTAATGAAACAAAATACTTAGTACTTGCCAATTTAAAAACTTTGCGGTTGGTTAAGTAAACTTATACTTCCTTCTAAAATATATATTGAGCTAGCCACGGCCGCTCAATTAAATCCGAACTCTTTTTGGTTGGTGATTGTCCCCGCCTGCGACATATACATATATTAATATATATATGTCGCAATATTTTAGTTTAATATATTTTAGTAGGAAGTATATAAATATATATATTCTTTATTGCACAAAAAACACACATACAGAGAACAGTTTACAAACAATGGTGAGCAAAGGCAAATAAGTTTCATAAAGTTATTAAACCTACCAACGGAATAGAGCAACAAACACGAGCTGTCAAACGAAACCGAAATAGGATGACATTTGTGTGTGTATATATTGTACTGTATTGTATTGTATTAGGTACTTTAACAACAGTAATACATATTCGTACCATATCATAACCGCGTGATAGACAGTGGACACGAAATATCGATAACTTGATGCAGCCCTAGAGTAAAACGAAAATTATTTATTTACAAAAAATATTCGTAAATTCTGCATTATGTGTATTCGATCTTTGTTTCTTACATAAATAAATGTTTATAGAAGATAATTATCACACTTAGTGCTTAAAATTCGAAGCGCATTGGCAAAAATAAATCCTAGATCAAGAGGTGTCGATTTAGAATAATTTACCTGTGAAATGAACATTCTTCGGGGTTATTGCACTGTGTTGTACAACAATTAATCACTGAACAAGTCACCATGTTTCTGAAGCACTATTTCTCAAAAAATATCCACGATTTCACGTAAAATCATAAAAATTCACAAAGCTCAAATTCTCAGCAAGCCAATAAAAGCAGACGAACTTTCAAACAGTTGCTAAAAACAGTTCTGTTACGTCGCATCACGCATCTCTTTTTGTCACACAGTGTTGCTGCTGGTGACATCTCGCTCGCTCAGCCCTTTGTTGTTATAACTTTATGATAAGTTTACTTAACCAACCGCAAAGTTTTTAAATTGGCAAGTACTATTTTGTTTCAATAGAAAAAAAAACTAGTAATAGATTTTTTATAGTAATTTGGCCATGGGGGCCTGAGTTTTTTTTTTTTTTTGTTTTTTTTCCAGTTCATTTTGGAAAAGGGGTATCTTGCCCAAAATAGTTCGGGAATCCCTGTTTTAGATTGTTTAGTTGATTTGAAGAAGTGCTGATTTGTCAACTGTCTTTTCTCGCTGACTGAGACGCCGGTTGAGGATGCCGGGTAAAATGCACTTCCATTCGCCCTTATCGTTACTTACCTTTAGGTGAGATGACCGAGCACTTATCCGTTGTGGGAAAAAAATGTTTTTTTTATTATACTTACATGGTAGACCGCTAACGGCCACCAGTACCTAAAAAATAAAATTTTGATTATTATCACACTAATATTATAAATGCGAAAGTTTGCGTGTATGTATGTCTGTATATCTGTTCCTTCTTCACGATGCAACGGATGGATGGATTTGGATGAAATTCGGCATACAGATAGTTTATAAGCTGGATTAACACATAGGATAACATATAGTTTTTATCCCGATATTCCCACGGGAATATAAATATACTAAAAACGACAATTTAATTTTCCAATACAAAATGATCTGTTTGTTTTGTTGTCATGGAAACCAAAGAGAATTTAGTCACTTGATGGAAACTGTCAAAGCGGTACGAAGTCCGCCGGGTCCACTAGTTAGAATTATATTAACGCCACTGTGGCCTAGTGGCAACGCGCTCGGCCCTATCCAAAGGTCCTAGGTGCGATTCCCAGTACCATTCAAAGTGGTTAAGTACCTTAAATACATTGTGCATTTAATAGATAGATCAATATGGCCCTTTACAGCATGTAATTTAAATGAATATTTTCGAAGATATTACAGATTTAAAATGCAGGGACATTGCTGTTGCGTGTATCAGCATTGCACCCGTGCGAAACCGGGGCGGGTCGCTAGTACAATATATTATATTACTTTATTTTTAAAACATTTCTTTGAATGGTTCCAAAGTGGTTTTAGTTTTTCATAAGGTCATCGATCGCCGCAAGATTGGCAGGAGCTGGATGAGTCATAATAAATTATAAACAAAATGGCCACCTTGAATGGCTTGTACAATCGATAGTAAATATGTTTACCGAAACAAGTGACTTAGACACACCACATTTTTTTTCTTTTGTTGTTAATAACAAGGCAATGACAAGTTAATTATTTACTTATATACTTAGCTGAGTAAATAAGCTCTGAAGTCAATTGAAAAAAACATGTTTACATACATTGATACAGAGATAAAATAAAAGTACTTATTACGCTTTTAGATAGCATAATAAATTAAATTATACAATTGAAATAATTAAGCCGTGTCATCGAAACCTCATTCTATTCTATTCTAAGGCAGTTGCATTTCATAGTACAATCGGCGGCAGATCAACCTACCCAAATCTGTCAAATTTCTCTAAAGAATATTGATCCTTATAACCACACGATAAAGTTCAAAATTGACTGTAGAAATTTGACAGTTTTGGATACGTTGATCTGCCGCCGTGTGTACATACATACGTATAAAAGATGATCCGAATTTATTTGCGCTCGGAGCCGCGAAGGCAGGTGTGACTATAATCGAATAATGGATTAACTGCCGTACTCAGAGACGTCAATTATCATTAATGATTGATTACTTAGCACCTACAATAAAATTGTTCAGTCGAAAATGTGCTTTTGTTGTCACTGTTAGAGACTATTTTACAATAGACAATTTTAGGTGCTAAGTAATCATTAATGTTATTGACGTCTTACTGCCGTACTCAGAGACGTCAATTAATTTTAATGACAATTAAATGTCTTTCCTTCTCTATTTAGCACTGTCATTAAAACTTAATTGACGTCTCTGAGTACGGCAGTAAGAGTGCGGCAGTAAGTTATTTTTTAAAAAAACCACTTAAGTCTCATCTGCTCGCTGAACAGAAGTTAGGTAGGTATTCCTTAGCGATTTTTGTAGCTGGCGAAGGCAGCAACAAAACCGAACTAGGTAGCACACTTATATTATATTTTTTATTTCATTTTACTATTTTTTTTTTAATGCAGTAACGGTTAACACGTTCACGGACGCGCCGGTTATAGCATTCACTAAAGAAGTGTGCAGAATGACGGGCCGGCTATAGCCTTCGATATTTTTTTACACTTAAGAGCCACAACTGCTTTAGCAGACGAATTTAGTAACTACTACCGTATATTTCAATATCAAGTGTCCCCAAATTGGATTCTTCAATTTCTTAGGTGTCCCTCAACATGTATTTTTACACCTTCAAAGATGTCTCTATTAAGATCATTAGTGTGCGCACTCACATTGCCGCAGCCGTTATAGCAGCGACAATCGTATGGCGTTTTGTTCTCTTGACCGGCAAGTGCGCTGCTGAGTGGACGTGACGTGAGAATGGTTTGCGCGCGGTTTGTGATCAACGTTAAAGATGAACATATTTCGTTTTTCTGAGTAAATATTAAACACATTTACTTAAATCAAAGTTCTTTAAAACACAACAATATCTATTATAATTCAATGTTTGCATACCTATAAGCTCGCCCGTATTGGAGGAAGAATTGATCAAGATACGGTACAATGAATACAATGAATACAATGAATACAATGAATTTATTTTCAAAAATTTTGTTACACTAAAATTAAGTACCACATGGAACAACAAAACAAAAGCAAATGAACATTGTAACAATACAGGAAGCATAACTCGTGGGTCCCACACCAGGAGAGCCCCGTATCGTGGGCACCCACTAAAGTTTATGCGACAGATAGAAACGTATGTATGTGTAGTTATACCAAATAAGGGTTTTTTCTATTTCTATTTCTAAATATAAACAAAAAAAAATATAAACACGAAGGCGTATGTATGAAGGAGTATGTTTGTGTGTACGTGTGTGTGCGTGTGTGTGCATGTGAGTGGTCGTGTGTGTGCGTGTGTGTGTGTATGTGTAGTGTCTAGATTAGATTAAACTCATTTTATTTTATGTTCTTTATCAGGTACTCAGTCTGGTGGTAAGACATAGACAACAACAGGGAGGAAATTAATTTTTTGGCTTGTTTAACTGTGAGAGCTTTAATGTCGCATTGTTTAGCTACACAGTTGTAAACATGTGGCAACATGTATGTGGGGAGTCTTTGTGCGAAAGCGGATTTCACAGTGACAGTTGGAGTCTTAAACACTCTTTTTTCACATAAAACCAGATATTCAGGAGAGTTTAAGACCTTCCGGTGAGTTTTCAGGCAAGATCTGAGTATGTAAAGCTGGCGGACACTTAAAACTTTTGCCTCTTCGAAAAGCGCTTTTGTTGGATAGAGGTATGGTTTGCTATACATTGTCTTTAGGACTGCACGCTGAGCTCTTTCTAGGGTTAGTAGGGCCGTGACACCAGAACCTCCCCAGACTGGAATACAGTAGCTAAGAAGAGATTCCCCCAGACTTGTGTACACCAATCGGAGAGTCTCTGAGTCTGCTGAACACCTAAGTAGCTTCATAACATAAATTAACTTCCTGATGCGAGCAGTAGCAGCCTCAATGTGCATTTTAAAAGAGAGGTTTTCATCTAGGACCACCCCCAGATATCTAATGTTCGTTGCCCTGTCAATAACCTGGCATGAGCACTTGTAACGATCACACTCGGAGTGCAAACGGAGTTTGAATGGAAAATGAGGAGCAGATGATTTGGTTTTGTGGAAACATAAGTATTTTGTCTTGGAAGCGTTCAGGGTCAATAGATTCCTGTCGAGCCAGCCCTTGAGAATGTTCATCTCCTGTTCAGCTTTTATCAGAGCTCCTTCCCAGGTTTCATCATGAAACAGAACCACCGTATCGTCCGCATAACATACAACTTCAGTGTTCTGAGCCAGTGCATCATGAATGTCATTTAAAAAGACGGTAAACAGAGTTGGGCCCAGAACACTGCCCTGCGGGACACCAAATTGTACAGGAAGCTCATTACTGACAATGTCGCCCAGTTTAGTGCATTGACGCCTACCAATAAGGTAGCTTCGAAACCATTCCAGCGGCAGACCACGGATACCTATATTTTCTAGCTTTTTTAGCAGTAGTTGCACTGGAACGGTATCAAAGGCTTTTGCTAAGTCTAGGAACACGCCAATACATTTGCGGCTCCTGTCCAGTTGATCTGCAACGAATTCGACCAGAGTATTCACAGCATTCTCTGTAGACATCCCGTGTCTAAAGCCAAATTGTTTAGGTGTTAACAGTTTATTTTCCTCTAGGTAATTTTGCAGACGTTTATTGACGATTTTTTCTAATATCTTAGAGAAAATACCTAAGAGAGAAATGGGTCTGTAGTTTTCTGGGATCTTCTTGGAACCACTCTTATGGATAGGCACAACCATGGACCTCTTCCAGTTACCAGGAAAGGTGCCAGTGCTTATACTGAGGTTGAGGACATGTGTCAGAGGGTAAATTATTTCTGATTTAACAGCCTTTAATAGTCTAGGACTAATGCCATCAATGCCAGCAGCACTGTCATTTTTTAATTGCATTATTATACGATCGACCTCAAATTCATCAGTTGGTTGCAAGAAAAATGAGAAAGAGGCAGGTGAAGCCAGATTTGATTGGCTTAGCAGGTCCTCCTGTGTACAATGTTGTTGTGAGAGAAGCTGTTTCGCCAAACGCTCACCGACATTTGCAAAATACTCATTGCAGTAGTTTGCGGAGTCAAGAATTCCTGGCTTGGCCTTGGCAAGCTCGCTGGCGGAGTCACACTTGGGTTTTGCATTACTTATTCGTCTGATAGCTTTCCAGAGTCCCTTGGGGTTGTTTTTGTTATTGGCAAGTTCAGTAGATTCGTACTCAGATTTTAGACGACGCAAAAGATCTCTGAGGTAGTTTCTGTATCTTTTATAGATTAGTGCCTTTGTGTCATCATTTGGATTTCTTCGGCAATCAAGATGGAGCCTGTCCTTATGCCTAGTACACCTTAAGAGACCGGGTGTCATCCAAGGTTTTAGGATGCATTTTGAGCGACTAGTTGGTTTTTTTGTAGTATGTTTGTTTACAGCTGTCGAAATTATTGTTTCAAAATTTTCGGCAGCGGTGTCTACATCTTGAGTTACCATTACAGATGACCAATTTTCATGCTTAAGATCCTCTGCTACGGCTTTAAAATCAGTTTTAGAACAGAGGCGGGTTTGAGGTTTCGGTTTAATGCAGCTCAAACCAAGCATGCAGATATTGTGGTCAGTGACATCAGTGTGAGCAATGGCACCCAAACATTCAACCATCTGAGCTTTGACAAATATATGGTCTATGCATGTATTTATTCTGGTAGGTTGCGTGATAGCAGGAACCATACCAAAACCAGCCAGAATATCCAGATACTTTGACGAATCGCGATCACTGGGGTCCAGTATGTTTATGTTTAAGTCGGTGGAACATAGTTGGATTATCTGAAGTCCGTAGAGAGGGAGGACAAACAAACTGACAAACAACTGTCCCAAGGTGGTGTCGGTTTCATTGTCCACAAGACCCTCGTGAACAACGTTGTCGAGACCGGGAGTGTCTCGCCAAGGGAAGCGTACCTTATACTCAGAATAACCAAATGGTATTCGTTGAAGGTCATAGGTCATACAGGTTTATGCTTCTACTACGACACGCCCTGACGATGTGGTGGAGGCTACGTATGAGGACATCTCTAGAGCCATACAAGCCTCCAAAACTCATTACACCGTTGTTTTTTTTTTTTTTTTTTATGGTAAAAGGAGGCAAACGAGCAGGCGGGTCACCTGATGGAAAGCAATCACCGCCGCCCATGGACACCCGCAAAACCAATGTTATCGCAGATGCGTTGCCAACCCTGAGGAAGGAGTTGGATCTTGAGGAGGGAGTAGGAATTGGGAGGGGGGAGGGGTGAGAGATGGGCCTCCGGTAATTTCACTCACCGGACGAAACACAACAGCAACGAATGCCGTTGTTTCACGCCGATATTCTGTGAGAGGGTGGTATTACGCCGGGCGAGCCGGCCCATTTCGTGCTGCAACGCAGCGTGGCTCTACCACTCAGACAGTGTTACTCATTTGGCACCACCCAGGGGTCACGTGTAGGGTCTCAAGGGTAAACCTACGGACGCGAGTAACTTTAACCCCCTAATTCATAATAATGTCATGGGAGATTTTAATGCAAACCTAGGCAAACGAAGCGGCGGCGATAAGATGAGAGTGGGACGATTTGGGGTTGGTAATCGGAACTCCTGGGGCCAAGTGCTGGCGGACTTTCTGGAAAAGGAGAGACTCCATGACAAAACCTTTTTCGGGAAGGCTGAACACCGCAAGTGGACCTGGATGAGTCCCGATGGTGCAACAAAAATCGAGATTGACTTTATTATGTCGACGAGGAAGCAAATATTCAATGATATCACTGTGATCAATGCGTTTAAAACTGGCAGCGATCACCGGTTGGTAAGAGGCACATTGAATATCAATGTTAAGCTGGAAATATGTCGATTGATAAGGTCTACGCTCCGCCGTCCTGCACCCATCCAAATGCAAAACCCGGAAAGCTTTCAGTTCGAATTGCAGAATCGCCTCGAGGGCCTTAATGATTTCGTAAATGTGGACGAATAAAGCAACAGGTTTTTGGAAACTGTTCAAACGGTTGGGTCCAAGTTTTTTAAAACCCACCGTACAAAAGAAACCAAAAAGTTCTCAGACCATACCCTAAAACTAATGGAAGAGCGGCGTGCAATGATTCTGCTTTCCCCAGGTGATACGTCTCAGTTTCGGCAGCTAAATAGGCAGATCTCGAAGTCTTTGACTCGACACGCGCCGATTTAATACTAATCGTATTAAAGAGGCCATTGAGCGGAACAAAGGCTCTAAAGTGTTCGCAAAAGATCTGGGTATTGGGCAGTGCCAACTGACGACGCTGAAAATCGATGACGGCAGAACTGTCACGACCAGGTCCGATGTTAATGGAGAGGTTGAGCAGTTCTATGGAAAGCTTTACACCTCCACTCGGCCACATGTACAAAGCTTAGCTAAAGACCCTAGAGCTAAGTTAACCCGGCACTATACTGAAGACATCCCGGGCATCAGCCTGTACGAGATTAGTATGGCTTTCAAACAGCTCAAGAACGGCAGGGCACTAGGTGCTGACGGAATTACGGCCGAGCTTCTGAAAGCAGGCGGAAGACCGGTACTCGTAGCTCTACAGAAGCTGTTTAATTCCTTCATACTGGGGAGCAGAATGCCAGGGACGTGACACGAAGGTATGGTGGTACTGTTTTTCTAAAAGGGCGACAAAACCCTGCTGAAGAACTACAGACCCATATCTCTTCTAAGCCACCAAGCTATTTTCGAGAGCCATAACGAATAGTCTTGCACGCAGGTTTGATGACTTCCAGCCTATCGAACAAGCCAGTTTCCGAAAAGGCTTTAGCACCATAGACCACATAAATACGCTGCGACAGGTTATACAAAAGACCGAAGAGTATAACCAGCCTCTTTGCTTAGCGTTTGTGGACTATGAAAAAGCCTTCGATTCGATTGAAACATGGACCGTGCTACAGTCTCTCCAGCGGTGCCAAATTGACTATCGGTACATCGAAGTGTTAAAGTGTTTGTATGAAAGCGCCACTATGTCAGTCCGTCTTCAGGACTAGAGCTCGAAACCTATTAGCTACGCTTAGTTATCGGACCAAATTCGAATAACTACAAAAAAGCGACGGATTCGTACATATCAATCATCATCTTAGGCCTTATCAGAAGGCTCAAGGCACTCAAAGAGCAATGGAGAGGGCTATGCTCGGGGTTTCTCTGATCGAACCAGAAATGATGAGATCCGCAGAAGAACAAAGGTTACCGACATAGCCCGAACCATGCCCGAACAGTAATTGCTAAGCTCAAGTGGCAGTGGGCAGGGCACCTTGCTTGCAGGACTGATGGCCGCTGGGGCAGAACAATCCTTGAGTGGCGACCGCGTACGGAAAGCACATTGTGGGCAGACCTCCAACAAGGTGGACCGACGATCTGGTAAAAGTCGCGGGAAGCCGCTGGATGCGAGCAGCACAAAACCGGTCGTTGTGGAGATCCTTGGGGGAGGCCTTTGTTCAGCAGTGGACGTCTTTTGGCTGAGATGATGATGACAGTTTGTTGTAATTTGTGAGCTAAGAGGACTTTGTAGCCTTTGCTATAGACGCGTTTGCTGTATTTGTGTACTTGATGACCATTACCAGTGACGGAACGGATAAAGCAGGCGAAGGCTATAGCCGGTGCGTCCTATTTGTATATTAATTGACTATTTACCAGTGACGGAACGGCTAGAGCAGGCGAAGGCTATAGCCGGTGCGTCCTATTTGTATATTAATTGACTATTTACTAGTAACGGAACGGCTCTAGCAGACGAAGGCCATAGCCGGTGCGTCCTATTTGTATATTAATTGACTATTTACTAGTAACGGAACGGCTCTAGCAGACGAAGGGCATAGCCGGTGCGTCCTATTTGTATATTATAGACTATTTACCAGTGACGGAACGGCTAGAGGAGGCGAAGGCTATAGCCGGTGCGTCCTATTTGTATACTTATTGACTATTTACTAGTGACAGAACGGCTATAGCAGACGAAGGCTATAGCCGGTGCTGTCTTATTTGAATATTTGGTAAATGTTCATACAAAAATGTAGTGTCAAAGTAATGTTAAATATTCGGCCCAAGTGTCCGCGAACGTGTTAAGTTGATATAACTGAAAATACTATCGTATTAAATAAACAAAATATATATTTAGTATCGAAGGGAACGTGTTTACAATTAGTGCGATCCATAAATTCATAACACACTATAGTTTTTTCTACAATATAATTTAAAGTTGGGCAAAAATCATGAAAACGAGTGGCGGCATTTAGTTGATATCTTTTAGTTTATCTAAATTATTGTACCTCTGATTTTGTCTAAACAATCACCAATGGTCTAAACTACAAATCGTCCGTCTCACATTTTCGATTTATTAAATTGGAGCGGTTTTTTAAATTGTTATTTTTCAAATTAACACGTTACATTCTCCATACAAAATCAGTATGGCCGCGCAGCATCAAATACTTAAATATGGACGAAGACATTTCGATTTAAATATAAATAAGACACTTGTCACTTACGGACGGCGCACACTGAAATTTAGTATGGCATTATTGACGCAGCGCCTCTGGCGACATACCATACGAGAAGAGTTGAAAGAAGATCACCCAAGTTGGGCTATTTTCAAAAGTATCTACCGGCCAACAAAAAAAAACTTAATATTTTATTACACCATAACATAATGATCATTTTTTATTATGACACCAAAGTTGTAAGTCCAGTCTTTGAATTATTATTCAACCGCTAATTAATTAATATTCTGTCAGTGTAATAAAAATTATGTACTATTTATTTTTCCAGCAGCGCGTGTGACAGGCGTTCGAAAGTGACAAAACAAACATCTGAATAACGGATTTAAATATTTTTAACAACTATGTAAAAATATTATCTTTGAACCTCGTTTAACAATACAAAAAATTATCCAACCGGTTGGGTTCCGTAGTAACAAATGAATAGAATAATGTAAGTTATTAAAATACTGTGCTCGCGACTTCGTCCGCGTGGAATAGTGATATTCGGCAGCATTTTTAATTTTTTAGGCTCTTTTCCCGTTTTTGCAACATTTTTCACTGATGCTTCGCTCCTATTGGTCGCAGCGTGATGTTATATAGCCTAAAGCCTTCCTCGATAAATGGACTATCCAACACAAAAAGAATTATTCAATTCGAACCAGTAGTTCCTGAGATTAGCGCGTTCAAACAAACAAACAAACAAACAAACAAACAAACAAACAAACTCTTCAGCTTTATAATATTAGTATAGATAATAATATTTTTTATTATCTATACTAATATTATAAACTTTCTTTATGCACTTTCAGAATTAGCCCAAAAATGTATGGAAGGTGAATGATGTCATTTGCCATGCAAATTTTCGTTTTCGTAAACGTAATCCAATGAATACGGATAATAAACAAAACACACAAGACACCCTGAATGCTATTGTGTTAGGCTCCAGCCAGGAAAGGGGAGGATGAAAGAACAGCCACTTAATCATCATCCCACCTTCTCCCTTTCTTCATAGGAGTACACGTGCTGCTCTTCGGAGTCACCGATTCATTGTCTCAAATATCCCATCGCGCACAAAGAAATTTAGTGACTCGTTTCTTTGTCGCACCTCCAAAAGATGGAATAGTCTATCAGCACACGTTTTCCCTCCTTCCTATGATATGGGGTCCTTCAAGAGAGGCGTGAAGAAGCACCTTGTGGGCCGGCAGAGTGAAGTTAACTGATGCTACGTTTGTTTCCACGCTGTACCAGTTGTCTTCGCGTCTGGACTTCATTTCCACTTAACATCAGGTGGGATGGAGTCATTTGCCGAGCTATGTATAAAAAAATAAAAAAAAATAAAAAAATAACTTGGACCACCTTCAGGTGCTTCAAGGGATCACATTGCCCCAGTAAAGAGGATTTACATCAGGGTTGCGCTTCCCGCACACGTGTTTCCCTCCTCTTTCTCTCCCGGGTTATTTAAGCGGGGCGTGAAAAAGCATTTATGCAGGCCGCCATAGTGTGAGCGTTCGGCATAACGTGGTAGCGCTGTGATGAACGCTTTCACTTCTTGGGCTTCACTGACTGCTTTCCATCAGGCAGGGTGAGGCCATTTTGGCGTGCCACAATAAAAAAATAAAATAAAAAAAATAAAAAAAGGGTTAATAACAATAAGTAAGGTTTTTTGAGTAAGCCAATATTTTTCAATAATTATTTTAAAAAGCAAATGGCATATACAAAGAGGAGGAGCTCGATGGCGCAGTGGTTAACACGCCCGGTCTGCGATTGCTGAGGTTAAGCCATTTTCGCAAAGGCCGGTCATCGGATGGGTAACCAAAAATTTATCATCTCGAGCTCCCCCGTGCTTCGGAAGGCACGTAAAGCCGTTGGTCCCGGCTGCATTAGTAGTCGTTAACAACCACCAGTCCGCACTGGGCCCGCGTGGTGGTTTATGGCCCGTTCTCCCTATCCATCCATAGGGAAGGCTTGTGGCCCAGCAGTGGGGACTTTATGAGCTGATGATGATGATATACAAAGAGAGGCCTATGCTCAGCATTGGGTCGAGAAGGGCTGATAATAATGATGATGATGATTTCAAGAAACGCCTCGATGGTCGAGAGGCAAGTATCTGGAGATCCTCGTTTCAACTCTCAAGTATTCGGATTTCCCGATGCATAGCACGCGTTTGTGATATCACCAACCAATATTTGGCTATCGTGGTGATTAAGCCAATACCCTCAATTGTAGCGATGACTTGATTTCAATGATGGTAGCCTTTGCCCAGCAGTGAGACAGTTACGAAGCTGATAATATTGTTTATATTTTATTCCTTATTGATAACCTTGCCTTGGCCTTGACATAAGCCGCACTAAATCACGTGGTCAATCTTATGTCAATCCCATACATTTTATTCTTTTCGAACTTCGCTGTCGTTTCCTTAATGTTACTTTGGCTACCGAGTAAGATAAGTTATGATATACTTAGTGGGTCGCCCGCAAAACATCGCGTTTATTCAACAGATTTTTTAGGAATTTCGAAACCTATGACAGGTTTCTTTATTTTTCTGCACATCTACGCCTGGAGCTCTTCAAAATGAGACCATAACCGATTGTTTTATGTGCAGCCATCGTCCCATAATCACTGGTACAAAAATCGACTTACGCTAAACGATTACTGTTACGCTTATGATTGTTTTCTAAAGTTTGCACACTACACATTGAAATGAAACAACTTTTACGGATCTACTCGCGTTTATTTTACACATTACCTTTAAATGATGTTTATAACCTGACGTTTCGAACCCTTTGCAGGGTCCGTGGTCACAGGGAGCGTATCGCAATAAACGCTAGTAGATCCGTAAAAGTGTTCTATTTCAAGTTATGATATAAGATGTCGATGAATATTATAATATACTCACAGCGAACCCGACTACAACGGAGCGGAACTTCATGACGTCGATTTTCTTATGAACCACTGCATCAGTCTTTATATACCATTTGCAATACAGATTGCATTTAATAAAGCTAATAAAATAGCAAGCTGTGCTAACAAAATAACATTGACATACCGATTGGAATATGCAACTGCAGTAAAGTTTTCGCCGTGTGGGATCTGGGTTTCGTATAGTTTATTTTTTTTATTATACTGAGCTGGATCGGCAAAGCTTTGAAGAGCTGGGCCATGAAAGAGCTGATATAAGGTAAGCTTCGTAAGGTATTGAAATGCTGACTCGTCGACATGTGCCTGCTTATCCATATCTGGTCAGAGTTGGTCCCGATTCCGAACGCGGGGTTGTTAAACATGGTTGAACTCGGTTTGGTTGGTAGTAGGTAGGGTCGCCAACTATTTTTCAGGAAATTAAAGTAGATCTATCACTAACTAGTATTAAAAAAAAGGATTTGAAGAAAAAATAAAGTATTTTCAAAATTTATTTATTTAAGCGTTGCGTTTCGTTTCACTTCACCTGAGTCTGAGTATCATACAGTAGTTCAGAAATTAAGTCAACAGGAATGTTCTGTTCAAACGCACGCATTAGTCGGAAATAAAGTATTTCCCATACTTTATTTTTACATACATGTTTTATCGATCTGTCGATATACAAATATTTTGTCGTCATGCTTTCGAAATTAATTAGGTACTTATTTATAATTCTAAATTTACTAAAATTAAAAATTACAATATTTACTTAGATGTGACTATGTCAATAACAATTTGTAAAATTATATAACAAAATTAAGATAAAGTAAAATATATTAAAACATTAATTATTGATTTAGGACCAAAGCCATCGTCACAGAGAAATAATAAGATGTCAACAATAAATCATATTTTAATTAATTCCATTCAGATGTAATTTTTTTATTTTATTTTAGATTTCCTTTACGACAAAAGTTAATAAATTCATTTATGTCATAAAAACAATTTTTCACAAGGATTCCAATTATTAAAACTAATAAAGTATGGGGATGGAAAATAAAGTAGGATACGTTATTTTAAAGTATGGTCGGCAAACCCAGTGGTAGGGCTTGTTTGGTAGGCTGTCTAGCTAGTCTACCTACCACCATTTTATAAAATACTAGCGGCCCGCCCGCACTTCGTCCTCTTGAGTGAACACCCGTATCCTATTGAACCCTATGGCAGAGCAGCGCCACCTACCGGGTCCAATTGTACGCATGTTTTATACATATAAACCTTCCTCTTGAATCACTCTATCTATTAAAAAAAACCGCATCAAAATCCGTTGCGTAGTTTTAAAGATCTAAGCATGCATACATACATACATACATACATAGGGACAGCGGGAAGCGACTTTGTTTTATACTATGTAGTGATGTCACTATAATATCAGTGTTAATAGCTTTTTGTGTTCCGACAGTTAGAGACAAGCTATCTTGTCTCTAACTGTCGGAACACAAAAAGCTATATATACTGGCTATGCCAGTGCCTCAGTAGTTGATATTCCGGGTGAAGTGAGCGCTTCCACCTACGGCCTTACATCACTTATCAGGTGAGATTAATAGGCACTGTGCTTACATTAAAGAAATATAAAAAACTAGCAGCCGCTCGCGGTTTCACCCGCGTGGTTCCCGTTCCCGTGGGAATATCGGGATAAAAAGTATGCTGTGTTAATACAGGTTATAAACTATCTGTATGCCGAATTTCATCCAAATCCATTCAGTAGTTTTTACGTGAAAGAGTAACAAACATATGGATGGCCATGCTTACAAACTTTCGCGTTTATAATATTAGTAGGATTACCCACATTGTGCCAGCGGCGTGGTGGGTAACGGCCTTATCGAAGACCTGTGGCGGTAGCCAAAGTAATATTAAGAAAACGATAGCGAAGTTCTTTTTTTTTTTTTTTTGAGAGAGACTGCTGATTGCCGAGGGGCATTTCCAGCTTCACCGGGCTTGTTTTAGGGGCGGCGAGGTACGTAAAGGGTACCTCAAGCCGTGTTGAAACGAAACACCTTCAGAGGATTTCTAGAGGGGTACGGCATCGCACACTTAAAAGTGCGCGTCCCCGTGCCCTTCCAGAGTCTCCGAAGGGTTCAGATCGGATCGGGGAGCGGAACCACCCGAGGGCGCCTCTAAAGGCACGGACCTCGGCTCGGGTAGACCGGGCCGTGGAGGAGGAGAGGAGGAGCTCCCAGGCACATGACTGTGCCTGGCATAGAGCGCGTGTGAACCGGTTCTTCGTACCCTTGTTCTACGAGTACGGTGTCTTGGGCCTAAAACAGTGTGCATGTTTAGTGTATTCTGTAAATGTGTGCTGTCATTTGGAGGATCGGGGGGGGGGGGGCGTTCGCAACTGTAATTGGGTCGTCGGGCTCGGTTAGGACGTGCTTAGGACGCCTAGACGTGTACCGTCTTGATGGTGGAAGGCCTTCAACATTATAGTTGGCGGCCGCCACAACAAGCGGGTTGGGGTGGTGGGGGGCGTTATCAAAGTAACTTCGGGAGACGTCCTTGATAAAATCTTTGATTGTGGGGAGATCGAGGTCGCGATGGAGGTCAACATTTCGAACGTAATGCGGACAACCCGCCGCGCCTCGCATGAATCGGTTTTGGAGGGTCTGCAGGGGGTACAAATAAGAGGGCGCGGAGTGCGCGAAAACTACGCTAACGTAGGTCATGACTGGGCGGATGCAGGCTTTGTAAATTGTCGTCTTACTTCTAAGAGACATTTTACTCTTCCTGCCTATAAGGTGGAATAACCGACCTAATATGAACGCGGCCCTGTTACGGACGATCTTGAGATGCGGTGCAAACGACAGTCTCCTATCGAGGGTGACACCGAGAAATTTCACCTGCCTAGCCCATGGGATAGGGCGGTCAAATAGACGAATCGGACGGCAAGGATCGTCGGGGCCCCGATAAAAGTACACAGCGGCACTTTTCTCGGGGTTCACTTCGATCCGCCATTTGCGAAACCAAACGCCGAGGGTGTTAACGGCCTTTTGGAGTCGGTTGTAAACCGCGGTTTTGTCTCTACCAGACGAAAATAGCGCGGTGTCATCCGCGAATAGAGCTAGCTCTACACCGGGGGACTTGGGGATATCGTTTGCGTAAAGCGCAAAGAGGATTGGCGAGAGCACGGATCCCTGCGGAACGCCGGCTCGAATAGGGTGCGGGGCGGAGAGCGTTTCTTCGACGCGGAAGCGAAAAGAGCGACCCGACAAATAGTCTCGTATGATGTGCACGAGTCTGTCTGGCACGCCGAGTTTGTACAGCTTATAAATTAAGCCGTTGTGCCAGACTTTGTCGAACGCCTTCGCGACGTCGAAGAAAAGAGCTCCGGTGCCCGTGTGACGGTGTCTATTGAAACCGGAAAGGATATGCTCCGTGAGGCGGTGCAATTGGTGAGTACACGAGTGTTTGGGCCGGAACCCAAACTGCTCGTTGATAAGGAGGTTATTGGATAGGACGTAGTCCTTTAATCGGGAGACTAATACGCGTTCGTACAGTTTTCCCAACGATTTGAGAAGACTGATGGGGCGATAACTAGAGGGGGCGGTACGCGGTTTACCGGGCTTATGAATACCTATGACCACCGCATCTTTCCACGCAGCGGGAAAGATAGCGTTAGTCATGGCGCTATTGAAGATAGCTACTATTAAAAGGATGAGCTGAGCGGGTAAGATCTTAAGGATCTTGTTCGAGATGCCGTCTGCCCCGGGGGCACCGGCGAAGTTCGAAAAGAATAAAATGTATGGGATTGACATAAGCCGCGCTAAGTCACGTGGTCAATCTTATGTCAATCTCATACATTTTATTCTTTTCGAACATCGCTATCGTTTTCTTAATGTTACTTTGGCTAAACCTACTGAGCCCGGTATCTTATCTTATCTTAGTTGAGCCTTCTAAGATTTCCCTTCCCAGTAGCACTTCGACCCGTCGCGATCTTTAGTGCAACCCCAACCTTTCTCTTCTTCCTCTGTAAAGCTAGATGCCATATGTTTACAATATAAAATTTTACTAGAAAAAATCAACCAACCTCGGAAGCTCGAGTGGGAATCAAACCCACGACCTTTGGATAGTCGGTCCAATGCTCTGACCGCTGAGCTACCGAGGCCCTCAAAAGACTCGTTGATTTTTTTCTAGTAGTTTGTGATTTAAGCTGCAAGCCAATGAAGCCAGCGGTATTGCGTCACTGTGAGGTTACCTACTACCCTCAAGAACGAACACTTTTGCAAAAAGGTATTTAACAATCGGTAAAAACTTAATTCCGTATTTTTTATATTTTTTAATTTGCGTTCAAAGTCAAAAAACAAAAAAAAAAAAAACATGTCATGTCATGTCTACAAAACCGGTCGTTGTGGAGATCCTTGGGGAGGCCTTTGTCCAAAAGTGGACGTCTTTTGGCTGAGATGATGATGATGATGATTCAAAGTCAATAGTCAAAGTCAAAGTAAAATTTTTAAAACATCAGATTTGATAAACCACAAATACTTGCTAGAGAACAACGCTTCATTCAACGACGGTTTACTGGACTTCGAAGATTGGATCCAGTTTCATGGAAACGCTGGAGTACTCGCTGAACTGTAGAAAGAGTCACACCAACAGTTCTCGCTGTATTTCGCTGACTGCGCTCATCTTCCAACATTGTCAGGATCCTCGTACATTCTTCAGGAGTTAACGACATGATGACTTCAGAATAATAAAATTTATAAGGACCATATTTATAGCATTTTTTATGTCAAAACTAACACAACATGAACACAAATGCGAAACAATTGATTTGAATTTTTTGGTACTTACCTACTAAATTAAAATAATTTAAATTTTCAGATTTTTTATAAAATTATCAAAAAAAAATAAAAAGATTTTATAATATTATTTTATGTGGCATTAAATATTCTTTAATTTATTCTTTCATAAGCTAGGCTAGGTCAGGTGCTTTTAAAGATATTGAAGATTTCTAACCGACCTTTTTTTTTCGGGCCCTATCAAGATCCATGGTTATTGGTAAATTGGTAAAAGGTTTTAAAGACAAAGGCATGAAGTTATCTATATCAAAATTTCAGATTCGTTGGTCTTGTCATACTCCTGTTGATGTATTTTTTCAAATCTATTTCGTCATCTATTTTAGCCCCTTTCATTTCGATCACCGCAATGACGCATGAATGAAGGTTTTCTCAGCTTAAATCAACAACTCAAGGAGTGACATTACCTAAACGTTCTAAAACATCAAGTAAACCAATCGAATAGACAGAATTGGCAGCTCAGAACAATAACTCATAGCTTTAGTTATTGTGCTGAGATCGGCAAGGTCTTTCTTTCTTTTTTCTTTCTTACTTTTGTTGATGGATTCGTGCTATATTAGCACTTTTAGCCAATGTAAGTATTTTTTCAAATAAACAATATTTCTTCATGTATGATGATAGTAGTAACGAGAAGTGAGAAATTTTATACCTACCCCCTAACCCCTCGAGTATCTCAGTAGAGATGTGGGGCTTTACTAATAAGGACACGCGGACTTCTTGAGAGAATTTGAAAAGTGCCGTTGCACTCTCCTGTTTCATTTGCCAACACTCATGCACGCCCACGAACAATTAACGGTTAAAAATCCACCATTATTTCACATTAATTAATCCTCATTTTTAGTACCTGTACACCTACTTGGATCTTATTGTGCCTACATCTTAAGAGTTACGGTATAGTTCAATGTAAAAGTGTAGTATAAATTAACCTTAGCAAAGGTTCTCCCTATCCATCTGTAGGGAAGGCTCGTGCCCCAGCAGTGGGGACATAAAAATGAGCTGATGATGATGATGATGATGAATACAAATTAAGTGAAATGCTTTAGGTTGTGACTTGTTTTGTAAGCCTTAATCAATTATAGGATACCTCAGAAATAACCAGGTTCACTTTCAAAACTTATTTATTTAACTAAAACTTATTTGAATATTCCAAATTTATTGCACCAACCAAAACTTATTATCTTAATCAAAACTTATTGCTCAAAACTTATTTTTAGCAGCGAGACTGTTCACTAGCTATCGCACGACCGCTCGGCGTCAACTCTCCAACCAAAGTGGCCGCTCCGCCGCTGCCATCGGCCAAGTGCCGCCATTCTTTTTCCCACTCCACTTTTACAAACTGACATTGACAGACAAAGTATTGCCAGTCGGCAGAACAAACTTATACCTTTTTATTGATTTTATGTTTCTAACGAATACAAATCAAATATATTAACTTCAATTAAATAAAAACCCTACATTCGACCGTCCTGACAATGTGGATGTCCTCATACACAAGCCTGGTGGCAACCCTACACTCGGCCGTGGTACTCATACATCATTACATTTACATTACAAAAAAAAAATACACAAATAAAGTAAATACAGTAAATAATTAATTCTAGAACATCATTACAGTACCGTCTGATTTTAAATAGATGAAATCTATACATAATACAAAAATACGCCTTTATTATTATTACAGTAACAGTAAGTAACTCATCTCATTTTATTCATTTTCCTTCTATTACATA
Organism: Eudonia lacustrata; assembly: GCA_947562085.1. NCBI lineage: Eukaryota > Metazoa > Arthropoda > Insecta > Lepidoptera > Crambidae > Eudonia > Eudonia lacustrata. The sequence continues at coordinate 12,490,234 of OX387333.1, forward strand.
GTTAGATCACATGAACCAATCTTATTCTCACGTCTAATCAGTGTACCTTAGAATAATCTATACATAATTCAAATTCAAATTCAAAAATCATTTATTCAGTTTAGGCTACAAGTAGCTCTTATGAATGTCGCTATGCCATCGGTTCGTAAGTCTACTCTGGGCGGGAGATCTTGCACTGAGAAGAACCGGCAAGAAACTCAGCAAGTGTCCAGCTCTTTTCTCCCTTACAGCGTCAAAAAAATAAAAATTGGAAAATGCCCTATCATAGCAGTCCACTTTCCATTACAAATAAACACAAAAAATATAGAAGACAACCACAACATGTAAAAAAACAAAACAAATAAACAAATCTAATATATCAAATTTACATCTGGTATAAGTTAAATTTCCACAATGTCATACAGTACCACTACAGTACTCTAATAAAAGTCAAAAATTGTTTAAGAAAAACAAAGTCAAACTATAGTAATTAATACTAACAATAAGATAAGTATGCAAGAGCAGACCAGCCTCCACAGGCGGCACCCGTTCACGAGTATGACATATGAATCAGCCATTGCTTCGCTCAACCATATTTTAGGGAACGTAACGACCCGACGCACACGCCACCACCGCAGAGACAATAAAGAGAGCATGACACACTCAAGATACTTTAAATAAAAACTTAAGGATCTATTTAACGCAACGCTGTTTGTTATCTGTAGTAGTTGTGTGTTATACATAAATAAACCTTTATTATTATCACAGTAACATCCTCATCTCATTTTATCCATTTTCTTTCTATTATATAGTTAGATCACATGAACCAATCTTATTCTCACGTCTAATCGGTGTACCTTAGAATAATCTATACATAATACATAAATAAACCTTTATTATTATCACAGTAACATCCTCATCTCATTTTATCCATTTTCCTTCTATTACATAGTTAGATCACATGAACCAATCTTATTCTCACGTCTAATCAGTGTACCTAAGAATAATCTATACATAATACATAAATAAACCTTTATTATTATAATGAATAATATTAACAACATATCAAGTATACATTCATGTGTGTATACTTGATATGTTGCGGTACCCAACAGGGCTTCATCTAATTTTATCCATTTTCCTGCTATCACAATCTTGCCGTATTTTTCAGAAATCTCGTTAAGGATGGGGTTTACTTCGACACTCATGCAGGCACCAAGTAAAACCTCCATTTGACTTTACGAAGGCAATGGTACCAATATGGTCAATGTGTACGGCATGAATTGATACTTCTACTTTCGCAATGGGGTGGAGGTGGAGCAGACCTTCCTGACTAGCGTTGCATTTTACGTTACTTTTGACCATTTCATGTTACTTCCATGTTACACGACTCAAAATGTTACTTTTACGTTACTTTGAGAGCTTGATAAAAATATAGGTAGGTACCTATAATTAAATATTTTCCAGCATACAAAGATAATCGTGAAACGGAACGCAAGATAGTTTCATCTTCTTTTGTTTATTTACTTTTTGTCAATTTTCTTTTCTTTCTTACGAGGTAGCGAAGGTAGCTAACGAACTTTGAAAATAAAGTTCGATAATTTATTACTTTTATTACTTCGATCAATAAGTTTGAATACTACTGATTTCTGAAGGAAGGCACTGACCTCGGTCATACCGGTGGTATACCTAGCATTGGAGGTCAGGGAAGTCACTTTCGTTATTGTAACCTGTTTTTATCTGACAATAAATAATATTAAAAATAATAGGTATAGGTACTTATTGAATTAGACAACATTGGATCCATTTTTCTTTTCTTTCGAAGCTTTAAGAATGGAATAGAAAGTTTTTTGTGTAATCAAGTGCCTTAAGTGGTATATAGAAATCATCATCATCAGCTCATTTTATGTCCCCACTGCTGGGGCACGAGCCTTCCCTATAGATGGATAGGGAGAACGGGCCATAAACCACCACGCGGGCCCAGTGCGGATTGGTGGTTGTTAACGACTGCTAATGCAGCCGGGACCAACGGCTTTACGTGCCTTCCGAAGCACGGAGGAGCTCGAGATGATAAAATTTTGGTCACCCATCCGATGACCAGCCTTTGCGAAAGTTACTTAACCTTAGCAATCGCAGACCGGGCGCGTTAAGCATTGCGCCATCGAGCTCCTCTGGTATATAGAAATATAATAAATAAAAAAATACTTAATGTTACTTTTCTCGTGAAAATGTTACTTTTTGAACAGCCTCGTGTTACTTTTGACTATCGGCCACTGGAAACGCGACCATTGGAGTTATTTTTCGCGTAGGCGCACTCAATACACGCGTTCACGTACTTTTTACGAATCGTGACATTTTATCAAACCAATAGTTGTTCTCAATTTGGTCTAGGGTCTTCTCGACCCAAAGTGGCCAATATCACCATGGTTCATACCGCACAACCACCACCTCACACTTTAAAGTTTTGAACGCCGACTGCTGAATTTCACCATACTCCCACACTGCATTTCAGTACATTCTCCGGCCGTGGAAAACGTGTGTCAATTACCTTATTCACAAAATCTATTCTTTCTGCTCTACAGATCAAGGATTTATTAGGCATCTGGCATAAACTTGAACACGGCAATACCATAACATTAATACACGCTATAACGGAGTGATAAACGCCTCCACATAATAATATACGGTAATTACGGTATTGTTCGTTAGGCTTCCCTGCAATAATTATGTTTTAAAAAAACATTACCGCTAAACTGAGAGTCAGTTTGACACTTCACTGAAGCTGCACCGTAGTTTGACTGCTCCAGTCGTCCTACTTATCAACAACTCTTCATTATCAACTTCTAAGTTAATTGGCATTTCATTGTTAATGTCAAAAAATATTGCAACGTGGACGCATTTTTGTACACTATTATATGTGACTGCTCTGTGTAGGACTGACCTATCAGTAAAGGCAAGTTTTTTTTTTTTTTGCAAGTTGTCACTAACGACTCAAATAAGCCGTTACCAAAACCTTTCAGTAGAGATGGGATATTATCATGAAATAATCCTAAATCGTAGGCAGCAGATTTTTTTGTTAATAAAGTGACGTCACTACCGAAATCGACAAATGCTTTCAATGGCACGCCGTTTGCTGGAACTTCTTTCGGGAACTTTAACTTTCGATTCGAATCAGTCAGTACGTTGATTTACGGAATCTATGAAAATTGTCTTTTGTATACCATAACCCCCGTATTAATAATTTTCTATAGGCTCGTTAAATGACATGGACAACATATTGCGTTCCAATTACAAAAACAGCAATAAATGTATTAAATTACTGAAATAGAAAAATAAATTATCACGTAATTATTAACCTCTCGGAATTTGTAAGGGTTTTATTTAAAAATAATTAGTAATGCTAGTTCAGTTATTATTATTTTCGACAAAATGTTACTTTTACCCTTTCAATACCTACTCGACGTTCCTTACCATGCAGACTTTATAAGTACGCATGTCGTACAAACGAAAAATATTTATGTAAGATTCATTCATTACCTATTATCATTATTTAACCTATTTAAATTAGTATTTGCTGCATTCGGATTTTTTTTTGTTTTGTATTAATTTATATTGTATAATAACAAATAATAATTTTAATATTTCAAAACATGTTTAATGGAACGCGTTTACGTGACAACTAATATTGTCAATGTCATTTCATTGCTTTCCGTATATACACAAGTACTACATAGGTACAAGTTACTTTGTGGTTCCCTCATTGAGTTGAGCCATCTTACAAGAAATTGAATCAAGTCGTTGCGTTCGTTGTAATTCTGTGCGATTATTTTCTGATATTTACTAACCGACCCCTGCTTATCTCTGCGGACTGATACCGTCTACCACTATTACCTTGCTACTGACACTGGATCCTGTTTTTCATTACGTTTTGGATTTGTTTTGTGCATCACGATGAGGTGCGTCAGCTGCGGAATAGCCTTGCAAAGGTTGCAAGGGCATCCTATGTATTGAAATCCTGTTGTGTATAATTAGGCGTATCGCAGAAGACAGACTTGTCCGTCGACATATCTAAGTCTATGGCTGTTGGTTAACCTTCCAATAAATAAATAACTGATTTTATTATTTTGTTTTATTTGGCGTTTGTTTCCCTTTTATCTTCTGTTAATTAGGTACTCAAAACAATGTAAAGGCCAGAAATAGTTTTAAATACTTAGTTCTTTAATGTAAGTATTGAAAATACTACACAGATTAATAACCGTTAATAAAAATATTAATATTAGTTAAAACCATGTCAGTCTGCATAATGTGCTCGAAAAATACCATTATAATATCATTTTTCTACAAAAGTCGGCAATTCCTGGCTATTTAACTATATCAAAACGCCTTACTCTTTTAGATAGCAAAGTCATAGCGCAAACACTAATTGTCAATAATCTGAAGGCGTAAAAATGAAACTATCCACGTCTAGTACTTTGACTGACAAGTTCCTTGAGCTTTTTCTTTTTTTTAACCATTGGGAATAACATCTGCTAATATTCCCGAAAACAGAACTTGCTGTAAATGAAAATTATTAACTACATCTACGTTCATAGAAAAATTGGCCATATCCTTTACTTTTCCTTTTAAGCATATCCTCTAATGCCTGACCATAATTCTGTTCATAGGGAAATGAGTTTACTAATTTGTCCTGCCATTCTCGCTGCAGCTCGCTCTCCAACATGTTGACCCTCTCACGATCCAGCTCCTGTTCTCCTTGGATGTGGCGAGGGCTTCGGGTCCGGCTCCGGTGCCGACTCTGAGACCGCCCTTGGCGACTTGGACTTCGAGAGGCTGCACGAGATCTCCTGCAGACAGGTGTCTCGAGTCTCCGACGGAAAACAGAAAATAAAACAATTTAAAATAATCAAATTTTGTTTTGCTTAAAGTGCAAATATCTCCTGAACGGTTAATCGTAACGCAAAAATAAGCAAATTTTCGTCCCCCTTTCAACAATCCCGCAGCATATTTTTCCCGTCGTTACAAGTACAAATACATAGGTATCTATAGGATGCATGTCGTTTAAAATATATACATACAAGAATATAAACCTTTTCTTCACTTAAGAACTACTGAATGGATTTTAATGAAACTTTACAGTAATGTAGCTTATACATCAGAATAACACATCCACGCGGGTAAAACCGCGAGCGGCCACTAGTAAAAATAAAAAATAAAAAACAAAAAGTAACAGAGGATCAGAGGCAAAAGAGGACGGCGCAGCTTTTACAGCCGTTTTCATTCCATTTGCTACTTAATTATCGATTCTTGTAGAATGAATATCTCATAAACTACGGCATTAATATCTGCACCAAGCTAAAATTAACAAGATCATGCGTTCACTACAATAATCTTTCTTTTTTTTTTTTATACGTGGCTATTTCGTTCATTGAAACCGCCACGTGGTCGTGAAAAATTTATGTTGCACTAGAAGTAAATTATGTAATTTGTTAACTGTGCAAGAAAGAGAAGAGGAATAACTATAATAAAACTTATACTTTATGGCTCTTAGATCTGGTTTGAATAGCAATTTATAGGATAAGAGATGTATGATTTCGAGACAATATGTAGGCGTGTACTTACAGTTTTTAGTTGCTATCCCACTTCTGAGATATAGGATACCTCAGAAATAACCAGGTTCACTTTCAAAACTTATTTATTTAACTAAAACTTATTTGAATATTCCAAATTTATTGCACCAACCAAAACTTATTATCTTAATCAAAACTTATTGCTCAAAACTTATTTTTAGCAGCGAGACTGTTCACTAGCTATCGCACGACCGCTCGGCGTCAACTCTCCAACCAAAGTGTGGCCGCTCCGCCGCTGCCATCGGCCAAGAGCCGCCATTCTTTTTCCCACTCCACTTTTACAAACTGACATTGACAGACAAAGTATTGCCAGTCGGCAGAACAAACTTATACCTTTTTATTGATTTTATGTTTCTAACGAATAGAAATCAAATATATTAACTTCAATTAAATAAAAACCCTACACAATCAATAAATTAATTAATTAATAATCGACATGACTCTTCACTTTCTCCCCAAGTACTCATTTCTTCCTCTCTTTACCACAAACAACTGTCAAATTTCGTCAATAGCTTTGAACTTTATGTTTTTTTTTTGAGAGAGATTGCTTATTGCCTCAAACGACATTTTCAGCGTCACCGGGCTCTTTCGGGGGCGGCGAGGTACGTAAAGGGTACCTCAAGCCGTGTGAAACGAATAACCTTCGGAGGTTTTCTAGAGGGAACGGCATCACACACTTAAAAGTGCGTGTCCCCGTGCCCTACTAGATTCTCCGAAGGGTTCGGATCGGATCGGGAAGCGGAGCAACCCGAGGGCGCCTCTAAAGGTTACCTCGGCTCGGTTTGACCGGGCCGTGGTGGTGGAGAAGCGCCCAGGTACATATCTGTACCTGCTATAAAGCGCGTGTGAACCGGTTCTTCGTACCCTTTTTCTACGAGTGCGGTGTCTTGGGCCTAAACTAGTGTGCATGTTTAGTGTATTCTGTAAATGTGTAGTGGCATTTAGAGGATCGAGCGGGGAACTTTAAGTGCAGTAATGAGTAATGACATAAGATTGAACATTTATTGAATAAATCTGACAGCTTTGCATAGGTTGATATGCAAGCGTCATGCAGGAGGAAGTGTGATTTATTTTTGACATTCGATCATGTTAAGACTGAATAAGGAATCCTATGGAAATGCCATACCTACGAAAAAAACGTGTATACCTATTAGGTATTACCGCAGCTAAACATGGCGGCTTGGTGTTGTACACTTAACGATTTCATCATTTATCTGTCGATAAAACTATCGATGAAGCTTGTTGATTTCGTACTGAAGGCTATTTTGACATTACCTTAGTCATAGTGGGTTTTAAATGTTTTAATATTTTATCTCAGTATTAGTGGAGATATATACATGGTGGAAAGAAATGATGGGCCCTGGAGGAAAACTACCTTAAATCCTTTAGTAAGTTTAATTTACTTAAAGGAAACATTTTTTTATTTTTAATAAGAAACAAAAGTGCTTTTCAAGATTTTTTAATTTGCTTGATTTACTTCGCCCGTGAATCAAACCGGCTAAAAATAAAAATAAATAATAACTCTCTATTTATTGTACTAATCGATAGCATTAAGTATTTTTTAGGATAATATTTCTCTAATAAATATTTAGTCCTTGAAATAAAAGAAAAGTGATACATAAAAGATTTTAGAAAATCTTTGATTGCAGTTCTGTATCTTTTTAAAATAAAAGAATGTTTCTGTTGAGTAAAATGATCTAGCTGTTCTAGCTAAAGGATTTTAAGGTAGTTTCCCTCTAGGGCTGATCATTTTCTGCCATCTTATTCAGGTATATAATTATATAGTATGGTACACCGGTACCCGTGCAATGGAGATATTGAGAAGGATATCGTTTGGAATAGGTACTGCAAAAATAAAAATAAAATTCGTATTTATTTATTTATATTAATTCGCTTTTCAATATTGTTATGGGCAACTTATGAAATCTAGTCACTATGAATAAAGGCCGGCCCGTGTACATAAGCTCCATAGCAACTGGGCAATGTAATTAAAACGCATAATTAGTCACTTTATCTTAGGCAAAGTAATGAAACTGTGTGTTAAGCAATAAATTATGTCATAGAAAACTATTAATTAAATTGATAATTGAGGTAGGTACATGTCATTTTGTTTAATTATAAAATACAAGCCTTTGGCTTTGACTAATTTGTCTTAATATTAAGTCTTTTGGCCAAGCGCACTGTTTTAGAAGTATGCAGTTTTCGTGAGTCATTTTTTTCTTTTAGCTTCTTAATAACTTCTTTAACTTTGCCATTTTAATTTTTTGCCAACGGATAGTTTCATTCAAGCATTTTATTTTTTTCTTCTGATTAAAAACTTTCTCTTGTAATCGATTCAATTCCTTAAGCACTTGATCCTGTAAAGAAAATACTTTTTAACTGTTATTGTAATAGGCAAGACTAATGAGTACATTTCAATTACAAAATTGAACATTGAAATTTATATAATACAAAAGCTTATGCTTTTTGCAGAAAACTTGTAAGAGTGAATGCGAACACGAGGTATGCTAACAAAATTTCTAAACGGAACTTTAAAAATAAAGACTAAAAAATTTATCTTATGACTTTTTGCTTAGAATTCGGAAAGTATTAACTTTATGAAAATGAACTTTTAGAGAAATTTAATTTTGTAAAATTCTCTATAACTTTACTTTAAGTATGTACTTCTTCAAATTTCCAATTGTTTCTCGTTCTATGAGAATTTATAATACAAGTAATAAAAATCAATTTACCTACTCCAATCACTGATAATCACTGAAATATTAAAAGAAATGTATATATTCTGCCTGTTTAAGGGTTAAACAAAAAAAAATGCCATGTAATATTATTCTCACCTGTAAAAACAGAGATAGTACTGCATCATCTTATAGTTTATAATAACATCCAGTTGTGTTAAATGAGCTTTCATGAAAATGTAAGGAACATTATGTCAATGTTTTTTAAATCAGATCTTATATTTTCCTTGCCAATGACCACTAACCAAATTCCTTTTTAAGTTTGCTTTGTGGCAGTCTGAAAACAAAAAAAAAACTTATAATAAATAATCAATTAAATCAGCTTTCATTTTCTGAAATTCCTTAAGTTTAGAAGGGGCTGTATACAAAATAAGCCTTTCAAACTTCCAATATCGAACTGACTCTCGCACTCTCGTTATTGCTTGTTTTGAAGAGTATCTGAATTTAAAGTCGATAAATCAAACAGAAGTTCGTGCATTTCTGATATTGAATTGATAATTTGAAACCAATGATCTAATGATATACTGAAGTCTGCAACAAATCGATAAATTGTGCGATACAACAAGAACATCACTACTAGTCCAAACAAATAGAATGTAAACAAAACCAAAATGCCAAATTCTTTGCTAAATTTTGTTCTACTTTCCTATAAGTTAGACAGAATACTATACTGGTCTTTACTTAGAATAATTTTAACTGTTTTTTTACCACTATCTACAGAATTAACAAGGTTTATCAACAGGTTATATAGCTTACCGGTGAAATGTTAAATTTGGCCGATTTCGGCTTATTATTGCACTACAATTTATTATGCTGCACTTATTAGGCATTGCGCAGTATTGTTTTTTCACTTTATTTCACCATAATCACAGCACAATCTTAGAAATATCTTTAAAACTTAATTTTGTCAACAACGAAGTCGTAAGTACATCGCGTCACAATATGGCGGACACGGCACAGGCCTGACGTCACGACAAAGGTTGCCATTATAGCGAAATTGTTATGTATAGAGTTGGCTCGTTTTTATTGCATACATTAGACAAAGACGCCATCATGTATATTATTTCGTCTTCTAAACTATAGCATAGCTAAGTATCTACATGTTGTTGTAGCATTTCCATATGTTTCCTTATTCAGAGCGTTTACGCCGCACACTAGCGCCGCCAATGAAAAAAAAACATATCTAGTAATTAGAGATAGAAAATCAAATAATGCTCAACAAACTACCTGAATGAAGTAATTTAGCATTTTTACGTCACCTAATGAACACCTCACATGTTATGGTTTAGTTAAATATGGCGTTATAGTTAAAAGTGACCGTAACGTCTTATTTAACTAAACCATAACATGTGAGGTGTTCATTAGGTGCCGTAAAAATGCTAAATTACTTCATTCTAATAGTTTGTTGAGCATAATTTGATTTTATATCTCCAATTACTAGATATGTTTTTTTTTCATTAGTGGCGCTAGTGTGCGGCGTAAACGCTCTTAATGACGGTAGTTGTTAACATTGAATGGGCGCCTTTGGCTTTCAAAGTAAAAAGTAAATAGTGTTGAATAATTTCGGCGGGCTGGTTAGTAAATATGGTGGAGTAGTTAAATATGGCGTTATAGTTAAAAGTGGCCGTAACGTCTTATTTAACTAAACCATAACATGTCAGGTGTTCATAAGGTGACGTAAAAATGCTAAATTACTTCATTCAGATAGTTTGTTGAGCATAATTTGATTTTCTATCTCTAATTACTAGATATGCTTTTTTTTTCATTGGCGGCGCTAGTGTGCGGCGTAAACGCTCTTAACATCCGATCATAATATTTTTACAAATACTAAAGATCAGTTAAGAAGTAGGCAAGCTATTTATAAATGTTTATATAATTTTTTACGCAAATTTTGTTGCGAACAAATTACAAAAACACAAAATAAAAAAAAATAAAAAAATTACATAAACATTTATAAATAGCTTGCCTACTTCTTAACTGATCTTTAGTATTTGTAAAAATATTATGATCGGATGTTAATGACGGTAGTTGTTAACATTGAATGGGCGCCTTTGGCTTTCAAAGTAAAAAGTAAATAGTGTTGAATAATTTCGGCGGGCTGGTTGGAACCACGATAGCTCAATTGGAAGAGCACCTGACCCGGTATGTCAGAAGGGTGCAGGTTCAAACCCTGCTCGTGGAAATTTTTTCAACATTTGTGTTTTTGAATGAAGTAATTTAGCATTTTTACGTCACCTATTAAACACCTGACATGTTATGGTTTATTAAGTGACGTAAAAATGCTAAATTACTTCATTCAGATAGTTTGTTGAGCATAATTTGATTTTCTATCTATAATTACTAGATATGTTTTTTTTTCATTGGCGGCGCTAGTGTGCGGCGTAAACGCTCTTAAGTACCATAATAATGCCCTGTATCACAAGAGTGCTTAAGTATCTGGTTTCTAAATATTCAATCATCTTCCCACAGATCAAATAGCCTAAGTTGTTTTAAAATAAATTAAAAAGATTGCTTATAATTAAGGCGTTCTACAGTTTGACTGATTATTTCGGTACAAAGACAGCATAGTCTGGCTGTTTCTAAGTAACATGGAGAATTACTTACTAAAATATTGCATGCCCGACAAAAGGGTAAATTGTTTGTTCCCATTATTAATGCTTAACACCTGCTATGTATTTATTTAAACAATTTTATGGCAATAAAAAATTATCTTATCTTATCTTATCTAATTCGGCAATATTTTTTTGTATTCCCTAAGGGCACACGGAAAGTTTTAATAAAGAGAAAAAATATATAAATTGCGTGGACAATTATTTAATTTTTAGGGTTCCGTACCCAAAGGGTAAAACGGAAACCCTATTACTAAGACTCCGCTGTCCGTCCGAACAGACGGACGTCGTTCGTCTGTCACCAGGCAGGTATCTCATGAACCGTGATAGTTAGACAGTTGAAATTTCCACAGATGATGTAGGTATTTATGTTGCCGTTAAAACAACATATACTAAAAAACAGAATAGAATAAATATTTAATGGGGCTCCCATACAGCAAACGTGGTTTTTGCCATTTTTATAGACAATGGTACACACGGCGGCAGATCAACCTACCCAAAACTGTCAAATTTCTACAATCAATTTTGAACTTTATTGTTTGGTTATAAGGATCAATATTCATTGGAGAAATTTGACAGGTTTGGGTAGGTTGATCTGCCGCCGTGTGTACCTACGGAACCCTTCGTGCACGAGTTCGACTCGCACTTGTCCGGTTTCACTATTAACTTTTGACAGATCAAAGTCTGTGCGAGCAGCTAGTTAACAATAAAGTTATGTAGATATTGAATTAACAACGCAAACAAAAGTGAGCTGGCATGACGTAGTTACATATTAATTTACATAATGCTATTGATCCGTTTTTATTTGTAGTGGTGTATTGTAGTGGGTCTGCAGGGTAAAAAACAGACACTCCTCTTGGATTAAACACGCAAACATGCACTCTGAAACAAAAAAACAATGCACTGATGCAGAATACAATGAACTGAAAGTTATCTGTACCTACGTCGATAACACATTAATGAGCACCTATTGATTACATTTTAAAATCGTATTACATTGAATTTAGGCCAAATCACATTTCAACTTATCATAACAACAGATAGTAGTAGCTTATCAAATCTTATAAGCAAATCAGTAAACCGATAAAAGTGTTTTTTTAAATGAATAAGTAACAAAATTAATAAAGGTTTTCCTTTTTGTTTATTACTTTAATTTGAAACTGAATAAATATTTTGATTTGATTTAAGAGCGTTTACGCCGCTCACTAGCGCCGCCAATGAAAAACATATCCAGTAATTAGACGTTAAAGACGTTACGGCCACTTTTAACTATAACGCCATATTTAACTAAACTCATTAGGTGACGTAAAAATGCTAAATTACTTCATTCAGTTTGTTGAGCATAATTTGATTTTCTATCTCTAATTAGTAGATATGTTTTTTTTCATTAGTGGCGCTAGTGTGCGGCGTAGTACTAGAGATGGGCCGACTTAGTCGCCGACTAGTCGGGAAAGCCGACAAGCCAACAATGAGGTAATTTAATAGAAACTTAGGAATCAATCAGTAGTTCAGTCAAAAAAATATGGCACTTAACAAAATGACAAAAGCATAATAAAGGGTGTCTGGCGGCAGATTTATGTTTTCAAATGCAATTTCAAAAGGTAATATACGGTGCGGGGGGAGGGTAGCGTCATTAGAATCACTGATCGTGCGGATTGCTCAGTCACGATGTCGCAGTGGTCGGGTGAGCATCGCGCGTTCGCCATCGAGGCATTTTTCAAGAGTAACGATTCGTACATAATCGCTCGTCGACAGTTTTGTTCACACTACGATTTTCGACGGATAAGTGATGGACCGAGTTTAATTTTAATTCGTTCGTGGGTGCAGAGGTTCCGCGCAACTGCTTCGGCTATGAATACCCCACGGCCAGGCCCTAGTCGAACTACAAGAACCCCTGAAAACATTGAACTGGTGGAACAAAGTTTACGTGAAAATCCACGACTTTCAATACCAAAAAGGGCAGCCACATTGGGACTTCCAAGAGCGATTATTCATGAAATTCTGAAAAAGATATGAAACTTCATCCTTTTAAAATTCAAATCGTCCAAGAACTGAAAGAAAGTGATTTTATTTTACGCAAAAAATTTTGTGAATCTATGTTAGAGCGAACGAATATTAGTATGTCATTAAAGCAGCGCCTCTTGACGGCATACGAGAAGATTTAACATTCTGTCTTACAAATTCTCGTTCTCGTTTACGTGATCGAATTGCGAATGAAACTCGCACTTTGGCACCCAGTTCCGCATCGATGGAATGGTTATCGCTGAGCGCGATAGCACACAAATGTATTCCCTTTTTGTCTTTTACCGTCATATTATTATTTTATTGTTTCTAATTCAATTACTTATTATTATATTGAGAATTTAGTATCTAGACAAACCTAACATAGTCTTTAAGATACTACTAACCGGTATTTGTAAATTTTTGTTGATAAATAAAAAATAAAAACAAATTAAAAAGCAAATAAACTTATGTATCTCCCGATCCGATCTGAACCCTTCGCAGAATCTAGTAGGGAATGGGGCACGATGCCTCTGACGGTGGTTCGTTTCACACGGCGGCATGAGGAACACTTTAAGTTTCTCGCTGCCCCCAAAAAAAGTCCGGTGACACTGAAAATGACCAGCAGCGGCAATCCGCAAACGCTCTCAAAAAAAAAAGTAAACTTATCCAGAAAGCAAATAATTATTATTTTCTGAGATTATTTTAAACCGCACGAAGCCATTAATAAAAAATTTAAAAAAAATATATATTACTATACTCGTTTCGCTTGTTTTAGCTCAGTTATTGTTCTGAGTGTTTTAGGCTCAGAACAATAACTAAAGCTATAGAAGGATGGCTAAAATAAAAATCGTGCAACTATGTTTAGTTCCGTTCTATCTTATGGCTAGAAAAGGAGGTTGGAGTGCGACAAATGGTTGACACTTAGTTTTTATTTTTTGTATTGTTATGTCAAATGGTCATCAGATAATCGGTGATCAAAAAAAATCTTGAGTCCTTTATAAAGTCACTCACTACATTACCTCAAATATGACGTCACAAATCTGGTGACCCTTTGCTATTTTAGTCCGGTTTCTATACTTAGCTTTAGTTATTATTCTGAGGTTTTAGGTATTCCATCACGTCAAATAGAGTAACGGATCCTTAGGTTATAGAAAGGACAATATAGAAATATAAATAGATTATAGAAACCACGTTTTCTCGCATTCAACTCGTGGATATGTCTATTCGGCGAAATTAATCAAATCTAATAATTTAATGGTAAAAAGACATTTACATTGGTGACATTTACTGTCGTTTAAATTTTTTGTAATAAAAGATATGGTGCATATTTTTTTTAAATGACGTGAGTTTTCCGGTCCCGTTTTGTGCCCACGCCTGCGCTATTGTTGGCGGCTTTGAGCGCCTTCGCTGAGGCCAGTGGAGCACCTTTTAAAATTCAAGACGAAAAAAGACAGTGTCATCGGATACAAACATCACGCTGCTCTTTGTTGGTCGCCTTGACAACGCCCAATAAGCGTTTTGCTCGCTAGTTCTGACCAATTAGCGACGTGACTTTCCGTGCTGCAGCCATAATCACGCCTGCGCCGATTGTAGCTGTCAACGTCATCATAATTGTTTATTTTTCTATTTTCTTTTCTAATTAATTGTTATTGTTATATTTTAAATAATATTTAATGAATTTCTTAGTGAAATGTCCCAGCTTTCCACGCATTCAGCCTTAGTTACCGGCAATGGGCAATTTGTGAGGTGCGAACTCTGTACTCAACCAAAATTTTTTAGAGGAACAAGAGGTTTAAATATTCATATTGGTAAAATTCACAGACCAACACAAACCTCCCAAGCCACACAGCCCATACCTCAGTCACCCTCACGTTCTATCGACTCTCAATCTCCTCAAAACATCGAATTTTGGAATTTACTTGGAAAACTAAAGTGTGGTACACCAATTATCAAACGCATTCCGAGAGGAGCTCGCACCTCAGTAGCACATTCTCTAGCTCAAACCATCGATAGGGTCATTCATGAAAACTCATCATACAATTGGGAACTACTATTTACTTTTGCTTATCGCGTCCTGCATGTTCGCAGAGATGAAAATTCTAGTATAACTCTAACACAAAAAATTAAAAATAATTGCACCAACCCAACGATATAGTGGTCATGGCTGAGACCCTGGAAGACCTCGGCGCAATGCTCGGTGACCTCAACAGAGTCTCTCAACAAGTGGGTCTTAAAATGAACATGGAGAAGACGAAAGTTATGTCGAACTCACGTGTCGTACCCACTCCTCTGAAGGTTGGGGACTCTGCCCTTGAAGTTGTGGACAACTATGTTTACCTGGGACAAACGGTCCAGCTAGGTAGGTCCAACTTCAGCAAAGAGGTCAATCGTCGAATCCAATTAGGCTGGGCAGCGTTCGGTAAGCTACGAAATATCTTCTCGTCCGATATACCGCAGTGTCTCAAGACGAAAGTCTTTGACCAGTGTGTGTTGCCAGTGATGACATACGGGACTGAGACGTGGTCGCTCACTATGGGCCTCATAAAAAGGCTCAAGGTCACTCAAAGAGCAATGGAGAGGGCTATGCTCGGGTTTCTCTGCGTGATCGAATCAGAAATGAGGAGATCCGCAGAAGAACAAAGGTAACCGACATAGCCCGAAGAGTTGCTAAGCTCAAGTGGCAGTGGGCAGGTCACATTGCTCGCAGGACTGATGGCCGCTGGGGCGGGATAGTCCTGGAGTGGCGACCGCGTACCGGAAAGCGCAGTGTGGGCAGGCCTCCAACAAGGTGGACCGACGATCTGGTGAAGGTCGCGGGAAGCCGCTGGATGCAAGCAGCACAAAACCGGTCGTTGTGGAGATCCTTGGGGGAGGCCTTTGTCCAGCAGTGGACGTCTTTTGGCTGAGATGATGATGATGATGATGCACCAACCCATTACCTCATTTACAAAGTTCAGTCATTAGATCCAAAAAAACACCAATCACTTCATTTAATGTAGGCAAGGTTGAAGAAAAAATCAACGAAGGTGATTTAAAAGGTGCCACCCAGTTGATTTTTTCTAGTGATATCATTGCTCCTGACTGTCAAGAGACAGTGGCCTCTCTAGTCTCTAAACACCCACCTCCTGCAGCAACATTTCGCCTCCCCGATCCACCTGAGTCTACAGATGCTTCGCCTTCGACCAACGAAGACGAAGTGTACAATTCTATTCTTTCTTTCAAAAATGGCTCTGCCGGTGGCCTTGATGGTTTGTCGCCACAACATTTAAAAGATTTGGTATCTGGTACATCTGGAGACGCCGGCAGAGTTCTTCTCACCAAAATTACCAACCTTTGTAATCTTATGCTTGCCGGAAATGTACCTCAGAATATCACCGGTATACTCTACGGCGCTAATCTTTGTGCTTTAAAAAAGAAAGATGGTGGCATAAGGCCAATCGCCGTAGGGTGTACAATCCGGCGCATTGTTTCCAAAATTTGTGTAAAGTACATCCTTTCTGACCTTTCTTCAAAATTTCAGCCAGTGCAGCTCGGGTTTGGTTCGAAGGGTGGCTGTGAGGCCGCAGTTCATTCAGCTCGCACCTTCTTACTGAATGATGGTGGCGAAGTGTTGCTAAAGGTGGATGTAAAGAACGCATTTAACTCCGTAGACAGGGGTGCTCTGCTGGCAAAAGTAAAAGAGAATATACCTCAATTTTATAAATTTTTGTGGCAATGTTACAGTGAACCAACAAAATTGGTTCATCGAAACAATCTTCTCCATTCTGCCGTTGGTTGCCAGCAGGGTGACCCTCTGGGTCCTGCTATTTTCTCTTTGGCAATTCACCAAACAATTTCGAATCTAAATTCTAAATTCAATGTCTGGTATCTCGATGACGGCACTTTAGGGGGAAACTCTGGTTTAGTTCTCGAGGACCTACAAACTTTGATAAACCAGTTTGGCAATATAGGTTCGGAGCTAAATTTTTCCAAATGTGAATTATACATTTCGAATTCCGTGGCCTCGGACCGTAGAGCTCAAATAGTTACTGACTTCAGTTGCCTGGCCCCCAGTATCAAAATTCTCAACGATGACTCTTTATTTTTATTAGGCGCACCGCTTCTCGACGCTGCCATTCCCGCTTTTGTAAACGATGCGATCTCTAAATTCAATTCAACTGCAGACCGGTTATTCCAAATTAATCCTCACATGGCCTTATTTATCATTCGTTTTTGTCTTTTTGTGCCTAAATTTACATATGTTCTACGTTGCTCTCAACTTTGGCTTTTTCCAGCAATGTTATCCAGTTTAGATAATTTGTTAAGAGAAACTCTTATTAAAATTTTAAATTGTACATTAAACGACCGCGTTTGGTTACAGGCTTCGCTTCCTGTACGCTTCGGAGGCCTAGGAATAAGAAATTTATCCAGTGTGGCCCTGCCAGCGTTTTTGTCTTCTGCTCATAGCACGTACAATCTCTACAGGAAAATTATCAACCCATCTTTGGGTTCCGTAGAGTTGTCGTGTAAAGCTGATGCGAGTAACGCCTGGTTATCCGCCTGTCCAAATTCTAACTTACCATTATTACCACAATCTCAGAGGCAATGGGACGAGCCACTGTGCAAGCAAGTTCTGGAGGGGCTTTTATCCACTTCGAGTGATATGTCAGAACTCGCTCGTCTTACTGCCGTCTCCCAGAGAGAGTCAGGCCACTGGCTCCAGGCATTACCATCTGCCAATGTCGGTACCTTGTTGGACGGGCCGTCTCTCACTCTAGCGGTCTGTCTTCGTCTAGGCGCCAGGGTAGTCCACCCTCACCGCTGCGTATGTGGAGAAGCTGTTGACGAGCTTGGCCACCACGGCCTATCTTGTGCTCGCAGTGTTGGGCGTATGCTGCGTCACTCCACTATAAACAGCATCATCCGCAGTGCTTTTGCCACCGTTGGTATACCGGCTGTCTTAGAGCCAGCTGGTATATCTCGCAGCGATGGCAAGAGACCTGACGGGATGACCATTTGGCCCTGGAAGCTTGGCAGGCCGTTGGTGTGGGATGCAACCTGTAGGCCGATTCTACTAAATTACTGCAACTACACTGCAGCGTCGCGTGTGTCAAAATGAGCAAATTTTGACGTTTCAGTATTCTGTTATGCAGTGCTGCTGCCGTAGTGTTGCATGGACGAAGAAGTAACGCAAATAGGTATTCCACTAACAAAACTGCACTACACCTGCACGTTTACTGCAAAATAATCGTATTCCATTAAAATATTTTGACATTTGTGTAGTAATGACAGCAGTATTAGTGCAGTTTTTGTGCAGGTTTATTGAAGTAGATCGTGAGCAACTTTTGCACAGCGTATTATAAGCATTTTACGTATTTAGCGTATTGTAATTTTAGTTTTATTGCAGGATTCGTGTAGCTGTAGTGTAGTAGACGCGCAGTTGTAGTGTAGTTGTGGTGCAGAAATTTTAATAGAATACGTCAACTTCCACGGCACTGCTCCTACACGCGACAAATGACAGGCGTAAACGTGCAGTTGCAGTTTTTTTATAGAATTGACCTACTGTGCTGACACCGTGGCTCCCTCACATGTACGCGCCACCTCTCTTCATGTAGGGGCTGCTGCGGTAAGTGCTGAAAATCGCAAACGGCACAAATACGCAAATCTGGGTTCAAATTATTTATTTGTTCCGTTTGCGGTGGAGACATTGGGTCCATGGGGGCCGGAGGCCAAGCAGCTTGTTAAAGAGTTGAGTGCTCGCCTTATTGAAGCCTCCGGTGACAAGAAGGCTGGCAGCTACCTCTGCCAACGTATTAGCTTGGCAATCCAAAGAGGTAATGTTGCCAGCATTCTTGGAACCGTTCCCATGAGCCCACAGCTGGAGGACATTTTTTATTTATAAGTTTTATTTTGTCTTTAGTTATCTTATTTAATTTTTTCTTTAATATAGTAAGTTATGTTATTGTGAAATAGTATGTAAATGTATTTGAAATTCTCTATTTAATATTGATTAAATTGATCACTTAAATTGCTTCAATAAAAAGTTAAACTTGATAATTTATCGCTATCATTGTAAAGGTTTTATTACATAGAACATTTCAGCTAATTACGTACCTATTCATTATTATTTAATATTAATTAATGTTCTGTCTTAGTTTTGTACAGTAGGTAGGTATTAAAAGGTTTGAAAATGTTTTTTATGTTTGTTACATAAAAAAAATAAAAGTATTTTAATATAACGTATATTTACAAAGAGATATTACAATTAATAAGAGGACATTACAATGAATGTATTAATGTGTTTATGTTCTTACTAATTTGCATTTTTAATCATTACTTTGTTTCTCATATTTTGCTCTTCGCTGTGTTGTTACTTGCTGTTAGTTGCTTTTGTTTTTTTTTATCATCATGTAGTTACATATTGTTATAAGGCTGTTGGCCTTTATTTCGTTGCCTTTGACTTGACATTTAAATGTCACTCGCAAATGTCAATAATCGTTTTGTGTAGGTAGGTAGGTACCTACTTGTCAACTTGTCAAAAACAGTTGGTCATCTCTGTTGTTAGCAAAGGCCAGTCCAATTATTGCTTTTTGCTTTATCAATTCGATAACATATCGCCCTTACCTAATCAATTAATGTACTAATCGTTCTGTATTAAAATGGCTACGCCCGCAGATCTGCGAAGCGCTTTTGAAGCGAAATTAAAAGAGGGTATTCCAAACCCTCCTGGTGAATTCCATCCTTTGGATTATGAACGTGTGAAACTTGATAAGTACCTGCTAAGAGTGTTGCAACACGAGGAGAACGACCTTAAGCGGGCTACGGATACTCTATGGGACATCATGGTATGGCGATCAAGCGTCGGCGCGAACGATATTAACGAATCTACCATTCGTTTAGACCATCTTAAAGATGGCATCTTCTTCCCCCACGGTAGGGATGTTGACGGCAGCTTAATACTCATTGTAAAGTCCAAAATGCATGTGAAAGGTCAAAAGGAGTTTGAGGAAATAAAAAAGATCCTAATCTACTGGTTGGATCGCATAGAAAGGGAGGAGAATGGTAAGAAAATCACACTTTTCTTTGACATGGATGGTTGTGGCTTAGGTAACATGGATATGGAGTTAATCAAGTATCTAATTAACTTGTTCAAGCTTTATTATCCGTACTTTTTGAATTATATTGTCATTTTTCAAATGCCGTGGGTTCTTAGTGCTGCGTTTAAGGTTGTGAAGTCATTGTTGCCTGCGAAAGCTGTGGAAAGAATGAAATTCACTAATAAAGACACTTTGAAGGAAGTTGTTGCTCCAGACCAAGCGTTGGTGTGTTGGGGAGGCAAAGATACGTACACATTTGAGTTTGTACCGGAGAATAGGAGTGGTGTGGAGCACACACCAAAGAAGGTAACGTTTGCTGAGCAGGGTGACGGCTTGCATTCACCCGGAGAGATGCTACGTTTGATACCCAATGATACAATCCTTTTCAAAAATGAAAACGAAGAATTGTCAGGACAGTTCACAATCACCAATATGGATGAGAGTGCAATCTCTTTCAAGATACGTACTACTTCACCGGAGAAGTTCCGTGTGCGTCCCAGCTCGGGCACTTTGGCGACCGGTACATCGCAAAACGTTCTAATTGTTGTACAACCCGGATTCCATTTGCGAACAGTAACTAAAGACAGATTTCTCGTTATGTCAGTACAGATTCCTAAGACAGATTTATCAACAAAAGAACTAGCCGATGTATGGCAGAACTCAACTGGCAGCAAAGTTGACGAGTACCGATTGAAATGTCACTTCCCAGAGAAAGAGCTGGCAAGAAATGGAAACGTAATTGATGGCAAAATAACTGAGAAACCCGACTCTATTACAACAGCATTGAATAGTTTGCAGCAGAACTATGAGCTGTTGAACAGCGATTTGAGGAAGCTGAAAGTTCTCCAGTTCCTTACTCTGTTCATGACGGGTGCTGCTGTTATATTAGGATACCTTGTGTATAAGAGCACGAGCGAAGACGGGAGGTACTGTGAGCGAATCTAGCCCTTAAACATAGTGGTATTAGATACCACTTTCAATATTGATAATATGTGGAACGGTCTGCTATTTATCATGTTGATGTTCAATACAATATTATTTGTGCTGTATTGCCAGTTTCTGCGTAAAGTTGAGATATTGCATATGGCGCAGTAAAGACAATTTTTACAAATATTATTAGTTTTTCAATAGATTATCAGAACACCACGTTGAAATGGAACTCTTTATACGGATTTTTGTGCGTTCATTTTCAGTCTAAAGACAACAATAAGATTTAAAACTCTTTGCTGGGTATCAAGCTATAATTATATTTAAGTCCACTAAAAAGGTAGTATTTCTTTGTCTCTATTTAGGTGCTATCTCTGTAACTACTGACACTTTTCTAAAAACTCTGAAGCTGGCGACTGACCGAAGCGAACATCGTAACGTAACATTCGTGGCGAGTTTGATACGTCATTGCTCACTGACTGATAATAAGCGGCAGGCTTTTTACTGATCGATGACTAAGTGACAGTCGCAATCGCGACAATTAACAATTTATCGCTACCAAAATTGGTATTACAAACACAAATTGCTCAATAATCGCTTTCTTAGTGCATTTGCGATTAAAATGTATGTAACAGTTTAAATAGATTGAGTGATTTGTGCCCCTAATACCAATTTATACCGCAACTAGAGCAGTCGCGTAGCAATTGTACAATCAAAAACTTTATTTGGTAATAAGCCTGCCGGATGAGCTGGCTCGATTCACTGTACAGTCCGTATGCAAATGCTCACATCAGAAATGTTACGTTACGATGACTGTTGGTCAGTCTCCACCATTATACTTAAACTAATAGAGGCATCAAAGGTCTCTGCCCATAGACCGTATCATACTATGACTGTACTAGCAACGTAACCTAGATTTAAGTAAATTTTACTCTAATTCTAATTTTGCTATGTCCTTACAGGGCGTCCTCATGTACTTACAAACACCTTATGTAAGACCTTAATTTTGTGTGTTTACCTATGAAATTGACGTTTTTTTCTCACTTATTAAAAGGTCTAAAAGTTCTAAAAGTCAGTACCGGTTGTTAATATTATTATACACCTATAATTAGGACTATGTTACTTAGGCTTCAGTAATAACATATGTTCGCGGAATAGTCTTTTTGTTTCATTGTAGCTTTGACGGGACTTTTTCTTTTCTTTTTATTATCTGCTATATTTAGCTAGTGAAACAAACACACTACTCTACAATTTTTATAGTGTAAACATAAATAGATGCTAAAAAAATTAATAAAACCTTAGTATGAAAAAAAAAAATTTATAAAAAATCTTCATACAAAACGTCAATTTTATAGGTAAGGACCTAATATAAATACCACGACACGGACTACTACGCCCACTACAGCGTATCAACAGTGTATCATACCCGTATTGACAGTCCGTGTATGGTACGCTATGGTGTCGGTCATTGACGGAATGGTCTAGTGAGGCATAGTCTCATACTAAAATACAAAGGTCTTTCGTACTAATTTTCAATTATTTGTTTGCCTTACACGCAAGCACGGTCATGGTATAATATCCGATCCGATCCGAACCCTTTAGATTATCTAGTAGGGCACGGGGACACGCACTAGTGCGTGATGCCGTTCCCTCTAAAAAACCTCCGAAGGTGATTCGTTTCATACGGCTTGAGGAACGTGCTTTAAGTTTCTCGCCGCCCCCAAACAAGCCCGGTGAAGCTGTCAAATCAGCAAACTCCAAAAAAAAAAGAGAAATAATGATATAATACGGTCTAGTGGGCAGAAACTTAAGTGGTATATTTGACCACCTTTTATCTCAGTCACTTTTGAAATAAAACATTAAATTTAAAAAAAATTAAGTACTACCAAGTACTTAATTTTTTTTTAATTTAATGTTTTATTTTTCATTGGATAGGGAATTACCCAATAAAATGTACCCAGTGGCATGCAATAGACTTAGGGATAATACTTTGTGGCCTACAAGGATAAGAAGACATATTATAAATATCAAAAAACAGCAATAATATGGTCTGTATAAATTGCGTCATTTCAATGTTAAATCACATTTATAAGACATCACATAGCTATAGCATTCCAATATTAAATCATTCCTATTGTAAAATATTATGTAAAAGGAATATTTAGTAAACATAGATTTTATATAATATTTTATATATTCAAAGTTATGTAAGAACATGTTTAATAGAAGTACATCTAACTCTATAGACGTATAATTGTTTGTTGAAGTGAAAAGTTGGTTCACTAAAATCTAGATAATGTTTTAGTTTTAATAAAAACTAAATAGTACACAGTTTTTATGTAAGTATAACAAAATTATGTGTAGTGTGTAGATATTGGCTTATTTATTGAATTTTTTTATTGTTTTATCTAAAAAGGTTTTAATGTTAGAAATACTAAAATGTTTTAGTAAATAAAAAACTAAGGGTATCAATATAAAGAGACTATAAGGTTGGAATAAATATTTCTGTTTTGTAAACTTCATTTCATATTAGATCACCGCCTCTGTGGTCTAGTGGTTAACACCTCGTCTCAGATCCAGAGGTCCCGGGTTCGATTGCCAGCAGGAAACAAGTTTGTGTACACGGTGGTAAGGTTTGTTTGTCCGCCTGGCTAGCTACCACCATCTTATCTAAATATGTCGCCATAACATCAATGTTTGTAGCATTGTTGTGTTCCGGCAGCTAGAGACAAGATAGCCAGTGCCTCGCTAGTTGAGGATCCCGGGTGAAGTGCGCTTCCATCATTGGCCTTATCATCACTTAACATCAGGTGAGATCAAGGCACTGTGCTTACCCGTAACATAGAAAAAAAGAGTAAAAGAGACGAAACATGAAATAGCTATTTAAAGCTTATACTCTGTTTATAAGGCGGGGTTAGATTTTTAATTAAAACCTTAAACTATTTTAGTTCTAGAAAGTAAAAAGGTTAAAGTTTTGTAAACTAAAAATAACTTATAGTTGTCATTGTATAATCAACCGCAGTAGTACGAAGTTGACCCTTATCTTATATGTAATAAGGCAGTGTCTGCAATGCTACGTTTTGCTGTGAGCTATCGATTGTCTGTCTTCGCGATAGTTCATTGTGGGTATTTCTTTTACATTTGATTCAACCTCTTAGGTTGTAGTAAAGATGTGGGAATTTACTGAACTAAAGTGACTTTGCATGTTTATACAAAAAA
This sequence comes from Eudonia lacustrata, assembly GCA_947562085.1. Classification (NCBI taxonomy): domain Eukaryota; kingdom Metazoa; phylum Arthropoda; class Insecta; order Lepidoptera; family Crambidae; genus Eudonia; species Eudonia lacustrata. The sequence continues at coordinate 12,514,410 of OX387333.1, forward strand.
AAATTATAATGTGTATACATGTTTGTTTGTATACAAAACGTGTATATAAGTATACGTTATTGTTAGGTTGCATTTGTTTGTATACATATGTATTATAAATACTTATTGGTTAATACATACATCACGGAAGCGTAACCTCGACGAGCCCTACTAGATTCTCAGGTAACTACGCATATAGCTTTACCTCTAGTATAGCTCTATCAGGTATGTAAGGTCGAATTTCCAATCACCTTTTATGTTAAGTTGAGACCCAGGTACTAGTGTCTAAGTACAAGTTATTCTAAGTTTGGGCTAAATAAATGGTACATTGTTTATTAAGCAAAGAAATATTTAATCTATTAATGCTTGTTTGTTGACATAGTGTAACCGGGTTTTCCTATTATGAGATAGTTTTTTGGGTGTATTAATTTAAATTAGATCAAGCAAATTGGGTATATTGTATTTACAATTGTATATGTATAACTATTGTCATAATTATAGTCTTAAGCTTCTATGTAAAAATGTTATGCCTTATTAAAACTCAATTACTCATATTTATTAAAAACAAAATGGATTAATATAAATTTTAAATTGGGGTAGGTAACTAAAACCTATTTCTTCATATGGTTTCACAAAGATGATTTGATATAGTCACGAGTAATAGGTAACATATTATATAAGGTCTAACAATATCAATAAGCGAACGTTTAAGAGCGTTTACGCCGCACACTAGCGCCGCCAATGAAAAAAAAACATATCTAGTAATTAGAGATAGAAAATCAAATTATGCTCAACAAACTATTTGAATGAAGTAATTTAGCATTTTTACGTCACCTAATGAACACCTGACATGTTATGGTTTAGTTAAATATGGCGTTATAGTTAAAAGTGGCCGTAACGTCTTATTTAACTAAACCATAACATGTGAGGTGTTCATAATTTGATTTTCTATCTCTAATTACTAGATATGTTTATTTTTTCATTAGTGGCGCTAGTGTGCGGCATAAACGCTCTTAAGGGGAGCATCTATACATCACATTGAGCATGCTTACCAAATTTAGTCCAAAACTACAGGCTCGTTACCGAGATAATCAACAAAACATTATTATAGTTCACCAAAAAATACACCCTTTCCAAACTCGTACAACTGTACTACACGCACACAAATCTTTGTGTGCACACAACACGGCACACACACGGCTATCTAGCCGTGTGTGTATGAATGTCATACAATGGTTTATCAATTGTGTGCGTGTATCTGTACACTATCTTTTTATTGACGCTTGCGTGCGTGTTAGTAAAGATACAGCATGTTTCATGATGTGCATTATTTTAATTGATTTAGTTTGTTAGAAAACATAGCTTTGAAAAATCACTATAAAACTGAAGCCCATTTTTTGTCATTGTATTCAAAATGATGTATAGATACCGCCATTAAACGTTCGCTTATTGATTTTGTTAGACCCTGTATACTTACAATGTCAAATGTAATTATCATGTATTTTGACTCTTATTAAGAACTCTTAACTCTTGTGACTTCACCCCTGAAAATCTTGCGTTAAAATGTTTACTATCCCTGTTTGAAAGTTTTTGCATATACTTACCTACGCAAATGCACAATTTTTTAATGTGTAGATGTTAGAATAATAAGTACAGAAACATGTATTAATATGTGTATAAGTACACTGCCTAGTGGTTCAAAGATATGTAAGAATATTATATTTTGGAATAATGAACACAAAGTTTGGCTCAGAATTGTATAGCTAAACTGTCCCTCGACCACCTAACCGATCGCTTTGACTACGCGTATAGTTTATGACGTCATCTTGCCACCTCGCACTGCCTATGAAAGCAATATCAACAGCTAAAGGCTATAGCTTTCGATATTGCATTCATAGGCGGCACGAAACGACAAGATGACGTCATAAACCACACACGAAGTCAAAACGATCGGTTAGGCAGTCGGGCCCCTGACTTACCAAAAGCGTGTATACAAATGTGTTTATTTGAAGTTTCGTTTATTCCACAAACAAATAACTTTGTGTAGGAAATACAAATAAACAATACATTAAAAAATAAAATAAAAAGAAAGAAAGTAAACAATCATAAATTAATTAATCTATATAGTAAAAATTTAAATAATAAAATTAAAATGTTTATAAAATTTTTAATGCAAATTTTGTTGCGAACAAATTACAAAAACACAAATGTTGAAAAAAATTCCACAAGCAGGATTTGAACCCACACCCTTCTGACATACTAGGTCAGGTGCTCTCCCAATTGAGCTATCGTGGCTCTAACCAGCCCGCCGAAATTATTCTTTAATTATTTTTTTATAATAAAATTAATTAAAATTCAAACATTCAATAAAAGTAGTAAAATCAATAGAAATTATAAATAAGTTCATGAATTATAATAAACATCATTAAATAATCACAGACAATAAAATCAATCGAGTAAATTCATCAATAGGTACTATACAAACATTTTTCTAACAAGAAGCTCCTTAAACTTTTACGAAATAAATTTACACATTAAAAATTCTGACAGCTTGATACCTTACACTGCTGTGTACAATTATATCGAGTTTGGGCGCAAAGGAATTGTGTAAGTCCCTTCTACGTGTCATTAAACGTTTTTCTCTATCATCAGGTGTTTCATATTTTTCAGGCTTTTTTACTGGTGATGACTGGTGATAGAAACACAAAAGTATCACAAACCATTTGTATAACATATCTACAGTTCGAAACGAAACCAAATCAAATCAATCTTTATTCAACTAAACTTAGGTACTTTTACGGATCTACTCGCGTTTATTTTACACGTTTATTTGTTTTAAAACTTACTAAATAAACGCTTTTCAATCAGTTCAGTTGCATAATCATCATTAATAGCCATCTTCGTACTGATGTTTGGAGATCAGTACACAAAACTTGATGCTTCCTGCAAACTTGCTTGCTGCTTGAAATGTAGCATCTTTTAACTGTCAATAGCTGAGGCCAGTCCATTGTCTTTTGCATAAAGAAATGTATAGGTATATAAAAGCATTTCTTTTACATAAAAGTGTATACAATTATTTTGAGTAAATCAGCATGCAAAGAAAAAATAATTCTGTTATCAATGTTATTTTTAGTAACCTGAAAACTGTTTGTTCAATGTTCATAATCAGTAATAGAATCGATTTCAATAATTTTTATACCATGTTACATTTTGGCCAAATAATATTTACAAAATCTCAAATAAAGTATACCCTACTAAAAAACACAACGGGACAGCACAAAAAGCTTGTAACTTCGTGAGTTTTGAAGATATTATTTTAATTTTTTTTGTACCGATTCTTTAAATGAAAATATTTGACCCGTGCTTCGATTTTCGTATAAACTAAAATAGGGTTGTATAGTTACATAATTAAATATTAGGCAATGTTTAGATATTAATACATGGCTCTGTACTTAAATAAATTAATATTAATATAGTTCTCGTGATACTAGAAACAGAAATTAAGCTATCCTTTTTTTGGTAAATGTATTTATACATTGTAATAAAACAGTGGAAATGAAATTTGTAATTTGTAAGGTTGTTTTTTGTGAGAATTGCGAGAAATCGTGGTCAATCCAGGGATTGATACCGTTACCAAATTCCCACTATACCGGTAAGTAACGTTATTTCTATAAAGTTAATGCAGGCAACGTTATCAAAAAAAGTATCGCTACTTTTTTCGTTAAATATTGCGCTTTAACCAATCCGCGGTTAGTTAATTTACCGGTAAAAATGTCACCCAGGTAACGATACCAAGCTTACCGGTATTTTCGTTTGACAAAAGTATCGATACCAATTTTTGTCCGGTATTCAAAGCGGTATGGATCAATCTCCATAGCTCCGTTACTACACTACTGACGTGAACCGATTCCTTACACATACTTATGCGTATTAATAGCTCTCTAGGTTGGTTAAAGGGATAGTTATTCATTTATGATTATTTACATATAATTTTACGCAAATATTGTTGCGAACAAATTACAATTTGAAAAAAGACGTTGAAAAAATCTGATAATCTACTCTCCATCGAAGCTGTTATCGATAAATAAGTCTCGTAATGTGCGGCTTGCCGATGTTTTTTAACTACCTACTTGTAATAAAACTTCGACACTGCTATTTCAAAATGTGGATTCAAGTTTATTTTTTTGGTTTGAATCTAATATTGTTTCTTTTCTATTCATAAAAGCAGTATATGATAGTTGGCAGTGCACCTGACCCGGCATGTCATGGGGTGCGGGTTCGAATACCGCTCGTGTATTTTTTTTCAACACTTTCTTTTTTCAAATTGTTATTCATTTATTTATTTAAAACTTCTGCAACAATTACATGGCGGACTTAAAGTCTAAAAAAGCATACTCTACCAGTCAACTATAGGGTTAAATTAACTGTTATTGTTTAAAGAAAAATCACAATTATATTGTGATAATCATTGTTACGCCTTTAGGGTAGAATTTGTATCTATTTTCATTTGTACAAATATTTAAAAATGTGTGAAAGTAAACTAATTATTTTATTTTCAAATTGTCATTTTTTATTTCGATATAAGTAGGTACATAAACAAAATTGACTGGCAAGAGCTGGATGAGAGTAGCCACGGGTCGAGCTCGATGACGTGCACTTGGAGAGGCCCATGTCCAGCAGTGGACTAGTGTAGGCTGATGATGCAAATTTTAAAAAATCTTAAGATAGTAGATCCGTATAAATAAAGTGTTCGGTTCGAATCCCGTTCGTACAATTTATTTTGAAAACTTATTTCAAATTGTTTTTTTTTAATTTAAAATAAAGAAAAACCAAGCGTCAATAAATTATTATTATATAATTTAAAAAGGACAAAGGTGTTGAAAAAATTCCACGATCGCAATTCGAAGCCGCACCCCATGACCATATTATTATAATATTTCTATCATATCACTATAGCAAGACTGCTTAACTCAGTCCTCGCCTGCGGTAGGTACGCGGGGCGGGAAGTACGTAAGGCCTCTGCCACGAACACGAGCGACTTGCGCGGCGAACGTATTTCTAGTTCATTGCGCGCTATACGACGGCAGCCATAGTCAACGGTTATAGAAATAACGCAATGAACTAGAAATCCGTTCGCCGCGTCGCAAAACGCTCGTACTCGTGGCAGAGGCCCTACGTACCTCCCGCCCCGCGTACCTACCGCAGGCGAGGACTCAGTTAAGCGGTCTAGCTATAATTAATTAATGACATACTATAATATCTACTCATGTGCTATAAGTACGAGTATTATGTCAAACTCAAGAGTCATAATTATTAATACCTAAAGATTATAATGTATATGGGTGCTTGCCACTTGAACCTTTGGTATCATTGGGTGGTATCACGGAGTTGTCATTTACAATAAAACATGGCATCGTTTTCTTCTAGTGGTTCGCGTCGGTTACATCCCACTTCTGATGTCGGCGTCGAGGTTGGTTTGTAGGACGGTCGAGCAGTCGAGGTTCGTCGATAACACAGTTCATCTTGGATCTTCAAAATAAAGACGCAGTCGTATTCCTTACAGTCACTTTATTGTTATTTTAATATCACAATTACAATATTTAGAAATAGTTGCCCGATGCAAATGGATTTTAGAAATGAAGTGAGTTCTGCGCGTGCGTACTCTCCGACCGCTCCCGTTCGAATGTTTCCCGTCCGTTGTAGCGCCAACTGACGTTGACGTTTCGCGTACCATAGAGCATAGGCTGCGCAGACCACACTAAGTATAGACTATACTTGTCGTTTCTAAGCGATGCTAGCGCCACGTCTCCGACATATATAATAACAGACCCGAAATGTCCGAAGGTAAAGTATATAAGCTATCTCTGAGGTACCGGGTTTGATCCCCGGTCGGGTCAATTTAGAAATTATTGTTTTTCTAAATTGTCTCGGGTCTGGGTGTTTTCTATGTATAATAAATAAGTATGTATTTAAGTATGTTTATCCGTTGTCTAGTAACTATTTAACGAGTTTCACAACGACGCTTCTCTTGGGCTAGATCATGGATGCACAGACTTATTAAGACTAGGGGCCACTCGGGCAAATTATGAACTGATGGTGGGCCACCAGAAGTATAGGTAATTAAAGACAATGAAAAATTGATAATAATGTATTCAAATTGAAAAAGAATTTATTAATTTGAAGCGTGGCACTGCATAGTGCTTACAATCTTTTTTATATTTGGCTCAAATTTACTTGTAGCAACACGTAAAACTGCTTCCAAACTTTCATTTGCAAGGCGGTTTCGATTTTTTGTTTTATTATTATTTAGGATTGAAAAGGTTTGTTCACATATATAGGTAGAACCAAATAAGCTTGCACATTTCAGAGCGTTTATGCGCAACTCTTTGTACGTATTTTTATCAATGCAGCGGTAAAAGTTCAGCAAGTCTCCTTCGTTGAATTTGTTGCGTAAATCTTGGTCGTTCTGAATGTCGATAATTTCTAACTGCATTAACTCTGGCGCATTTTCAACTGAAATCGTGAAAGGATTGCTAAATATGTCCAACAGAGGTTTCACTGTTTTAAACTCCGAAAATCTGTCTTGAAAAGATTGAATCAAAATATCTAGCTTTTTTACATAACTGAAATTAATAGCAGTTTTTTTGAATTTTTCAGCCATTTTCTTATAATTCGGAAAATTATTGTAATTTCCAGAATTCAATTGCGATCTGAAAAGTGTCAGCTTGCATTGAAAGGATGATACATGTGCGTAGAGCTGGGATATCAGTTGATTTTTGCCTTGAAGCCGTGTGTTCAAGACATTCAAATGATTTGTAATGTCAACTAAAAAAGCCAAATCACACAACCAATTTAAGTTCCGGGACGTCCCTTTGCTTTTCCGCCAGAAAAATATCAATTTCTTCTATTAAATTTAAAAATCGTTCCAGTGTCAATCCACGACTTAGCCACCTTACTTCTGTATAATACAGTAAATCTCCATGTTCGCATTCAATGTCATCAAGGAATTGTTTGAATTGCCTGTGATTGAGTCCTCGTGATTTTATGAAATTCACAGTCGAAACTACCACTTTCATGACATTTTCAAATTCAATTTTTTTAGAACAGAGGGCTTCTTGGTGTATAATGCAGTGAAACTGCATGAGATCTTCAGCGTTTAAGTTTTTTTCTTGCAAATGCTTTTTCAACAAAGTAACTAGCCCAGAATTGACACCAATCATCGAAGGAGCACCGTCAGTCGAAACTCCCGATAATTTCGATAAGTCCAAATCAGTTTTTGAACACTCGTCCAAAAGTACATTGAGTATATCAACTCCTCTGGTTTGACCTTTCAATGAACACATTCCTAATAACTCTTCGAAGACTTCAAAATCTTGAGTAACACCTCGTATGAATATAAGAAGTTGAGCTGTGGAACTAATATCAGTGGATTCGTCGAGTGCTAATGAAAAAAAATCAATTATCTTAGTTTTTTCATTTAATTGTTCCGCAATATTATCTGACAAAGACATAATTCGTCTTTGGATGGTCATACGATTCAGTTGAATTTTCTCAAACTTTTTTGCTGCTTCTGGACACATTTTCTTAGCGGCAATTTCTATGCATTCTTTTACAAAATCCCCATCATTGAAGGGGCGACTCCGCTTTGCTATCATTCGAGAAATTTCATAACTAACTTCTGTAGCTGTTTCTGTATCTTGAATGGGTTTTGTAAACATAGCTTGTTGACCAATAAGCTCCCGTTTTAAAGACAAAACTTTTTGCTTTCTTAATTCGCCTGTAAACTTCGTAAAAGTAGGATGCTGCGTTTCATAGTGCCTTTTTACATTATATTCCTTTGCAATCGCAACAGAATTCTTGCAAATTAAACAAACGACTTTGTTATGCGACCATACAAAAAAGTATTTCTCAGTCCAAATTTCTTGAAACTGCCGATTTTCATCTTTAACCTTACGTTTTTTACTAGTTCCTGGCATGTCCATGTTGCGTTTTAATCCTGACTAGGATTACCACAGCACCTAAAACCAATTACAGTTCCTAATAATTAATTACCAAAAATAATTGATAAAATATGTAGATAAAATTAATAACAGTTTTACTTACGATTTCACAACACAATTATACACGGCACTTGACGGGAAATCTACGTTGAATGTGGATCAAAATATATTATAATTATGACACCGGCTAGTCGAGTTAAAATCTACACTAGAACTAACGACACTTTACTCAAATTAAAACCGAACTGTCGGTCGCTGCGGTTAGCGTGGCTTTTATACCACGCGCATAGAGTCGAAAACTGTCTGGAGAAATCTCGAAACCGACTCTGGAAGCTTCGTGTATCTACCTACGCGAGCTATCGGGAATTTGGGACTATTGCTATCTCGCTCGCTCGAACAGTATAATAATAACGCGGCGCGCTTCCTCAAGAAAACGAATTTAACCGAGATCAGCACGAACATTACCGACCGCTGTTACCGACGCATGCACGGCGCACCGATAAGATTGATAGAGCGCGCGCGCGAGATTCAAATTACTTTTCGAACATTTGTTATTGGTTTTATTCTGGAATAGAACTCAATATTTTCGAATGTACGAGAGTATTATTTTTGCTGTCGGCGGGCCACCAGTATTCGACCGGCGGGCCGCATGCGGCCCGCGGGCCGTAGTCTGTGCATCCCTGGGCTAGATAATTGGTGTAAGTGTAGAAAGTGTGAAAGTTTATTTTATTTTTATATAATGCCTCAGTGGCTTAGTTGCAAAGCGCTCGACCCGGTAACTGGAAGCCCTGGATTCAATTCCCGGATAGGGCAGTGTTGAAAATTGACGTGGCCTGGTGGGCTACCCTGAGCTCTTCACAAACGCTATTTTCAGTACAAATTTTTAAATTAAATCGTAGCAAAGTAAAGAAAAATACAAATATAATTGTAAAGTTAATTTAATTTCCTGTATTGTCAATAACAAAATAGTACAATAATAATAAATTAAAAACATTAGCACTTAGTTTTTGCTGTCTACAGCATAGCATATTGATCTTTCCCGCAATTAAATAAAAATACTTAAATAATTTTATTCAAGTAATAAATAATATTCTTTTATGAGTAGGTACATTTTTTACATAAAGCCTATCTATACCTACTAATATTATAAAACTGAAGAGTTTGTTTGTTTGGTTGAACGCGATAATCTCAGGAACTACTGGTTCGAATTGAAAAATTATTATTGTGTTGAATAGTCCATCTATTGAGGAAGGCTATAGGCTATATTACATCACGCTATGACTATTAGAACGCGGGCGAAATCGCGGGGCACAGCTTACTAATATATAACTATAAGCTGATGAGTTTGTTTTTTTGTTTGAACGCGCTAATATCTAGAACCACCAGTCTGATTTGAATTTATTTTTTCGCATTTGATAGCCTTATTTTTGTGGAAGACTATAGGCTATTCAACATCACGCTATGAGCTTTAGAAAAAGTAAAAAAAACGCTAAGCGAATACGAAGCACTAGCTAGCGCATTCGGGCGACGCAATGCGACGCGGTGGGCGACAGCTATTCGAATATAATTTGATTTTTTGATTCAAATCAAAGTTAACAGTAATCCATTGTTTTCTAAAGTTTACGCGAACACTACACATTTAAATAAAACAACTTTTACGGATCTAATAGCGTTTCTTTTACACATTGGTTTATATCAGTCTCTTTGTGACCACGGACCCCGCAAAGGGTTCGAAACATCAGGATAAATTAGTATAAATTTTACTTTTTATTTTCAAGTGCTAATTGCTGCACTGGAGCAAAATTAAGTATTTATAAAATTTATGAAATACAGTGAAAAAAAAATCATCGCCATCGGTTGCAAGACCGTTGGATAGATGGCGCAATGTGCCGTTATTAGCACTCAAAAATTAAAAAGCATTGACAAAATTCAGCGCTTACGTCAGCCTTTCCGGTAGCATAGCGGCCAGTGCGGCCGCCCGGATTGCGGAGGACCCAGGTTCGATTACTGGCTGGGTCGGGTGGGCGTTTAACTTTTTCACTGTATTTTATAGATTTTATAAATATTTAAAATAGTATAAATCAATGTGCAAAATAAACGCTAGTAGATCCGTAAAAGTTGTTTTATTTCAAATTAAAATAATTTATTTCAAGATTTTCTAGGGTCGGCCCGATAACCTGATAACCAGTAGGCTTAGCCAAAGTAACATTAAGAAAACGATAGCGAAGTTCGAAAATAATAAAATGTATGGGATTGACATAAGCCGCGCTAAATCACGCGGTCAATCTTATGTTAGTCCCATAGGTACACATTTTATTCTTTTCGAACTTCGCTATCGTTTTCTTAAGGGTGCGCCGACAAAAAAATTCCAAAAATGCAGTTACGGTTAAGTAGATATAATTGAACATACTATCGTATTAAATGAACAAAATATATATTTAGTATCATAGGGTAACGTGTTTAAAATTTGTCAGAACCATAAATTCATAACACGCTATAGTTTTTTCTACAATATCATTTAAAGTTGGGCAAAAATCATGAAAACGAGTGGCGGCGTTTAGTAGATTTCTTATAGTATATCTAAATTATTGTACCTCTGATTTTGTCTAAACAATCATCAATGGATAAACTACAAATTGCTAGACTACATTTTCGATTCATCAAGTGGTTATTTAATTAATTATTTTTTATTAAGCACCTTAAATTCCCCATACAAAATTAGTATGGCCGCGCGGCATCAAATAAATATGGACGACGACATTTCAAATAAAACATATGACACTTGTCACTTATGGACGGCGCACCCTTAATGACTTTGGGAACTGGGTTCAGTTCCCAAAGTCGGCAAAGTTTGTAAGGGATTTTTCAATGTATCCCGGAATTTTGTTCACTAACCCGCTTTTGGGAATGTTGATTAGGCCAATACCCATCAATTGTAGCGATGACTTGATTTCAATGACGGAGGCCTTTGCCCAGCAGTGGGACGGTGTATATGCTATTTTTTTTTTAAGGTGAGTCCACATTAAGTTACATGTTACATAACTATGCTATTAACAATGTTACAAAAGAATAAGGCTGAGACTCCACCAACGCGGAGATGTGCGAGCGGAGACGAGATGTTTTTTTAACAACCAATAGAATTAAAAAATAAAAATAAAATTAAAATTAAAGACGTCTCTTCTCGTCTCCGCTTCAGACATCTCTGCACATCTGCGCTTTGGTGGAGTCTCAGCCTAGGCATAAATAACACTTTTAAACAGGGCTTGTTACCAAATTCAAAAAATAATGTTGTTTCTTTATAGGTAATTTGTGCACCGGTAATGCATGCAACGTTATCTATAAAAGTATCGCTACTTTTTTCGTTAAATATTGCGCTTTAGCCAATCCGCGTAGAGCAGTTAGTTAATTTACCGATACCGGAAGATACCGGTAAAAGTTTTTTACCGGTATCTTCGATTGACAGAAGTATCGATACCAATATTTTAACGGTATTCAAAGTCTTGCTTTTAAAACATGCCTCTCCATCCCTAGGTTGCCTGAAAGATATCGCTTTTAGTGATAAGGCCGCCCTTTGTACGACTCCAATTTTAATTTTAAATTGTTTGTGAACATGTACAGTCGGCGGCAGATCAACCTACCCAAATCTGTCAATTTTCTCCAATGAATATTGATCCTTATAACCAACACATAGAGTTCATAATTGATTGTAGAAATTTGACAGTTTTGGGTAGGTTGATCTGCCGCCGTGTGTATGTGTTTGTTTTTATGTGTACAATAAAGTATTTTATTTTATTCTATATTCTATATTCTATTCTACGAAACCATAACATGTTTTGTCATATAGTCTGCACGCACCTTTATATCTTTTTAAGCGTCAATAACTTATAAATTACTGGGATCCCATAATAAAAATTTGTACTAACAAATATAAAAAAAATATTTATAAAATTTATAAAACACAGTGAATAAATTAAACGCCCACCCGACCCAGCCAGGAATCGAACCTGGGTCTTCCTTTGATTCCTGGCTGGGTCGGGTGGGCGTTTAATTTTTTCACTGTATTTTATAAAATTTATAAATATTTAATTTAGCTTCAGTGCAGCAATTAGCACTAGAAAGTAAAATTTAAATATAAAAAATATTTACTAGCTAGTGGCGCCAGCGTTCGACAGAAACCAATGATCGATTTTTTTTTCCTTTAATAAAAAAAGATGCCAGCAACAGATTTTAGTCCTTAGCAACCTGAATACAGACAACCTTCTTTTCAGCCGTCAGCCTGTAAAATTTTAATCAAAATCAATGTTATTTTTTGGCGACGAAAACTGTCGAAAACCGGGCATTCACTGCCAACAACGCATATACGCGTTTTCGTTACTTTCACCTAGTGCCTTGAACGCACAGGGTGCCAAGTGCGAGTTTCGTTCGCTATTCGATCACGTTAACGAAAACGAGAATTTGTATGGCAAAATGTTAACACTTCTCGTATGCCGCCAGAAGGCGCTGCTTCAATGCCATACTAATTTTCGTTTTCGTAAATGTAATCGAATGAATACGGATAGTAAACACAACTCACACTAAGCACCCAGACGCGTTTATAATATTTAGTGACTTTCGCCCTGTGCCTTCAACGCATATGTGAGTTCTGAATTTTAAAATGTTCTACTTATGTCTAATATGTTACTTCTTGGATCAGAAGATATATAATGTCCTAAATTATACTATAAATATATAATATTATTTTGATTAGGTACTTTCGGTAAAAATATTTGAATTATAAACGTCAATAAAAATCATTACAAACACTGAATTGTTTTTCTGGTGATCAGTATTAATGTTATCAAATATAATAAATATGTTTTTTACGTTGGTAATCTAAAACTATAAAAGAAATGAATGATGCAAAGCTGCTATGAAAAGACTATATTATTATTATTTATTCCTCGTGTTAGAATAATTACCTAGTTCCAATTTGGTTCCAATGGGAACAATTAAACCAATGTCAAATTAGTATGCACTCATTTGTGCGTTGGAGGCACTGGGTAATAGTTCGTTGAACTCACATGTGCGTTTGGGGCACACAGCAAAGTGCGGCACCTGGCGAATGTCCAGGAAAGGGCAGTGAATGCGTTAAAGTGGCGAACACTGGCGCTATTACCCTATCACATGTAACTAATATATGGAATGTCTTCTTTCGTTTGACATCACAGCCTAGATGCGACGTACTCCGGCTGGAAACAATAAAAATATTAATAGTATAAAAAAACTTTTTTTTCATTCCACGTATAAAGGTCGAGCGAGAAAACGTTTCTCGGTATGTTTTTTGACCTGAAAAGCTGACATGCCCCTTTCTATTTATTCCTCTATTTATTTATTTACTTGGACATCATAACAGATAAGTAACAATCATTGACATACGAACAAATTGTAACATTTTTTAGTGCTAGACTGTATCGTCAGAGTGAACGAGAGTGCGGCAACAGTGAGTGAACCTTGAATCGACGTACCGAGCTGTACCTACCGGCACAGAATAAGTAATAGTATCCCAAACCAAGGTGGCTGGCAAGAGCTGGATGAGAGTAGCCGCGGATCGTGCTCGGTGGCGTGCACTTGGAGAGGCCTATGTCCAGCAGTGGACTAGTATAGGCTGATGATGATGATGATGATCCCAAACCAAAAAAAATACGTGTATACTGATCGGCAGCGCTCAGTGACACACTTGTTAGTCTCCGTTACTACCCTTTTTACCGACAACAACTTCTATAGAAATTCGAGATTTTCGTGCCGTCCACGCCAGCACTTCTATAGAAGTTCTTCATTGTACCTACTTTATTAAAAACATTTATACGTTGGCATACAGTGGGACATCGCGTGCAGGATAGTTGGGCGGTGAAAAGGCTACAGCAACATACGCTGCCCGATCCGCGTTTGCGGGGACAGCCCGCGTCATTTCGCGTGCTTTTTTCTGCGTGCTAATGTAGGTGAACTACGAGCTTCTGTGCGTGCGTTTCGGAGCGCTTGTATGAAGTTGCCGCACTCTCGTTCACTCTGGTATCGTACTAATGTTGACACATCATTTCTGATTTACACGCTTAAGTAAATTACAATATAAAATAAGTATAAATTAATAAAACTACGAACGAACTGAAAAGCCATATAACCACTAAAAGCTGTTTTGTTATCCGTTTAAAAGGTAAGGTGTCGGTTCAAAGATATCCAAAGTTGGACTAACAATCCGGCCTCAGGATGGCGTAAGTTCATATGCGGAGGCAGCAGAAGGCAGGCCCGATTAATCATCGGTGCCTTGACAGGGCACTACGCCACAAAACAAATGCTTCACAGAATGCTCCTTTCAACAAATAGTTTGTGTAGGGCATGTGGAGAGCAAACGGAGTCAATGCAGCACCTACTGTGTGATTGCGACTCTGGCTAGGAAAAGAATGAGACTCCTGGGGTCGGCCTATCCGAAACCGGAGGACTTCAGGCTCTTCGCTCTTGAGGACGTTGCCAGACTTATGGCATCTATTTTTACAGAGGAGGAAGAGTGAAAGGATGGGGTTGCACAACAGATCCCAATGGGTCGAAGTGTTACTGGGAGGTGGAAACTTCGGCAGGCTCCACTAAGATAAGATAAGATAAGGACTACCAATAGATAAGATAATTCTTAAGAGAACGCTATCTGAAACTTCTCTTCTCACATCACATCTTCTTCCCACCTGTGGAACTGTCGTTCTCTCCTTGTTTATATTTTGTTGGGCCACATTATAAAACATACTTAATTAATTATTCACTCACTTACTGAATAATTTCAAAATAAAAGTCAGCAAAATGGCTTTATAGTATGGATTGCCGATACGATTAACCTTTATTGCCAACTTTCTTAACAATTTCTATTAATAGAATTAGCTAACTAGCTAGCTATTACTAGCATTAGCTAGTACCTAATAGATTGTGTCGGCGTGTTTTGAGACTTGACCTCATCCAGTTTTATCCAATCTTCTCTTATTTTAGCCATTCTTTGCCATAGTAGACTTGCAATTTTAATTTAATTTAATGTATATAATAACTATCTTTTTAACATACAATAAGTATGTAAAAAAAACCCTGTCCAAACCGTAAAGGTATTATTAAGTATCGAGATTCAGTTCTATTTACGTAATTATTTTAAAAAAATAAGTAAATTAAGTTTACCCCGAAAAACATTTTGTTAAACGACAAAACTTACATGGCAACACTTTTGTCGGCACTTCGGTAGGGAAGAGAGGACCTTTGCCGCCATTGATGGAAAGTATGCTCACATTTATAAAATTAGCTAAATTTTGGGGTAATTTGAGCAATTTCGGTTCAAAAAACTTACGTTTTAAGTTACGATAACTCTTTTATTTTCATGAAATTTTTTTTGTTATTGTCATTTGTATACCTATCTACGTACCCCTTTGCGATCGGAAAGGGTATTTTTTTACATATGTATATAACATTATCTATAAACAAAGGCTATCTTTATCTCTCCACATGCCCTAGTAAATTAAATATAATTCAATTTACACTTACAGTGACAAACCAATAAGAGTTCTTCTTGAATATGATCCGGCTGGTCATACCCATCTGTGAGTCGGGCGCTATTGCGTGCAGATGTAGATGTTTCACGCTGCGGAACGGTGGCCAGTGGTAGCCGAGTCGTGCGTCTTCTAACGACAGGTTGTTCTTACCGAGCAGTTCTTGTGCTACATTCAGCATGTGTTGTACTGGAAATTGTGTGAAAATTGTGAGTAAGTAAGTAATTCAGTGCGATACCAAACCCCAAAATTGTAAATCACAATCTACAAGAAAAATTCAACGAGTGTTCTGGGGCATCGGTAGCTCAGCGGTCAGAGCCTTGGATCGGTTATCCAAAGGTCGTGGGTTCGATTCCCACTCGTGCTTCATGAGGCTAGTTGATTTTTTCAAGTAAACAATTTTTTATCTTGTAATGCAATACGACCTTTCCAAAGGATCCAAAATCCTTCGAAATCCAAAAAAGGACTCAGGGCCGAAACACGTAAACACGATACGACGTCGCACCGCAAAAATAAGCGTTGCGCCAGGCTAGTATAAACCTTATTACCTGTCAAATACTAGACAGACGCCGCATCGTGGTGCGACGCGACGTCGTGTCGTGTTTATGTGTTTCGGCCCTAGGCCGGCAGGCCTAGTCCAGCTGGATCCAGCTCTTGGCCTCCTTCTCAAAATTGTTTTTACCTAATTGCAGAATCTGCCCGAGGTAAGTGTATTCGGAAACGATTTCAAGAAGGTGATCATGAACGACGACCGGAATCGGATCAATGTGGCCATTGATCATGACTTGGTTTTATCCAAATTCATGCCAAGACCGATGCGTCGCGGGGCTGAAGCCAGGCCGTCCAGCATCTGGTTCGGCTCCTCTAGCGACTCCACTATTAGAACTAATCATCAGCGATTAATAGCAGGTGTGAGATGTAGTCACCGTTTATGTTAATTCCCATTCCTTTCCAGTCCAGCGTCTTAAACATATCTTCCAACGCGCTTGTGAACAGTTTCGGGGATATGACATTCCCCGTGTCTCACTCCTCTGCGCAATTGGACTGCTGGCCCTGTACTTGGACACTCATGGTGGCGGATTCGTAAAGACATCTCAACACCTCGATATGACGACAGTCCACTTGGCATCGCTGTAAGGATTCCAGAACAGCCCAGGTTTCGATAGAGTCAAAGACCTTCTCATAGTCCACAAAAGCCAGACACAGGGGCTGATTATACTCTTCAGACTTCTGTATAATCTGCCTCTCTGTGTAAATGTGATCTATGGTACCATATCCTCCGCGAAACCCGGCCTGTTCCGGCCGTCACTAAATAGTGACACAGTCAGATATCTTGGCCTACACCTGGATAGAAGATTGACTTGGAAGAAGCATATTAAGTCAAAACAAGATGAGCTAAACATCCGCTTTAAGAATATTTACTGGCTAATGGCATGAAACTCCAAACTTTCTGTCGACAACAAACTTCTCATTTATAAAATTATTCTAAAGCCAATATGGATGTATGGGATCCAATTGTGGGGAAGCGCCTGCAACACAAGCTTATCAATCATCCAAAGGTTGCAAAATGGTATATTGCGAACAATATCAAATGCACCTTGGTTTGTCACCAACGCAGAACACCATGAAGCATTGAACATCACAACAGTGTAGGAGGAGATTATATTATCCGCTTCAAACTACAGATCTCGACTTGAGCACCATCCCAATGAACTGGCCACAGCACTCTCAAAAGTAACTTACCACAAACGCCTCAAGCACCATGGTGCTTGTGCCTGTATATCATGATATACAGGGCTTGGAGAGGCGATTCTGAAAGATGGAGAAGACCTCCCACTGGGGAGCAGCCCTCTTACCCTAAAAATCACTGAACAAATCTGCTCATAGTTTCGAGACTGATCAATGATTGGCACAACAAAAAAAATATACTAACATACTACTTAATCTCTCATTCCGTGGTTAACCCATTTGTAAGCTAAAATGTTTATATAATTTTTAACGCAAATTTTGTTGCGAACAAATTACAAATTACTTACAACATTGAGTTTTTGTAATTTGACTGGACTAAAAATACATACTTAATAGTGATCATAAGAACAACAATATGGTAGGTATGAGAATTCAATATTTTAGATTTTTTTTTTATTTAGTTAGTACTAGTTTTCAAGTTAAATTGTATACTATAATTTAAGTGGCTGCTGGGTCTTTTATGAAAATAACTTTCTTTGGACCTAAAATAAATTATTAAAAAATAATTTTAGGTAAGTACCTAACAAATGTTACTTTTAATTTTCTTTTAACTAACAACTAGACCGTACCGCGTTGACATAAAACTCATTTGCGTTCGGCAAAGTTGATTAAAGTGTCAGTCGCAACTAAGTTTCGATTAACGCTACAGTTCAATGGTGAAACTCAATAAGAAGGTTTAATTACTACTTTGATTACTCACCAAGCTCCTTATCTTCACTCGTGAGGCTTTTTACGTCCTCTATATGGCGTTTCGGAATAGTTAGAACGTGAAAATCGCTGGCAGGTTTTATGTCTCTAAAAACGCATACTTGGTCGTCTTCATACAAAATATCGGTGGTTTCTGTCTTATTAACGATATTGCAGAAAATGCATGACGATTTTACAGCACCTTCGGTAGACATTGTCGATATAAATTTTGAATAAACTTGTGAAAACTCGTTCGCAAAAATTTGCCTGATGTTGTGTGAAAACGTCACTTTTGACAGTTGAGATTGTGTATCTGATAGTGCGTTTCGTAGCACAGTGAACTTTGAGCTCAACTTATTTACTAAATTGTAATGTAAGGTAGCTTGAAATAATTGATATGAATACATGACAACTAGTTTAATACTAGTAAAGTTTACTGAAATATACTGAGTAAATAAAAATAAAACTTAGAAGTTCACAAAAGAGAACACTAGAATAGTACTTAACTGTTCTGTAACACAACTCGTAGAGCACAAACAAAACGAAAATGACATATGTTTTTTTCTAGCTAAAGGAAATCTTCAGGCACCTAGCTAGTGGCATACAGCCTAATCTTAAATTATTTTTTTGACAGTGGGATAATGTGGTATAATAATCTAATTATTACCACTGATGGATGAATGATGTTAATTCCACTATCCTCTGGTAAAGAAAGATAAATGAAATGCACTAAGTTGATTCATCAGGTTTATTATACATTGCATTAGATATATACACTATGATCAATACCTAAGTAAATATAGTTAATTTCTAACAAAAACCACAGAAGACACCACACTGCCAATTTTCCCGCCAAATTTGAATTGCGGAGTTGGTATCACGCTCTTTACCCTGAATTGCCCCGAAAAGTGTGATATTAATTCTTGTTCCGTCCAATTGCAAGATGTAATGATGAATAATCCTGAAATTAAAATATAAAATTACCTTACCGACTTTTTATTTTTTCAATGAGTTTTTTTAATCGCAACTAGGAAATCCAATCCGCAAACGCGGGATCGCAATTCGCATCGCGCACCATTTTTGGATCGGTAATGCGGGATGACACATGCCGGATTTGCAAACAAAAATAGACACTGATGTTTTAAATATTTGTTTGCCCCTGTCCTGTATAATTTACAGGTGATCAAACTTTCTCTATGGAACTCAAGATATTGCCTCCCAATTACAGAGCAAAAGGTCTCCGCTCCCAATTCTAGTTAACTACCATAAATTAGAATTCTTGCCGAAATATAAAAATGAATATTCACAATTTCATGAACAGAACAACAAAAATTTGGTTTTTTTCAATCCTGAAAATCTTGAGGGCCCGCCCCGGGTTAATAACTTCTATCCCGCAGACTTGCGGGATTGAGATTTAGAGATGTTCGATGTGAACCTTCGATTAATTAAGTATGTAGGTACTACATTACATAGATACTACACTACATTACATAGATACTACAGGTCTTTTTCGGCGTACGCATCTTGTCAGCGACAGACCTGTTTCGTTTTACTCCCGTTATTTTCTCTTTAAATTGTAGTAAGAGTTGTAAATTCAGATATAAAAGTTGCATAGTTTGATAGCTAAAAGCAGTATCTGGATACTGTTTCGTATTCCATCAATAAACGCACAACAATTTCGGAATAATCAAGCAAAACATCCGCAAGTCGTCGTTAATTTTCGAGTGTTCCTGACCTACGACAACCCACGACCAGTCTGGCGAGCGGCCCGGCCAGTCGAGTGACATCGCACCATCGGGTTTCTTCGTGAGTGTGCGGCAAGTTTCGGAGTCGTCGTCGCCCGCGCTCGTCTCAGCGTATTGCGATCCGGCTCACCGGTCACTCAGCCAGGTAACCTGTCACTATAACGCGATCCGGCACGTAGTCTTCTGGTGAAGTTGTACATTTGAATATATAATTTAGTATGTCTACAACTTGCTACGCTTGTGGGAAGTCGATCCAATCCCTGGATTATATGGATTGCAAAAACTACAAACACCTATTTGACCTGGAATGCCTCACTATATCACTGAAGACATTTCAGGAATATTCGGATGAACACAAGCTCAACTGGACGTGCCCTATGTGCCTAGCTAACCTGCCTAAGCATGATAACTCTGGTACACCAGTCCGTAGTATTAACGAAAGATTTAACAACACATATACTAAAGCAGAAACGAACAACGTAAACATGGTTCGGGGCTCCCGAAATATGGGCTCTACTGATGTGTCTGGGAATGATTCGGTGGTGCTCTCAGAGATTCGACAGTTGCGCATTGAGATGCAGCAACAAGGCTCAGAAGCCTTTTGAGAGCTGAAGTTCAAGAGCTTAAAAACGAACTGGCCAACATTCCGTTTTTACTACAAATGCTTAGCGATTTTGAGAGTCAGGTGGAAGACAAAGACAAGAAAATAGCTCAACTGAATTGCACGGTTCAGGAACTCCTATGCTAAATATCAGTACAGGAGCAAGCAGGCATGAGAAATGAAGTCGAAATTCATGGGATTGCAGAGCTGGAACATGAAAGCCTACAGCATATCGTCAACCTAACATCCAAAAAATTTGGAGTAGACTTGTCGGAAGCGGACGTTGATGGCGTCTGAAGAGTGGGTCCGCGCCTTCCAAAGAATGGAAATGCTAGTAGAAAGGACTGGAAACCTCGTCCAATTGTTGTGAAGTTGCTGAGGCGAGCTAAACGGGATGAAATCATTAAAGCTGCCAAATCTAGGCGTAATGTTACGACTGAGGGTATAATTTCTAGCACCCCCATTAAAGTTTCTATATACGAGCGTCTAAGCAAGTCTAACCGCAACTTATTTCGTAATGGAAGAGGTCCATGGTTGTGCCTATCCATAAGAGTGGTTCCAAGAAGATCCCAGAAAACTACAGACCCATTTCTCTCTTAGGTATTTTCTCTAAGATATTAGAAAAAATCGTCAATAAACGTCTGCAAAATTACCTAGAGGAAAATAAACTGTTAACACCTAAGCAATTTGGCTTTAGACACGGGATGTCTACAGAGAATGCTGTGAATACTCTGGTCGAATTCGTTTCAGATCAACTGGACAGGAGCCGCAAATGTATTGGCGTGTTCCTAGACTTAGCAAAAGCCTTTGATACCGTTCCAGTGCAACTACTGCTAAAAAAGCTAGAAAATATAGGTATCCGTGGTCTGCCGCTGGAATGGTTTCGAAGCTACCTTATTGGTAGGCGTCAATGCACTAAACTGGGCGACATTGTCAGTAATGAGCTTCCTGTACAATTTGGTGTCCCGCAGGGCAGTGTTCTGGGCCCAACTCTGTTTACCGTCTTTTTAAATGACATTCATGATGCACTGGCTCAGAACACTGAAGTTGTATGTTATGCGGACGATACGGTGGTTCTGTTTCATGATGAAACCTGGGAAGGAGCACTGATAAAAGCTGAACAGGAGATGAACATTCTCAAGGGCTGGCTTGACAGGAATCTATTGACCCTGAACGCTTCCAAGACAAAATATTTATGTTTCCACAAAACCAAATCATCTGCTCCTCATTTTCCATTCAAACTCCGTTTGCACTCCGAGTGTGATCGTTACAAGTGCTCATGCCAGGTTATTGACAGGGCAACGAACATTAGATATCTGGGGGTGGTCCTAGATGAAAACCTCTCTTTTAAAATGCACATTGAGGCTGCTACTGCTCGCATCAGGAAGTTAATCTATGTTATGAAGCTACTTAGGTGTTCAGCAGACTCAGAGACTCTCCGATTGGTGTACACAAGTCTGGGGGAATCTCTTCTTAGCTACTGTATTCCAGTCTGGGGAGGTTCTGGTGTCACGGCCCTACTAACCCTAGAAAGAGCTCAGCGTGCAGTCCTAAAGACAATGTATAGCAAACCATACCTCTATCCAACAAAAGCGCTTTTCGAGGAGGCAAAAGTTTTAAGTGTCCGCCAGCTTTACATACTCAGATCTTGCCTGAAAACTCACCGGAAGGTCTTAAACTCTCCTGAATATCTGGATTTATGTGAAAAAAGAGTGTTTAAGACTCCAACTGTCACTGTGAAATCCGCTTTCGCACAAAGACTCCCCACATACATGTTGCCACATGTTTACAACTGTGTAGCTAAACAATGCGACATTAAAGCTCTCACAGTTAAACAAGCCAAAAAAATATTTTCCTCCCTGTTGTTGTCTATGTCTTACCACCAGACTGAGAACCTGATAAAGAACATAAAATAAAATGAGTTTAATCTAATCTAGCCTACAAATCACATGGACACACACATACAAATACGCACACACACGCACACACACGACCACTCACATGCACACACACGCACACACACGTACACACAAACATACGCAGACACGCCTTCGTGTTTATATTTTTTGTTTATATTTAGAAATAGAAATAGAAAAAATCCTTATTTGGTATAACTACACATACATACGTTTCTATCTGTCGCATAAACTTTAGTGGGTGCCCACGATACGGGGCTCTCCTGGTGTGGGACCCACGAGTTATGCTTCCTGTATTGTTACAATGTTCTTTTGCTTTTGTTTTGTTGTTCCAAGTGGTACTTAATTTTAGTGTAACAAAATTTTTGAAAAATAAATTATTTGTATTTGTATTTGTACTAGATTCCCGATGAGTGCTTGAAACGGTACGCGACTTCGGGGCCACGCACGGAGCCACAATGACGTTTGTGGCGATGACAGATATTTTGCAAACTTAATTTAATCTTTATGTTTAAGATTTAAGGTTCACAGTAAGCTGAAGTTGTTTATGCTATCAAATGGTTTTTCAGATTTTGTTATTAGAAAGGAGATGTTCGTTTTTGGACCCTTAATTTATTAGTTTTGAAGTGATGCTTTTCTGATAGATCTGCCTTCTGAGATGATGTTTCCAAAAAGAAAAAAAATATAAAAACCCCCCCAAAATAATTTAAAAAATATTTATTTGAAATCTTGTTTTCTTCATCAAGCTTTTCTTATTATTTTTGGGTTCTAATGAAAGTTTTAAGTGTTTATTATATGTTGCTAAACTTATTTATACATTCTAAAAGGTATTTTAAGGTTTCAATGCAATTTCCTGAAAATGAAACCAAGCGGTTGCTGGCTGTAATAGATAGTACCATTGCATTACTAATTTAAATAATAAGTTATATTTTTAAATACATACATTTACATTAGAAAAGCAAAGTTGCCAAGGTAAAAAAAGTTTAGGGTTGCTCTTTTATGAATTTTTATTTAATTTTTTATTAAATTATTAAATAATACAATGTTTGGGTATATTTAAAAAATATATTAATACATGGAAAAGTTAATTATTTTTTGGTCTTTTCATCATTTCATCACTGTAAGAATTAGGGGGCCCAGCCTCCATACAAAAATGGAACATCTCCTTTAAATGTATAGGTATGAATAAACAAGATCACTTTCTTACATTACATTATTGATCGAAGATGTGAACTTACCATTTTCCTCTGTCATTTTAGAAACTTGGCTAATGTACTTCAGCCTATTCTCCTTAGGGCTTTCTGGGTTGAGCCCGATCGCATCATAAGTACCTTTGTCATGAATGAGGCCGAATTTGCAGCCCAAACCACTCACATCGTCATTTATAATGTCAAAAACCTGGAAAAATAAAAAAGTTGAGTCAATGTGGCGGACTATGTGTGTGCCATCTTATGGTTATGTATAATTTTACACAAATTTTGTTGGAAACAAATAACAAGTTGAATTTTTTTTTGCAAAAAGAAGTACACAAATTTTTATATATTAACGGGTAAGCACAGTGCCTTGATCTCACCTGATGTTAAGTGATGATAAGGCCAATGATGGAAGCGCACTTCACCCGGGATCCTCGACTAGTGAGGCACTGGCTATCTTATCTCTAGCTGCCGGAACACAACAATGCTACAAACACTGATGTTATGGCGACATATTTAGATAAGATGGTGGTAGCTAGCCAGGCGGACAAACAAGCCCTACCACCAACCAAACCGAGTACACAAACATGTACCCCTGCTGGGAATCGAACCCTGGACCTCTGGGTTTAAACCGGTGGTCTAAGCCACTAGACCACGGAGGCAGTTAAAAGGCGGTTGTCTTGCACACCCACCAACTAATAAATTAATAAAGAACAGTACACCAGCTCCATCAAACATCTTAACCCTAGATCACTAAACATTCGTCTCACAGTCCGCCAAGCCCGCCGTATTCGGTGTATGGTATGTTCCCGAAACTTGACCGCCCCGCCCACCTCAGTACCTTTCGGATTGGTTAATTAGTGTCACGTGCAGAAGCTACGCGGATGCACGCATACCAGATTAGGAGATATTGCAAAATATTCGTCTCACAGACGAATGTTTAGTGAAGCCGTGTGAGAAATTTGTGAAGGTATGTTTTCAAATATAATTTTTTATTATTATTTATTAATAATGTATATTTGGAATAAATGTAATGCAATACTAATAATTGTTATTTAACTTCCCTTTTTAGCAAATAATATAAATTTGTGCTTCAGTAGATGTTGTGTAAAGGAGATTGCCACTTTTGTATGGGAATTTGGGTCCCTGTGGAAAATTGTTGTGCCCTGAAGATTTTTGCTTTATATTATAGTCAAAACATAGTATATTCATAATTAAAAACAATTTTTCATATATTCACCCTGGTTCAAGAGATATCAATTTTTTTCTGTTAAAAAAATTGAGGTTATTAACTGACATTGACATTTTTTTAACTTATTTGTTTTTGTTTTAGATGAATTTGGAAAGAGATCAGGAAAAAATATTAAGATTTCTTGAAGAATGTCATTCATGTGTCTAACATGGTCAGACTACACGAAAAACCTTTGAAACGCAGAGTTTTCATCCAAAGTCTAGCTGATGCCCTTACTAAACCTCTTGGTTGCACGAATGCTACAATACCCCAACAAAAACGCAAAACAAAAAAGATATTTTAAAAATTGAAGATGCACAATCAACTTCTACTCAAGGACAGGCAAATAAACATAAAATTTGCGGATTTTTTCTATATAAAAACCGCAGGATGACCAAACATGCATGCTATCTGTGCAAGAAGGCCATTTGCGGGAGCATACAGTTCCGACTTGTCATGATTGTAAGGAGTAATAAAACATATTTTATATTTTAAATAATAAAAAAAAAATTGTTGTTTTATTTGTTAGTCTGACAGTCGAATTAATAGTGACATAATTACACTAAAATATATTTAGTGATCTAGGGTTAAACATAGTTTTATGTTACTATCTTAGCATATCAGCTCCATTGTTTCATAACTATAAATCTAAATAAATAAATAAATAAATAATTCTAACCTTGTATTTAATATATGGAAATTCCTTTTTACACACTTTCTCGGCAAGATCTATTGCCTCAGTGCAATAATCAATACCAAGCAAGTTTGTGAAGCCTTCCTTAGCTAGTTCCGTGAGTGTGTATCCATTCCCACACCCTGAAACATGAAGGAATTACTCATTCCCATCTAAACCCAAACCAAATCATTTAACCCATCTAAGCTGTTCGTCTCTGGAATTTGCTTCCAGTTGCGTGAAATCCATTAACATATATAAGGAGCCCGTAAAAAACTTCTACCTTTATGTTTAATTGTATCTTGCTGCAAAACAAGAAAACTGCTATATCCGCTAATTTCCTACCTGAGACTACTATTATGTTAGGTTAGTTATAAAACATTTGTTTAAAAGTTTTAAAAGTGTAATCATTATTATTATTATTATCATAATTTTTGCTTCATAAAAAACACACATTATTCTAGTATGAATTAATAGTTTCACTTCTGATCTTACAGTTTTTTAGCTCTCTCCATCTTCCTTCCTGTATGATAATGATGAATTATCATAGAAATGAGAAGTGAGAAATGATATACCCCTCGAGTATCTCAGTAAAGATGTGGGGCTTTACTAAGCCCTTGGGCGGACTTCTTAAGAGAATTTGAAAAGTGATGTTTCACTGTTTTATTTCATTTGCCAACACTCATGCACACTCACAAATACTTATCGGTTAATAAACTTTTATTTCACATTAATATTGGACATAACACAGAAAAAAAAACAAAACCGCAGACATGACCCTTCACTTTCCCGCCAAGAAATCTATTTTTTTAAGTTTCAGTTAATTATATTGAACTGAATATTTTTTTTAAATGTTGAATTAAAATTACTCATAAAAGCTACGCAAAGGTCGCGAAAAGGCTGATTTAGTTAAAAATACAAAAACTGTACCTAAATCTATGACAGGAGTTGTTTTATCTAAAGTACAGTTGCAGATCCAGGTGATCACCCTATTTGCGCTGTCTTCGCCGAACCACACGTCTCCTGTGTCGCCGTGATCCTCGAAGTTGGCTATCTCCTTGGAGTAAGCTTGCTTCCAATACAAATGTGTACCAAGTTCTGAAGAATCTAGTTCAATGTTCTCCATTTTTATAAAGTTTGCAAGAGACACCGAGCGACCGACAAGCTAAAAGTTTTTCGTAAATCTTATTTGTATACAGCCTTTTTTTTTGGTGATAAGTGTTTTAGGTAAGATTTTGCTGATTACAATAGTTTAACTGGAGGGAGATAACCATGTAGGTACTTAAAGAATTGAAAACTATTTCTTTTCAGATTTCTTGAGATGAAAAAAAAACAATAGGAATGATGATGACTGACATTTTATGACATTACTATTTGTTTCACTTACTTACATTTGGGAAAGTAAAGAGATCTAGCACATACAGCCTGTGATTTTGTGTGTGTGTGATATTATTATAAAATAACTCTATCAATCTAAACTACTGATAAAGAGGTAAAGTTTGTGACTTTGTTTTCTTGTTTGTTTGTTTGCGGAGGCGAGGGTAATCTCTGGAACTACTGGTCCAATTCCAAAAATTCTGTTACAGATAGGAAGAAAGCTACATTCCTTGCGGTTGCGGATAACATAGGCTACATTCTACTTGGACGAAGTCGCGGGACAACTGCTAGTAGTACTATAATAATAGATAACTTATTATAAACTTTAAACAATAAATAAGTAGACTATAATTATTTATAAATTATATATAATATAATGATCCATAAAGTTAATATACCAACGGAACAAACACGAGCTGTCAAACAAAACCGAAATTGGATGACATTTGTGTGTGTAAATTTTTTAATGAATGCGTGTGTCATGTCGCTGTGTACATTAATATCGATATCGATAATATTAATTAGTAACAGTATTAGAACTATAGTAGGATGGGATGGGATTTCGCATGACTGAAACTACGATTCTTTAGGAAAAACTCAGAAGATATTTTCAATAATTTATTTAAAATTCCTCATTGCCCTCGGAAAAGTATTATTTTGTTTAAGTAATTTCTCAAAGTTAGCTTTGATACATTTTTCGATTTCGTTTCGTACGTCAATCTTACGGGCAAATATGTTTCAATGATACATTTGTTAATAAGATATCTGTGACTATTATGTGGATCTTGATCGAATGAATGGACAACCAACGAAACAAAATGATTTCCCCAAATTAATATGACGAATTATACCGAGAACCGTCTTATCTTCTTTAATTACTAATGATAGTACCTATTCTAACAGTCAAAAACTGATACCAACGATACGATGACAAACTGTCAAACAGTTGCCAAAAACAGTTCTGTTACGTCGCATCACGCATCTCTGTTTATCACACAGTGTTGCTGCAGCTGATGACATCTCGCTCGCTCAGCCCTTTGTTACTCTTTTCCGTTTGTATATTAACTTTATGATTCGATCACATAAATACAACATTGTTTGATTTAAATATAAATAAATAAATAAATATAAACATAAAAAAACATCCTTAAAAATACAAATACAAATAAAAGTTGTTGCCCTTTATTTGTTGCTCAATTAGATATTTCCTGTACTTAACTATAAAAGATTGAGCAAAATGGCGATGGTGATTTGATGATATTTATAGGTATGTCATCATAATGTTTATTTTCATTGTTTTGAGGAAGTTTGAGCTGAGGTTTTGAGTATGGGCAAAATGCAAAGTAATGTTACTGTTGTGACCATGTTGTGACTTGTGGGTGACTTATTGTGATGGTGATGGATGACTGATGTGATGATGATAAGATGCGGTATCAGTAATGCTTTAAATCCTTCGTTACTCAACTCAAAAGAATAGGGCGAACATTATCTGTAAAGAACCACTCTCTCAAATTGAGAGAATATAATTATCCATCATAAAGAATTGTAAATATCAAAAAATGTTATGTCTAATAATAAATTATATAAAAATATATAATATTTTTATCTGTCATACATAATCGAAAAACTAAATTAATAAGGTGCACAAGCAATTTTCCTTTGCCTCTCCATAAAAACAAACACTGTCAAAATCGACGCACTGTTCCATTTTCATGACATTTCATCAATTCCACACTAGACGTCTGTGGAGTTGCAAAATTTAAGCCAAAGTATGTTTAATTAGCTGCTCCAAAAGTTTGATCGTTCGATACAAACATTCCCATCACGTAGGTTGAAAATCGCATTTCACTCAGCTCAACTCTGTCTGGCTCACTCAACTCAGCTGCCTACTTAGCGAATACATGTGTGTCGACTGTCGACCGCCTGTGTCGATATACGAACTATTCATTCGATTTTAACTGTTTACTACTAGGTGTGACGGTGTTCGCGGAATGTTGATGGAATATAAATTAGGAATTCCTTTCAATGCATAAATTTGTGCGTCAACGTATAAAATATTTACAGGCGGACTGGACAATCGATACGTTTCAGTCAATTTAGATATTAAATACACGTTCGTACGCTCGTCTTCTGTTTTAATTCGCGTATAATTATTTAACAGTACTCTAACTGCTTCGAGTGACGTGAAAACTAAGTGTCTGTGATGGTTAAACAAATAAAATTTGTGGAACAATACAACTGTTTTACGTAATATAAATAAACAAGTTTGTGAAGAGAAAGCGCTGCTTTGCGGTGAGTAAATAAAGCGTTAATTAATCCATTACGACATATTAGTCATGTCCATTCATTTGTTTAATGGTTTTACAACTAACGTTTTAATTTTAAAGATTAATCATATGTATCATCGTTTTTTTTACATAAGTAATTACTTAAACGTATCTACTTGCGTATTGTTTTTGCTAGTCAACATTTGTTATACCACTGTTGGGCAAGCAAACATTTATCTCCAGATCCAGAGTCTCAAAGGTTTGATACTTGTTGATTTTAACCCAAATACATAAAAAAATACTTTTATGGTGTAAATATTAAAAAAAAAGTTATTGTGTGTTCTCCATAAATGGGAAGGCTTGCTTCCAGCAGTGGGAATTTTCTAGGCTGATGATTAAGGAATTTGTTTGAGCAGTTACCAGTAAGTTTCTAATCAAGTATCACAGTCAAGGATTATCAAATGAATGTCGAAATTTATTTTTAAATTCATTATGAGCAAGCATTTGGCCATCATATCACCTGATGTTAGGTGATGATAAGGCTAAAGGTAGAAGCACCCTTCACCCAGTATCGTCAATCACTGAGGCACTGGCAATCTTATCTCTAACCGTCGGAATAATAATGCTATCAAAAAAAAATATGGTGACCATAATACCAACACGTAGAACTCAAAAAAGGGGGGTTATGAGAGGTCGATATTTTTAAAGTCCAAAAATATAAAATAAAAATTTAAATGAATTTTTTTTTAATGAATTTCTTGGCCTCCCATAGTGCCCTGAAGGCAGGCTATACTCCAACTTGCCCTTAAGGTGACACTCTGACCAATTAATGCTATGGCTCAATAGATAAGACGGTGTTAGCTAGTTAGTTGGACTTAAAGCCTACCACCAACTAAATCCAGTACAATCATGTTGGGTACCCACCACACCCACCACCTCTGAAGCTGAGACAAATGGTTTTCTTAACCACTAAACTTTTAGTGTAGTCAGTTAAAATTATATATTAAATGTAATATGTAGGGTTGTCAGAGATGTAGTTGGCACTTCATTCGCTATACAAAAAAATGTCAGTAATATTCTATTGCAATGTTGTCTATAATTTTCCTTTTGATTGTAAGATGAGATATGATAATTATATTAACTTTATTGTACATACCTACTTATACTAAAAATGGTATCATTGCATTGTTTTGGAGTATGTTCTTGCTAGGTCCTTAACCGGTTACGCCCTGCAGGTTCAAATGTGAACCTGGTAACTTTTATATTACCTACTAACTTATATATATTTTACAATGTAATGTACCTATGTCAATTATTGTATTATCGATGTAGATAAAACGGCATTAACTGGACCTCAGTGGTTTTAAATGCTGTACTAATTTTAAGGTTTAATCATGTTATTGAGAAATATCTTTTTATTTTTTATTTTATTAAAAAAAAAAAAAGAAATCTGCAGGCGAAATTTTGTGTTATTGTGAAGAAGTTAAGCACTAGATTTGTATGAACTAACCCAGACAAAGCGAATGCGTCGGGGCTTAAAAGGTTAATTAAATAAAAATAAATAAAAAACTTTATAAAAATTACATTTACAAGTGGTGGTTATCACTAAGAGTGATCTCTTATTATTCTTGTTTATAAGTTTAGTTATTTAGTTACATAACTGTTATCTTTAATACCTATCGATTAACTTCTAAAGTTATTTTACTTATATAATATTATTGTTAATAGGTAATACAGTTACATTATTATAATCGTAAAACATACTTTTTAATTGCAAGGAATTCTGTAATCAGCCTTACTAATTGTTAAGCTATGCAATAACCAATTAAAAATTTATTTTTACTGTAACCTACATAATTATAGATGTAGGAATCTAATTAATTTATTATAAATAGTTTAGGTGCATCATCAGTTTATATATATAAACTTAAAGTAATTAATGTTCTAGTGTTATTATTATTTTCTTTTAAAAGTAAGATTTTTTTTAATTTTTTTTTGTTTTTTTTTTTAATTTTGTCTATTTGTCATTAACCCTGGAGCTATAAACGGATTGATTGTCCATTATAATATATTATAAATAATTTAAAATTATAAATATAAATTATAAATATTATATTCGAACTTATTATCAAGAATAGAATAGTACTGAATTTTTTTATTTGCTTAGAATATGGTTAGAGATGAAATTAAAATTAAGTTAAATAATAAATTACATAAACAAATAAATTAACAAAATTATTTTTTTCTAATTACCTAGTAATAAAGTAAAAAAAAAAATCTTAATTTTTTTTATTAACCGGTCTTTTAGGGGCGCCACGAAACTAAAGGTTTCTCAAGCTTGTGTTCAAACATCTTCAGAGGGTTTTTATCTAGAGGGGATGACATCGCGTAAGCATATCCCCGTCCCATACTAGATTCTCCAAGGGCTTTGGATTGGACCGTCGGTACCTACTATTCGATCACGTTAACGAAAACAAAATCATATTAGTCATGTCCATTCAATTGGTTAATGGTTTCACAACTAACGTTTTAATTTTAAAGATTAATCATATGTATCATCGTTTTTTTACATAAGTAATTACTTAAACGTATCTACTTGCGTATTGTTTTTTTATAGTCAACTTTTGTTATACCACTGTTGGGCAAGCAAACATTTATCTCCAGATCCAGAGTCTCAAATGTTTGATACTTGCTGATTTTAACCCAATTACTTAAAAAACACTTAAATGGTGTAGGTATTAAAGAAAACGAGAATTTGATTGGTAGGTAAGTCTAGCGCTGAACGAAACGTCGAGGGAATAGCTGCGCATGAGTATTGTCGCGCGACCAATGTGGGGCACGGAATGCGACTAAAGAGCCAATGGGCGCTACGCACGCACGCCCGCCCTTCCCCAGCCCCCTGTGATACCTTAATTTTGACTTCTGCGCAAAAACCGTTAGCGCTAGATAAGTGCCGCGACTTTGTGAGCTGCTGCTATACTATACAAATTTTAGATTTTGTTTTCGTTAACGTGATCGAATGGCGAATGATACTTGCACTAGACACCCTGGTTATCATCATCAGATCATCACCAGCTCATCTTATGTCCCACTGCTGGGACGAGAGCCTTCCCTATGGATGGATAAGGAGAACGGGCCATAAACCACCACGCGGTCCCAGTGCGGATTGGTGGTTGTTAACGACTGCTAATGCAGCCGGGACCAACGGCTTTACGTGCCTTCCGAAGCACGGAGGAGCGAGAGATGATAAATTTTTGGTCACCCATCCGATTTTGCGAAAGTTGCTTAACTTCAGCACTCGCAGACTCGCGTTAACCACTGCGCCATCAAGCTCCTCAATCCTAAGACCATAACCCACTATACTGACCCAAGGTAGGGTGGTGGGTTTTACAGACTAAGTGTAGAAACACACTATGCCGAAGGTACGCGACCAAAGTTCCGCGGCTGATTTTACGTTCCGACCTATTCGGCTGATATAACACACCATAAGTGCCGAACTTACGCCCCGCCCCCGGATCTTCGTAGGCAATCGAAACGAACTTCGTTTCTACTTTGTGCTTCGGTCGCGTATAATGTGTGCTCTATAGAATAAGTTGTCGTTGAACTTACGCCCGACCGAAGTTCGGCTGTACGCTATTATAACGCAACGTAATTTCGGTATTATGTGTCGTCAGTAATTCAAATAGCATTGCAGGCGTATTCATGCCGAACTTCAGTCGCGTAATTTCGGCATAGTATGTTCCAACACTAAATATTCTTAAAGCAACAGGGTCTTCGGAAGGCACGTAAGCCGACATCACGTCAGCATTCCAAGTAGATAACATTATTTCACATACACTTTAATGATAAATACGTGAGGTAAATATGTGTAGCATACCTAGATAGCGCTCTTTACACAATATAAGTTAATTATACACGTCGACGATTAGTGGCGCTATCTTGCAACAGATATTTTGTTTGTAGATAACATTTTTAAAGGAAGTGAATTACCAGCTGATAAAAAATTAAAGTTATTTTTTTTTAAATAAACTTTCCTACAATCGAACCAATTATCTAGCCCAAGAGAAGCTTCGTTATTAAACTCGTTAAAATTAATATTAGATAATGGATAAACATACTTAAAATACTTAAAAAACACCCAGACCCGAGACAATTTAGAAAAACAACAATTTCTAAATTGACCCGACCGGGATCGAACCCGGGACCTCAGAGGTGGCGACACCATGAAAACCGGTGTACAAACCACTCGACCAAGGAGGTCGTTAAAGTATTTTTGCTGAGGTACCTGGACACGTGAAGAGAACTTGTGTATCAGCTCCGTAACTCCCTGTGCATGTGGTAAGAGCCGGCTAAGGGACAAGGGTTCCAAGATGCGTCACGTCAGGCGGTCGGCTGCAACCCATCGCTGATGTTGATGTTATATAATCCACCTCGGGGCCCTACTTTGATTATGCTTAGGGCTGTCATCAGCTAAATTACGGACCCAGGACAAAAACTTCAAAACCCAGGACATTTGGGTGAAGTAAATATATTACTACTACCTAGCTACTTTTTAAAAGATACTTTTTAAAAACAACAAAAGTAGTTCCTATAGCTTACCCTTACATTTGTATCAACCTTATACCTCAGCTTTATCGTAGTTTTGTTGTAAATTAAGTTAGCGTAAATATTATGTAATTTTGTATTATGCATGTAGTGTTCGCCTCGAGAAGGTTTTGCACTTACTGTTTGTATAAGTATGCATTATATGTGTTTTGCTCTGTGTACAGACCAGTTTGGTGAACCAATAAAAAAAATAAAAATTACCCCGGACTCCATCGAGAAAAAGAAATAAAATAAAAACATAGTTATCATATTTTTATTTATTTATAGAAAATCAACTTAATCGACTAGGGGGGTCACGTCACGTCACGAGACTCACAAGTGCGCGGATATCTGTTAAGTGTCTGGATATTCGGCGCGTCAACTGGCATTTGGCGCGCCGAATAAAGCTATAAAATGCTGTAATTTATTGCTAATCATTCCATTCCATCAAGTTAATCGGATTTCCCCTGACATAAAAAGTGCCTGGGTTTCACCCGGACACATTTTAGGAACCCCGCCCGGACGCTCCCCGGACGCCCTCCAAACTAGGACAAATCCGGGGAAACCCGGACGGATGGCAG
This sequence comes from Eudonia lacustrata, assembly GCA_947562085.1. Lineage (NCBI taxonomy): Eukaryota > Metazoa > Arthropoda > Insecta > Lepidoptera > Crambidae > Eudonia > Eudonia lacustrata. The sequence continues at coordinate 12,548,546 of OX387333.1, forward strand.
CCCTACTTATGCTAAATGTGGCGTTGAGGTCACTAACGCCGAGGTCACTAACGGCGAGATTACTCAAAAATGTTGATTTCTATGCTCTGCATATTGTCTCGGTTCGGGAGAAGGAGGCGAAAAAGTTATGGTACTACTAGTGGACCCGGCGGACTTCGTACCGCTTCGACAGTTTCCATCAAGTGATTAAATTCTCTTTGGTTTCCATGACAACGAAACAAACAAATCATTTTGTATTAGAAAATTAAATTGTCGTTTTTAATAAATTTATAGTGTGATTTCCGTGGGAATATCAGGATAAAAACTATCCTATGTGTTAATCCAGGTTATAAACTATCTGTATACCGAATTTCATCCAAATCCATCCATCCGTTGCAGCGTGAAGAAGGAACAAATATACAGACATACACACAAACTTTCGCATTTATAATAATAATGTGATTTAGGTGACATTGGATTTTTTTTTCTATCGAGTTTTTTTATGGAAACATAGTAGGTACTTAGTGTCTATTCTCAACTTTACTATAGGTATACTATCGGCCCGTCCCGGCTTCGCATGTGTGGACAGTGCTTTTTTAATTTAGCCTATGTTACTCAGCGCTAATGTAGCATTCTAATGGTGAAAGAATTTGTTAAATCGGTCCAGTAGTTTTTGAGTTTATTCGTTTCAAACATACAAAAGTACAAAGCTTTCTTGATAATATTTTAGTATGATTAATTTCGTCAAATACTGCAGTCCCTTGAAGTAACGCCTAATAATTATTGAGCAGTAGCAATAAATTGTATTTTTTCAAATTGTAATTTATTGCAATAATATTTGCATAAAACTATATATAAGTAGGTAATCATAAATTATATTTGTTTTTCTCGTTAATTGTATACTTGTTTTGAATAAGAATAGTTTTTAAATAGTATATTTTAGTCCACATTGCATGCCGTGGCAGCCTATAAGTAAGATGACACTTAGCTTAAGTCCTTTTTGTACGAAAACAACTTTAATTTAATTTAGTGTTAATTTTGTTGGTTGCCCTATTAAATAAAATAAATAAATAAATTAATTACAAAATAATTGCTATAGTGAGTTCGATACAACTGACGATCTTGCAAAGCGATTTGAGGTAGTATGGGCCTTTGAGTAGCTCGCACATCCTTGGTATTGGGTAGTTGGATGGAACCTAGTATTTAATGATCAGCACTAATCTATGCACGAGCCTTCTCTATGGATGGTTTTGGAGAATAGGCCGCAAACCACCACGCGGGCACAGTGCGGGCGGTGGTGGTTATAAACCACTGCTAAGCTAATACAGCCGGGACCAACGGCTTTACGTGCCTTCCGAAGCACGGTGGAGCTCGAGATGATACATTTTTGGTCACCCATCCGATGACCGGCCTTAGCGAAAGTTGCTTAACCTCAGCACTCGCAGACCGCGCGCGTTAACCACTGCGCCATTGCTTATCTAAATATGTCGCCATAACATCAATGTTTGCAGCATTGTTGTGTTCCGGCAGCTAGAGATAAGATAGCCAGTGCCTCTAGTCACAAAGTAGAGAAACGGAACAGAGACAAAGCTTCATACAACCGCACCGTCGTAGGTAAACTACTACAAGCATACGGCGCATGTGTGCGTGTCAACTAGCCGCTGCGTCGTGTACGCGCCGCCACTGGATAAAACCGGTTACGCTCGCTCGGCCAGTGGACAAACGGAAGGGCCTGCAGCACGTCTTATTTGTTTTGTGCTTCTGTATATTTGGCACGAATTGTTTTAAGTGGAATAAACTGTAAATAGTTATAAAGTGTAAGTGTAAATAATTAGTTCTGGACTTATAAAATGGTCGTTTACTGTACCGGTTGTATGAATAATACTAGAAAAAAAAAAGATATTTCATATTTAAATTATCCCAAGGAGTCTACTAGGTAAGTAAATTAAAACCAGATTATACCTATTTCAAATTTTAGATATTTTTAAGTAGGTCACACAAACCTTTATGTTATGTAGGTATGTTACGTAGTTAATTGTTATTTTTTCAAGCTTTTATGTAGTTTCACCTGTCCCGATGTTTGCTTGTGATCAAATCTTGCAAGTTAAATTTATTCCACTTCCCGGTTACCGATTGAGCTGAAATTTTGCATGCATGTGTAAATCGGATGACAATGCAAAATTATTATGACATGGAGCTGATCTGATGATGAAACCGGAAGGTGGCCATGGGAACTTGGTTGTTAAACGACACAACCCCATCGAGTTTGAACTCGTTTGATCCGTCTTGACGAGTACTTTGGTGCTAGATGGTAACCAGGGTCTGATGATGGAGCTAGAAGATGTTCACAGAAAAGGCATAAAAAATTATTAATAAAAACCAAAAATTTATAAAAAAAATATTTAAAGTAAGCAATTTGTAAATATACTAAATACCTTATCTTGTCTACATACCTAATAAAAAGCTCATAAAAGTTTGTTTTTTTTTTTTTTTTTCAGTAGTTGAGGATTACGAGTGAAGTGCGCTTCCATCATTGGCCTTATCATCACTTTTCCTTTTTTGATTGTCCTTTACATTTTGTGTTTTTATTTGTGATGGAATGTGTCCTTTTATGATAGGGCATTTTCCAATATTTTTGACGCTGTAAGGGAGAAAAGAGCTGGACACTTGCTGAGTTTCTTGCCGGTTCTTCTCAGTACAAGATCTCCCGCCCAGAGTAGATAGACTTACGAACCGATGGCATGAAATGACGTTCATAAGAGCTATTTGTAGCCTACACTGAATAAATGATATTGAATTTTGAATTTTTTGAATTTTGACTTAACATCAGGTAAGAAAGCAAAGTGCTTATGTAAGTCATAAAAAACAAACAAAAACAGTCTATATGTGTGTTAGTTTGTGTTTACCTGTGTATGTCGGTCTGATTTGCATAATATTCCAAATGAATTCACAAATAAAGTTCCGTTTCCGTTTCGTACTCTTTGTTGTACATTACTGGAATAGCTGTTTACCAGAACGCTGAACGTAAACATGACGGTTCAAATTTTTTTGTTACTAATTAACCTTTTTACCGCCAACAACTTCTATAGAAGATCGAGATTTTCGTGCCGTCCACGCCAGCACTTCTATAGAAGTTCTTCTTTGTACCTACTTTATTAAAATACATTTATACGTTGGCGAACAGCGGGACATCGCGTGCAGGATAGTTGGGCGGTGAAAAAGTTAAAGAATCTGTCAACTAGTTTTAATTTTTATTATACACACATACATACATTAATCACGCCTCTTTCCCGTAGGGGTAGGCAGAGACCACTTTTTTCCATTTGCTACGATCCATACATACTTGTTTCGCTTCGTCCACTTTCATTATTTCCTTCATACATGCTCTTTGATGCTCTTTGGTTTAGGGTACTCTTGACCTGGCCTTTTTCCAAGACGTCCCCGATTTGGTCTCGAAACGTCCGCCTAGGTCTACCCCTTCCAACACTTCCATTCACACTCCCCTTATACACTTTTTTCGTCAATCGTTCTTCATTCATTCTCTCGACATGTCCAAACCATCTCAGCATACCTTTAATTTTTATTATCAGCCTATAATAGTCCACTGCTGGAGATAGGCCTCTCTAAGTGGAAGCATTTGGGCACTATCCGCGGCTACTCTCATCCAACTCTTGCCAGTCATTTTTATTTCTTTTAAATAAGTTTTTATATGGGTGCTTACCCACTTGGATTTAATCTCACGAGGGTGCCTAGTGCGAGTTAAGTTCAGGGCTTGGAATACCGGTAATACAGACCTTGATATAGTACCGGTACTTTAGTTGGTACCGGTAGTAATATACCGGTACTTTACAGACTCCGGTTCCAATTAACTTGATACAGTACCGATACTCGAGTTGGTGCCGGTATCGATTATACAGTATTGACCATTTGATATCGGTATAATGTGGGTGTTCTAATACCGAGAGCAAATAGGCGTTTACATAAGTGCGAGCTAAAGAGCATAGTAATCGAGTACGGGGTGACGCCAGGGCTTGAACCGGTCCATAAAATACCGGTATTTTTCATTACGATGCCTCGGTACCGGTACTTAAGTTGGTACCGGTACCAAATAAAGTACCGGTACTATATCAAGGTCTGTATACCAATATTCGATAAGGTACCGTTACCGAAGTATAGTAATGAAAAATACCGGTATTTACCGTTATTTACCGGTATTTTTGGTACCGGTATCAAGCCCTGGTTTAGTTTACTATCCGTATTCTACGTTTACGAAAGCGAAAATTAAGTAGTATGGCGTTACGTAATCGTATGAATACAGATAGTAAACAAAACTCACGCTAGGCTCACTGATGTTTAGTGATAGTAAGGCTGAAGGAAGTGTACTCCATTGGTTATCTTAGGCTGTCGGTTAGATAAGATGGTGGTAGCTAAGCCAGGCGGACAAACAAGCCCTACCACCAACCAAATCGGGTACACAGACATGTCCCCTCGCTGGGAATCGCACCCGGGACCTCCGGCTTCTTTTCATTATCATCAGCTCATTTTATGTCCCCACTGCTGGGACACGAGCCTTCCCTATGGATATAGGGAGAACAGGCCACAAACCATCACGCGGGCCCAGTGCGGATTGATGGTTGTTAACGACTGCTAATGCAGCCGGGACCAACGGGTTTACGTGCCTTCCGAAGCACGGGGGAGCTCGAGATGATAGATTTTTGGTCACCCATCCGATGACCGGCCTTTGCGAAAGTTGCTTAACCTCAGCACTCGCAGACCGGGCGCGTTAACCACTACGCCATCGAGCAACTTTTATCGATATATAAAAAAACCAAAGTCACCTCTTAACAGTAAGTATCTATTAACATGATTATCTCTTTCATTTATTAAAGAACGTCGATGAAATTAAGTATATATTTATTTCCAATACTTATTAATATTGCAAAAAAAACGCTATTGTGTCCTATTTTTAATACATCTAGTAGATTTTATATATATACTTCAACTTCAACGTTTGTTTATGGCAACCGGGTCACTTTTATGTTAGCGACCATTACTGCCAATGACTCCTGAAAACAGCAGTGTATGGCGTGGTTGACCGGCTATAAAAATGGGTTCAAAACAGGGTCTGGCGTACTGTGTGGTTTTGATGTGCTCGCTGAAATAGACAGACACAAGACATTAGATTTTATATACCTAAATAGTATTTTTCGAATTTCCTGCTTTAAGTCCAGTGGATCACGTACTATTTGAATGAATGAATGAATTTAGTTTTATTGGTAATACACGACACATATCCTACTTAAAGTCACATGCATGCCTCTTGCATTAGTGTTGCCGCATAATCGATCGAACATCGATTATAATCGATTATTAGATGGGCCCTAAAATCACCCATATAATCGATTAGACTATCGATAGTATCGATATTTTCGATATAATCGATACTATCGATGTCAATTATACAGCAATACTATCGATTATAATCGATTAATCGAATATAATTGTCTAAATGCCCAATATAATCGATTATATCGATAGTATTAATAACAATTATTGCAACAATATAATCGACTTAATCGATAGTATCGATTTAATCTAACATTGGTTTAGACAGTATCGATTTAATCGATTTAATCTAACATTGGTTTAGATAGTATCGCATGCCTAATAATAATTTCATGAGATTATTTAATACTTACACATTTTATCGTTTTCTACAAGCAACAAGCACGTTAAAAAAAATGGTTACGTTAATGTTCAAGTTTTATTGTAACGTTTCACGATGGGCTATGGATATATTGCACATCAGTAACAGGACCAATATAATCTAAACCAATGTTAGATTAAATTAATTAAATCGATACCATCGATTAAGTCGATTATATTGCTATAATAATCGTTATCGATACTATTGATATAATCAATTATATTGGGCATTTAGACAATCATAATCGATTATAATCGATAGTATTGCTGTATAATTGACATCGATAGTATCGATTACATCGAGAAAATCGATACTATCGATAGTCGAATCGATAGTACGAGTGATTCTGGGTGAACACAATCGATTAATCGATAGCCGATTATTTTGCAACACTATCTTGCATGTATGCATTACTAGCTGACCCGGCGGACTCCGTAGCGCTTTGAAAGTTTCTATGACAACAATACAAACCAATCGTTAAAAGTTTACGCGCGAAAGCGTATCAAACAAACAAACAAACTCACTTTTGCATTTATTAGGTCCTTACCGATGAAATTGACGTTTTGTATGAAGATTTTTTATAAAATTATATTTTTCATACTAACGTTTTTTTTAATTTTCTTAGCATCTATTTATGTTAACACTATAAACATTGTAGAGTAGTGTGTTTGTTTTACTAGCTGAATATAGCAGACATCAGAAATAAAAAAAATTAAGACTCTTCAAAGCTACACAGAAACAAAAGGTCAATTCCGCGAATAAATAAAGAAGTCAATTTTCATAAAAAATTGGGCGATAAAGACACAAAATGAATAATCATTGTTGTTACTGAAACCTTAGTAACATACATATACGTACATACATATAATCTCGCCTCTTTCCCGTAGGGGTAGGCAGAGACCACTTTTTTCCACTTGCTACGATCCATACATACTTGTTTCGCTTCGTCCACTTTCATTATTTCCTTCATACATGCTCTTCGGTTTAGGGTACTCTTGACCTGGCCTTTTTCCAAGACGTCCCCGATTTGGTCTCGAAACGTCCGCCTAGGTCTACCCCTTCCAGTAACATAGCCCTAATTAAAGATGTATAATAATATTAACAACCGGTATTGACTTTTAGAAGTAATACACCTATTAATAAGTGAGAAAAAAACGTAAATTTCATAGGTAAAGACCTATTATTAGTTAGGATTAGGATGCAGTGCAGATCAACAGTGAACGCTGTTTCATGATCGTAATTGTAACTTATCAGTTAATCAGTTTAGTTATCACCACAGAACAATAAAAAAGGTATCACCACCAGAAACAACTGAACAAAGTTTATTTTTAAAACAAGCGAAGTGAACAAACCACGATAAGCATTTAATTAATCAATGACCTTTCGACTTTTGAACTGGTAATAAATACATTTAAAAACATATTGAACGTATTTATACTATTTGATAGTTAATGAAGTGCGTTCTCTTATCTTAATTATCTATGTAAGTAAGTTCATGATATAACAATTACTACAAAACATTGTATAAGAGCGTTTACGCAGCACAATAGCGCCACTAATAAAAAAAAACATATCTAGTAATTAGAGATAGAAAATCAAATTATGCTCAACAAACTATTTGAATGAAGTAATTTAGCATTTTTACGTCACCTAATGAACAACTGACATGTTATGGTTTAGTTAAATATGGCGTTATAGTTAAAAGTGGCCGTAACGTCTTTGATTTTCTATCTCTAATTACTAGATATGTTTTTTTTTTCATTGGCGGCGTTAGTGTGCGGCGTAAACGCTTTTAAAGTTTGCCAATGGCTGAACACGTGTTTGAAATATTGTGTCTCTGTCTAGAACTGTTAGTAGACTAACAATTTAAGCATTGCCTTGCCTGTGGAGGCTGGTGACTTTGTCCACGTGGAATCCGTATTGTAACTACAAAATTCAATACTTTGATTCTCAAATAAAATAAATCAATCATTATTTTTAAATAAAACATAGCCTTTGTTGCCTGTCTAAAGCGCTGGACACACAGAACACTACCTACTATATTTTTTGCAATGTTTTGCAAAAAAATACTATTTCACCTTCAGAAAAAGGCAACCCTACGTCGCCTAGCGTCACGTCCGTGCCTCGTCTTTTCTATGTTTTAAAAAGTCGCGACGGCAGCGGCGGCGGCGGCGCGGCGCCCCGTCTGCGCCCCGTCCGGGCCCCGTCCGCGTCTTACGACGTTTCTGTGTGTCCCGCAGCCTTAGTGTAGGAACACACTATGCCGAAATTACGCGACCGAAGTTCCGCTGCTGATTTTACGTTCCGACGTATTCGGCTGATATGACACACCATAAGTGCCGAACTTACGCCCCGCCCCCGGATCTTCGTAGGCAATCGAAACGAACTTCGGTCGCGTATAACGTGTGCTCTATAGAATAAATTGCCGCCGACCGAAGTTCGGCTGTACGCTATAACGCAACGTAATTTCGCCATTATGTGTCGTCAGTAATTCAAATAGCATTGTAGGCGTAATCATGCCGAACTTCGGTCGCGTAATTTCGGCATAGTGTGTTCCTACACTTTGATGAATAATTGGTCTCGCTGCGCTCGACTAGATACCGCGCTACCTAAAAACAATAGCGCTGTGAATGCGGCAACTCAATATTGTAGTGTGTGTAAGAACGGTGTCACTTCTTTTTATTGTTATATCTTATTGTTGTCTTATTGTTGTTGGCTGTTATTTCTTATAGTATCATTTTTACACAGTTTAACTACGCAAACTGGCATTATACTTCGGTTTATGACTAAAATTTAACAAAATATTCGGTATGCGCACCTCACTCACAGTTTGCAACGCGACTGACACCAGGCGACTGACTCGGGTACGCCGACTTCGGCGTAGTATTTTTTGCCGCATTTAACAAGTACGCCGGTGCGGCGGGCGGTATCTAGTCGAGCGCAGCGAGTCCAATCATTCATCTAAGTTGCCTATGTTACCCACATATATTGCTGCCATCAGCAAAATTACGGACCCAGGACAAAAACATCAAAAACCCAGAACATTTGGGTGAAATAAAGATTTTTCCCCGGACTCCCTCGAAAAAAAATTACAATAAAATAAAAACATAGTTAACATTTTTTTTTTATTTATATAAAATCAACTTAATCGACTAGGCTAGGTCACGTCACGTCACGAGACTCAGGAGTGCACGGAAAAAATTGACGCACCGAAAATTTTTTGAAATGCTGTAATTTATTGCTAGTTATTCCATTCTATCAAGTTAATTGGGTTTCCCCTGACATAAAAAGTGCCCGGGTTTCACCCGGACACTCTTTAGAAACCCCGCCCAGGCGCTCTCCGGACGCCCTCCAAACTAGGACAAATCCGGGGTAACCCGGACGGATGGCAGCCCCTACCCACATAAAATGTAGTATTTTATAAGTGAAAGAATTATTGTAATTGGACCAGTAGCTCCAGATATTAGCCCCGTCAAACAAACAAACATTATCACAAACGTCACTTCTTTATTAATAAAAATAGTATAGATAAGATATCAATTTTTCTACAAAATTCCCTAGTCGTAAGTATTTATTTGTCCTGTGGGTATTTTCGGGGGAAAAATTAACAAAACCAAGCTTGTGGAGATTTTTAAGATAAATCATATCTATTAGTTGTTGGAAGAAATAATAATAATAATAAAACATTTATTTCAGACCATTTAGTCCATAGCCATAAATAGTTGATTAGTAACATACTTAATAAAAAAACAAACAAATACAAGATAACACACTAATTTAAAAATTTGAAAGTCCCACCATTATGCACTCGGTTTCAATGCCTAAGAATGGGACAGTCAAACTTCTTTGCTATTACCGCCAGGATGCCATTAGAATTCCCCCTTACCCTGCATTTTATTGACGCTATTCGCTTCCTTATGATGCCGTAAAAATCAACAACACCAGCTTCAGACGTAAAAAACTATAGACCAATTGCTCATTTACCTATCTTTTCTAAAGTATTTGAGAAAATATATCATGACATTATTTATAAGTTTTGTGAGAAATATGATATCTTTGCAGCAGAACAGTTTGGCTTTCGAAAAAATAGAAATATGGTGAAAGCGTAATTAATGGAATCAGGCGTTATTTTGCGGAAATCCATAGTACAAAAAAATGTAATTTAAATAATATGTAGTGTTAATTCCGCTAACTCACTCGTTTATACAGCTTGGATGCAGTTTTTTGTAGGTCAGACAGGCCGAAATTTTGACATTAGATATAAGGAACATATTGCCGCGTATAGGAATGGCCATCCAGATAAATCACATTTCGCAAAACATCTAATTGATACCGGCCATTCTTTGTGCGACAATAACAGCTATAATATTTTGCATGTTTGTAATAAAAGTTTTCGGTTGTGTGTGTTGGAGCAATTAGAAATAATGAAACATAATAATGACAGTCATGCGCTGTTGAATGACCAAACAAATTTAGTTCCATCCCCATTATTACGTATTGTCGCGGGTAGTACGTCACAAATGTCAAACGATGGCGCTTTATAAAAGCGGCCGGGAGCTGCGTAGCCGTAACAGTCGGTGCGCAGCTCTCGACCAGTCAACAGCTCCTGAGGATGCCCCGTGGAGGGGCGAAACACGTGTCGGGTATCGGTGTTGGTGTGCATTTTCGCTTGCACGCATTGTTTCTCCTGCATGTGCATACTTTTTGCGGGCGGGAGGGCGGTGCATGCGTACTGCATCCAAGCTGTATAAACGAGTGAGTTAGCGGAATTAACACTACATATTATTTAAATTACATTTTTTTGTAATATGGTGAAAGCGGTTCATCGTTTGCTTGATGTGAGTATGACATCTATTGATAAAAGACAACATATTTGTGCTATCTTTATGGACATGACGAGTGCTTTCGAACATGTAGATCACAGGTTGCTCTTAGCAAAACTCTATGCTTATGGAATAAGAGATGTGCCACTAAAGTTAATCGATTCGTACTTAAGCAAAAGAAAACAATACACTGTTATTACTAAGCTTTGCAGAAAATCAAAAGTAAAAAAAAGAATATGTATCTCTATGGAGAGACGTAAAGACTGGGGTGCCGCAAGGTAGCATTTTGGGACCGTTACTGTTCACTTTATACATAAATGACTTTCCGAAATCCACCAAGCAGCCCATGATATTGTTTGCCGATGATAGATTCGGAATTCTGAACAGAGTGCGGCGATTCTTTACGCCGGACCAGTTGTGCCTTTTGTACAAGACTCAGGTACGGTCTTGCGTGGAGTATTGCTCGCAAATCTGGGACGGTTCCGCTAAGTACCTTCTCGATGCCTTGGACAGATTGCAGCGTCGCGCTGAACGCATTATCGGCAATGCAGAAGTGGTAAATACTCTCGAATCTCTGCAATTGCGTAGAGACGTTGCGTCACTCAGCGTGTTTTACCGCTTATACCATGGCGAGTGCTCTGAAGAGCTCTTTGACCTCATCCTACCTTCTCCCTTTCTTCATAGGAGTACACGTGCTGCTCTTCGGAGTCACCGATTCACTGTCTCAAATATCCCATCGCGCACAAAGAAATTTGGTGACTCGTTTCTTTGTCGCACCTCCAAAAGATGGAATAGTCTACCAGCACACGTTTTCCCTCCTTCCTATGATATGGGGTCCTTCAAGAGAGGCGTGAAGAAGCACCTTGTGGGCCGGCAGAGTAAAGTTGACTGATGCTACGTTTGTTTCCACGCTGCACCAGTTGTCTTCGCGTCTGGACTTCATTTCCACTTAACATCAGGCCCATTTTTTTATTTTTATACTTAGCTCGGCAAATGACTCCATCCCAATGGAGTCATTTGCCGAGCTAATAAAAAAAAAAAATGGGCGCATCTTCATCCAATTTACACAGATATTTCCTGTTCGTGTCCTTTGAGTCATCAAAGTTGTCTCCCGGCAAACCAAGTTGTCCCCAATAATTATATGATTGTTAGTACTATTATGTTGAAAAATTTCGGTGTTATTCCTATTTTATTTTATATGATTGCTTATAATTCAATGGGAGAACTAGCCCAATGTTTTTTTGTTTATTTAATTGTTTTGGACAAGAATTATAACGAATATCACTTGTTTTTTTTCCATTGGTGACTCATGAGACACGATATGTACCAATTTCTGAAAAAATACTTGGCATTTAATTTAATTGAAATTATTGAAATAACATTTTTGTACTTTTCTTGATATTACAGTGATTTGATTACTAATTTGTCGTTGTTTTAATAAATAAATATCAATCGCCCAGGGGACGCCTTATAGGACCAACGATCAGTATTTAGCCCTTAAACTGCTATAAATTAAATTGCAATTCGCGGACATACCTAAAATTTTAAAGTTTATTAGTGCTAGTTTACGACTAATCTAAAGAAATGTAGAAATATTGCTCTTTTTTTTTTCAAAAAAATTGGTCACTTGTTACAACGAAAAGTTGATTCACCCATATTTATCCTAATATTCTTTTTATTTATTTATTTTGAAAAGGACAGCTAACAAAACATACAATTCATGGGTAAAATTAATCATACATTAACCTCTAAAGCTGAGTGCTGTCTCAATTATAAGCTGCCACGACATGCAATTGTTGACAACAGCGTATATTATAAAAGAAAAAAAAAATCTTAACTTATAGGTAGTTACTACTTAATTAATTATTATTATACAAATGACAAAAGATAGCGTTAAAGACTGCTTATATAAATCAAATCATAATTAAAAACCCACACACAGGCTAGACAGCGAAAAAGCGTTATAAATATATACATAATATAATTTATATCAACATTATGTATCGCAAAATTCAAATGCATATTATTACAAAATTAAATTAACTAAGGACTCATAATAGGTGTTAAAAAAAATAATAGTCTGTAGGCACACATCCATATATTACGCCCAAAAGTCTTTAGAACCAGAAGATATTAGTCTCCGTCATCCTGGAGATAGAAATTCTAAAAGCTTGCGCTTGAAAGTTTGCTGTTTATCGCAGTTATGTTTGCTTTTTCCTTAAGTTATCGTGTTATCGGCATTGGTATTTATTTCCATAGTTATAATTATTATATATTCCGTTATTTGGGCGCAGGCAGGCATGTAAAGTCGTCAATCCCGGCTGCATTAGTCTTTGACTACCATCATTACAAGTCGTGTCACTATGAAAAATTGAGGTCAGTTCCTTATCAAAAATTTATAATAACAACTTCAGTTTTAAAGATAGATTTCTCAATTTCAGCTAAATTATAGAGTAGTATACACGTAGGGTTGCCAAGTATTTTTCAGGAAATTAAAGTATATCTATCACTCACTAGTATAACAAAAAGGATTTGAAGAAAAAATAAAGTATTTTCCAAATTTCCTGAGTCTGAGTATCATTCAATAGTTCAGAAATTAAATAAACGGGAATATTTCGTTCAAATGCACGCATTAGTCGGAAATAAAGTATTTTCCATACTTTATTTTATTAAAAATAATAAAGTATGGGGATGGAAAATAACGTAGGATACGTTATTTTAAGCCGTTAGGATACGTTATTTTAGAGGTAGTCGGCCGTGCCATGTCCGTGCCCGACGACATTTATGTGTGGCTTGCGCCTTAATAACCAAAATAAACTTTTGAAGGACAACCAGAATCATTGGAAATGTCAGTCTCACACAGCGTAAGATGTAAAGTATAACGTTGAATATTAATAGCCTAATTTGAAATAACATTAAAATAATAATAAAATTGCGCGGACGGAGGAGTATGAAATTTCGCACACTTATAGTTTAATAGAGAAGGTTATCCAAATGTTAATATTTGTTTAAAATTATGCATAAAAATACGTTAAATCAATAAAACAAACTTTACACACCCTACCACTTATTTGACTCACACGCATATAAGTATATACCTACTTTTTTATTTTCTTTAAGTTGATGGCTTCGTGCGATTGGCACATTTAGCCAGTGTCAAAGTAATTTTTCTTTCAAGTAATACTTAAATAAACAACATTTCCTTCTTCCTCCAGTAATGATGATGAATGATAATAGAAATGAGAAGTGAGAAATGATATACCCCCCCAACCCCTAGAGTATCTTAGTAAAGATGTGGGGCTTTACTAAGTCCTCGGGCGTACTTCTTGAGAGAATTTGAAAAGTGACGTTGCACTGTTTTGTTTCATTTGCCAACAGTCATGCACACTCACGAACACTTAACGGTTAATAATCCACCATTATTTCACATTAATATTCGACATAACACAAATATTAGAAAATAAAACAAAATCGCAGACATGACTCTTCACTTTCCCGCCAAGAACCATATACCTACTTACTCTTTTCAAAAGTTTCAAAAATGGAAGAGGAGCGGCCGAAATATGTCAATGCCAATTCAAACTCACATTCTATCTTTTTAATTTTTCATTGCTTAGGATACAATCCGTGCAGCCTTACGGTCGAATTTCGACCACTGGGCGACCACTAGTTTTTTTAAATATCTTACGGGTAAGCACAGTGCGGATACATCTCACCTGATGTTAAGTGATGATTAGGCCGAAGGGAAGCGCACTTCACCCGGCATCCTCAACTACTGAGGCGCTGGCTATCTTATCTCTAGCTGCCGGAACACAACAATGCTACAAACATTGATGTTATGGCGACATATTTTGATAAGTTGGTGGTAACTAGCCAGGTGGACAAACAAGAAGAAACAAAAATTAACCTTACTAATCTTCATCATACAAAATGTCATCCCCTATTTTACCTACATAGGGGTTGAATTTCCAAATTTTTACTAGCCTATGTTATTCGGAACGATGCAAGGATTGTAACGATGCCTCATATATTTAAATCGGTTCAGGCGTTTAGAAGTTATGATGGAATAAAGAAACATCACATACATACATGAACCCTGAAAACATAAGGCCCCTCGCCCACGGCGACTTTTTGTAGCGATGCAGTAGCGATGCTTTCGCGCGTTCGCATCGATACTCTCTTGATGCGGTCGCTAGCTGTTTGCCCCCGCCCACATAACCGCGATTCAGTCGCGATGCAAACGCTCGGTTCTCCACTCCCGCGCACTCCTCTCCACTCAGAGGGCCTAGTGTGAGTTTCATTCGATATTCGATCACGTTAACGAAAACAAGAATTTGTATGGGAAAATGTTAACTCCTCTCGTATGCCGCCAGGAGGCGCTGCTTCAACGCCATACTAATTTTCGTTTTCGTAAACGTAATCGAAGGAATACGGATAGTAAACAAAACTCACACTAGGCACCCTGATCTCTAACCAATGTCGTCCGACACGGTCGCGCGTTTGCATCGATACAGTCGCGATGCTGTAGCGCGTAGTATCGCGTTGGCATCGCTTCTGTAGCGCGTTGCAAATGCGACTAACGCGCGTTGGTAGCTATGCTGACGCGCGTTTGCATCGATACAGTCGCGATGCTGTAGCGCGTAGTAGCGCGTTGGCATCGCTTCTGTAGCGCGTTGCAAATGCGACTAACTGCATTGCTACAAAAAGTCCTCGTGGGCGAGGGCCCTAACACTCCTTTTTTTGGCAGTTGTGTAACAAGCCGAATCCAACCAAACCGAGTACACAAACATGTACAAACACCCCTGCTGGGAATCGAACCTGGTCTCAGAACGGTGGCCTAACCACTAGACCACAGAGGCGGTTTGTCCGTAATTATCGTATATTTATGCTGTTGATTGTATTTACGAATACACACGGCGGCAGATCAATCTACCTAAAACTGTCAAATTTCTACAATCAATTTTGAACTTTATCATTTGGTTATAAGGATCAATATTCATTGGAGAAATTTGACAGGTTTGGGTAGGTTGATCTGCCGCCGACTGTACATGTGCACTGGCAGTACAAATTTAAGGCGACACACTGAAAAAATGCAGCAACTTTCGTCGAATAGTTTAAGACTATAATATGACTTACGAATCTGAAATGGTGATATGGGTAAATTCATGTCTTTATCTTGAATTTGCTGGATGGGTTTTTGGACGGTTGGTAGGGGTCTCAGGATAAACTTTAAAAGGAAACACTAAGGTCGACTAAATTGAAAAATATGTATGAAAAGTAGACAAAATCAACGTTTCGTAGTCCCCTGATTCCTCCTCCAAAACTGTAAAGAAAGGCTTTGGCTGGGTCCCTATGTTTTCCTTTTTTGAATTCATTATTAAAAAAGAAATGAACCTTTAAAAACCTTAAAAATTGGCCAGATTTTCCGCTGTGTTTCCCAAATTTGACGAGATTATATATAAAAAAAGCAAAACATAGGGACACAGCCAAAGCTTTTTTTAAATTTTTAATTAAAAAGTAATTAAATCGGTCCAGTTTTGGAGGAGAAATCAGGGGACTACGAAACGTTGATTTTGTCTACTTTTCATACATATTTTTCAATTCAGTCGACCTTAGTGTTTCCTCTTAAGAGTTCTGGATGAAGAATGCGCTTCGGCGCGTCGTAATCAGGCGTTATGTTTCGACGTTAATGATCCTTTGTGCGAGTTTTGCTTGCGTTAGGTTGTCTGACACCTCCTTTGTTTTTTTTTTAACCCAGGGGAAAATCTGCTCGCAGATTCCGTAGATCCGGGGCTGGCCTTGAACTTTTCTAAAAAGGATTATGATCGACCCGGTAAAAACCCCTGGGTTTGCATTTAGCCTTTATAAGGGCTGTGAAGGCTACTCAAAGGGAGTCGCCGTGGTATAAGGGATACGGCGCGCCCCCCAACGGGGCGCGCTCACACTGCAGTGAAGCTGCCTATGTCTGCTGACTTAACTATGTGACGCCGTGTCCTGTGCCGCAAGTAGGCAATCCAGGTCACGTGACAACTGATTGGGCGGGTCCGATACCGCATGTTTCGGCCTACGGAAATGAGGAATTGATGGAAGATCAGAACTATAGTCCGTTGCCTTTTTAATGAGAGGATTTGAGTGATTCTCCGACGCTTCGAAGAATTGCTCCGCGACTGTACGGAGGTGCTCTTTTTTTGAAGAGAGATTGCTGATTACCTCAAACGGCATTTTCAGCGTCACCGGGGTTTTTGGGGGCGGCGAGGTACGTAAAGGGTACCTCAAGCCGAGTTGAAACGAATCACCTACGGAGGATTTCTAGAGGGAACATCATCGCGCACTTAGAAGTGCGCGTCCCCGTGCCCTCCCAGAGTCTCCGAAGGGTTCGGATCGGATCGGGGAGCGGAACCACCCGAGGGCGCCTCTAAAGGCACGGACCTCGGCTCGGGTAGACCAGACCGTGGAGGAGGAGAGAAGCGCCCAGGTACATGTCTGTACCTGGTATAGAGCGCGTGTGAACCGGTTCTCCGTACCCTTGTTCTACGAGTACGGTGTCTTGGGCCTAAATTAGTGTGCATGTTTAGTGTATTCTGTAAATGTGTAGTGTCATTTAGAGGATCAGGCGGGGGGGGCGCTCGCAACTGTAATGGGATCATCGGGGTCGTACGGAGGTGCTGTTGCACGGTTGACCCCCTTTGTAACCTGACGGTGACGGTTGGTAGGGGGTGTCAGTATAAACTTTAAAGTCGTGTATAGCAGGGTTATGTTCGTCAGTGTCCGTGATGTAAGCTAACTTTCTGGTTATCTTTATTATGTGGTGGCAGTCACAACTTGTCGTTACATTTTAGCTAATTTACTTCAATTAGCTGCGCCACAGATCTGAGAACGGTTTAGAAGTGGCTGGCCAATATTTTATCCCTTTTATTGACGTTGCCGTTGCTAAAGTCAGTGAAGAGCAACCTAGGTTACCATTCTACATGAAATAAACACCCAAAGACAATATAACACCCTGTCTCGGCCAAATAATCTGGAAGTACCTACTTATTAGATATTTTTTAGGACAGTGCCCGCAAGTTCAAACAGGTTACTAGAAATAGTTACGTAAGCCCCCTTTTAATTTTAAATCACATTTTAGGTATTTAATTTAATTGTTGTAATTTTAAGTATTAATCCACACATCGCATGCCGTGGCTGTCTATAACTTAAACTGTAGGTACTTAGATTAAGTTTGGCATTTACCATATACCTACTGTTTGTATGGTGGTACATGTTTTTGTTGACTGCCCAATAAATAAATAAATAAAATTGTTAATATCGGTTTGAAAAGCTCCAATCACTCCCACAGGTATTTCTAATTTAAAATATTTTAAAGTAATTGTAAACTTGTATAATTAATCTTTATATTAATACGTGAAGCAAAAACTTTGAACCCGTTTTTACGAAAATTGCGCGGACGAAGGAGTATGAAGTTTCGCACACTTATCTAAATCTATATTACCTATATATTAATAGTATAAAGCTGCAGAGTTTGTTTGTTTGAACGCGCTAATCTCAGGAACTACTGGTTCGAATTGAAAAATTATTTTTGTGTTGGATAGTCAATTTATCGAGGAAGGCTTTAGGCTATATAACATCACGCTGCGACTAATAGGAGCGAAGCATCAGTGAAAAATGTTGCAAAAACGGGAACAAGAACCTAAAAAATTAAAAATGCTGCCGAAAGTCACTATTCCACGCGGACGAAGTCGCGAGCACAGCTAGTAGTTTATATAGAGCAGCAGTACAGATTGTAATATTTTTTTAAATTATGCATAAAAAATACATTAAATCAATAAAACAAACATTACACACTCTACCATGTATTTGACACACACGCTTATATGATACTCTTTTTAAAAATTTCGAAAATGGAAGAGGACTGGCCGAAATCTGTCAATGCCTGGATTGGCAACTCACATTCTATCTTTTTTAATTTTTTATTGCTTAGGATACAATCCGTGCAGCCTTAATAAAATTACGGTTAAATTTCGACCACTGGGCGACTACTCACTAGTAATAATAATTTGGTAACGGCATATAGTTTTGTTAATGTCGCTGCTTCTATTAAAGCTGTGCAGTTTCTTGCGTCCGTTCTTCTGCTAAAAGACGTTCTAAAAATTAGGTAAAATATTTTGAGACGATTCAAAAGCGGAGAGGAAGAGAGAAAGAGGAGCTCGATGGCGCAGCTCTGCGAGTGCTGAGGTTAAGCAACTTTCGCAAAGGCCGGTCATCGGATGGGTGACCAAAAAATTTATCATCTCTCGCTCTTCCGTGCTTCGGAAGGCACTTAAGCCGTTGGTCCCGGTTGCATTAGCAGACGTTAACAACCACCAATCCGCACTGGGCCTGCGTGGTGGTTTATGGCCCGTTCTCCCTATCCATCCATAGGGAAGGCTCGTGCTCCAACAGTTGGGACATAAAATGAGCTGATGATGATGATGATGATTCAAAAGCGCTTATATCTAATAAGTTTACTTAAATATTTAAGATAATATTATTAACCTTTTTACCGCCAACAACTTCTATAGAAGTTCGAGATTTTCGTGCCGTCCACGCCAGCACTTCTATAGAAGTTCTTCTTTGTACCTACTTTATTAAAATACATTTATACGTTGGCGTACAGCGGGACATCGCGTGCAGGATAGTTGGGCGGTGAAAAGGTTAAAGATTAATTTCATTTCACTTACCTATACAGACTAGGGTAGATAGTATTATTTCTTTGTCGCAACAATTAGAATTCCCAGTGATCTTCTCTGTTCTTTTTTTTAGTTTTTTACTTACCTATAAGATTATTTTTTAGGAACACGTCCGTATGCCGGAGGTGCGCGTTAATGGCTGCAACGCAGTTTTATACTAAAAGCAGCTATTTTCGTACTAGCTGTGCTCGCGACTTCGTCCGCGTGGAATAGTGACTTTAATTTTTTAGGCTCTTTTCCCGTTTTTGCAACATTTTTCACTGATGCTTCGCTCCTATTGGTCGCAGCGTGATGTTATATAGCCTAAAGCCTTTCTCGATAAATGGACTATCCAACACAAAAAGAATTATTCAATTCGAACCAGTAGTTCCTGAGATTAGCGCGTTCAAACAAACAAACAAACAAACAAACAAACTCTTCAGCTTTATAATATTAGTATAGATACCTGTAATTTGTTAAGCTATGTTAAAATGTTCCAAATAAACTTTTTTTCATTTTTTTTTTCATTTCTTCACTGTGAAGAACTACTAAAATTTTTACCGAAAATTTATTAGAATTTCAAAAACACAAATGTTGAAAAAATTTCCACGAGCAGGGTTTGAACCTGCACCCTTCTGACATACCGGGTCAGGTGCTCTTCCAATTGAGCTATCGTGGTTCTAACCAGCCCGCCGAAATTATTCAACACTATTTATTTTTTACTTTGAAAGCCAAAGGCGCCCATTTTCAACATTTGTGTTTTTGTAATTTGTTCGCAACAAAATTTGCGTTAAAAATTATATAAACATTTATAAATAGCTTGCCTACTTCTTAACTGATCTTTAGTATTTGTAAAAATATTATGATCGGATGTTAATGACGGTAGTTGTTAACATTGAATGGGCGCCTTTTGCTTTCAAAGTAAAAAATAAATAGTGTTGAATAATTTCGGCGGGCTGGTTAGAACCACGATAGCTCAATTGGAAGAGCACCTGACCCGGTATGTCAGAAGGGTGCAGGTTCAAACCCTGCTCGTGGAAATTTTTTCAACATTTGTGTTTTTGTAATTTGTTCGCAACAAAATTTGCGTTAAAAATTATATAAACATTTATTAGAATTTTTTTTACTAGGTACTTAAAAAAATTTACGAGTCTTCTGGGGCCTCGGTAGCTCAGCGGTAGAGATGAAAATGACCAAAATGACTGAATTTGACTGACTGTCAATTACGGTCAAATTGGTCAAAAACGGTCATTTACTGTCAAAAAGGGTCATATATGGTCAATATGATCTTTAGTGTTTTTAATATTTATTTTGAATAAAAATGTAAAAAAAGCGTTTAGCTAGATTTAGGTTTCAAATTCTTTTTATAACGCCGCGTCACGCGCAGTTGATACTTGTCACGACTATTGCACCACCGCAGTATGAGTAAACAAAGAGTAAATTGAATTTTCTTTACCTAATAAATACTTAAATATACTACTTTTTTGGAAACGTGACATAAACATCATAGAAACGTACTCCTCCATGAACACAGAATAACAATTTTGTTTTTACAAAAAAAAACTGAAATCGTGTCGCGATTTTGGCGGAATTGGCAGTAACGTAAATAATTGTGACTAGTTATATTTAGTCACTTTAACAGTTAGAATTATTAATATGTTTAAGTCAATTTGATTGAATTTGACAATAAATGACCGGTCAAATACGGTTTTTGACAATCGTGACTGGTCAGATTCAGTCATTTTACATCTCTACTCAGCGGTCAGAGCATTGGACCGGCTATCCAAAGTTCGTGGGTTCGATTCCCAATCGAGCTTCCTGGGGCTGGTTGATTTTTTCTTGTTAAAATTTATCTTGTAACTATACTATAGAATAGAAAAATTGTGAATGCCAAATTCAAAAATAATACAAGATGGTATGTTTTGTTACAATTTACCTTTTCAAGGCACTGTGAAATCTAAATCTAATCACATTTTGTTTTCAAAATATCCTTTCATAAAAAAAGAAGATCCATCGGCGACCCATCTTTAACCTGACCATCGGTATAGCTGCTTCAAAGTCAAATATACTTTATTCAAATAAACTTTAGAAAAGTGCTTTTAAATCGTCCATACATTTTATTACCTACTACCCATTTGGGACGTCTATTTTTTAGCTGTGGAGAAGAATGCTTAACATTCACGATCGCTTAAATCGTGCGGTACGGCCGCTTCTTGCCGATATGCAATACAAGTTTCACATTTGATCACTTGCCTCATAGTCATAATATATTCAAGGTCTCGTCCCAAATGCGTGTTGAGTTATGTGTATACGCGTACATAAGCGTTTCGTTTAAACAAATGATACAAACGCATGCCACTAGATGAAACGAAACGCAACTATACACTACCCGTGCTTATATTTTCTTAAATGTCTCTGGGCATACTTCATGATTCGGCTTGAATTAAATACAAATTCAAATTGGAGGTGCCATACCAATTCTAGATTAACCCGGGCAGCACACACTTGGGTCTATATGACCCAGAAAATATTGGGTGACGTTGCCGTACTTCTCAGTAGCTGGAGCTAACTACCCCTCCTCCCCGTTTCTTACCGCTATTCAGTCGGGTTGCGCTTGCATCGGTGGATATAAGTGGCCAAACGACGGAAAGGGTAAGTATGACTTAACGATCACTCGATTTCTTAGTTTGTGTCATATTTTCAAAAACATTTGTCTTTTATTTTAATTTCATTTTCTTGTTTTTTTTGCGATATTTACGAAATGAACCGGGAAGAACTCGAAAGGCAGCGGATTTCTGCCGTTTTACAGGAGTAGGACTCCGAAATCGAAAACATTTCCTCTGAGGTCATCTGAGTTATCGCAGTAACGACAGTGGCACTAATCAAGACGCGTCGAACGACGATAGCGATAATGAACCTTTGAGTGTATTACCGCGATAAAAAATAGGAAAATCAATCACATTTGTTGGAGTTTATTTTTAATTAAAAAAACTTTTAATGATTAATTTGTTTAAGTTTACCAAAAATCCCTAAAATTATAGACTATAATAATATTGGTTATTCCTTACCTATGAAATTGACGTTTTTTTCTCACTTATTAATAGGTGTATTACTGCTAAAAGTCAATACCGGTTGTTAATATTATTATACACCTTTAATTAGGACTATGTTACTTAGGCTTCAGTAATAACAATGATTATTAATTTTGTGTCTTTATCGCCCAATTTTGTTTTTTTAATTGACTACTTTTTTTGTTCGCGGAATTGTTCTTTTGTTTCATTGTGGCATTGAAGGGACTTAATTTTTTTTCTTTCTAATGTCTGCTATATTTAGCTAGTGAAATAAACACACTACTCTACAATTTTTATAGCGTTAACATAAATAGATGCAAAGAAAATTAAAAAAACGTTAGTATGAAAAAGGAAATTTTATAAAAAATCCTCATACAAAACGTCGACTTCATAGGTAAGGACCTAATATAATATAATTGACTTTAATTTTAGGGATTTTTGGTCAATTCAATATCAATAATCAATTAGTTATAGTATATATAGTATATAACTAATTGATTGGCCGTTGGCCTTGCACATATCGTAGTTATTTATAGTGTTCTTTCTCTTTTATTTTTATTTAATTTTTTTTTTTTTTTTTGTGATTGTGTTAATTGTTTTAAGATGTTCTTCTTTTTTATTTTATTTGTATTTTTTCTCATCTGTTTGTATTTGTTTTTGTGCAGGTCAATAAATGTTTCTTATTCTTATTCTTATTCTTATATAACTAACTATAAATAAATAATAAATAAATATAGTATAGTATAGAGCTATAGTTTGCCGAAATTCCTTTACGTATATTCAAATTACATATTTTTTTAATATGGGTCATCTTGACCCAACCCGACCGTCGCTCGGTGTTACAATTTGCCACTGTGCTAACGCCGGGTTAAGGCGACACACTGAAAAAATGCACCAACTTTCGTCGATTATTTTAAGAGTATAATTACGACTAACGAATCTGTAATGTTGAAGGTACATTCATGTCTTTATCTTGAGTTTGCTAGCTCAAATAATTAGTATTTTCAAAAACACCTTTAAAAGTTCACTATTGTTGAAATTACAACGAAATTACTTAATTTATACGCTTGGAAACCACTCAAATACATTGATATTGGCACGAGCCTTCCCTATGGATGGATATGGAGAACGGGCCATAAACCACCACGCGGGCCCAGTGCGGGTTGGTGGTTGTTAACGACTGCTAATGCACCCGGGACCAACGGCTCTACGTGCCTTCCGAAGCACGGAAGAGCTCGAGAAGATAAATTCGTCACCCATCCGATGACCGGCCTTTGCAAAAGTTGCTTAACCTCAGCACTTGCAGACCGGGCGCGTTAACCACTGCGCCATCAAGCTCCTCATTATATCTAATAAGTTGACTTAAATATTTAAGACTAGCGGCTGCTCGCGGTTTCGACCGCGTGCACTAAAAAAAATATTTTGTTGTACGAAGCTGAACTTTCATTTACTTGTAACATAAAATGGAAGACCACAAAACTAGGGCAACACGTAACCAAAAGTAGTTTGGTTAATTAATTAACCGAACTGTTTTGTTAATTTGTCAAAACAATAATGTCTAGTTCTAACTAACATGTTCGTTCATGGCTAAGCCTATTTTTGACTAACTCCAGCAAAACTTTTAGCAGCTAGTAAGCTAACTTTTTGCATACTTAACCGAAAATTCTAATGTATATAATACTTTTAGACTAATGCTTAAGTTTTTTTGTTGATTATAACCAAACTACTAGATATTGAACAGCCATTTTACTTATTTAATTATAACCCTAAACTAATTTTAGTAAGCTAACTTTTTGGTTACTTGCAACCTAAATTCTCGTTTACTTTAGCTTAAGTTTTTTGTTGATTATAACCAAACTACTCGGTATTGCACAACCATAGTCTCATTTTACTTATAACTCTAATCTAATGTGGCTGTAAACAGTCTGTTATGTTATTGTTTCCAAAACTATTTGATTGTTACTAACAGACTTGTTTGCTTGATTTAGCTGTACTTGTTTTGTTAAACGATGCCTAGTAGTTTTGTTGCATGCAGCAATTTATTTTTGTTACTAAACTCGGCGTCAAAAAAATCGCACCTCTTAGAAAATCACTTTCAAATGTCATTTACTCTTGATATGCACATGCAGTCGCATTAATTATGATTTTATTTACAAGGTTACTTAATTAACTTAATAAAAAACATTACTTTTCATTATCAAATAAAACCTAATGCAACAAATAAAGTGTCACAAAAATTCGATGCAAATTTTGCTACCCGTGAGAGTTGCTAGTTGCGCTTCCTTTGTGGGTATAAAACGGTCAACACGGGTTCAATGTGGGTCATTCGCTATTCAACCGTTGAAGAGGACACACGCACAGATTTTGATGGATACCACAGCTGATAAAGCCGCTCAAGTGGTTGCACTACTGCAATCAGGGGTGCGGCAGTGTGATGTCGCCCGGCAACTGAACCTGAGCCGTTATTCCGTTCGAAGAGTGTACCAGCGCTTCATAGAGACCGGTGGCTATATCCGCAGACACGGTTCGGGTAGACGTCGCTGCACTTCGGAAAGAGACGACCGGTTCGTTGTGTCGAACTCTTTGAGAAATCGTTTCTCCAACGCTGTTGAGTTGCAACAGCAGCTCCAGGCAGTTCGCAGACGCACCGTAAGCGTATCTACGGTTAGAAGAAGATTGAAGGAGAAGAAGATAGCGGCCCACAGAGCTGCTACGGGTCCAAAATTGACTGCAGCGCATCGGCGAGCCCGCTTGCAGTTTGCTCGTGACCACGTCGATTGGACCCTTGAGCAGTGGAGAGCTGTTCTCTTCTCAGACGAGACGCGAGTGTGTCTTTTCTGCAACGACCGACGGAGAAGAGTATACCGGAGGCAGGGTGAACGTTTCGCCCAAGCCTGCATCCAGGAGACGGTGGAATATGGTGGCGGATCCTGCATGTTCTGGGGCGGTATGTCTGCTGCCGGCAAAACCGACCTTGTCTGCGTCTCCCGGACTGGAGGTGCTCGCGGACAAGGGTCGCTGACTGCTCGCCGCTATGTCACTGAGGTCCTGGAAGTGCATGTGGTCCCCTTTGCCGAATCTTTTGGCGAGGGGTTCACATTAATGCACGACAACGCTCGCGCTCACACTGCAGGCATCGTGAGCGACTTCTTGCAGAGGTCCCAAATCTCTGTGATGCAGTGGCCAGCGCGAAGTCCGGATCTGAATCCAATAGAGCACCTCTGGGACCATCTTAAACGTAAGGTTCGATCTCGGGATCCAGCTCCTTCGACTCTACAGGAGCTCCAAGACGCGGTGATTGAAGAATGGGGGCTTATCCCTCAAGAAGAGCTCCTGAAGTTGGTGAGGTCCATGAGGGACCGTATGGAAGCCGTGATCAGGGCAAGGGGGGGTAACACTAGATTTTAAGTTAATTTTAAGACACTTTTTGTACATTTTTCTTTGTAAATTATCTGTTGTTAATTAGAACTTAATTAAGGATTTTTATTATTTTATTAATTTTAATGTTATTTGTATAATTATAATTAAACAGAAAGTTAAATTTAATTGTTTTTTGATACTCCTTTTTGTTACCTTTCTAATGATACCCAACACTATCCTCTACATAAGGTTTAAGAATTTTTAAAGATGATTTTTAAAAGGTGCGATTTTTTTGACGCCGAGTGTAGTAGCACGTGTAATTCTAAGTACGCAAAACCTCTCATAGGTTGAAGGTACCCACCAATATGAAGAACTTTCACTATGGGCCCAACGTCGAAATCGCAAAAAAATAAATCAGGCGCTCCATACATTTTCTTCGAGTACCTACTTACTGTGTTTTTACATGGAACAACTGATTTTCTTTTGTGATTTGGAAGTGCGTCCTGTGAAAGTTGTTCATATTGGTGTGTACTTTCACCCCATGAGAGGTAATTGCGGACTTGGAATTACACGATGCATAATTATATAATAAAATACTGTGTAATTTCAAAAATAATTATATTTATTCATTGGAACATAACATTACATAATTATATATATTTAAGTATTATATTATAATATTAAAGATAAAGTAGGGCCATTTTATTAGATCATATTTGAAACATCATAAATATTCAACAACGTACACACAACGTACAACATACTACATATATATGTAATTCACAAAATTTTTACTGACAAATGACAAATATGATCTATTAAATTGGCACTATTTTAGTAACTGAATCACAGCATAAGCAGTAAAAACAATTAACCACAATTTCCAAAATACCAAAGGTATAATAACATTATAGATAGTAATCGAATCACAGCTCAATCATAGTTCCAACTATTGAACTTGAGAAGTTGTAAAGCGTATAGATAATAGAATTTCTCAGGTAAGTACTTATCTCTAGGTACCTATCTAGCTATATCGATACACATTTTTCAAAATAAGAAAGGTGTAATAACATTATACAAGATAATTTTTATACCAGTGCGCAAATTTCCTGCAGGGACTCAGAATCGGTAAGTAGACGACAACTTACTCATAGTAACATGGGTTGAAATATGTCAAAAATTTTGAGACTCCTTATACAAATCAGGCTAATCAAGTGTTTGCTAAAGCATGGGAAGTCCAAAGTTTATTGACATATTTTAACCTGTTACTATGAGAAAGTTGTATACTTACCGATTCTGAGTCGCTCCAGAAAATTTGCGCTCTGGTAAAAAAAATATCCTGTAGGTATTAAAAACAATTAACCACAATTTCCAAAATACCAAACCCTAACTCGAAAATTAAATTCAGCTGTTCCATACATTTTGGTCGAATGAATATTGATGTTTTGTATGGAACAGCTGAATTTTATTTACGAGTTGGTCCAATAGTAAGAGTTGTTCGTTTGTATCGCGGGAGTCATCTCAGAAGGTTTGGACGGTGATAAAAAAGTCACCCTGTATGTATACACAATTTTCTAAAAGGTATAACATTATAAATAGTAAAAACAATTAACCACAGTAGCATTTATTTATGCTAGGACTATCTACAAATAGTTTATATTTAAAAGACAATGCTTTAAATCAAATCTAGCTACCTACTTTAACTTAATTCTAAAGTGGTATCCGAAGAGTTACATAACTTTTGCCATTTGAACTAACATTTATATGACAAAGAGCGTGTGACACTAAGGCATCCTGAAAAAAGTACACAATGCGCTCCGTTCTCTCAGGTTTTTCTACTTCAAAACAATGAAAGTGGTCATCAAAATTTATTGTATTTAATAAAAAACATTCAAAAATGACTACAGTAGTATCATAAATAAAAATATTTTTAATGACCATAAAAGTAAAGTCTGCAGGATCCTCTACATCATTAAATATGACAGACCCAACCTTGTATTTTGTACCTTTTACTTTAGCCCATGTCACTTGAGTTAGGGAACTTCCTAGACGTAATTTCAGTGAGTTTATGACTTCATAATATTTGTTTTCTAAAAGCCTTTTTGAAGGACTTACGGAAAGTGTAGCATCTAATGACCCTCTAACAAAAATTTCGTTTAGTTGCAGTTGGTGTTTTATTGCAAGTGTCTTCGTAATATTGCGACGATTAAATGAAGCTCGAGCAGAAATTTTGGACAACCTGTGTTTAGCTTCGAAACGCATTGATCAAATATTACATAGGGGTCCATATTTTAATAGCATACTATGGTAATGAGTTAAAAAATGAAATTTTGGTTTTAATGTTCCACCTGTTAATGACAAATAGAGTTCGTTTAATTCTGACACTAAATATTTTAACAGTTGACAACTATTTTTATTGGTTGCAGTGGATATTAACAGGTCAACAATTTTTCGTAATACTATGTACAGCTGCCAATAATCATCGCCAGTTGGTATGAAGTCACCAATAATAAGACCAAAGTATCGCAAAAATGATAACATTTCCGAAGCAGAGAGTCGAACATTCCCTTTAGTAATATACTCCATACTTAATGCACATGATTTGCTAGTACTATCGGGTCCATAGTCAAAGTTTTCTATTCTACTATTCAAAGTTTCTAATGTAAAGTATTTTAAATCTTGTATACATTTTACTATAAGGAAAGACATAATATATTTTGCAACTCCCTCTAGTATGTCATGCATTATATCTACTCCTACTTGATCGAATAAACTGAAATGTTTAACAGATAACCAAACGCACTTTACTTTTATACCTGTATTGCTAGGATTATTTGTTTCAACCTGCGCAAGGTATTCATTATCAGTTCGGAGTAAACGCGTCTCTTCAAAGCACTGAGTTTTCATAACATCTTTTGTTACGTTGCAAATTCGACAGGGATAGTTAGATGAAAAAGATTCATTAAAACCTATAATAGAATGTATGCCAAGGTTGTCACCAACTATTAAAGCTAAAGCGAAATATAACTGACCTTGAAATACAGGAACGTTAATTTCTACTCCAGTTTCAAATAGGAAATTTAATTCATCAATTAATGGCTTAAACATCATGTTGTTACCGAATGCCACTCTATCAGAAGAATGAAATAGTAGGGCTAAAAAAATATTGGTCAAAGTAGAAGCTTTATCTGGAGGTACGCAACCTACAGAAATATACACGGCTCCCAACTTGTGAATTCCAGAATGACTCCCTAATACATTTCCACTTTCGTAGTCGTCAAAAAATAAAAATAATGTAAAAATTAGTTTGTCTTTGTACTTTATCAAAAATTTGGTCCAAAATGCGCCCTGTACAAAATTGCTAACATTATTATTAACATTTTTCAAAATATTTAAGTAGTCTAATGTTTCTTTTAACACTCCATCTAACGAAAAAAATTTTTGAAGAACATTCCTAAGTGAGATAATTTGCTCCGTACATTCCACTGTAACTGCTTTTAGTACACCGCGGTTAGTTGTAGTAGTTCTTCTTTGACCAATAACTATTTCCTTTGGGGCTATATAAGACCCGACTCTTTCAAAAAATTGTAGGCGATTGTTTTCAGTATTTAACGTTTTCAATGGGGAATCAACGGCTGACAGTACCTTTTCTTTTACTAGATCTAACTTATTTACAGCTGTATACTGATTTAAGTTGTCAAAAATAATTCTTATGTTAGAAGATATGGCACCACAAACATACTTATTGACGCCATCGACTACATCCTGAACAATTTTTCTGGGTAACAAAGGGTTTGCGTACAAAGAAGACAAAAATAATTGTATATGATTACTATCCGAGTTTGATGTATTTAATTCTATAACATTCGAGACTCCTTGTCTTACTTGATTTAAAGAATTCGCAAAATAATTAGAGGTCTCACATTGTGTTACTATGTGATCTGTTTGAGATTTACTTGGCAATAAAATATTGGCATTAGAAGGTAAGCAACTTTGTGCATGATTTCTAGAACGACGACCATGAAATTTATTCGCATGTTTACAGAAAGTATTTCTCAAAAAAAAATGATCGATCACAGCCGTCATCTATACAGTGATAAACAGTAAATATATGTTCATTGTGAGGTATTGTAAAATGATTGAACAATTTTTTAACGTCTACAAATTTGTTGAAACATAAAAAACACGTAATCATTGCTTGATTGAGACTGCCCCTACAACATATAAATTTCTTTTTAATCTACAGTACTATTTCAAGGTCAGAAGCTAGAGCGCGAACAGTTGTAAAAATCTTGTCAAATTTAGTAGTCATTTTGTATAAAACTTTTTGAATGAATTGCCATACATGTATGCTTTCCGCAGGATATTCGACATTCAATGAGAAAATGAATTTAAAGCAAGCATCTACTGACTTGACCATGGAGGGCAATTCGTATCTCAAATTGTTAAGTACTATATACCTTGCAGAAATTGTTTTAAGAGTAGGCCCTACCACAACAATAAAAGGCTGAAGAGTCATCCCCAGCTCAAGCATTTTCGCTTTGCGTCGTTGTATAGTGTCTTCTATTTCTGATGCGCTCTTCAGATGACAAATAAAGCTTTGTAGAACTTCACACTTAGATGGTCTCCATTGTTTTTTTGCTTTATCTTTTTTTATTATAGATGACAACATCAGAAATGGCAAGGTCATAAACCCAACTGCATCCAGAATCTCCTCGGTATCTGAAAATAATAATGATAATTAGGTAAAAATTAAAATGTATTTAAACCCCTGACATGAAACCACTAAATATTAAAAATACTTTGAGCTTTCAAGATAAGTTTTGAAAATCATTGGTGCACAAGTGAACTTACCATCATTTTCTATGTTGGACAAAATTTCTTGTAAGGCCGGATCTTGTTTTTTTTTTGCATAATTAATTAAAGAGGGCCTTATTATTTTCCAGTTATCATGTAAATTATTGAAGTTCTGTGGATGGAGAACTTTGAAGTCTTTTATGAGCTGAAAAAACAATTATTGTGTTAGTCAAAATAATAAATAAATAAATAATAAATTTTTCTTACACTCAATAATAAAAAACAATAATACCATAATGGTAGCTACAAAGTATAACAATTATGTTATACTTTGTGCCACAAAGTACCTATAACATAATTCCAAATATACAAACTCAAATTCCAAAAATACAAACTTACCAAATGTATACCACCTGGTTGGTGAAGTGCCTTAAATTTCTGAATATATTCTTCTATTGTTAAGTCAGTCGTCAATTGAGTTAACCTTTGTTTGGTTGTATCATCCCAGTACTGTTCAACCGTGCCCCACGGATCACAGCAATTGTTTAGCCAAAGTAATTTATCATCAACATCTTCAGTTGGTGATTCTTGTAGTTGGTCAACAGCTTCTTGAATATTGCTGCAGGACGGGCGAGGCAACCCAGACTCTGAACTCGTTGCTGCATGTAGACGTCGTCGTTTTGAGTATTCTACAATAACTCCTGACTTTATAAATTCTCTTCTGCGTTGACGGTAAATATCTAATAGTTTGCCTTTTGCAGAAACCTTTTGCATAGAAGAGATGCTCATGTAAGGTATAAAATATACTGAGGAATTCTCCTTTAGAAATACTTTTGGTATTTGATGTGCCAATGCATACAGCCTTGTGCTAGAAATTTTTGTTTCTGGATCATGTTGCATTGCAACTCATTGCAAATAATTAAATTACAAAGTCGTCTTCGATCGGCGTTACACAAGAGGCCATCCTTATGTTTTAGCAAGAGAGACTTGCCTTCATTACATGAAGTTAGAATTTTGTACAGTTCCTGAAATAATTAATTATGTATTATTTAAAAATAATAATATGTATGACAATTAGCGCAGACAGCTAGCGATGCAATAAGCTACATCCTGCGATCGTCAACCCGTATCTCTAGGCAATGTGGAAATAATGAGCTAAACCAATCATGGAAATCACAATCGTGCTGGGGCATACCATGAAAGAGGCCGATGTCCAGCTAAAAGTGATGTTGCACTGTTTTGTTTCATTTGCCAACACTCATGCACATTGACAAACACTTAACAGTTAATAATCCACCATTATTTCACTTAACACAAATTTTAGAAAATAAAACATATCTGCAGATATGACGCTTCACTTCCCCGCCAAGAAGTCCAATGTCAATGTCTTGTTCAAAGTGTTGTTAGCGCAAAAATTTAAATAAATTCTAATTTCGATCATTTTACGAATGTGAACTTTTTTCGATTTTTTTTTTTTTTTTTATACTTAGCACGGCAAATGACTCCATACCACCTGATGTTAAGTGGAAATGGAGTCCAGACGCGAAGACAACTGGTGCAGCGTGGAAACAACGCAGCATCAGTCAACCTCACTCTGCCGGCCCAC
This sequence comes from Eudonia lacustrata, assembly GCA_947562085.1. Classification (NCBI taxonomy): domain Eukaryota; kingdom Metazoa; phylum Arthropoda; class Insecta; order Lepidoptera; family Crambidae; genus Eudonia; species Eudonia lacustrata. The sequence continues at coordinate 12,580,594 of OX387333.1, forward strand.
AAGGTGCTTCTTCACGCCTCGTTTGAAGGACCCAATATCATAGGAAGGAGGAAAAACGTGTGCTGGTAGACTATTCCATCTTTTGGAGGTGCGACAAAGAAACGAGTCACCAAATTTCTTTGTGCGCGATGGGATATGTGTGACAGTAAAGCGATGACTCCGGAGAGCAGCACGTGTACTTCTATGGAGGAAGGGAGAAGGTGGGATAAGGTCAAAGAGTTCTTCAGAGCACTCGCCGTGGTACAAGCGATAGAAAACGCTGAGTGACGCTATATCTCTACGCAATTGTAGGGGTTCGAGAGTATTAGTGACCTCTGCATTGCCGATAATGCGTACAGCGCGACGCTGCAATCTGTCTAAGGCATCGAGAAGGTACTTTGCGGAACCGTCCCAGATGTGCGAGCAATACTCCACGCAAGACCGTACCTGAGTCTTGTACAAAAGACACAACTGGTCAGGCGTAAAGAATCGCCGCACTCTGTTCAGGACACCGAGTTTTCGTGAGGCAGTTTTGATCACGGCTTCGATGTAGTCCTTTTGATTCAGATCACAGCGAATCGTCATACCGAGCATGTTGATATTGCTCTGCAGGCTTAGAGATGTGCCCTGAAGAGTTGGAAGGGGAAGGAATGGTGACTTCTTGGCCGTAAACGCACATACCTGTGTTTTCTTGGCATTAAACTCAACAAGATTATTGGAGCCCCAATTAGATATGAGGTCCAATACCCGATTGAGCTCAATGACAAGATTCACTCGTTTCTCTTCAGTTTCGACTCGCCCAGTCGCAGGGTGACCGTTATACCCACCGTGCACTGTACTATCATCTGCATAGCAATGAATATTTCCAAGTGGAAGCATATCATTGATATGCAGAAGAAACAACGTGGGTGACAGAACGGAACCCTGAGGGACACCAGCGTTCACTGACATGAGCCGCGAAGCGCATCCATCAGACAGGACACGAATTCTACGCTCGTGCAGGAAGCCAGCGACCCAGTTGCATGAGAAGAGATTGCATGAGAATTGGGCCCCAAGTAGTCCTGGAGCCCTGGGTTCCTGGTATAATGGTTTTAAAATATAATAGTGTATTAATAAAAAAAACTTACACAAGCTGTATCACGGAAGATGGTAGTGTCTTGTACTGAGTGATGGGCAGTGGATAAATATTAAAAGAGTAAATACTTGGATATTTATCGAAAATGGATAAATACTCGTTTTTCTCCATTTTTATCTCATTTTTACTCAAAATTTTGTTTAGTTATTAACATTTAGTTATTTGATAGTATGAATTAACAAAATGTAACTACATTCAGGGGCACATCTAACCCACCCCTTTATTTTTATACAAACATGCTCACTTTGCGACTCTATACATAAATAATGTCAATCCATTTCTGCAAAGCTCTGTATGCTAATGTTTAGATTAAGCGTTGACTGTCCAATTAACATTTTGAAATTGAAATTTGATTTGAATTTTAATTTAATTTAATTTTAATTTTATATCTTTATAATGTAATTAATTAGTTGAATTAATTGTTATTTGTTTAATTGTAAAATTTTAAATGTATTGTTCGTATGGTTTTTATATAACATTAATGTCTGCTCAGTAGATGTTAAATAGTATGTACAGTCAAGTTCTATAATATGTATACACTTTTGACAGATGTTGATTCTTATTACAAGGTAAATAAAGGTTACTAAAAAGTTTCACCCGAGTTCTTCCCGTAATTACACGTGTTGTGAGACTCCATTTTAATTTCTATCTACCGTATAATTGTACCCTACTACTAATAATAAAAAATACTTACTTGAAATTGGCTAAATGCGAAACGCGAAGCCATTATTTAAAACGACCTCCTTGGTCGAGTGGTTTGTACACCGGTTTTCATGGTGTCGCCATCTCTGAGGTCCCGGGTTCGATCCCCGGTCGGGTCAATTTAGAAATTATTGTTTTTCTAAATTGTCTCGGGTCTGGGTGTTTTCTATGTATAATAAGTATGTATTTAAGTATTTTAAGTATGTTTATCCGTTGTCTAGTAACCATATAACGAGTTTCATAACGAAGCTTCTCTTGGGCTAGATAATTGGTGTGAGTGTAGGAAAGTTTATTTATTTATTTATTTATTATTTATTATTTAATCCCCTGTGTGGTGCCGGGGATAAAGAATTGCACCACCCCATCTCTTCCCGTGGGTGTCGTAAAAGCCGACTAAGGGACCATTCCAGAGGATGGGCAGCAGCATCTCTCTGAGGTTACCCTCAACCTACTGCGATCGCCAACCCGCCTGCCAAGCGTGGCGATTACGGCAAATACCCCCCATGATTATTTGGGGGAGGCCTTTGTCCAGCAGTGGACGTCTTTTGGCTGAGATGATGATGATGATGATGATGATTATTTAAGATACCTAACCTAAAGGTTACTAACTGTCAAAAGTGTATACATGTAAATGAACTTGACTGTACATAAGTAAGGGTTTCAACCTAGTCTTAAGTTTTTAATATTGCATGTGGTTTTGTAACCTTTTGGTGGCTGTCACCTGTTTTGTGCATCAGAATAAATAAATGAAAGAGTACCGAAACCATTGCATTTGGTTTGGAAACAGGAAGAAATTTTTAAAACTGTTAAAAGTGCTAATTGGACAGTCGAACGCTTAACCTAAAAATTAGCATAAAGATCTTTGCAGATTTATATTGACATTTTTATGTATAGTCGCAAAGTGAGCCTGTTTGTATGAAATAACGGGGTGGGCGGTTAGATGTGCCCCTGAGTGTATAAATCCAGACATTTTACTGTAGGATACTTTATGATTTTAAACTTTTTAACCTACTTGTTTTATTTTTTAAGATATCATGGCAAGACCAAAAACTGAACGAGTCACATTTAGTTGCATTCAAATACCATAAAATTATGAAATAAACATGTAAAGCATTAGATAGTTCTTTTGGCTAATCATTAAGTATTTGTAATTTAAAAACGCAGAAACACATATTTTATCTTAAAATTACTAATTACTTATATTCTAATTTCAAAATTTATGTTAAATAGAAATAAAATGTGTATTTATCCGCCTTTTTCGATAAATACTTGAGTAAAAATGGATATTCAAGAGAATTTATCCATCTTTAGTATTTATTTATCTGGATAAAAACCCATCACTACTTGTACTTGATGTTTTAGTGTCTTGGGGTTGCTGTAAACTACAACAATCTTCATCTAATGGTAGGATGTAATCGTACTGTTCACTCGGCTGAGCTAGCTGGTTTTCAGACATCTATGCATACAAAACCAATGATTAAAACAAGTTCTTCAGGGTTAGTTCGGTCCAGCTGGAGTATAGCCTTCGGGGCTCTATGATATATTAAAGTTGTTCATGATTATTAAAAATTATTTCAAAGTAGGTGTTATGGGGACACGTAAGTTTTGAAAAATGTTCTATGTGTTGTGCCTCTTTAGCTACAATAGCACCGTTAAACAACAGATTTTTTTTTAAATATAGGACCTAAATGGCTCCACTAGATTTCCTAAATCGAATAAGACCAAAAAGGAGGGGTTGTCAGTAATCGATTTTTGACCAAAATTTTTCTAAGTCCTTTTTCCCTTAGTGCCCTAAGGCTACACTCCAACCTGATAATGCCTTTTCATTTATACAAAACAAACAGTATGAATTTACCAATTTCATGGCGATTGTATCTTGTTGGCTATGCGCTGTTAGGGACTTCATCATCTTGATTTGGCTATTTAACTTAGCCCTATGGCCTATCACGGGTATAAGTTCCTTGACATCGTTTTCCGATAACATTTGGAGGGTTTCTAAGTCTATAGCTTGTTCTAGAAACAAAAATGAAGGTCATTCAGGTTCCAAGTCAAGTAGGTACCCAGGTAAGTACAGACAAGCGATAATTAGATAATAAACCTAAAAATAAAGAAATGTTCTTGATAACAGTGATATCATACCTTTGAATCTAGGAATATATATTTCTAAGCCCCATTTCCGCAAGTAGTCATGTAGAGGGTCTGGAGGCAGGTCGGCCATTATTGCGTCAGCCCTTTTCAGCACACACACCATGTAAGAATGTGCAACTCTCAGAATGAGAGCGGCACTTAAATACAAATTGAACGAAACAAACCAATGATTGATGATGACTATTGATGACTGATTATTATATTAGTAGTGAACCAAAACCAAACGACCGCGTGGAGTGCGTGGCGACTGGCGCGAGCGGTGAAAACGAATAGACGCGCGGTGCGGAACGAGGCGGGGGAAGCGAGTTAGGCTACCCATAGACAAAAGTGTTTGTTTACGTACACTCAAAATATGACTGTCATTTGATAACTCTTATGTTAGATAATAGATGGGTTTGTTACTAATTACAAAACTTGCAGTTTTGTTATTAGGTAACCAAAAAATGGTTATTTGTTGCAAAATATACTTTTAAAATAGTCAAACTTTATTGACTGTTAGTAACCAAGATGATTGTTCAAAGATAACAAAAATAATTGTTTGTTAGCAAATAATGGTTTTAGTAACATACAATCAAAAAACTTAGCACATAATGACTAAAGTGATTTTGTCATACATTACCACGTCAGTTTGCTTATTTATTTATGGTTAATAAATGACGAAGCATTGGCTTTAAGTAACACAATTGAAAATAACACAATCACTTTTGTGTTTCATAAATAAACTACTTTTATTAATTTAAAGAAACTTCCGACTTGACTAACCGAATTATGGTTAAAAGTGAAATAGCTGAAGTACTTTTGTTGTTTCGTTTTTTCAGTGTGGTTCCCGTTTCCGTGGGAATATCTGGATAAAAAGTATCCTATGTGTTATTCCCGGTTATAAACTATATGTATGCCAAATTTTTCAAATAATTAGTATTTTCGAAAACACCTCAAAAAAACCTTACTATTGTTGAAATTATAACGAAATTACTTAATTTATACGCTTGGATACCACTCAAATACATTGATAACATCAATATTCGTAATTTATTAAGATTTTGGTCTCAATCTTCGTGGGCGCTACGTACTTTCGACCTTTTGACAGCGCCAGTAAAGATCAGCCGTTTTGAATGTTCACATACGAGGTGTCTTAAAATTAATAAAAAAGCGACGGGTTGCACTCCGGGAGTGCCGGCAGAAGTGAAAACTTGAATATTAACGTTGTGCATTTTTGATATTTTGGAATGGTTAGGGAATAATTTTGCACGAATTGCTTCAATTATCAGTATAAAAGTACTATCATTTATGTGGTAGAATACAATATTTATTGACAGCCATCAGCTGTCACCATCCATGGATGCGCGTGGCACGCTGTAACATAAACACACACGAACATTCGCTCAAGCGCCCTGCGTCGCCTTAACAAAACAGCTGACATAGAGAGAGGGATACTTCCTCTCCTACGCCCGCCGCGCCGGCTGTCTACTCTCCATCCGTCTTACGAATTTTCGATCAGGTCACGTGTCCTGACGCGAATTTAACATTTTTTACCCATTACAAAAAAAGTGTACAACGCCGCTAAAGAAGTTTTCACTTCAAAAATCGCACAAGAAGACTACCCTCTTAGCGTATCGGTTTAGAACAGCCTGTACATACGAGTGTCATCGAAGCTTATCGAGCGTTCATTCGGCCTTGGCCTTGCAGCTTGCAATGCAGTAAAAAGCCAAGAAAGAAACACTGGAAATCGATCATTGGTTCGAAACATTTTTTACGTGTCGTTGTTTCAACAGTGTTATACTTATAGGCTATCTGAGATCCATCAGCTAATCTATCCGAGACTCTTCAGACAAATTCAGGCTATTTGTGACTATTCATTTAATCTTTAACCTTTTTACCGCCAATAACTTCTATAGAAGTTCGAGATTTTCGTGCCGTCCACGCCAGCACTTCTATAAAAGTTCTTCTTTGTACCTACTTTATTAAAATACATTTATACGTTGGCGTACAGCGGGACATCGCGTGCAGGATAGTTGGGCGGTGAAAAGGTTAAGAGACTTTGAACAAGGCGAAGTGTTGAAAAAATTCCACTAGCGGGATTCGAGCCCGCACCCTATGACATGCCGCGTCAGGTGCACTACCAACTATGCTATCGTGGCTCAATCCAACTTGCCGAAATTAATCAACACTATCTACTCTTACTCTGTAAGCCAAAGGAGCCCTATTCAATGTCGATAATTTATAATAATTAATTTTATTTATTATTTAACTAGCGGCCGCTCGCGGTTTTACCCGCGTGATTCCTGTTCCCGTGGGAATATTGGGATAAAAAGTATCCTATATTTTAATCCAGGTTATAAACTATCTGTATGCTGAATTTAATCCAAATCCATTCAGTAGTTTTTACGTGAAAGAGTAACAAACATCCATCTATACTTACAAACTTTCGCGTTTATAATATTAGTAGGATTTAACTAGCGGCCGCTCGCGGTCTCACCCGCGTGGTTCCCGTTCCCGTGGGAATATCGGGATAAAAAGTATCCTATGTTTTTATCCAGGCTATAAAGTATCTGTATGCCGAATTTCATCCAAATCCAATTATCCGTTGCAGCGTGAAGAAGCAACAAATACACAAACAAACTTTCGCATTTATAATATGAGTGTGATTAATTAACACGGTTATATCCCCAATACCATTAATGAATCAATCATAATTTGAATAATAATAATGTAATGTATTCAGCTGCGTCACTCCCCGAGCATGTGGTAAGAGTTAGCTAAGGGACAAGGGTTCCAAGATGCGCGCACGTCAGGCGATCGGCTGCATGCAACCCATCGCTGATGGTATCTGTTCCACCTCGAAGCACTTTGATTACGCCAAATGTGGCGCCGAGATCACTTAACGGCGAGTTTACTCAAAATTGGTGATTGGCTCTGACTGACTGATGTATTTGAGTATGTATGTATGTATCTATGTATATAACCACTCAGTTGTTACAAAAACACAAATGTTGAAAAAATTTCCACGAGCAGGATTTGAACCTGCCCCCGTCTGACATACCGGGTCGGGTGCTCTCCCAATTGAGCTATCGTGGTTCTAACCAGCCCGCCGAAATTATTCTTAAACCAGACAATAGAAATTCAATTGTTCTATGCCACTGTGTTACCTTGGGCGTCCAAGTATGTATGTATGTGTTAATTATTGTTTTATCCATAAGTAATTTGGATGGTTTTATTCTAGAAATTCCCACTACGAACCTACGAGTGGGGAAACGTATTGATTGATGAATGTAGGTACAAGTACTATCATCTCAGCCAAAAAGACGTCCACTGCTGGTCAAAGGCCTCCCTCAAGGATAAATCATTTTGAGGGGAATTTGCCATAATCGCCACGCTTGGCAGGCGGGTTGGCGATCGCAGTAAGGTGAGAATAATCACAAAGAGACGCTGCTGCCCATCCTCTGGATTGGTCCCATAGTCGCCTTTTACGACACCCACGGGAAGAGATGGGATGGACAAGTACTATGTTTTATATAAAAACAACAACGTTTTATGACTTTTGTTATCTTTTTTTAAGCAAAAAATCCCATTCATTTCATCTTTCATCATTCATCATTCTTTGAGCAGTAGGAATTTTTGATAAAATATACAATAAAAAAAATAAAGATTCCCACACTCACACCAATTATCTAGCCCCAAGAAAAGCTTCCTTAAGAAACTCGAGAAATGGCTAGACAACGGATAAACATACTTCATACATTTAAATACATACTTATTATACAAAGACCCGAAACAATATAGAAAAACAGGTATTTTTAAATTGATCCGACCAGGGATCGAACCCGGGCAGATATAGCGACACCATAAAAAACCGGTGTGCAAGCCACTCGACTAAGAAGGTCGTCAAATTCTTATACAGTTGGGGATTTCTAGGAGTAAAACTTTCACAAAACCCGCATTTTGGCAAGTGTGGTATTAAGGCGACCCATTGGAAATTTACGTGGCGGGGATCTTGATTTTTCCCAACAATTACAAAACATATGAAAGTGATATTTGATGACATGATTTTTCATTTAATTGACTTCATTTTGCTATTTGCAGAAATACGATTTGTCAACTTTTATAACAGAAAAAAATATCAAAACACTGTCAAAACGTTTTTTTTTTAAATATAAATTTTATGGAATCGTTGATCTATGACATCACTATTTTGTACCGTCAATTCAGTGTTTGATATTAACTAGATACTAGATATTAACTAATAGAAGACGTAAAAAAAAAGCTGGAAACCGGGGGCGTTCCGAAAAAATCCTATATTAATATTATAAACGCGAAAGTTTGTTTGGATGTTTGTTACTCTTTCACGTTAAAACTACTGAATGGATTTGGATGAAATTCGGCATACAGATGGTTTCTAACCGGGAATAACACATAGGATACTTTTTATCCCGATATTCCCACGGGAACGGGAACCACGCGGGTGAAACCGCGAGCGGCCGCTAGTGTTTTATATAAAAACACATCGTCTTATGACAGGTTATCTTTTTTTTTAGCAAAAAACCCCATTTATTTGTTTTTCTGTGAGCAGTAGGGATTTTTGATAAAAAAATACAATTCTTACAGTTGGGGATTTCTAGGAGTAAAATATTCATAACCCGCATTTGGCAAGCGTAATAATTAAGCCAATAGGTACCTATTAATTGTGTAGTTGACTGATTAGGCAAAGGAGAAACTATTTAGCAACACTGTCAAAACGTTTTTATTAAAATATAAATTTTATGGGAACGTTAATCTATGACCTCACTGTTTTGTTCCGTCAATTCCATGTTTATTAAAAACTTTTAGGTTACAGAAATTAATGCTTAGCCCTTTCCACACGAGCTGATACGATCGTGCGCTTCGACCACGATCAATCAGACCGGATTTCTTTAATGAAAGAAAAAAAAAACTGGAAACCGGGGGCGTTTCAAAGAAATAACGAAATAAATATCGACGACTAGCGGCCGCTCGCGGTTTCACCCGCGTGGTTCCCGTTCCCGTGGGAATATCGGGATAAAAAGTATCCTATGTGTTAATCCAGGTTGTAAACTATCTGTATGCCGTATTTCATCCAAATCCATTAAATAGTTTTTACGTGAAAGAGTAACAAACATCCATCCATACTTACAAACTTTCGCGTAGATAATATTAGTAGGATGATCATATAATATTAATCGACGACTCGTTATAAACTATAGCCCGGCGACTTTAAGTCGAGATTCCGTCCGAGGGACGCCTCTATCTGCGTCTGATAGGGGTAGGTCAAGTAAAAAACAGTTCAATGATTTGAAGAACTGCCACGTGATTTCATTTGTTTGTTTAATGTTATAGAACTGCGGTTTGTACACCGGTTTTCATGGTGTCGCCATCTCTGAGGTCCCGGGTTCGATCCCCGGTCGGGTCAATTTAGAAATTATTGTTTCTCTTAATTGTCTCGGGTCTGGGTGTTATCTATGTATAATAAGTATGTATTTAAGTACTTTAAGTATGTTTATCCGTTGTCTAGTAACCATTTAACGAGTTTCATAACGAAGCTTCTCTTGGGCTAGATAATTGGTGTGAGTGTAGGAAAGTTTATTTATTTATTTATTTGTTGTTGTCTTCAACTTCCCTGTTGTAGCGATGATTTCAATGATGAAGGAATTTGCCCAGCAGTGTGCAAGTATGACACTTTTCCTTTCATTTAATTTTCCACGTTTGTTAGAGAGATTTGATCCTTATTATGATTGACCTTATCGACTGAGAGGCCACAAGAGTACCAGGTTGTTGTTTTCCGAATTTAAATCGGTTCGATTCCTAAGCAGGCATCTTGCACTCCGTCATACCTACCGCGATAAGCACCTACAGCGCGCGACAACTTGAAGTTGTAAATCAGTCAGGGCCCCAGCGCGCTTTCGAGCACACGCACAGGCATAGTTTGAAGTGGATCGCAATTTCGATTTGTTTAAAAAAACTACCTCTTTGATATCAGTAAATCTACAAGCTCCGTAATAATGGTGAAACGCAACAGTAATAATTGTTGTGTGGAAGGCTGTCGAAATAAACAGAAAGATTCGAAGTTATTTATTCTGTGCTTATAGGTAGGTATTTATTTAGTGGTCCGTTTATTCTTAGGTACTTGTCTTATTTGCTAAACTATCTTCATCCAACTATTTACTTATTGAAATAATAATTTGGTAGGTAGGTACCTACTTACTTACCTACTTACGAAACTGTTTACTAAATTACTAAATAGGACAAGTAGGTACCTAAGGATAAACAACTAAGTAGGTACCTACCTATCTAGTATCATTACTTTAGGATAGGTACCTTCCTCACAAAGTAAAGAAACGTTACTTTGTGCCTTCCTACTAGTTCCTACGTAACTACCAAAACCAAAAGTTGACTTTTGTTATCTTTATGCCTCCCGCATATTTACGTACCTAGGTACCTAGTTAGATAATTAAATATTATAGTACTTGTAGGTACCTACTTAATTACAAGTTCTGTTTACAAGATCAAGTTTAGCTTTGATAAGTACTTATAGGCAGGTTGGTTGGTGTACCTATTTCTGTTTTGGTAGTTGTACATTACAGTACAAAGATATATCTTTTTTAACGGCAACGCAACGGTAAGGCGGCATAAAGACAGCCTCAAAGTCAACATATAGGTAGTCTATTCTGGCGTTGACTGTACTTACATACGTAATTTGTTCACATTTTAGTACAGTAAACATTATAAACATAATAACTTGTAATAAATTGAGTATTCAGATTAATTATTATTTAAAAGAAGACAACCCTGAAGTCGTTAGAAAAGATAAGAGCTACGCGATAGAAAGAAAAGCAACTTCTAGGTGAATATAACTGTAGGTAAGGGAGCAGTGTGCGACCTGAATTGCACTTTCAGTCTCTTTCAGTTTTGTTGTTTCTTTACAAAAATAATGGAATGATTCTTTTATGTGAAATTAGATGTCTCCATTGTTTAGAGTACTTTCCCTCCAGGCGGCAACTTAACCATTCCACCCTGTCATCATCATCATCAGATCGTTTTTTTATGTCCCCACTGCTGGGGCACGAGTCTTCCCTATGGATGGATATGGATAACGGGTCAATAACCACCACGCGGGCCCAGTGCGGATTGGTAGTTGTTAATGACTGCTAATGCAGCCAGGACCAACGGCTTTACGTGCCTCAAGCACGGAGGAGCTCGACATGATAAATGTTTGGTCACTCATCCGATGACCGGTCTTTGCGAAAGTTGCTTAACCTCAGCAATCGCAGACTGGGCGCGCTCCTCCACCCTGTATAGGCTGTTTGTTTTACTTTGCTGTTACCCAACAATTTTAACTTCAGCAATCTTCAAAGCTTCAATATCGTTATCTTAATTAGAGCCAAGTGGTTTACGGTATAATCATTTACAGTTTAATGGTATATTACATTTGCACGGTGTATTAACGACGCGATGGCTCTTATCTTATAATTGATTTATTGCAAGAAGTTTTTATTGCATTAAGCGAGTACTCTTTGGTAGCGGTAGGTAAGCGTGGCTCGCGACGAACGCGATAGTAACGCCATTTAGTTTTAAAGTCCGTCGTCATAAGGAGCAAGGGTGCTTTTATCTATATTAAACTCTAACTTCACGCTTCCACTTTCGGCCTTATCATCACTTAACATCAGGTGAAGGCTTCATCATCAGCTCATTTTATGTCCCCACTGCTGGGGCACGAGCCTTCCCTACGGATGGATACGAAAAATGGGCCATAAACTACCACGCGGGCCCAGTGCGGGTTGGTGGTTGTTAACGACTACTAGTGCAGCCGGGACCAACGGCTTTACGTGCCTTCCGAAGCACGGAGGAGCTCGAGATGATACCTTTTTGGTCACCCATCCGATGACCGGCCTTTGCGAAAGTTGCTTAACCTTAGTATTCGCAGACCGTGCGTGTTAACCACTGCGCCATCGAGCTCCTCTGGTAAAGACTTAGGTCCTTACAAATAAACAAAGAATAACGTATGTTATGTCTTCCGTGTTTTGTTCCTGTCATGTAAACGTCATTTCAAATTAGAGCAAAAGAGAAAAAACACGGAATAACTATTCGGAACTTATTCTTTGTTTATTAAAGGGCGCAAGTGCCTAACCGTAATGATATTAAGAGCGTTTACGCCGCACACTAGCGCCACTAATGAAAAAAAAAAACATATCTAGTAATTAGAGATAGAAAATCAAATTATGCTCAACAAACTATTTGAATGAAGTATTTTAGCATTTTTACGTCACCTAATGAACACCTCACATGTTATGGTTTAGTTAAATAAAACGTTACGGCCACTTTTAACTATAACGCCATATTTAACGAAACCATAACATGTCAGGTGTTCATTAGGTGACGTAAAAATGCTAAATTACTTCATTCAGATAGTTTGTTGAGCATAATTTGATTTGCTATCTCTAATTACTAGATATGTTTTTTTTTCATTGGCGGCGCTAGTGTGCTGCGTAAACGCTCTTAAGAAGAAGAATATAATAAAACCTTTTTTTTAACGCGATTTAACTCGCAACTACACTGGCCTGCAAAATTAAGTATCACACTTTTAAAATTGCAATAACTTTTTAAGTAAAGTAAGTAAAGTAAAGTAAACAGCCTATAACTGTCCCACTGCTGGGCAAAGGCCTCCATCATTGAAATCAAGTCATCACTACAATTGATGGGTAATGGCTTAATCACCACGCTTGCCATATGCGGGTTGGTGATCACAAACCCGGGATTATGCATCGAAAAATCCGAAATACATTTTGCCCGACCTGGGAATTGAACCCGGGACCTTCGGGTATCGGACCGAGCACTCTGCCACTCGGCCACCGAGGCGTTACCACTACTTTGTCGTAACGTTTATCGTGTGTATTTTTTAAGTACACAAGATATACTTTCGAAACAAAAAGGAAAAATGATACTAATGTTTAGTTTACTTTAGTTTCAAAGAAAGCTGATAAAAATTGCTGCAAAACGTTTTTTATTTAAAAATCTCTAACTTCTATAGTTTAGAAAATAAATAAATATTATAAGTGTAGTACTTATTTTTGCAGGCCAGTGTATTTAGAGTTGAGTCGAGTTTGAGTTGAACGATCCCAACGGCAACGTTATCGTCAAAGCGTCCGTCAAATCAATCGTTTTGCGAAAATTAGTTACGGCATTTAACAATCGTTAAAATTACGATGACATACGTCACACTTTACCGTTAACCGTAACTGCTCAATTTTGGCTGATTTAAAGCTAATATGTATGTATGTATGCATGTAATAGCAGTCAAATGTCAGTAGTTTTTATATAATTACTAGCTGACCCGGCGGACTTCGTACCGCTATGACAGTTTCCATGACAACCAAACAAACAAATCATTTTGTATTGGAAAATTAAATTGTCGTTTTTTTCCGTTATTTAATTTCTGTTTGTCACCGTTTAAACCTTCCCTGAACCTTCACAAATATTTCAAAATCAAAATAAGCCAAATCGGTGCAGCCAGTCTCGAGTTTTAGCGATACAAACGAACAGCAATTGATTTTTATATATATAGATTGCGTAATTATTAAAAAATCTAACGAACGATAGCCACATGAAAAAAACGAGGGGTTGCACTCCGGGAGTGCCGGCAGAATTGAAAACTGGAATATTAACGTTGTGCATTTTTGATATTTTGGAATGGTTAGGGAATAATTTTGCACGAATTGCTTCAATTATCAGTATAAAAGTACTATCATTTATGTGGTAGAATACAATATTTATTTATTGCGCTATCGTATACTTACAAACATGACAATTTATATTACATTAAAAAGCACTCGAACATTCGCGCAAGCGCCCTGCGCCGCCTAAACGAAACAGCAGGCATACATTTTCGCCGTGCCGTAGAAAGAGAGGGGGATACTTCCTCTCCTACGCCGCGCCGGCTGTCATCCGTCTTACGAATTTTCGATCAGGCCACGTGTCCTGACGCGAAATTAACATTATTTACCCATTACAAAAAAGTGTACAACGCCGCTAAAGAAGTTTACACTTCAAAAACTTTTCCCTTCCTTGCTTTGGGAAAAAATGTATCACATTTGACTAGTAACCGCACTGTTCTGTGAGCAACCCTTCTAACTTTAACGTTAGCAAAGTATTGTATGGTGCAACGCATTGTACTAGATTCCTCTGATAGTGAAGATCGTCAATGTTAATTATCTTTATCAGTTACATTAGCCAGAGTTTTGGCAGAGTGAACGAGTGAGAGTGAACTTCATACAAGAGCTCCGAACCGCACGCACACAAGCTCGTAGTTTACCTACATTAGCACACAGAAAAAAGCACGGGAAAGGAGTACGCGATGACGCGGGCAAACGCGGATCGGGCAGCGTATGTTGCTGTAGTAATAACGGAGAATAACAAGTATGTCACTGAGCGCTGCCGATCAGTATACACGTATTTTCCTTAGTTTGGGTGTCGCGATTGCGAGTTTTGCTGCATATATATGGGCCTTATAAAAAGGCTCAAGGTCACTCAAAGAGCAAAGGAGAGGGCTATGCTCGGGGTTTCTCTGCGTGATCGAATCAGAAATGAGGAGATCGGCAAAAGAACAAAGGTAACCGACATAGCCCAAAGAGTTGCTAAGCTCAAGTGGCAGTGGGCAGGGCACATTGCTCGCAGGACTGATGGCCGCTGGGGCGGGATAGTCCTGGAGTGGCGACCGCGTACCGGAAAGCGCAGTGTGGGCAGGCCTCCAACAAAGTGGACCGACGATCTGGTGAAGGTCGCGGGAAGCCGCTGGATGCAAGCAGCACAAAACCGGTCGTTGTGGAGATCCTTGGGGGAGGCCTTTGTCCAGCAGTGGACGTCTTTTGGCTGAGATGATGAATTTGATCTTGTAAGTTTAATTGCTGGTTTTTGTATCCGTCATCTACCTATATGTTTGTTTGTTTGTTCATCTACCTATTGTGCAAATGATAGGCTATATGATGTCGGTAAATCTAATAATTATTTTGATTAGCATTCATTGATCCATTATATTCGCACAGCGAAGCGGGCTGGTGACGGCTAGTCTTTATATATATAATTCTTCAATGCGTGCTTCTATGTCACTGAACTCTTCCTAAATGGATGGACCAATTTTAATTAATCGTGTTGTGTACCCAAACGTAAGTCTCTGTATAGTTTTGACTCACAATAACACCCGGTAGATGGCGCGGCGGCTATAAGGTTCTAAAGCAGGGATTCCCAAAGTGGTCGATATCGACCCCTTGGGGTCAAAATCGGTTTCCCAGGGGTCGACATACATAAAAGAAAACTGATTTTGGGAGTCGACGAGATCGACCCCCACTAACTAACACAAGTTCTGATTTGAAACGTTCAAGATCAAATTCAAATTCAAAATTATTTATTTCCTTCACAAATTAGGTACTTATTGCTAAAGCAAAGTAAGTTAATACAACAATTGAAGTCTAAATGTGAAGGACTGGTGCCTGAAATAGGTTTCAGAAGTGAAAACCCGTTGCTACAGATCACCAGGCCCCACCCTCAGACAGCAAAAACAAAATATGAGCAACTTATACTAAAATAATACAATAAGTAAACAAATAGAAGATATTGTATAAGTTGTGTTACGTGTACCAACTTGTTATAAGAATGACTAATATTTTAGTAGGAAGTATAAATATAAGTTTACTTAACCAACCGCAATGTTTTTAAAATGGTAAGTAAGTATTTTGTATCCATAGGAAAACAACTAGAGATAGAATTTTTAAAGTAATTTGTTTGCCTATTTGTCTGAGGTATCAGTTTATTTTGGAAAAGGGGTCTCTTGCCCAAAATAGTTTGGGAATACCTGTTTTAAAGGATACAGTAGGCTTGCCAAAGTAACATTAAGAAAACGATAGCGAAGTTCGAAAAGAATAAAATGTATGGAATTGACATCAGCCGCGCTAAATCACGTGGTCAATCTTATGCCAATCCCATACATTTTATTCTTTTCGAACTTCGATATCGTTTTCTTAATGTTTTTTATTTTTTTTATTTTAGTTGATGGCTTCGTGCGATTAGCACATTTAGCCAGTGTCAAAGATTTTTTTTACAAGTAATACATAAATAAACAATATTTCCTTATATGATGATGATGATGAATGATATTAGAAATGGGAAGTGAGAAATGATATACCCCCCAACCCCTCGAGTATCTCAGTAAAGATGTGGGGCTTTACTAAGTCCTCACTAAAGTAACGTTGCACTGTTTTGTTTCATTTGCCAAAACTTATGCACATTCACGAACACTTAACGGTTAATAATCCACCATTATTTCACATTAATATTCGACATAACACAAATTTTTAGAAAATAAAACAAAACCGCAGACATGACACTTCACTTTCCCGCCAAGAAGCTTGTTTCTTAATGTTACTTTGGCTACCGCCACATTACGATATTTTTGAACGCGTGTTACATTTAATATGTTTTGTATTGTACTCATTATTACGAAGCAACACTTCAATGCTTTTTATGGCTGTTTAATTTCACGAGCAGAGTGCTAAAATACATTGTTTGTAATATACAAGCGATAGGCATAGTAGGTAAAATTCAAAATTTAAAATTCATAATCATTTATTCAGTTTAGGCTACAAATAGCTCTTATGAACGTCATTATGCCATCGGTTCGTAAGTCTATCTACTATGGGCGGGCGATCTTGTACTGAGAAGAACTGGCAAGAAACTCGGCAAGTGTCCAGCTCTTTTCTCCCTTACAGTGTCATAAGTATTGGAAAATGCCCTATCATAAAAGGACACTTACAGGACACTTACACTGACAGGTATTATACCAATTGCAGATATAACAATCAAACTATTCAATGTAGGCTTCAGTTCAAAGGGAGGTCGGTTGCGCAGTGGTTACCCCGCCCGGTCTGCGATTGCTAATGTTAAGTAACTTTCGCAAAGGCCGGTTATCGGATGGGTGACCAAAAATGTATCGTCTCGAGCTCCTCCGTGCTTCGGAAGGCACGTGTTGCCGTTGGTCCCGGCTGCATTAGCAGTCGTTAACAACCACTAATCCAATAACCACACCAATAAGCCCGCGTGGTGATTTGCGGCCCGTTCTCGCTGTGGTGTATCCACCCATAGGGAAGGCTCGTGCCCCAGCAGTGGGGACATAAAATGAGCTAGAGAGAGAGTCCAAAGTACCAGGATAGCATGAGTCACAAGGAGGTATGCCTGGCGTGAGCTACATAGGGGCGAAGCCGTGAAGTAATTGAAGTACCAGGCTAGTATGAGTCATAAGGAATTCCGCACTGGGCCCGCGTGGTGGTTTACGGTCCGTTCTCCATGTGGTGTAAACATCTATAGGGAAGGCTCGTGCCCCAGCAGTGGGACATACAATGAGCTAGAAAGAGAGTGCAAAGTACCAGGCTAGCATGAGTCACAAGGAGGAGGTATACCTAACATGAACTAATTACTGGGATAAGGCCGTGCTATGTTAAAAGTACCAGGCTAGCATGAGTAACAAGGAGTTCCGCACTGGGTCCGCGTGGTTTACGGCCCGTCCTCCCTGTGCTGTTTCGGTCCATAGGGAAGGCTCGCGCCCCAGCAGTGGGGACATAAAAAGAGCAAGTGATGATTTTTTGATGACCTATAAAGATGTACGTGCCTTCCGAAGCACGGATGATAAATTTTTGGTCACCCTTCCGATTATCTGGTCATAAAGGCACGATCGATTGTAATATATCAGAATACAGATGAGTATAATATGAGGGTCATTCGTCATTCGTAATTTTAATTTTATTCTTGTAAGTAATCTATTTAATTTAATTTAACTTAATTTAATTTATTATTTATAATTATGATTATTTTATTTACTTACATATAATTTTACGCAAATATTGTTGCGAGGCACGATAGCATAGTTGGCAGTGCACTTGAACCGGCATGTCATGGGGTGCGGGTTCGAATCCCGCTTGTGGAATTTTTTCAACACTTTGTCTTTAATCTCAAATATTTACAATTATTGGACCCGGTAGGTTGCGCTGCTATAGGGGTTTATCATGGGATATGGGTGTTCTTAAGCGGACGAATGATTTGTTTGTTTTGTTGTCATGGAGACAGTCAAAGCGGTACGAAGTCCGCCCGCCCGCCGGCGGACAGCTATATAGTTATTTATATATTTTTGTTTTATTATTATACTCTCTATTTATTTTCTTTCTTAAAACAAGATTTTTACAATATTTTAATATAAAAACAATAAAACATTATAAAAACCTAATGCTAGAGTACCTTATTATTATCATTAAGTTGGTATATTTATATTGTTATTCTTTTATAGATTTATATTTCACTAGCGGCCGCTCGCGGTTTCACCCGCGTGGTTCCCGTTCCCTTGGGAATATCGGGATAAAGAGTATTCTATGTTTAATTCAGGTTATAAACTATCTGTATGCCGAATTTCATCCAAATCCATCCATCCGTTGCAGCGTGAAGAAGCAACAAATATTCACACATACATACATACTTTTCGATGACAATGAAGCAATCAATTGTAATTTTTTATCCTTATTTCTTTTTTTTTCTTTTTTCTATTTTTGTTCTGTTCATCATGTGTGAGTACACAATTTTTTTGGAGCCGCAAAATATCGTGTTTGTTTTAGTCGTTTGCTTCGTGTGTTGTTGTTGTACCTCTGTGTGTGTACTGTAAGGAGTTTATATGCAGCTCGTAGTAAAAGCTAGTTTAATTTATTTGTATGTTAACCTCTTTAGTCTGGATTAGGGAATGCAATCTCGTTCTTGCGAGATCTCGTCAGTATTTTGCGAGATTGAATCTCGTATATCACGTGGTGTCACGTGGAATTACAAAGAACATTGAGAACAGATCGATTAAACTTGCTTTTTAAAAATTTATGAGGCATAAACAGCTCCAAACTCAGAGCAATTCAGAGAAATGGTTAGGTTTTTCAGGCTCTCAGTTGCTCTTAGGAATAACTGATGCCCTGAAGAACAAACTATGGAACTCATTTTTGATGTACCTAATCTAATAAAGAAGTAACTATGGAGCTGACATATTCGAAATCAACTAAAGTCCCATCAAAACAGCAGAAAAAAAAATTACTTACATAAATTTTCAGTGAAATTACCCAATCTCGCGAGATCTCGTATTCTGCGAGATCAGAAAGTCAGTCTCGCGAGATCTCGGCTGGGTCCAATATCTCGCGAGATTGCATTCCCTAGTCTGGATGACTATTTGAATCATCGAATATGTAATTAAAAAGGTTTGCAACAGTTTGACACAGTCGCAGACAGTGGTAGTCAGGAGCTAGACAGCCCGGCTAAGAGCCGAGATGCTCGGAGATCAGTAATATTGTAATGTTACATTACAAGTTTAATTATTAATACACAAAAGTTAAATGAAAGTGGTGTTGTCATTTCACATCCACACACCACAGTACCAAGAAAATGAATAAAAATAAAATTGGCTTTCCCGTGGCTCATTCAAAATCTGTACAACAAGTATCCTTGACTGAACAGTCTGCTATTAGTGTTGGTAACCATTCCACACAAAGCGTAGCCTGCTGTGACATTGAAATTGTACATCGGCTCATTATCATGTGAATTATGTTATGGTTATGACCCTTTGTCGTTACACTTACGTCTAGGGTTGCCAGCTCCCGTATTTTATTGCAGAGGATTTGTTAGTAGAAATTATAGGACTAAAGACGGAATCAAAGGACGTGATGTTATCTATATTTTAGTGCATTTAGGTGCCCACAAATTTAGAAAACTGATGTCCGAGAGCTGCGTAAACCCTATGTAATTCTTACTAGCATTTGAAATGAGTTGTTGTAGGTATATGTTTTGCTCTTATTTATATTGTTAAGTTTGTTATTACTGATTACTTAAAAAAATTATGTAGTTTTTCCTCTTTTAAAATTTACACAAACTCTTTACATTTGCATGCCGTGGCGGTCAATAATAGAAGGCTGTACTTAGCATGTAAGATGTTATTGTATGTTACATAGTTTTTTGTGTTAGTACAAGTTTTCGCTGACTGTCCTTAATAAATAAATAAATAAAAAAATAAATATGCAGAAATGTATATGTGAAGCAAAAACTTTGTACCCCTATTTTACGAAAATTTCGCGGACTTAGGAGTATGAAATTTTGCACACTTATTGTTTATATAGAGAATGTTATCCGAATATTAATATTTTTTTTAAAATTATGCATAAAAAAATACTTTAAATTAATAAAACAAACATTACACACACTACCAATGTATTTGACACACACGCATATTATGTATTTGACACACAAGCATATTAAACTCTTTTCAAAAAATTCAAAAATGCAAGAAGAGTTAAACAATTTTCTTTATGAAGAGGACTGAGGAGCGACTGAAATCTGTCAATGCCAATCCAAGCTCACATTCTATCTTTTTTAATTTTTCATTGCTTACCATACAATCCGTGCAGCCATAATAAAATTACGGTCGAATTTCGACCACTAGGCGACCACTAGTGTTCAATAAAACTCTCAGTTGTAGTATCAGTAGAATATTTATTAAAAAAATCCTATAAAGCAAAAAAAAGTATCAAAAAATCAAATGAATACTTATACGTATCATAAAACAAAGACAAAGTTACTATTATTTTACAATATATTTTGTATTACTTTTTGCTGCTTAAGGAGCTTCTTCATTCATCATCATCATCACCATCATATCAGCCAAAAGACGTCCACTGCTGGACAAAGGCCTCCCCCAAGGATCTCCACAACGACCGGTTTTGTGCTGCTCGCATGTAGCAGCTTCCCTCTTTCTTCATTGCCTATAAGTAATAAACTTGTAAAATTCTTTGCACTGCATATTGAATTTTGATCCTCTAATCTTTATTATATTTACATTACATTACACTACATTACACTACATTACACTACATTACACTACATTACACTACCCATATTAAGGGCTGAAAATGAGGACGTTTTTTAAAATAAAGGACATCTGGCAACCCTACTTACGTCTGAGTATTTATAACCCGTGACTGCTATAGACGCTTCGTACATACCTTTCTTTAACTACCAACACGTTGCACCACGACTTTAATTATGGAAACTCTGAAAAGAAAGAAGAAAGAAAAGACATTTATTGACATCACAACAAAATAATAACAAAAACAAAGAACATGATAAAATAAAATATACTTACATAAAAATCAAAAAAACATACCGTTTACATAAAAGGTTAAAAACACTAAACAATAAAAAAACCATACATACCTGGTACATATACATACCAGGGGGTACTGTTATGTATTCATTCCACATACTCATCCCATTTCTATTCCCTAGTCGACCCACAGCTATATTTTTATTTGTCATACCTTATTCATCTTATAAGTAATCCTTACTCAACCCACATTGAAATTATAAAGAATATCCTAAGTTGTGGGTACGGTTTACTATTTTGTTTTTAATACATTATTATCATCTCAGCCAAAAGACGTCCACTGCTGGCCAAAGGCCTCCCTCAAGACTGATGGCCGCTGCGGCGGAACAGTCCTTGAGTGGCGACCGCGTACCGGAAGGCGCAGTGTGGGCAGGCCTCCAACACGGTAGACCGACGATCTGGTAAAGGTCGCGGGAAGCCGCTGGATGCGAGCAGCAAAAAAACCGAACGTTGTGGAGATCCTTGGGGGAGGCCTTTGTCCAGCAGTGGACGTCTTTTGGCTGAGATGATGATGATGATGTCCGCGTGAGGTCTCAGTAGAGCATCTTTACTGATCAAGGGGTTGGGGATTATATCATTTATTATTATTACGCATTACGATTATCATTTATCTATCACCCTCAGCAAAGGAAATATTGTTTATTTATATACCTAACAAGAAAAAATACTTTGACACTGGCTATAAATGTGCTAACCATAGACTATAGTAAATATTGGGTATAGATGTGCCTCTCATAGAAAAAAGATGGGAAACTAGGTTCCCTGTACAATAGATGGCGGTAGTAGACGTTTGCGCGCGCGTTTACGCTTCTTCCCGATAGATTTGTCGCTCCAGAAAATTTGTGCAATGGCAAAAAAATGTTCCTGAATATTAATTAATGCACTAATAAATTTGGTTACCAGGTACCGGTATTAGTACCGGTATTATTACTCGTATTATGGTGTATAATACCGGTTTACCGGTACGGTAAAGATACCGGTTATTGAAAATATCGGTATTCCAAGCTCTGGTTAGAAGGGCGCTGCTTCAATGCCATACAAATTCTCGTTTTTAATGGCAAATGAAACTCTTACCAGGCACCCTTTTCACTATATTTTGTGCAACAAAGTTATTTATTTTAATGTAGCGTCTCTTTTTGATTTCAGATCGCACAGCACATAAGAAAACGAAACTAGTCAAGCATGAGTTAACGCCATCTCGTAAACAAAACTCGAACTAAAGAGGAGCCGTAGTGAAGCGGTTATCATAGTAACTAATGCCATCTATCCAATGGAAGGTAAACTAAAACAGAGTTGAATTATTTTAATGAAGAGTGAACTGAAAAGTCAACTAGCAGCGCCATCTACCAAATGAAACTGGCACTACGCAGTGAGTCGTAGCAGCGCACACTTGAGAGTACAACACCATCTATGAAATGCGGAGGGAACTAGGAAGGAGGTAGCTGACGTGAAAAATGTCAGCGCCATCTATCGTGTGAACGATGCCACGGCTCAAATATGCTTCGGTCGTGCGTGTATTCGTGATACTTGGGCTGTTCTGCCTGTGGGTACAGATCATGCTGTCGGCATCGAGCGGTGGGATATACAGGGATGGAGGTTCGTTTTCTTTCAATATTTATTTTAATTGTAGTAATAAATAATTGAGGAACTCGATGGCGGGCGTGGTTAACGCGCCCGGTCTGCGAGTGCTGAGCGTAAGCAACTCCGGGCATCGGATGGGCGACCAAAAATAAAAATACTTTAAAAGAGTTTTATATCATATAGATATAGAAAGATAGGTGGAATTATTTTGTGTAACTGTCCCTACCTGTAGAATTAAATATATGCATACAAATTATAATTAAGTAAAATTAGTTCTTAGATGCGTCAAGAGATGGCGCCACTAGAAAAATTAGATGGCGCTATTAACATTTTTACTTGCTGGCTATATAAGGAAGGCTTGGTGAGAATAAAAAAACCTTTTTTCCAAGATAAACTAATTGTTTCATTCGCGTGCCTTAGTACGAGTTTGTACATGGTCCTTCAGAACCGGATTTCAACCGCGATTCCGCGTTTTTGGTACTTATACTTGCGGGCAGTGGATCGCTGTCGCAAACGCAAGTAACAGGAGCCGACCGAGGCTAAGTGCAGCACCGGTCAGCTTCAGACCGTGTCATCAGTGGAAGACACTGGTCAGGTCACGGTGGGCGGCGCCCGCCCATCATCAGCGAAGCAGCATCAGCAGTTCAGAATCCTGAGGTGGAAGGGGAGTCAGGGCTTCCCTCCCTCAGGACACATCACATAGTGAGAAGGTGTTTATGTTTGCTAGTGTAAAGTGAAGTGTGTTATCAGTGTGAGTAAACCTGAAGTCTGGAAAACTGTAAGTACTTTCAACCTTAATTGTTAGAAGAAATTAACTTTGAAGAAATTCGCGTTGCTTCGGACTTAGAAGAATTATAAAAATATTTGGGACTTGTAAAATTTCTGTGTTATTTTTAAACTTAGCTTCATATTTGCATGATAGAAATTAGAACTTAGAATAATTTAAGCAAAAACGGAGGTACGGGGAATCCATGCCCGATCTCTGTCAGAGTTCATTTGTATTTTAAAAACACTTAGCATTTTTGTATATTTACTAATTGAATTGTTCATTGAATTAAAATACCAGCAAGTAGAAATAATATTTCAGTATTTCATTGTAAAATACTTACTGAAATACAAAATATAACGTAAAAACATTTTTACTAAATTTGTAAGATCTTTTTTATCACTTTAATATACCTACTTAAAATACCTTTACTGGGATTATCGTTGAAATTTATTGATAACTTATCTACTATAAGAGATATAGAAACTTTGCAAATTTACTTTTGTAACTTTAGATATAATTGTATATTTTAAGTTAAATTATAAAGATGGAGAACATTATTAATTTTCAAGAAAACCTATATGAGCGCATGATTAAGGCTAAAACTAATTTTAAAAAATCGCCTAAAGAGCGCATAACTAAAGAATATGTTAGTGGTAGATTGGAGATTTTGGAACAACTTTGGTTCGAATTTTTGTCCGGACACAAAGATTTAATGAGAAACTACGCGGCTAAAGATGTCAAAGCTTCATCTTATATAACTAACGATATCTATGACAAAGCTGAAGAAATTTATCTGGAACATAAATGTGAATTAAAAACTATATGTAACAAATTTGAATCGAAAAAAGTGGTTCAAACTGATGAACCCATCTCCAACCCTTCAAGGAAATCAAACGCAAACTATCCACAAATTAATATTCCTTACTTCTCTGGGAATTATCAAGAGTGGACGTCGTTTAAATCTCTCTTTAAGTCGCTTGTTATAAATAACGAATATTTTGATGACGTTCAGAAACTACATTACCTAAAGGCATATTTAAGGGGGGAACCAGAACAGTTAGTCAGACATGTAGCTATAGAAGAGGGTAACTTTGATCGATGTTGGAACATTATTAATGAAAGATACAATGACAAAAAATGGATGTGCTATAATGTTTTAAAACGATTCATGAGTCAAAAAAACTTGACTACGGAATCAGGGAGTGGATTAAAGGATCTAGTCGATACTACAAATGAATGCCTTGCATCGTTGGAAAGTTTGGGTGTAAAAACTAGCGCGTGGGACGTCATTGTTATTCACATTGTAAACTTAAAGTTAGACCCGGAAACCCGGCGACAGTGG
The DNA here is from genome assembly GCA_947562085.1 of Eudonia lacustrata. NCBI lineage: Eukaryota > Metazoa > Arthropoda > Insecta > Lepidoptera > Crambidae > Eudonia > Eudonia lacustrata. The sequence continues at coordinate 12,605,480 of OX387333.1, forward strand.
GAATTTCGCGTCACCGCGAAAACAACTTCCGACGAACTGCCTACTTATCAATTATTTGCTAGTTTCCTTAAAGAACGATTTTCCGCCATTAATCGTCTTGACTCAAAAACACAGTCAAATAACAAATCTTATCAAAGTTCAAATGTAAATACGAAAATAAAAACGTTACACATTACAACAAGCTGTTGCGCTTTTTGTAAAAATGATCATAAAATTAACCAATGTACTAACTTTCACAAAGCGACGGTGGATACACGCCGCAAATTTGTATTAGATAATAAGTTGTGCTTCAACTGTTTGGGTGGCAATCACTCTGTAAAAGAATGCCACAGTAAAGTCAAATGTCGCGTGTGCAAGCGCGCACACAACTCGCTCTTGCATCCCAGGGGCGAGAACGTAACCGTACGTAACGATACAGACAATAGTGTTGCCTCTTCGAGTGAGACTTCGACACATCTAGTCTCATGCGTGGCGTCAAGCAGGATCATGCTCCAGCGAGTATTACTTGCGACGGCACTTGTCAGCGCAGCTTCTCGAAGTGGAGAGAACGTTATACTGCGTGCCCTGATCGACCAGGGCTCGCAAGCGTCGTTCATCACCGAAGCTACTGTACAGTACCTAGGACTAAAAAAGATGCCTACCACAGGTCGGATATCAGGCTTAGGTAGCAGCGCAACCATCGTGTCCAAAGCTGTGGTTGACATTCAATTAAAGTCTCTGCATGATAGCAACTTTATGATAACAGTAAAGGCACATGTAATTAATAAGTGCATCACGTCCTTTCTACCCAGCAAAAAGGTAGAAACCTTACAATGGGAGGAACTACAATCCCTAAATCTAGCCGATCCAGAGTATCACACGCCAAATAGGATCGACATGCTTTTGGGCGCAGAAGTGCATGCGCAAATTATACAAGACGGTATAAAAAAGGGACCGCTTGGTACACCACTTGCTCAAGCAACCAGCTTAGGGTGGATCATATCCGGTGTAGTCAACGGTTCTGCCAATTCGAGGTTTAAACTAAGTACGTTCCATTGTTGTGATCGCTCAGACGACGACAATAACTTCTTAAAGAAATTTTGGGAACTCGAGACCGACATTCCAATGCCTAAGCAACGATTGTTCACAGACGAGGAACAATATTGCGAAGAGAATTTCACAAAAACAACTCGTAGAGATGCAGCCGGTCGATACATCGTTCGGCTTCCATTCAAAAATGAAAATCCTCAAGTCACGTCGTCTCGAGAAATTGCAGAAAAAAGGCTGAAATCTTTGGAAAACAAATTATCCAAAGACAAAACTTTAAAAAGCAGATACACAGAGGTACTCGAAGAATACATAACTCTTAATCATATGGAACTTATTCCAGAAAATGAAATTAATAAAGAAAATGCAATTTATTTACCTCATCACGCAGTCGTAAGAGACGATAAATCAACTACAAAGGTAAGAGTCGTTTTCGACGCCTCCTGTAAAGGAAAAAACAACTTGTCACTAAACAATCAACTGCTGGTTGGACCAACTATTCAACCAGAACTCAGACACATCATTATGAAGTGGAGAATGCCACCCATTTGTCTGTCAGCCGACATTGTCAAGATGTATCGGCAGGTGAAAACAGATGAAGAAGATAACGATTTTCAACGAATCCTGTGGAGAAAAAATCCTAGCGACAACATACAACATTACAGACTTACCAGGGTAACGTTCGGTACAGCTTCCGCACCTTACCTGGCCGTGAGAGCCCTTCAACAAGTAGCACGTGATCACGGTGACGAATATCCTGTGGCAGCTCAAAACACATTAAATAGTTTTTATATCGATGATTACATGTCAGGAGTACAAAGCGTATATGAAGGAATCAAGCTATTTACTGAAATGAATGAACTACTAAGCAAGGCAGGATTCGAGTTACAGAAATGGAATAGTAACAATAATGAACTTATGGAAACAATGAAAAGAAAAGGAATGGACAAAGTGGTAACAAAGGGAAAGGATAAGGAAATAAGGGAAGATAACTTAATGAAAATAATGGGACTTACCTTTAACCGCAGCGAAGACAACTTCCGTTTCGTCGTAAATCTCCCAACACTACAGGAACCTGTAACAAAAAGAAAAATCATATCAGACATATCACGGCTTTACGACCCACTAGGCTGGGTAGGACCTAGCATAATATTAGCAAAAACAATTATACAAAAACTATGGCTTGCAGGTATAGATTGGGACGAAATCGTCCCAGACAACTTAATGAAACAATGGTTATCTTACCGCGATGAACAGATTAAACTAAGTGAAATCCGAATACCAAGATGGGTTGGCACTTCCAGCGGCGATCATGTAATCGAACTGCATGGGTTTTGTGATGCGTCGAAATCGGCTTATGCAGCAGCTGTGTATATTCGAAGAGTCAATTCTGAAAACAAAGTAAACGTTTCATTAGTCACCGCCAAAACTAGAGTAGCACCTGTAAAACAGGTGTCTATACCAAGACTTGAATTATGCGGTGCAGTATTACTTACCAAATTGTTAATGGAGGTCGCAACCGTACTAAACATTACCAAATCCAACTTACACGCTTATACAGACTCAACTGTCGTTCTTGCATGGTTGAACAAACATCCTAGTAAGTGGAGTGTGTTTGTAGCAAACAGGGTTTCGGAAATTCTAACCAATCTAGATCCAGAAAACTGGTCTCATGTCACCTCAAAGCATAACCCTGCGGATTGTGCATCGCGAGGTCTAAGTCCATCAGAACTTATTAACAGTACTATATGGTTCAATGGACCAGAATTCTTACTTAACGAAACCATAATCTACAGTAAACCTAAATCACTAGAAACAGAGCTAGAAACTATTAAATCTCATTGTACTATTTTAGAAGATGACAATTTGTTGAACAGATTCTCTTCCTTAACTAAAGCGAAGCGAGTGATGGCCTATTGCATGCGATTTATTAATAACTCTAAGAAAAACTGTACTAAACCTACAACTATTTATCTTAACACTATAGAATTAAACGATGCTTTAAATCTATATATTAGAAATTGTCAATTCACTAACTTTAGTGAAGAAATAAGGAAAATTAAACAAAAACATGACTTACCAAGAAATTCTAAAATCAGGTCACTTTCTCCATATCTTGATGAACAGGGCTTATTAAGGGTAGGTGGAAGATTGAACCAATCCGAGATGTTAACTTTCCATCGGAAACATCCCATCTTGATAGCCAAACAGTGTCAGCTAGCTCGTCTCATAATAGCTGATGCTCACAAAAACACTCTTCATGGTGGACCACTAGCTACTTTAAATCACGTCCAGACAAGGTACTGGATAATTGGTGCAAAACAGATGGTCAAAACACATTATCGCAATTGTGTAATCTGTGTAAAAAACGCAGCCATTACTAAATCTCCTTTGATGGGTCAGCTACCACCTGCAAGAATCACGCCATCACGAGCATTTAGCAACAGCGGTGTCGACTATGCAGGTCCAATCCAAATTAGGACAAGCAAGGGTAGGGGCCATAAATCTTACAAAGGATATATCGCCTTATTTATCTGTATGGCAACAAGAGCCATTCACTTAGAAGTCGTTAGCGACTTAACCTCAGAAGGGTTTCTGCAAGCGTTCAAACGATTTGTGGCCAGGCGCGGTCATTGTTCGCATCTCTGGAGCGACAACGGCACAAATTTCATAGGAGCGTCAAGTGAGCTCAAAAGGCATTGTATTGCAGAGCAAAAACAAATGCTCACAGAAGTTGCCAAGGCATTGGCAAACAATCAATGCGAATGGCATTTCATACCACCTCACTCTCCCAACTTTGGTGGGTTATGGGAAGCCGGGGTCAAGTCGGTGAAATACCACTTGACCCGGGTCATCGGAAACGCCACATTAACGTATGAAGAGATGGCAACTGTCCTCTCACAGATAGAGGCTTGCCTCAACTCTCGCCCCCTGTCCGCTATCATGGACGACGTAGAAAACCTGACCGTTCTCACTCCCGGGCATTTCTTAATTGGAGAAGCTTTGTTGACAGTGCCGGACCAGAACTTTGAAACCGGGAACGTAAGTTCGTTGAGAAGATGGCAACATACTCAACGTGTATTTCAATCGTTTTGGCGACGATGGTCGCAAGAATATCTTAGTAAATTCTTACAACGGTATAGCCCAAAATCCATAAGTACGCAAGTACCTAAGGTAGGCGACATAGTAGTCATAAAGGAGGACAAAATGCCTCCATGCCGATGGCTCTATGGCAGAGTGATTGCCGTCCATCCTGGGTTAGACCAAATAGTGCGAGTGGTCACTGTAAAAACCAAAACGGGTTCTTTTAAACGACCCACATGTAAACTGTGCATATTACCTATTGCCACTAAGTAAGTTACAATATTCTTGTGTACTATTATTTTGTTAAATTTTAGACTTAAGGAACAGTTACGTTAACAATTTTTCTTTTAACTTTACATACAGTCCATTTATTCGATGTAACTTTTAGACTTGAAATTTGTACTTGGTAAGGCCAAAGGTCAACTTTGCCCTTGGTGGGCGGTATGTAGAATTAAATATATGCATACAAATTATAATTAAGTAAAATTAGTTCTTAGATGCGTCAAGAGATGGCGCCACTAGAAAAATTAGATGGCGCTATTAACATTTTTACTTGCTGGCTATATAAGGAAGGCTTGGTGAGAATAAAAAAACCTTTTTTCCAAGATAAACTAATTGTTTCATTCGCGTGCCTTAGTACGAGTTTGTACACTACCAGTGGAGATAGAAAGCCATAATATTTCCACGTATCCCCACTAAAATAAAAGCGTCTAAATAGGTTCCACCTATCTCTACCAGTAGGGACAGATGGAAAAATAATCCACCTGTCCCTACCAGTGGAGATAGCCTGGTAGGGATAGGTGGAACAGGGGAAATTTATCATCTCTCGTTCCTCCACGCTTCGGAAGGCACGTAAAGCCCTTGGTCGATCCGGAATCCTCAACTACCGAGGCACTGTCCACCTTATCTCCAGCTGCCGGAACATAACAATGCTACTAACCAACATTGATGGCGACATATTTAGATGAGGTGGTGGTAGCTAGCCAGATGGACAAACAGCCTCTACCACCGACCAAGTCGAGTAAACAAATATGTACACTCCGCTGCAAATCGAACTCGAGACCTATAAGTTTTGGACTGGTGGTCTTACCCACTGGACCAGGGATGGGCAAACTACGGCCCGCGGGCCATCTCTGGCCCGTGAATGACCGAAGTTCGGCCCGCGACCATCAAACAAAAATTCAAGTGCGTGTATGTTTCTGATAGAGGTATGCATTTTCTGTATCAATATTTTTATTCCACAAAAAAAATATTTATTTATTGAAAAAATACAGCAAAAAATTCAATAGCCTGACCCGCCATAGATTTTGTTCGTATCTAAATATTGTCACGCGAATGAAAAAGTTTGCCCGTCCCTGCACTAGACTATATAGATAGCGGTTGAACTTGTTAATGGGTAAGAGTTATTTTACAATCGGGATCCCATACAATACGTCGAGCTTCTCCGTGCTTCGGAAGGCACGTGAAGTCCTTAACAACCACCAATTGGTTTACGGCCCGTTCTCCTTATAGTGTTTTCACCCATAGGGAAGGCTCGTGCCCCAGCAGTGGGGACATAACATGAGCCGGTGATGATGAATGATGATGATAGTGTAAACAATATGTATGTAAATCGGCTTTTGAAGTGATTCCAGCCATTTTAAATAGACCTATCAGGGTTTGCGTTTACGTTATATTAGGTACTTTCCTTACCTATGAAATTGACGTTTTGTATGAAGATTTTTTATAAAATTTTATTTTTCATACTATCGTTTTTTTAATTTTCTTAGCATCTATTTAGGTTAACACTATAAAAATTGTAGAGTAGTGTGTTTGTTTCACTAGCTAAATAAAGCAGACATTAAAAAGAAAAAAAATCAAGCGATAAAGACACAATATTAATAATAATTGTTTTTACTGAAGCCTAAGTAACAGTCCAAATAAATTGTTTATAATAATATTAACAACCGGTATTGACTTTTAGAACTTTTAGACCTTTTAATAAGTGACAAAAAAACCTCAATTTCATAGGTCCTAATATTATTTATTGCATTTTTATCATAATATGAAAGCGCCATAAAGTTTTATTTTTATTTTTAATTTCTCACTCTCATTTATTTTACAGGGTGACTTTTTTATCACCGTCCAAACCTTCCGAGATGACTCCCGTGATACAAACGAACAACTCTTACTATTGGACCAACTCCCTAACTCGAAAATAAAATTCAGCTGTTCCATACATTTTGGTCGAATGAATATTGATGTTTTGTATGGAGCAGCTGAATTTTATTTTCGAGTTAGGGAGTTGGTCCAATAGTAGAAGTTGTTCGTTTGTATCACGGGAGTCATCTCAGAAGGTTTGGACGGTGATAAAAAAGTCACCCTGTATATTGTCATACAATGTTCTTTTTTATTCGTTGTAGACCCACAGGTGGGTAGATCAGACCATGCAACTGAACAACTTTCCCCAAGAAACATAGGTCAAAAAACGGGATTTTTTTTTTACTATCCTACTAATATTAAAAAATGCGAAAGTTTGGGTGTACTGTGTATGTATGTTCGAATATTTGTTGCTTCTTCACGCTGCCACTGATGGATGGATTTTTTTTTTATAGTTAGCTCGGCAAATGACTCCATCCCCCCTGATGTTAAGAGCGTTTACGCCGCACACTAGCGCCACTAATGACAAAAAAAACATATCTAGTAATTAGAGATAGAAAATCAAATTATGCTCAACAAACAAGGTGTCCATTGGGTGACGTAAAAATGCTAAATTACTTCATTCAGATAGTTTGTTGAGCATAATTTGATTTTCTATCTCTAATTACTAGATATGTTTTTTTTCATTGGCGGCGCTAGTGTGCGGCGTAAACGCTCTTAAACAAACAAACTCCTCAGCTTTATAATATTAATATTAATAATTAATAATTAATATTATTAATATTAATTAGAGATATAAAATCAAAGACGTTACGGCCACTTTTAACTATAACGCCATATTTAACTAAACCATAACATGTCAGGTGTTCATTAGGTGACGTAAAAATGCTAAATTACTTCATTCAGATAGTTTGTTGAGCATAATTTGATTTTCTATCTCTAATTACTAGATATGTTTTTTTTTTAATTGGCGGCGCTAGTGTGCGGCGTAAACGCAGTCCAGACGCGAAGATAATTGGTGCAGCGTGGAAACAAATTTGATGAAATTCGGCATACAGATAGTTTATAACCTGGAATAACACATAGGATACTTTTTATCCAGATATTCCCACGGAAACGGGAACCACGCGGGTGAAACCGCGAGCGGCCGCTTGTTCTATATAAAACCTCTATTGACCGAGCATGGTTTGTATGGGAAAGTTTAAAAAAAAAAACGTTTTTTGACCTATGTTTCTTGGGGAAACTTGTTCAGTCTCATGGTCTGATCTACCCACCTGCGGGTCTAAAACGGTTAAAAAAGAACTGCGTATAGTATCAATCAGTGTATTGTAGAGGTATTTTGTACAGTCGGCGGCAGATCAACCTACTCAAACCTGTCACATTTCTCCAATCAATATTGATCCTTATAACCAAACTATAAAGTTCAAAATTGATTGTAGAAATTTGACAGTTTTGGGTAGGTTGATCTGCCGCCGTGTGTACAGTCAACAGCAAAGGTAACTGATGATTGGTCAAGTTTCGAAATATGAAATCAGTATGGAAATCAAAACTTTTTAAACGCATATCGAAAAACCTTCGAGTGTCTACTAGTGGCTACAGACTTTGACTGTAGGTGATAAAGAAAATACCGACTTACACTATCGAAACTTAATTTTGTAATCTCGTAAACATCATCTACTTTTGCTGTTGACGTACCTACTAGCTTTCGCTTTGCTCACATGGGCAACACGACTTGTTATTGTTTTTATAAAAGCCAAACTTACTGCCGTACTCAGAGACGTCACTTAACTTTAATGGACAATTAAATGTCTTTCCTTCTCTATTTACCACTATACATATGAAAGTGACAGCAAGAGACTTAATTGTCATTAAAACTTAATTGACGACTCTGAGTGCGGCCATTAGTGTGTCGGATAACCCGACACACTAAGTTTGGCTAAGTTGAAACACTTCATAATTTCTAACCAGGCCAAATACCTTTATATATGACAGATTTTCATACAAACTTTCTACCCTTATTTCACCCCTCTAGGGGAGATTTTTTCGAAAAATGCCAAAACACTAAATTCTTTATTTTTATTGAAAAATTTAAATATCGATTTAAATAATGCAATTTAATAGTTCTTACTTTAAAAATATCAATTTCCCCAATAATACCTTCTTCTCTTTTTTACTCCTTTAAAGGAAAAAAATACAAAATTCCTGAGATAGTACGTCATTCTTTATTTCTTTCCAAAAAGCCAAATACCAATTTCCATGATTTAACTTCAAAACTGACGGAGTTTCATACAAACTTTCACCCCCTATTTAACCCCGTTAGGGGTTGATTTCCGTAAAATCCTTTCTTAGTGGCTGGTTACGTACTTACGTCACTCAACTAACATACAGTCCAAATTTCATCTTATTAGCTTCAGCGGTTTAGGCTCGGCGATAATGAATCAGTCAGTCAGGACAAGTCATTATATGTATATAGATTAGGACGACACCTCGATTTGTGAACATTCAAAAAGGCTGATCCTTACTGTCGCTGACATAAGGTCGAAAATGCGTAGCGCCTGTGACAATTGAGACCGCAAATTAACAGAATCTAAAAATATGTTAAATTTATTGGTTTTAGTTATCAAAATATGCAGCAATAAATTAGGTTTTGACGCAGATCGTCATTTTCGCATCGCGAAAAATTTGGTCACTTTCGCAGAATGTCATTTTCGCTACTGGTCACTTTCGCAGAATGTCATTTTCGCAACTGGTCACTTTCGCAAAAGGTCACTTTCGCAGAATGTCATTCACATTTTTTTTCTTTTTCTTCTCCTATATATTCTTTATACAGGCGACAGCATGTCAAGCTAGCAAGCGACACCGCGGCACCTTATTTAGGTGTGATTTTGGCATTAAAAAATACAGTGTTTGATAGGAAATAGTAACCAGTGATCGAAGTTCTTTTCCTTTTTAATCATTCATTAGCAGTGATCGGAAATTTTGAATTAAAATAAAGGAGGCTAATCTAAAATTGCCGACAAGCAATAAAGGATGGTTAAAACCATCAGCGTAGCCACCACGAGGGGCTCGATGGCGCAGTGGTTAACGCGCCCTGTCTGCGAGTGCTGAGGTTAGGCAACTTTCGCAAAGGCCGGTCATCGGATGAGTGACCAAAAATTTATCATCGAGCTCCTCTGTGTTTCTCTGTGTAAAGCCGTTGGTCCCTGCTGCATTAGCAGTCGTTAACAACCACCTTCACTGGGCCCGCGTGGTGGTTTACGGCCCGTTCTTCCATTCTCGTGCTCCAACATACGCATAAAATTAGCTAGAGACAGCCCAAAGTACCAGGCTAGCATGAGTCACAAGGAAGTAGGTACGAGTATGCCTGGAGTGAGCTACATCGGATGGGTGACTAATAATTTACCATCTCGAGCGTCTCTGTGATTAGAAAGGCACGAGAAGACGCTGGTCCCGACTGGGCCCGCGTGGTGGTTTACGGCCCGGAAGGCTCGTGCCCCAGCTGTGGGAACATAAAATTAGTTAGACAGAAAGTCCAAAGTACAAGGCTAGCATGAGTCACAAGGGGGTAGGTATGCCTAGAGTGAGCTACATACTTGGGGTGAGGCCGTGAGGTGGTTGAAGTACCAGGCTAGCATGAGCCATAAGGAGTTCTCAATTTGATGTAAACATCCATATGGAAGGCTTGTGCTCCAGCAGTGGGGACATAAAATGAGCTGGATCATTTTGAAAAGTTACATCGGGTCATTTAAAGGCACATTTTTTATTTTTGTTTCCAGACTTTGGTTCAGACTATGATGTCAGAATTGGTAACTATGACATCAGTACAATGGGCTTGCAATTGCTGTGCTGTTTTCTCATTTCTCGGAAGTTAGATCACCGATAAGGTGCTTTTTTTTTGTAATTTTAACTTTTTCAACATAAATTACATGACGGCCTTGGTGATTGCAGAGGTTTCTTCGCTATGCCACCATTTTGTTTTCAATTAACTAACTAATAATATCATCATGTACACGCCTGCGTATCGGACTACAACTAACTGTCGAAATTCCTCAATAGACTCTGAACTTTGTGTTTATGAAATACAGGGTGATTGGTACATGAAACATGACCCGCCACAGCAAAATCACATATGGAGGAGGTCATTTGCTAACTGTTGTAGCTTAGTTTTCCTAACTAAAGTGTTATAGTTTAGGAGATTGGATTTCTCTTTTTTCTAGTTTAATATCTTCTTAAATTCTTGATTGAGCAAGGTTAATGCGACGTCACTTGATCACAAATGTGTAATGTACTACCAAAAAATCATCACGACATTGAAAAAAATGAAAGGTACAATAGCTTTCAAAGTAAAAATTTTGCTGCATTGACTCCGTTTCCTCTCCACATGCCCTACGTAAGCTATTTGTTGAGATGTGCATTCTGTGAAGCATTTGCTTTGTGGCATAGTGCCCTGTCCATGGCATGGTTAACCAGGCCTGCCTTCTGCTGCCTCCGCATATGAACTTACTCCGTCCTAAGGCATTTACGCCTAGGAAGGATTCACAGTGTTTCATACCCAGCTGCTCTTTCCATTCGATGCCGTGCCTGTTTTCAATGTAGTATTTTAAGGCCTTGTTAATGGTACTTTGTGCAAGTGCCACGAACGGCTCAGGACCAATAAGCTGGGTCTCCAAGCCCTCCTTGGCAAGTTCATCCGCCATCTCGTTGCCGTGGGTTCCCATATGGCCTGGGACCCACACCAATCGCAACTTGTTATGTCCACCTAGCTTGTTAAGAGCTTTTGTGGTGGTGGGTGGGAACTACCCTTTGTAACTTGTTGGCATTAAACCAACCCTACGTTATACAGTCTACCTTTTATTTAAGACTTCGGACCCTTACAATCATCCATATGTTAATTTGCTACGGCGGGTCATGTACCAGTTACCCTGTTTAATTGAACATTTATTGAAGAAATTTGACAGATTTGGATAGGTGGATGTGCAGGTCTGTACTTAAAAGGGTATTTATAAGTAATTTTCGTATGTGAGTATCGCCATTGCCATTAGCAGATTGATGGGAACATATTGGGGTAGTAGCGCCAGTTTTCGACAGGATCCAGTGATCGACACTACCTTTAATCATTAAAATTAAATAAAAGGGTTTTTGACTTGGCAACATTTGAATACTGAGCCGGGCTTAAGGTTTTTGACTTAGCAACAATTGAATACTGACCCGGGCTGAAGGTTTTTGACTTAGCAACAATTGAATACTGACCCGGGCTTAAGGTTTTTGACTTAGCAACAATTGAATACTGACCCGGGCTTAAGGTTTTTGACTTAGCAACAATTGAATACTGACCCAGGCTTAAGGTTTTTGACTTAGCAACAATTGAATACTGACCCGGGCTTATTACCGAGAAGCAACCAGTTGTGAATTGTACAGTTGCAACGCGACTGCTCTAGTTGCGGTTGATAAATTGGTATTACGGACACAAATCGCACATCTCATGCCGTGGTAGCCTCTATTGAGACGACACCTAGCTCTAAGTCTACAATAATGTTCTACTTAGTTATTGCTTGTATTTGTGTTTGTCTTGTAGATTGTCCTTTAAATAAATAAATCTCTTTTATCAACCGCAACTAGAGTAGTCGCGTTGCGATTGTACAATTAACAACTGTTTGGTTTTTTCGGTAATAATCCTGTCGGGTAGTTAAATAAAACGACAATACAACAACAAATAAAACATAATTTAACCCTTTTGGTACTTTCAATGAATTTTTTGTTGTGATTTGGCGACGAAAATTAGCGTCGAACATTGGGTTACTGCGTCGAGTATTGGTGCACAAAAATTCGCATACATTTTTTTCTTAATTTTTTTTATATCATCATAACATTACTTACCTTTTCAGAGATTTCCGGTGTCGTTAAAACACCGCAAAATGCCGCTAACACCTCGAACTATTCTAAACCGGCCACAGGTTTTTTCTTTTTTCTTATTTTTCGTATTATGTTTTTTGTTTATTTGTGTTTGTCAAATTATTTTGCTTTATAAAAGATATATAGGTATTATGTGTATTAAAATGGCAAAATAATATATCCGTGTATGTGTAATTGTATGTATGTTTTGCTTTATAATGAAAACAATAAAAAATGTCGGAAGTTGTTTGTTTTCATAAACAAAAATATCTGCATTCAGACAACGCCACCTTTGATTGCAAAAGCAATCTTGGTGAAAATTTTCATTTTTTTAGATTTTAGTAACTTTGCTGGTAAAAAAGATAAATAGAAAGGTGTAGGATACACTAATTGAGCGAACAAAAGACAGGTTTAAAAAAAAAACAAAATGAGAATTTATTAAGAGTTACAACTTTTTATTGGAGTTATTTTTATGCGCCCAAACGAACGGGCACAACATTTTTATATTATAACATTTAATGAAGATAGAATTGAATATAATTACTTTATGATACACACAAAAAACAAAAAAACAGACACGTTTAAATTTGGATTAACTAATATTTATAAATTTTATAAAATACAGCGCAAAAATTGACCGTGGTGGGCGTTTAATTTTTTCCCTGTATTTTATACATTTTATAAATATTAAATTTAGCTTTAGTGCAAAGTAATATTTTGATTATCATTTAACTTTTTTTAAATAGGTTTTCTAATCATGCCTATAGTATAGTCAAAGTATACATACATGATTACAAATCGGCGAAATGGCCTTATTTATAACTGATACTTACACACATTTTTTTATATTTTTTTTATTTTTATTTTTAATTAAGAGCGTTTACGCCGCACACTAGCGCCACTAATGAAAAAAAAAAAACATATCTAGTAATTAGAGATAGAAAATCAAATTATGCTCAACAAACTATTTGAATGAAGTAATTTAGCATTTTTACGTCACCTAATGCGGCGTTATAGTTAAAAGTGGCCGTAACGTCTTATTTAACTAAACCATAACATGTGAGGTGTTCATTAGGTGACGTAAAAATGCTAAATTACTTCATTCAAATAGTTTGTTGAGCATAATTTGATTTTCTATCTCTAATTACTAGATATGTTTTTTTTTCATTGGCGGCGCTAGTGTGCGGCGTTAACGCTCTTAACGCCTCGGTGGCCTAGTGGTAAAGCGCTCAGCTCTATACCCGCCGGTCCCGGGTTCCATTCCCAGGTCAGGCAAAGTGTGTTTCGGATTTTTCGATGCATATCCCGGGTTTGTAATCACTGATTTAGTGATGACTTGATTTCAATGACGGAGGCCTTTGCCCAGTTTTCACTACTTTACTTACTACTTATTTTTAATTAAACTAAATTAAATTACTTTGATTTTTAACTACCCAAACTATTTAAATCAAATCTTTAATAAGTAGAAAAATTATATAAATAATAATGTATTAATGAATATCTATTATAATATATATTTAAAACAGTAATTTATAATAGTTTAGTTGCTTCTTCCCTTCAGCTTTTCATGTGTATTTACTTATATGGGTCATCCAATAATTTGGGGGGCTTGTCACCCCCATCTACCATTACTGTACCACCCTCTCCCCTCTCCCTACATATTCAACCAGCTATTCGATCGGGCCTAGATGAAAGTCCTTCTGCTTATTTGTTTTTGTTATTTGTTTTATTATCCTCTTTATTATTTACTTTAATTGGTGTTGACCGTTGTAATTATTAATAAATAAATAAATTACGTAGATACGTCGATGGGAAAGCTGTATTTTTTTGTGTAAACATGTCATTCATTGTGTTGTTATTTAGTTACTTTATTATCACGTTCATAACGGTCATTGCTTATTGATTACATGTTATTTGTATGGGAGAGCCGGTCACACTTTGGATGCGTTTTTGTACGAATTTGACTTGTACGAACACGTACAGTCGGCAGCAGATCAACCTACCCAAATCTGTCAAATTTCTCCAATTAAATTGATCCTTATAACCAAACAATAAAGTTCAAATTGATTGTAGAAATTTGACAGTTTTGGGTAGGTTGATCTGCCACCGTGTGTACGAGTAGGTCTCCTACTTGAAATTCTCAGACTATTACGGCCCTCAGCCCACCCACAACCAACTTTTTGTAGTACCGATAATTGGACCGATTCTTTCGCCGAGGTTTTTGTACCGATTTTGTGACCGACTTTTCGTAGGACGTGTGCGTTGCAACATAGAGCTCCATACGTTTCATGTTCACTGACTCAAAAATCGGTCACCGATTATCGGACGTGGGTGAGGGCTCTAAAAGCGCCACCCAGGTAGCGTTGCCAACTATTTTTCAGGAAATTAAAGTAAATCTATCACTAACTAGTATAAAAAAAGGATTTGAAGAAAAAATAAAGTATTTTCCAAATTTATTTATTTTAATGTTTAAAAAATCCTTTGTACTCTTGGCACTACTTATCTAAAATTTTTTTTATTGCTTTATAGTTCGTTCAGAAATTAGCGTAGCGTTTCGTTTCACTTCACCTGAGTCTGAGTATCATTCAGTAGTTCAGAAATTAAGGGATCAACAGGAATATTCCGTTCAAACGCACGCATTAGTCGGAAATAAAGTATTTTCCATACTTTATTTTTATTAAAAAAGAATAAAGTATGGGGATGGAAAATAACGTAGGATACGTTATTTTAAAATATGGTTAGCAACCCTACACCCAGGTAACGATATCAAGACCTTTGCTTTTAACGGTATCTTCGTTTGACGTATCGTTACCTAAATTTTAAAGGTATTCAAGGACCTAACCCAGCCCAAAGTGCAGCCACCGGCCAGTCTCTCTCGGCATTTCTCTAGTCCTATGTTGCAACGCACGTCCTACGAAAAGTCGGTCACAAAATCGGTACTAAAACCGCCGCGAAAAAGTCGGTCCGATTGTCGGTGCTACCTAAAGTTAGTCGTGGGTGGGCGCGCTAAATGATACACGTTATTTATTACTAAAGATCGGATTAGGTAGAGTTTTTTGACATACCTTTGCAATGTTAGCATATCATGGATAATCTTAAGCAAACTTAGTTTTTTCCAAAATTTGGATAAAACAAAGTACTTATAAGATTTTTGAAAATAATCTCCAGTGACGATCACCTAAATCACACTTTGATAGTCTGACATGCAAAAGAGTTAAAAGTGTATTTTCTCTTATTATTTTATCGGGTTATCCATACTATTGATAACGTTATGACGCAATTCACAGAAAAAACTACATATTCCGATCTATGTTTAATACTATAATCGTATATTGTACACACGCCTGTACATCACACTACCACAAACTCAAATGTCCTCAATAGACTTTGACCTTTATGTGTACTGCATTATGGTTGAACTTTTATTGAAGAAATTTGACAGTTTGGATAGCCTGATGTGTCTGTACAATTGCCGAAAACGAGAATCTGTATAGCATTGAAACGTTTTGTTAGATGAATTTCAGCAGCTAATTTTAGGGTCGCATTTTTTAGCGAAAGCTTTATCTATGTTCCTATAATTTATTAGTAGAATTTCGCGATCTCCTTTTTTTTAGTTGCAGTAAATTTCAGAGTAACGCCATTTTGCTTCACTTCAATCGGTCAGCATAAGAAATCCTTACTGTTGGTTAGGTTAAGTTATTTTTTTTTCTCGAGCGAAGCGCAGCGTAGCGAGCGCCAGTCACGGAAGGGGGAGCGCTGCAACTAAATAAGGCGTTCGCAAAATATATCCAACATGAAAAATTGATTTGCTAAAAAATGCGATTCTAAAATTCGTTACAACTGAAAAATAATTGTCGCCAATAAGCCTGATATCGTGGTGGTCGACCGATCCCAGCGCCGGGCAATACTAGTTGATATCACCATACCTCATGATGAGAACCTCGTGAAAGCCGAGAAGGACAAGCTCAGTAAGTACCTTGACTTGGCTCACGAGGTTACCGCCATGTGGGATGTGGATTCAACCATTATTGTACCGATAGTCGTTTCGGCAAACGGTCTTTTAGCCAAGAGCCTCGATCAACACCTTGAGAGGCTCTCGCTGAAAGGTTGGGTCAAGGGTCAGATGCAAAAGGCAGTAATCCTTGACACGGCACGTATTGTCAGGAGGTTCCTCACTCTGCAGCCCTGACCACCGGTAGCTTGGGCCCTGCCTCGCTGCTGGCGGTACTCTAGGATTAGGTTTTTATAATGTTTTATTGCTCTTATATTAAAATATTGTAAAAATCTAGTTTTAAGGAAAAAAATGAATAAAGAGTATAATAATAACAGTATCCTAAGGGTGTTGGCGGGGAGGTGGAACTGTGCGCTGAGGCAGCACTGGATCACGGCCCTTATAAGCCCGAAGGCGGGGCAAATATTTTATGTTAATTAAATAAAAACCAAAATTTTAAATGTTACTAACAGTAGATGTAAGAATATTGTTACTAACACTTGGATCCTAGTTATCTTAAATAAATTTTATTATTATTATTATCTCTCTATTTATTTTTTTACATATTAATTTACATTTTTAAATATTTTCTAAAAAACAAAACAAACATTTAAAAATATAAAAAATAGGGGTCCACCGGCATCGGGACCAGGGTCCAAACTACCGGTGATTAGGGCTCCAGAGACAGGAACCTCCTCACAATGCGTGCCGTATCGAGGAGAACTGCCTTCTGAATCAGGCCCTTGATCCAGCCGCCTAACGAGAGCCTCATGAGATGTTGATCGAGGCTCTTGGCCATCAGGCCGTTCGCCGTAACAACAATCGGCACGATGACAGCCGAGTCCACATTCCACATGTCGACAACCTCATGTGCTAAGTCGAGATATTTGATTTGTTTCTCTTTCTCAGCTTTCACGAGGTTCTCGTCATGGGGAATGGTGATATCGACAATCATCGTGCGGCGCGCTAATCGATCTATCACCACAATGTCTGGCTTATTAGCTACAATAGTCCTTATTATTATTATTATAATGAGTTTGCGAAATTCATCTAACAAATCCGTCATCGAACGGCGAATGAACCTAGCAGTAGGCGCTTCGAACGCGCCCGACGTTTGTCTCTGTTTAATATGATGTATGAATTCTATATTTTATTTTGTTTGTTATTGTGTTTTTTGTTTTACATAAAACCTGTTCTCAACGCACCATTAAATGAAACTGGATGTGACTAAATGGTACCTAAATAAAACTCGCACTAGGCGTAAGCACACCGAGTCTTAATTCGATGGATAAGTGGATTAAGCGATAACAATAAATTATTGATGAAAGAGAGGAGTACGTCGGTCTGCGATTAATAAAGTTAAGCAACTTTCGCAAAGGCCGGTCATCGGATGGGTGACCAAAAGTGTATCATCTCTCGGTCCTCCGTATAGGCTCGTATAGCCGCTGGTCCCGGCTGCATTAGCAGTCGTTAACAACCACCAATCCGCACTGAGCCCGCGTGGTAATTTATAGCCCGTTCTATCCTATATGGGGAAGATGTGCCCCAGCAGCGGGGACATCAAATGAGCTGATGATGATGATTGTGAGTTTAACCGTCTCCGTTTTGCAGAGGAGCTGATGAACGCCAACGAGACGTCGGAACAAGTTCTGGCGCTGGTTCCACCTGAGCTGCACAAATACCTGACAGTTCATCACAAGAACGTTACAGGTATTATACTATTTATTTATTACAAACCCAATTGTAGGTTAACGGAAAAAGTTGCATAGCCTGAGCCATCGCCGCCAAATCGTATGCTTGTCTATTTTCTACAGGCTATTCCACGGGGAATGCGCTCAAAATCTCCATAACCTCATTCCACCATCTCCATTTTTCTATCGAACGACAAGGCGTCGCGGGGGCCTCCACCGCTTTGTCGTAGATATTCCACCTTGCCGCACTAAGCGTTTTGCATCATCCTTCCTTGTGCGGACGGCGAAGTTGTGGAATGCTCTTCCGGCGACTGTGTTTCCCGACACATATGACATGGGTCTATTCAAAGTCAGAGTGAATGGGCTCCTCATGGGTGAGCGCGGTCCATCTTAGACCACATCTACACTTTCCATCAGGTGAGATAGTGGTCAAGCGCAAAACTATTGGATTTAAAATAAAAAAAAGTTTCCAACACACCAGCAAGTTATAAATGCAACAAGTTAAATAACCTAGACTATTACCAAAATATAAATCTTTAATAAATTACGATTTTGCCAATATTATTTACATTCAGCCAGACAGACAGTATTAAGTGTTTCAAAACACAGTTTGAAGAAAAAAACATGGTTTAAAACTACTTTTAGTTGCAAATGAATGGAAATATAAAGTGTTTTGTATCGATTAATAATAAAATTATAATAATTTTTAATAATTAGATTAGACATACGCAAGAAAAAGAAAATAATTATCGTTTTGTTAATTTTTACTAATGTGAATTAGGAAATAGTTTAGAAATGGATTATTATTCGCTATAAGTAATTGATTTAATATTGATGCCTAAAGGTAAAAAGTAAAAAAACAAAAAAAAACAAAAAAACACTAGTTTTAAACATTTTGACTTGTTTGTTTTATAAAATATTTTAAAAAAACTGTTTTTTTTTCAACCCTGTTATACGCCGGCCCAAGTAGCTGCTAGCTCTGGGATCCCGGGTGTTTTCTACTAATTTAATAGAAATATCTTTTCATAGTAAAATAAATCAAATAAAAATAAAAATAAACACACAGAAAAATGCAATATTTAGCAAATGGGTCAACATTTGATAAGTGGCTAAATCTAGTCCGCAACATTTTTAACCCAGTAAAATAGTTAACTTTTAAAATCAAATCTGATAAACATTTAGAATATTTTCTTCTTAATCGTACCATGTATGTTTAACGTAAAAAAAATAAAAATTCGATATTCAAATTTCAAGGCAGAATATGACACGTCATATTTCCTGCCAGGCGACAATGCCATTTTCGTACCTTCAGTTCACTATAATTTAAAAAAAATAATGTTTTATTCTGACCTGAATTCTGGGTTTAAAATAATTTTATTTTATTTTTTATTTTTTTAATTTTTTTATATATTATATTATGTATTATGTTATGTTACGTATTATGTTTGGTAGATGGTACTTAGATACACACTGAAGCTAGCTGGTAGTGGAACACGTGAAACCTGCCATCATGTTAGTGACGCAACAAGCTTCGTCTAGTGTCGCGTGTTCTTACGTGTTTTATTGTATTGTCATTTGACTGCTTTGTGATTTTAACGCGAAATTACATAATTTGACTAGTAACTTCAAAGCTGGTATGGTATTAAGAAAGGTATATAATATATGGCTCAGTAAATTAACCTTTAATCGTCAATTGCAGTGTTTACTCGAGATTATGTTAAAAATCGACATTTTCCTGTCGTCATTTGCCTGGCTGGATAATAGCAGGATATTGACTGCACTGCAGGAAAATGACTACCTAAATAATTTTTGTTATTGTTACATATGTTTTGTTGTTTATTTGCCACTTCCCGCACACCTTCAATGCCAAACGTTCGGTTCCTACAAAGATCAGTTCGTAAGGCTCTTTTTTCCCTTGATATCCATAACTCGAGTGGGCTTGATGCAGTTCCTCCCATTGTGCTTCAGACGTGAGCTGAGTTGACGCCGGTTCTAACGCGCCTTTTCCGGCTTTCTTACAGTACCGACTCTCTTACAGTACCGACGTTGTCCTGAGTTTTTGAAAGACAGCCTTGTCCACCCGATTCTCAAAAAGGTGATCCGAAGCGAGGCGAAAGTACCCAAAATTGAAGCAAATAAAATAATTAATTTTATTTCATCGCTCAGATCCGTCCAACTACAAGCCATTAGCCATCATCTCTTTGCTCTCCAAAGTAATGGAGTCAATTACAAACTGCCAGCTCTTATGGTACCTAGAAGGGATTCAGCTACTAAGTGATCGCCAGTATGGTTTTCGTCGCGGACGTTCGGCTGGTGATCTTTTAGTGTACCTTACTCACCGATGGGCCGAGGCAGTCGAGAGTAAAGTGGAGGCACTGGCAGGTAGCTTTGACGTAGCGAAAGCCTTTGAAAGGGTATGGCACAGGGCTTTTCCCTCTAAACTTCCATCATACGAGCTTCCTGAGAAATTGTGTTCGTGGGTCGCCAGCTTTCTTTCTGGGCGTAGTATCAGAGTCGTAGTCAACGGTTCGTGCTCTGACATGAAGCCCGTGAATGCTAGAGTCCCGCAGGGGTGTGTGTTATCCCCTATACTGTTTCTTCTGCATATCAATGACATAACAACAGCATTCATTGTTATGCGGACGCCAGTACTGGGGATACGCTCTACACCGGACAAGCTAATATTTCTCTGGAAAGCGTCATCGAGAGCCGGATTAAATTTGTGACATAAGTCAAAATTTCAAAAATCACATTTATTCACATTGGTCGGTATCTGAGGGTAGTTGGACATATTATGCATTAAACAATACTAATAGAAGGTCTGTATAATTTATGTTTTGTCGTAACGAGCACAGTTTCACGAGACGTTAGTTGCAGTGCAATAAAACAAACAAAATATTGTGTATATTCGTGTCCTATTTTTCTGTAATATAGATAAGATTTATAATTATTCGTAATGGATTCTGTTACTGCAGGTATGTGTTGTTAAGTATGTCATATTCATATCATAAGTTTCAATTAAAAATAAAATGTTACTTGACTTCGCACAAAACGAGGTAATATGTATTACAATTTCTTAAAGACGAGCGTTTTAGTTGATGTTCTGTACATTAGTTTGTTTCGAGAAAACGTAGTTTAGTATGTCTGATATATATTTGTTAAAAAATCTACCGCCTTTTACCGCCACTCATACAACTTGTGCTAGAACACGAACATTTAATTAACTGAATATTATGTAATGTTTACTATGCCATTACTCTTTACGTTTATTTAACACTGTAGTTTTCCTGTTTTTAAACTTGGTGACTTATTTGTAACTTCTATGTACCATGTAGGTTACATACATTCACGAAACGTATTTACTACTGATTGACAGATAACTGTATTTCGTTGATTTTTTGTAATTTTGCTTTTACCTTTTTAACATTATATTTTAACAAAAACTAATCGTGTGTATCGAAATTCGTACATAAACATTGGTAAATAATTTTGGCCAAGCTTCTCATACTACGTTGTACAGTGTGTGCTGTAGCGCGTAGTAGCACGTTGGCATCGCTTCTGTAGCGCGTTGCAAATGCGACTAACGCGCGTTAGTAGCGACGCTGACGCGCGTTTCGTAAACGTGCAACAGCATCGCTACAAAAAGTCGCCGTGGGCGAGGGCCCTATAGCATCGTTCAATCGATTTTTGAACATTGCCAAATTTATCCGATGTAACGATTCATCAAAAGTCAAACTTACTGATGCTCTTTGCAACGACAATAGGATATTTGACTTCAATGAAAATATTGATCAAACTGTTGTTAACTTAATAGTAAACATGTTTTTAAACTAATTTAGCCAGCACAAAATTTTAAAATAACTATGATTTTTATAAAAAATCATTAATAACATGATAAATTTTATATGATTTACCACGTGATCAAAAACGCACGGGATGACGCTGAATCTGGAGTGACGTCACCAGCTTGTTTACAGTAACAGCCGGTTGCACCAAAACTATCATTTTACGAATTTGTAAAAAGTAACGTAAAAAGTAAACGTATAATGTAAAACGTTGTTGTACCAAGCTTTGGGAAACGTTTTACGGTTACATTATACGGTTACTTTTTACGGAGCTCAAACCTTGCTCATAACGTAAAAGTATAATATTATGACAGTTCGTTCGTGTTTGCAATTCGTGTTGGAGGTTAGAAAACGCTCTATTTATTTAAAGATACGTGCTCTGAGAGAATAAATCACTATAATATCTTCTACAATTTCTGACCACCAACCACCCGACTTCAGTAGACATTTTTTTAACCTGATATTCGTATCTAGGTAATTAATAATATGATTTCAATATTATTTCTTGCTTTTTAGATCTGTTTTTACTTTTTTAAGTTTCCTGTTTTTGAAGTCGGTTTTTTTTTTGTTAAAAATTATTTTATTTTACGATTTTTGGTGATGGGTAGACGTAGACCTAACAAGGATGCTTCAATGATGAGGAAACGACCGCCTAGTAGGTAGTTGTATACCTATGAAAAACTTCAATCTTAATTAGGTATTATTTTTGTACGAACTAAACATTTTGGCGTATTGAACCAAATGAAGTAAGCCCAACAAAAGGTAACTGCTGTAAATCGTTGAGGAATTTCCTCGACCGTCTATGGTCTCCATCATCAGACCTGTAATGGCACTTATAACCCATATGGGGGTGCAAAGTTCTTATCAATAGAAATGAATTAAGACCAAACACAAGGTAGCTACTGTAAAACGTTGAGGAGTTCCCTTGACTGACCTTCGTCTTCATCATCAGACCCCTAATGACAGTCACAACCCATCTAGGTGTAAAGTTCTCATCAATACAAATTAATCAAGCCCAAACACCATGTAATTGCTGTAAATCGTTGAGGAGTTCCCTCGACTGTCTTTCGGCACCATCATTAGATCGACTCCAGACCTTCATTAAATAGTAGTGCTTCAAAATACTTAACGAAAACATTAACAAGCGCACTAGTCGCTACTACGATTTTCGAAGGTTTCCCTCGATTTCTCTGGGATGCCATCATCAGATCCTGGTTTCCTTATTATGGTAACACCCTTGGGATATCTCCTTTCCAAAAAAAAATCATCAAAATCGGTTCATAAACGATGAAGTTATCCGCGAACACATAAAAAAAATATTGTATTATGCGAGTCGTATTGAGAAACCTCCTCCTTTTTTTAAGTCGGTTAAAAACTACCATGGTAGTAAAAAACTACTGAGGTAAACTGGTAAAATTAACGCTCTATTTGTGTAGCAAGTAATTTTACTGATACTTTTACTCGTATTTTGTTGGTGCAACGTATATTTACGAATTCGTGAAAGTAACGGAATAGTATAAGTAAAACGTAAAAATGAATTTGTAAATGTATATCAATTTTGGTGCAACCGGCTGTAAATGTCAATCAAAGTTTTGTACGTTTAATTTGACAGCTAAAAGTTTGCTTACAAGCAGGTGACGTCACGATCACGACATCACGTGACCTGCATTCAGCGTTTTGGCGGCTATTTTATTAATTTGAATTTTAATGGCGTTTTTTATAAAAAATAAAGAAATTCATAACGAATTAATCAAATTGCAAATATATTATGCTATAATGAACCATTAGACATATTTTTCTAAAACCTGTCAAATACCCCATTACATATGACCAACTACTTATTTAGTCGATGCATAACATTTCAAGGATACTATCAAATATCAAGATACCTACGCACGCCTTGTCAGAAAACCAGTTCCGTTGTGGTTGTTTTCAGCACCGGAACGGCGCAAGCTGAGGCCAAACTCCTCTTTAAGAAAAATCTAATAAAATACTAAAATGTATCATCTCGAGCTCCTCCGTGCTTCGGAAAGCACGTAAAGCCGTTGGTCCCTGCTGCATAAGCAGTCGTTAACAACTACCAATCCGCACTGGGCCTGCGTGGTGGTTTAAAAGCCCGTTCTCCCTATCCATCCATAGGGAAGGCTCGTGCTCCAGCAGTGGGGACATCAAATGAGCTGACGATGATGAACCTTTACCCCAAAATCTCCCTTATCCCTCCTTCTCCCTTCCTTTACAGAACCACGCGAGCTGATCTTCGCTGTCACAGATTAACCGTGGCAACTGTTCCATCGCGAACGAAGAGGTTTGGTGATATCCTCCTGGCACACGTATCCCCTCCTTCCTGCAACCTGGGGTCCTTTAAACGAGGTATGAAGAAGCAACGCGAGTCAGCACGGTTTTAAATAAATAAATAATAATATTTTTTTTTATATTTCAGACCAATTTGATCCATAGACTTTTTAGTTAATAAACTTAATGTTAGTAACAATTGGGCTTAATCCTATGTTAGTGTTGTTAGCACATTTATGCTTATGCACTACTTCTTAAGCCCCGTTGCAATCTCTACCCAGTATCTTTGAATGGGGCAGTCCTGTCTGACAGCAATCATCTTCAGGATACTGTTGCCGCTCTTACGTACGGTTTTGCAGAGAGTTAGCCAATTGCCTCAAACGGCATTTTCAGCTTCGCAGGGATTTTTTGGGGGCGGAGAGAAACTTAAAGGGTACCTCAAGCCGTGTGAAACGAATCACCTTCGGAGGTTTTCTAGAGGGAACGGCATCACGCACTAGTGCCCGTGCCCTACTAGATTCTCCGAAGGGTTCGGATCAGATCAAGGGTCGGCAGGGTGCTGTAGCGTTGCGATTGATACAATTAATTATCAACTGGGGCCCGACCGCCTAACCGATCGCTTTGACTTCGTGTGTGGTTTATGACGTCATCTTATCGTTTCGTGCCGCCTATGAAACCAATATCGAAAGCCATAGCCTTTAGCTTTTGATATTGCTTTCGTAGGCGGTGCGAGGTGGTGAGATGACGTCATAAACTATACGCGTAGTCAAAGCGATCGGTTAGGCGGTCGAGGGGCCGGTTGTTTTTTCGGTTATAAATGCCTGCCGGTGTGTGATCACTAGACATCGTATTATATGCATTTGCATGTTTGCATATGCAAATGCATATAATTCAATTTTTATAACGTTATTGCATATTTTGGTACTTTTTCATTGACACTGCTTATTTCAGTAGTTGTTCGTGTTAGGCGTGTTGTATAAGGCGTCGACACGTCCGCCTCGCACACACTCAGGCTCACTCAGTCAGAAAAATCTTATTTTTGTTGAAATACAATGAAATCTTGAATAACAAAATTACATGAGCCAATTTACGATTGATGGCACTGTGGTTTTCTGCAAGGTTTTTGAAAAGTGAAAACCTTGCAAATGTGAAAATAAACGTAAATTCTTTTAATAAATGGTTTTTTGATATTTTCTGCATATTTCGTTCTTTTTTAGTGCATATTAGCATGCATAATTCGGCATTTTGATAGTGCATATAATACGATGTCTAGTGATCACCTACCCGCATTTGGCAAGCGTGGTGATTAAGCCATTACCCACACATTACTCTTCGCTCTTGAGGACGTTGCCAAACTTATGGCATCTATCTTTACAGAGGAGGAAGAGTGAAAACCAAAAGATTGTTGCACAAAAGATCCCGATGGGTCGAAGTGTTACTGAGAGTGAAACCTCAGCAGGCCTACTAAGATAAGATAAGATAAGATAAGCCATTATCCATCAATTGTAGCGATGACTTGATTTAAATGGTGCAGACCTTTGCCTGTAAAAGCTATTTATTTTTACATTACTATATGCAAATACGATGATGTTAAAGTTGCTATGTCAATTTTAGTAGGCGCTTCCAGGGTTTGGATACCTTTAAAGAATTGGAAGGAATTCGAAGATAAATTGGACCTACTTTAGGTAAAAGGACTCAAACCACAAATAGCTAGTTTTAAGATAAGTAAGATAAGATAAGTTCAAATCCTGCTCGTGGAATTTATTTCAACATTAAAATGTGCTTTTGTGATTTGTTTCGCAACAAAATTTGCGTTAAAATTATATAAACAAAAAAAAAACATTTTAGTTTTAAGATATTTGAATTTTAAGTTTAGATAAAAATTTAACAATTATGTTTTACTCATTTTTTTTTAAATAATTGGCAGTCACTTATGCTAATTGTTAAAAAAAAAACATCATTGTTAAATTTTTATCTAAACTTGAAATTCAAATATCTTAAACCTAGCTATTACCGGTATGCTTAGTATCGTTACCCGGGCGGCATTTTTACCGGTAAATTACCTAACCGCTCTACGCCCCCGCCCGATCCTCTAAATGACAGCACACATTTACAGAATACACTAAACATGCACACTATTTTAGGCCCAAGACACCGTACTCGTAGAACAGGGTACGAAGAACCGGTTCACACGCGCTCTACACCAGGTACAGACATGTACCTGGGGGCTTCTCTTCTCCTCCACAGCCCGGTCCACCCGAGCCGAGGTCTGTGCCTTTAGAGGCGCCCTCGGGTGGTTCCGCCCCCGGTGGAACCCTTCGGAGACTCTGGGAGGGCACGGGGACGCGCACTTTTAAGTGTGCGATGCCGTACCCTCTAGAAATCCTCCGAAGGTGAGTCGTTTCAACACGGCTTGAGGTACCCTTTACGTACCTCGCCTCCCCAAAAAGCCCGGTGAAGCTGAAAATGCCCCCTGTGGCAATCAGCAGTCCCTCTCCAAACAAAAAAAAAACCGCTCTACGCGGATTGGCTAAAGCGTTATAAGTAACGATAAAAGTAGCGATACTTTTCTAGATAACGTTACCGGTACCTAATTACCTTTATAGAAATAACGTTACTTACACCGCGGTGTAACTAATCAACTTACCGGAGCACCGGTAAGTTGATAAGTTACCAAATTTTCACTATAAGTACCGACTTATAATGGGAATTTGGTAACGGTATCAAGGGCACTTCGGTATCCTGGGCGCTTCAACAAAATAATAAAGTAAAAAATTAAACGCCTACCCGACCCAGCTAGGAATTGAACCTGGGTCTTCCGCAATCCGGGTGGCTGCACTGACCGTTGTGCTACCGGGAAGGCTGACGTAAGCGGTGAATTTTGTTACTGCTTTTTAATTTTTTGAATGCTATTTTAGCAGTAAAGTGCCATCTATCCAACGGTCATTGCAACCGATGATGACCATGTGGATTTTATAAGTATTTAATTCGACTTCAGTGCAGCAATTAGCACTTAAAATAAAAAAAGTAAAAAATAATAAAGATAAAATAAAATTTCAGCAAACGCTACAGAACGGGTGGGCGCGGGCAATATCTCCGACATCCTGCGAGCCATACACAAATACAACGACGCGCAGACCATCTACAACGAGGATATCTTCGGGCCGGTGCAGAACGATACCATCATCATAGCGATACAGGTGAGTTTTATTCCAAACTAGCTGTGCCTCACGGTTTCACCCGCGTTAATTGATTACCACAAAAAAAGTTATAGTGAGTCAACCTTAAAAGCTAGACATATGCTGTCGCAGATTTTTTTTAGAACTTTTAAAGGGGAACAATTTCTTAAACATGATTTTTGCGTAACTTTCACCGTTTACGCAGCGCACGCAAGGAAAGCTCACAAAAAATACTGTCCCGTTTTTGCAACATTTTTCATTGCTGCTCCACTATTATTAGTCATAGCGTGATGTATATATTACATCACGCTATAGTTATATCAATGTTAACAACTACCGTCATTAACATCATAGATCATAATATTTTTACAAATACTAAAGATTAGTTATGAAGTAGGCAAGCTATTTATAAATGTTTATATAATTTTTAACGCAAATTTTGTTGCGAACAAATTACAAAAACACAAATGTTGAAAAAATTTGAATGGGCGCCTTTGGCTTTCAAAGTAAAAAGTAAATAGTGTTGCATAATTTCGGCGGGCTGGTAAGAACCACGATAGCTCAATTGGAAGAGCACCTGACCCGGTATGTCAGAAGGGTGCAGGTTCAAACCCTGCTCGTGGAAATTTTTTCAACATTTGTGTTTTTGTAATTTGTTCGCAACAAAATTTGCGTTAAAAATTATATAAACATTTGTTAATAAATAAATAAATAAAATAAATAAATAATAATAATAATAATAATAATCTCTAAAAAAACTCTTTAATTTCACTCAATCTCGTTCTCAAGCTAAAAACTTTGGCGTCGGCATTTTCCTTCTGGCCAGTATCAAGTCTTTCCCCTTCAGCCCCTCAAGTTTTATCTTCTTGGGCACCAGCCTCGTCTTCTTCGGTACTACGGGCTTCTTCTTTTCTTTCTTCTTCTTCTTGGGCTTCAACTCGGACTCTATGGGCGACCCTGGTCGATGCTCGAGCCATATCAACTGTATTTCGTCTTTGGGAACCGGGTGTAAATGGAATTTCCTGGGTGCCTGTTAAACGAAAATGGGGTTAGGATCTTATCTGCGTTTTATTAGCATGTACCTATTATATATTTAGCTTCAGTGCAGCAATTAGCACTTGAAAATAAAAAGTAAAAATTTACTATAGCGTTGTGTTATCAAATTTGTGGTATTTCATCTGCAAAGATGAATCTGCATAGCCAACGGTTGCAATGACCGTTGGATAGATGGCGCGCTGTGCCGCTATTAGCACTCTAAAATTACAAAAGCAGTGACAAAATTCAGCGTCTACGTCAGCCTTCCCGGTAGCATAGCGGTCAGTGCAGCCGCCCGGATTGCGGAAGACCCAGGTTCGATTCCTGGCTGGGTCGGGTAGGCGTTTAATTTTTTCACTGTATTTTGTAAATTTTATAAATATTTAATTTAGCTTCAGTGCAGCAATTAGCACTTGAAAATAAAAAGTAAAAATGTACCTATTATATTAAAAAAAAAAATACCAACTTGGGATCTAAAAATAAGGTGCATATAAGGTGACTGGAACATAACCCGACACAGCAAATTACCATAAGAAGGAGGTAATTTGCTAACTATTGAATCTTACTTTCCCTAACTAAAGTTTTATTGTTTTGAAGATACATACATACATACATATAATCACGCCTCTTTCCCGTAGGGGTAGGCAGAGACCACTTTTTTCCATTTGCTACGATCCATACATACTTGTTTCGCTTCGTCCATTTTCATATACTTTTTTTTTTTCTTTCTATTCTTTTCTTTTTTTATTTTCTTTTTTTCTTTCTTTTTTATTTTCTTATATTTATTTTTTTTGAAGATAGTCCATTTTTATACTTTTTTAAGATTGACCTTAAAGCTATCGTAACTATTTTTTAACATCCTGGTGAGTTTTCCTTTTTTTTTGATAGCACGCACTTAAGGAATTGTAATTCCGAAATAGACCGTTGATTGAACATCAGTGCTTAATTATTTCTCTTCGCCCGTTAACCCACTTCACGCCCAAGCATAGCCAAGATGGAAGAACTTAACAATATGACCCGTGTGTGTGCCTACATATTTGAATGCCTGAATAAATGATTTTGAATTTTGATTTTTTTTGAATTCATTAATAACTATATAATATATAGCCGTCAATAGCGAAAATTTGTGAACATTTTTTATATTTTTTTTAATAGCCTATCATTTGCACAATCTCATGTTCTTACTACATACAAATTTTCATCAAGATCGGTCAAGCCGTTCTTGAGTTATAAGAGGACATACAGACAGACAGACAGACAAAAATATAAAAATCGTAGACAGACAGACAAAAATTTCAAAAATCGTAGAATTGTGTCAGTGAGTCATAAAACGAATATTTATCCCAAAATTTGTCAGAAAAATTGCATGTACAGACCGAGCTACAGGTTTTTTAGTACCTACCTAGTATAGATTATTAAAAAATAAAATTTATTTATTTGGAACAAAAACAAGGTAAGTACATTAAAATTAACAAGAGTGCGATAATAACCGCAGTAGTCATAGACTGGGTTGCAGTTCTTAACGCCCGAACCTCCAGTATTTTGAGGCGACAGTGCTCCAAATGTAACAATATTTATAAACTTATTTACTATTTAAAACTTAGTTTCTAATACTTATTCAAATATTAGTCAGTAAATAAATCCTACAGCAGTGATTCACATATTGGCAGTGAAGACGTTAAGAAACGCTAATTATAAAAAACACTGAATTTTTTATTAAAAAAAAAGTCCCCCGGTTTTTCAACCATAAATAATAAAATAATTTTTAAAATCGAAAGTACCGGCTGTTTCAGACCCCCTGGACCTTGGTGGTCTCCTAAAAAAGGGTCTGAAGCTGCTACGATACGCAGCGATAAATGCTAAATAATCTAATTTATAGTTCGGAATTGATCTGACCTGCCCCCCGACCGCCTAACTAATCGCTTTGACTACGCGTATAGTTTATGACGTCATATTGCTACTTCGCACCGCCTATGAAAGCAATATCAAAGGCTAAAGGCTATAGTTTTCGATATTGCTTTCATAGGCGGCACGAAACGACATAAATACGTCATAAACCACACACGAAGTCAAAGCGATCGGTTAGGCGGTCGGGCCCCTGCTGTGGTGCAACCTTCACTCGCGGATCCCACTCTGCCGGAGAAGGTGCCCAGGCACCTTGTGAAGAACCTCACGGAGTAGCAGTTGCACTGCCGACTCACGCGCTGGCCAGGGCTTTAACACAATTCACTAACACTATCTCACATCAACGAGGCGCGCGCCGCACAACGCCTACCGAGAGCGGAACTAGAGGGATTTTATGTCTCTGGGCTGCCGATCAGCCCTAGTACCGTCTAATTATAACCAAACTTGCCACCAATGGCTGAAATAAAACCGAATTCATTATTTTCCGAAGATCTTATAGCGAGCGATACCGACGTGACCCGAATAGACAATGACATTGACATTTTCTTATAATATCGTTTTCACCGATGGATAAGGAATTAAGCTCATTCAGCCTAAAGATTAAATCTTAGTGTTCGATGTCGAACACCGGCTTTAACGTTAAAAATCGGTTTTTCCCATTTCCGGTTTTTCTATTTTGCAAGCCCTACTTGTTTTAAATGAGATATCGCTTTCAATGAGATACTTGCCTGGTACTCTCTGCAGGCTTCTTCTTTCATGGGCTTGTAATGTGGTATATGGACCTGGGATGGCGGGTTTTTGACTCTGGCAAACTTCACCTTGGGAAAGTCTGGCTTCCGGTACCTGAGACAGCATACAATTGTATAGTTGACTGATTAGTCAAAAGAAGAACTTTTAAGCAACCTACAAAAACACAAATGTTGAAAAAATTTCCACGAGCCGGATTTGAACCTGCACCCTTCTGACATACCGGGTCAGGTGCTCTTCCAATTGACCTATCGTGGTTCTAACCAGCCCGCCGAATTTATTTAACACTATTTACTTTTTTACTTTGAAAGCCAAAGGCGCCCATTCAATGTCAACAACTACTGTCACATAATATTTTTACAAATACTAAAGATCAGTTAAGAAGTAGGCAAGCTAGTTAACGGTCGAGCTCGGGCGTCGGGAGATTAGGAAGAGATGAGGGAAAACTTTCAGACAAACTAGCAGCGGTTTAAAGTTAAACTGTATTTAAGTAAAGTACAAAGTAAACTTAGCGTATGGTCTTAACTATACAACTAATATGGTATTGGTAGAAGGAGCGTTGGTAGAATGAGCTCCAGTCGGCCCTTATTAGCCTTTTATACTGCCTTGTTACCAGGCAAGGAGTTGCTCTGCGTCACTTACCTACATTAGGTTTCTCGATTTCACGGTCGTAAAATACAATTTACTGGAAGACATTATTTTTATCACCGTGTGCGCAGTTCAACTGGGGTCATTTTTAAGCAACCGACAAAACGATTTTTTTCTAAAGAAGTTGTATGGGAATGGCGAACTATGACGTCACTATTTTGTTCCGTCAATTGAGCGTTTATTAATAATTTAAAAAAATAGGTTAATGTTTTATAGAACTGTTTGTGATTTCATTTATAGGGGAGGTGGGGACAAAACCGCCCCAATACAATCAGTTGATTAAAATATAGTGAAATTAAAGCATTTTAGTATTTTTCACGCCTTTAGTAACATTGCTATTAGTTCACACATTTGAATTAGTTTTTACGCACAAAAACATCATGAAAGGTATAACCACCTTTCATTTTCACCTTTCACCTCAAAATTGTGTAAATATAAGTAAACCCAGGTACTCGTTTTTAAAATTGACGTTCGCTGTGTCTGGTATTTTGAGGTTAGGTTACTAACAAACGATGTAAACAAAGCGCAAGTAAAGAGTTCACAGTTTATTAAATCACTCATCATGAAACTAGTAAATTGGAGTACTTATTACAGCATCATCATAAGAAACTTACCAAATTTAACGAAAATGCAAATAACTTCGCACAACCAACTACACTGAAACAACATGGCAAGAGAGCGTTCTTTTTTTTAAATTTGTTCATGACTATGGATTAGTCCTTCAGTCGAAAACTTAATTTATACGATTTTCAAAATTAAACGAAGAAATGAGAAGTGAGAAATGATATACCCCCCAACCCCTCGAGTATCTCAGTAAAGATGTGGGGATTTACTAAGTCCTTACGCGGCTTCTTGAGAGAATTTGAAAAGTGCCGTTGCACTGTTTTGTTTCATTTGCCAACACTCATGCACACTCACGAACACTTAACGGTTAATAATCCACCATTATTTCACATTAATATTCGACATAACACAAATTTTAGAAAAAAAAACAAAACCGCAGACATGACTCTTCACTTTCCCGCCAAGAAGCCTCCGAGAGCGTCCGTTGCAAATGTGTGACCAGGACGACAAAAATGTTGCCATTTCTAAAAAAAAACTTCGAAAGGGTAGAAAACGGTTCCACCTCCCATACGTTTAATGTTCTGGAATTGATTACTGTTTTTGGTAACTAACTACCCTATTGACTTTGTGAACAGACGCACACCCATCAACCTATCCAAAACTGTCACATTTCTTTAATACATTTTCAACCATAATTCTATACACATAAATCTCAAAGTCTATTGAGGACATTTGACAGCTTGTGGTAGTATGATGCGTGTACACTGTCCAGTGACATTATGTTTAACATACTCGCTGTCAACCAATTTTGAACTTATATGTCGAAGTTATAAAGCCATAGTTACCATACCAAGTCCCAGTGATCTAGGTAGAGCGGTGCGGGCATTAGAATTTTCATCCAACGTAGAATATCGCATCTGAAATGTACACAGTATACTGGTGTTTGGTAATAGGTGTATATTCCCGAAACATAGCCATGCAACCAAGTATAAAGGATACTGTGATGCAAAAATCATATTTACGTAGATTACTTTTCTTTATAAAACTCAAATTTATTTTATTAAAATTTTTTTGGTCGGTCGTGAATTTACCAAAATTTTTTTTTTACAAAGACCTAACCTGTCGACCTACAAGCTACGGCAAGAGCATCATTTACAAAAAAATCATCCATATAATAATTTGCAAGCATTTCACATGTATCGTAATAAAAAACTGCATGCAGCAATGCAAGAAGGAAGCGTGTTCCTTTCTCATTCACTCCTATTAATTCGTTAGCCGTCGCCCGCGAGTCGTGAATTATCGAACCGAGTTGAAATCTAGTCTAGCAGATTTTTAGCATTAGCTGCTATTAGCGCCGCGGCGGGCGTGCAGTGCGGTTTTGTGTTCACGATAGCAGCATAACGCGAACGCAGATGATTTCACGTGATGGATGATAAATAGCAATAATTAATTTTAGCAACTACGATCTATTTAATTGTTGCTAATGGACTATTAGCAATTAAATATGATTGCTAATGCTAATTATTCCAACACTAAGTGCTTCTGCTTAACATTAGGCAGAGCAGTCATTGCCCAACCTTGATTAAAAAAACCGGCCAAATGCGAGTAAAAAAGGCCAAAGCATTTTATTAATGGGGTATTTGACAGGTTTTAGAAAAATATGTCTAATGGTTCATTATAGCATAATATATTTGCGATTTGATTAATTCGTTATGAATTTCTTTATTTTTTTATGAAAATCGCCATTAAAATTCGAATTAATAAAATAGCCGCCAAAACGCTGAATGCAGGTCACGTGATGTCGTGACGTCACCTGCTTGTAAGCAAACTTTTAGCTGTCAAATTAAATGTACAAAACTTTAATTGACATTTACTGTAAACAAGCTGGTGACGTCACCCCAGATTCAGCGTCATCCCGTGCGTTTTTGATCACGTGGTCAATCATAAAAAATTTATCATGTTATTAATGATTTTTTAGTTTAAAAACATGTTTACTATTAAGTTAACAACAGTTTGATCAATATTTTCATTGTAGTCAAATACCCTATTACTTACTAGCTTAATTTACATAAAACGAGCCGCTGCAAATACCTCGTCCAATTCTGCCTTATACCCCATTTTGGACCGGTCCTTGACTTGAAGTAGGTACAATGTGTCAACGGCTTCCTTGGTGGTAGACCAATGCTGCGAGAGAACCTTACAAATTCTGTGCCGAACTCCCGACGCACATGCGATGTTATCCGCTGTAAATGTGGTTTATTTAAGAACTTTATTTTCTTATAAAGAATTACAATATTCACTTACTGAGAAAACGAAACGAAATTATTTTGTTCTATGTACATAAGGCGATAACGGTTTGAAAATTTAACTGGTTTCCGAGCCTAGTTTCACGTAGAGTGTTATCTAAAAACTATTTACTTGTATGTCATTGAAGTCGCGTATATTGATCTTCGGTAGGTTCGATGGGTCCTCGAGAAGCAGCAATCTCAAACCATTCACATGGTTTTCTAGTATGCAGTCCTAGAACAAAACAATTAGGATTAGGTTAGCAAGATATCCTTTGAAGGCAAAGTCAAAGTCAAAATGTTTGATTCAAATAAACTTAAAAATAAGCAGATAATTTTGAATTGTCCAATTTTTGATGTGTAACATCTTTTCGCTCGCTTTCTAATTTGTGGGAGTGATTTCGTGAAATGTGACGGAAGTAGGTGTAACAGTGTGACAGGAAGTCGGAGAAGCGCGCAAGCGCCACTTTGTAAATTTAAAATCGATATTATGAACAACGAGTAAGTAATGTTATATCAACATGGGCCAAAACTGCCTTATTAAATTACTTAATTTCTGGAACAAAAAAATAATCGATAGTACTTCCTTGTGAACGAAGCCTTAGTCAAATGAGAGAAAAAAAACTTCACACTTCACGAACGACTCCGACAGAATACGATAAACGACGAGTGGAGTATGACATCCGTATCCATATGACACTTGATTATTAAGAGCTCTAAACAACAAACGTCAGATAAACATTTGATATTATTAGATTACGTCATATTATAAAGGCGTGTTACCCTTGAGTTTTTTGACCTTGTGAATTACTTAAATAATTTAATATCTCGAAAATTAGGCTTTACCGTGGCTCGGTATTTGTATTACTTTTTTTTGTCCAAATAGGCACTAGAATCGTTGGTTTCAATCTGTCGGGATGCTCCTTCCCACCCTGTATATATCTTGGTAACCTCACCCTGTACTGCGGAAGTCCCACCACATTGCACATCCACTCAGCTACTTCCTCCTCGGTCCACGTGAAGGCTTCAGGGAAGGTGAGGGCATCTACCACCTTAGCTGCTAGCTCGTATAACGTCAGAGGCGATTTAAGGCATGGGTTCAATTTCCTGACGCAGAAAAAAAGCATTAAGTATTAGTATAATTCTGTCTTTACTGTGCGTTCGGTAGAATTCATGTCGACTGTGTATTGTACTGGAATCGGTAGAAACCACGTCGACAGTGTATTGTACTGGAATCGGTAGAAACCACGCCGACAGTGTATTGTACTGGAATCGGTAGAATCCACGCCGACAGTGTTATTGTACTGGAATTGGTAGAATCCACGCCGACAGTGTATTTTA
Source organism: Eudonia lacustrata (assembly GCA_947562085.1). Taxonomy (NCBI): domain Eukaryota; kingdom Metazoa; phylum Arthropoda; class Insecta; order Lepidoptera; family Crambidae; genus Eudonia; species Eudonia lacustrata. The sequence continues at coordinate 12,641,144 of OX387333.1, forward strand.
CTGGAATCGGTAGAAACCACGTCGACAGTGTATTGTACTGGAATTAGTAGATTCAACGTCGAATCGGTAGAAAAAACGCCGACAGTGTATTGTACTGGAATCGATAGAAAGCACGCCGACAGTGTATTGTACTGGAATTTGTGGAAACCATGCCGACAGTGTATTGTACTGGAATCGGTAGAAACCACGTCGACAGTGTACTGTACTGAAATCGGTAGGTAGCATAAAAGCCTGGAAAACTACTGCAGCAAAATTTTATTTACACATTTCTTCCGATATACAGAAGTTTCTGGAAATATCTACTGCTGGAAGAAAGCTAGTCACAGAATGTACTGGTGGACGGGACGAAAGCACTCACGCCTGCTCATTATACTACCACAGACCGAATCGAACCTGGGTCTTCCGCGTTGTGTTATCAAACTTGTAGTATTTCATCTGCAAAGGTGAATCTGCATAGCCATCGGTTGCAATTACCGTTGGATAGATGGCGCGCTGTGCCGCTATTAGCACTCGAAAATGAAAAAAACAGTGACAAAATTCAGCGCTTACGTCTACCTTCCTAGCATAGCGGTCAGTGCAGCCGCCCGGTTTGCGGAAGACCCAGGTTCGATTCCTGGCTGGGTCGGGTAGGCGTTTAATTTTTTCACTGTATTTTATAAATTTTATAAATATTTAATATTGAAATGAAACAACTTTCGCGTTTATTTTGCACATTACTTATTTAATGTTTATCCTGACGTTTCGAACCCTTTGCAGGGTCCGTGGTCACAGGGAGACTGAGGTGTTGGTCATCTCATAATTAGTTGGTAGCTTGTATACCCTCATTTAAATTTAATCAGGTGCGTTCCGTTTTACGCAGAAAGAGCTTACAGTATCTTTTGGTCTGGCAGTATGGTGTCGGGGCTGGGATTTAATATTTTGTATGATGGGATCCCAGGCTGGTGGTAGATTCCAACCATCTTCTCTATTAAAATTAGGATGTTTTTTAATTTCAATAGCCTCGCGTATCATCCTGGGGATGAATCGTTGTTCTTTAACGAGTATTTGTGGTTTATCAAATCTGATGTAATGGTTGGGCCCCTCTAGGGAATGTTCGCATACTGCAGACTTATTTTCGCGCCTATGCTTGACGTCGGCTATATGTTCTTTAACACGGGTTCCTATACTTCTCTTTGTTTGCCCGATGTAAGAGAGCCCACAGTCGCAGTCCAGTTTGTACACGCCTGCATCTTGAAGGGGTATGTTGCACTTGACAGGTCGTAAAAATTGGTTGATCTTCTTCGGCGGCTTGAAGTAAGTGTTGATTGAAGCTCGCTTTAAGATATGTCCAATCTTGTCAGTGACACCTTTCATATATGGAAGTACAGCAGGTTGGCGCTCGACTGTGGTTGGTTTATTGCGTTTTCTGTGACAAAGCCGTGGTACTTTCAGTTTATTATCCTGTAGTACGTGCTTGACATGCTGAAGCTCAGCAGCCAGGTGTTGGGTGTCACAGATGCCGCGTGCTCTCTGAAACAAAGATTTCCCTACAGTAACCAACTGTCTAGGATGGTGGTGAGAATCACCATTGAGATACCTATCTGTATGGGTTACTTTACGATACACAGTGTGACTCAAACTATGATCCGGATTCCTGATAATTAAAATATCCAAGAAAGCTAGCTTACTATCTGCCTCTAACTCCATTGTAAATTGTATTTTTGGATGTATGGAGTTAAGATGATCTAGAAAAGCAGATCTGCTTTTCTAGATCATCTTAACTCCAAAGTAACCCATACAGATAGGTATCTCAATGGTGATTCTCACCACCATCCTAGACAGTTGGCTACTGTAGGGAAATCTTTGTTTCAGAGAGCACGCGGCATCTGTGACACCCAACACCTGGCTGCTGAGCTTCAGCATGTCAAGCACGTACTACAGGATAATAAACTGAAAGTACCACGGATTTGTCACAGAAAACGCAATAAACCAACCACAGTCGAGCGCCAACCTGCTGTACTTCCATATATGAAAGGTGTCACTGACAAGATTGGACATATCTTAAAGCGAGCTTCAATCAACACTTACTTCAAGCCGCCGAAGAAGATCAACCAATTTTTACGACCTGTCAAGTGCAACATACCCCTTCAAGATGCAGGCGTGTACAAACTGGACTGCGACTGTGGGCTCTCTTACATCGGGCAAACAAAGAGAAGTATAGGAACCCGTGTTAAAGAACATATAGCCGACGTCAAGCATAGGCGCGAAAATAAGTCTGCAGTATGCGAACATTCCCTAGAGGGGCCCAACCATTACATCAGATTTGATAAACCACAAATACTCGCTAGAGAACAACGATTCATCCCTAGGATGATACGCGAGGCTATTGAAATTAAAAAACATCCTAATTTTAATAGAGAAGATGGTTGGAATCTACCACCAGCCTGGGATCCCATCATACAAAATATTAAATCCCAGCCCCGACACCATACTGCCAGACCAAAAGATACTGTAAGCTCTTTCTGCGTAAAACGGAACGCACCTGATTAAATTTAAATGAGGGTATACAAGCTACCAACTAATTATGAGATGACCAACACCTCAGTCTCCCTGTGACCACGGACCCTGCAAAGGGTTCGAAACGTCAGGATAAACATTAAATAAGTAATGTGCAAAATAAACGCGAGTAGATCCGTAAAAGTTGTTTCATTTCAATGTGTAGTGTTCGCGTAAACTTTAGAAAACAATAAATATTTAATAATTATGTCTTTGTAACAACACATACAAGATCGGTGTATCCGATCTAGATCTTTGGATCTTTCACTAAACGGTCGACGTTTAGTCTCGCTTCTGCACGCTAACGACAAAGCGCGTCCCAATATACCTCCGTATCGTTATACATACAACACGTCCTATTACAACCCGATAGTAAGAATGTGTCTGTCTTATCCTCACGTATGGTTAAAGAGTTTGTAAACGCATTCCTAATCGCGTGTAGATCTGATAAAGATAAGACACAGCAACCTCCCTCCAACATCTACATAGTTTATATTGTAGAAATAGCCTTGTAAGGTTTAGATAATAAGTCAGTCACAATGCATATGTGATTTCTTTATGGGTCTTTATGTGATGTTATATAAGGTCTAACAATATCAATAAGCGAACGTTTAAGGGGAGCATCTATATATCACACTGAACATGCTCACCAAATTTGGTCCAAAACTACAAGCTCGTTACCGAGGTAATCAACAAAACATTATCATAATTGGACCTAGTTATGCAGAAAGCAGCCAAGTGGTACTTTTTCGAAAATGAGGTTATAAACGCAGCCATACTAAATTTGACATTACGGATTTTTTGCAAAAACAGCCATGTCGATATCTCTTCTTAGGGCTGAGATATGAGCCGTCAAATGCAACCATTCAACAAATATTATTTTGTAAAAAACAGTCATCATGGTGTAAAATGCAGCCAATATTGACACAAACTGCCTAACCTATATTGCAGAAGTCAGCCTTCTTATATGGCTGGTTTGTACAAATTTCAAAATGTTAGGATATCGGGTTCGAATTACGTAAAAGACAGCCAGTCTACGATGGCTGTTTTCTGTAAATTGTTTATTTATTACAAGTACATACTTGGCTTTTTTCAACACCATTCAGTCTGTTTTTAGCAAATAAAACAAAAATAAAGTATACTTAATACAATAGGTACTAGGAACCGTTGAAGATTTTATGTTGCCGGCGGAAATTGACAGTGAGTCTGAAAATTTGGTATTAGCGGGACTTTTGGAACAGCCTTGTCGTGAGAACATAACATCAGAACTAAATCAAACCGCACTAGGCTACAACAATGATGATAGTCTCATAGATGTAAATACGTTTGACGATTATTCCGCCACAGATGGTGGATTGGATAACGTTCCATCAAGCAAAGAGTCTGACGCTACATATTTTAGTAAGGATGAGTGGGATTTAATTCCAACTATCTCCGAGGTATGCTACAGAGGGCAGCAGGAACTTGAAGATTCTACTATAGAAATTAATAGTGACGCCCGTGAATCACCGTGCTTACTTGTGGAGCAAGTTAATGAACCCGATGAATTAATGGTAGATCAAGAACAATCTTTTTATTCAGGGAGACCATTAAGTGGTAGAAAACGAATGTAGTGTGTGACTCACCTTACTCTAGTATGACACCTGAATTGCACTATTAGCCTGACATGTTTTCAGTAATAAATCATACGTCAAAGACTACACTTGTTAAATTAGCTCTCCCAGTCGTCCCATCAGTGCATGGCGACCCTGCCAGTGCTGCCTTACGGCAGCGCTGCGCTTGTTGGTTTGTTTAGTGAGCCACAGTAATGAAAATAGTTTATTGAAGGACAATTTAAAAGTGAAAAATGGACTAATTCCAAGTTACAAGTGAAATTGACACTACATAGTGATAAATAATAGTTGATTCTAAATTGATAATAATTAAATAATATAATTATAAATTTTATATTAAAAATTAAAGTGGAAATCTAAATCAATAAGAGAAGATGAACTAAAATCCTGTTTTAAAAATATGTATTTACTTAAAATATATCATCATTATTAATACAACAATATGCAAAAACACTCAAATAAAACAAAAGTAAAAATAAGTAGTGTCCCGAATAAAATGATAAAGATGAATAAAGACGAATATGATACAAAATAAAAAGAATCCTGCTGCTGTCGAGACATGATGATGAGATGTTGGTGCCGAGATTAAAAAGCTGGGCGCTGGGAGAAGCACGAGTCTGATGTGGACGCAGCCGGGTGATATAAGGCCAGTTTTAATGAAAAAAAAAAATATTCAGAATAATTTTGAAGTTTAAAATCATTGGTATTGAATTCAGCTCTTAAAACATCAAGTAACTTTTATAAATAAGTTTTTTAAAGTAGTAGCATTTTAGTTTTTATGTTGGCATATTATTTCAAGTTATAAGGAACATATTTAGTAGTGTTTTACTTTCAAATGGTAAATCTTCTGCATGTTTTAAATAAGAATATAAATAATTACATTTGATGTTAACGATGACCTGTCGTGAAGGTTCATATATTCATTTTTTTAAAAGTAGAAACATTTTATATTTGGTGTCGAAATATTATATAAAGTCATATGAAGATTTTTTTTGTTGTGTTTAAAATGTTAAATATATTTGTACAATTCTAAATGCTTAGATGGTAATAATGTTTAAAAAGATATAGTATAGCCATACAATTTGTGACGATACATTTAGTTATAATGATGGCCTATCGTAATTGATTCATATAAGAAATTAATTTTAAATACCTTCTAGTTTAATTGTAAATTTCAAGTTTTTTTTTTTTTTAAAGAGCACTAATAAATGTATACAATAGATAAATAAGAAACTTTTACCTTGAACAGTTGTTGACGATTCAATGCATACCTATACCACAGCATTACCATCCTATACGTGATTTTTTGAATAATGGTGGCACTTTGAAAAGATAAGAAGTAGTATTTGTTTTGTTCGCTTCATAGAAGTAGTAAAATCTCGGTTAAATCCAATACCTATATAACCAAATAATATTAAATTATACATATATTTTTTGTAATCTTTCATTTTTTATGAATTTGAATGAAATCAGAAGTTTATACCTGCTATTTTTTGGAACTGATATAGTTTTTAAATTCCCCATGACACATTATTTTGATTCTTTTTTATTTTTTTTAGATGTCAAATTTAGAAAACTTACAAACATGAACAAAAGTAGAGAAAGAAATAAGAAGTTTCCTTTGGGTTTAATATTTTATAATCGTAAGCAATAATAATAATAAAATGGTTTTGTCTTTAAAACAGTTAGTTCCACACTCTTACATTAAATAATGACATTATATAGTATTAATTTATTTTTTATTTAACTTTTGGCAATAACATTTAATATTTTGAAAAGTAAATTACTGTTTGAAAATCGATCCTTAACTAAGAAGCATAGGTAACACGTATATAGTACGTAATGTATTCTATAAAAAAGATTTATGTTTAGTTGAAACTTATAAAAGTAAAATATTTGTTAAGAAGTTAATAATGTTAATTGAGAAATTGGTTATTTTGAAGAGTTAGGTAGGTATTTATTTGTATTCTAAATTATTCGATTCTTAAACATGAGTAATAATTGTTTCTAATTAGGTCGTCACAAAGACCACACAAACGTCGCAAGTTGGTGTTGTATACAGTCAAGTCAGCGTAACATGGTCGAATTTGATACGTTGCTTAACATAGGCAGCGTATGTCGCAGAGCGAAGCAATAACATGTTGTTCTAGATCAGGGATGCACAGACTACGGCCCGCGGGCCGCATGCGGCCCGCCGGTCGAATACTGGTGGCCCGCCGACAGCAAAAATAATACTCTCGTACATTCGAAAATATTGAGTTCTATTCCAGAATAAAACCAATAACAAATGTTCGAAAAGTAATTTGAATCTCGCGCGCGCGCTCTATCAATCTTATCGGTGCGCCGTGCATGCGTCGGTAACAGCGGTCGGTAATGTTCGTGCTGATCTCGGTTAAATTCGTTTTCTTGAGGAAGCGCGCCGCGTTATTATTATACTGTTCGAGCGAGCGAGATAGCAATAGTCCCAAATTCCCGATAGCTCGCGTAGGTAGATACACGAAGCTTCCAGAGTCGGTTTCGAGATTTCTCCAGACAGTTTTCGACTCTATGCGCGTGGTATAAAAGCCACGCTAACCGCAGCGACCGACAGTTCGGTTTTAATTTGAGTAAAGTGTCGTTAGTTCTAGTGTAGATTTTAACTCGACTAGCCGGTGTCATAATTATAATATATTTTGATCCACATTCAACGTAGATTTCCCGTCAAGTGCCGTGTATAATTGTGTTGTGAAATCGTAAGTAAAACTGTTATTAATTTTATCTACATATTTTATCAATTATTTTTGGTAATTAATTAGGAACTGTAATTGGTTTTAGGTGCTGTGGTAATCCTAGTCAGGATTAAAACGCAACATGGACATGCCAGGAACTAGTAAAAAACGTAAGGTTAAAGATGAAAATCGGCAGTTTCAAGAAATTTGGACTGAGAAATACTTTTTTGTATGGTCGCATAACAAAGTCGTTTGTTTAATTTGCAAGAATTCTGTTGCGATTGCAAAGGAATATAATGTAAAAAGGCACTATGAAACGCAGCATCCTACTTTTACGAAGTTTACAGGCGAATTAAGAAAGCAAAAAGTTTTGTCTTTAAAACGGGAGCTTATTGGTCAACAAGCTATGTTTACAAAACCCATTCAAGATACAGAAACAGCTACAGAAGTTAGTTATGAAATTTCTCGAATGATAGCAAAGCGGAGTCGCCCCTTCAATGATGGGGATTTTGTAAAAGAATGCATAGAAATTGCCGCTAAGAAAATGTGTCCAGAAGCAGCAAAAAAGTTTGAGAAAATTCAACTGAATCGTATGACCATCCAAAGACGAATTATGTCTTTGTCAGATAATATTGCGGAACAATTAAATGAAAAAACTAAGATAATTGATTTTTTTTCATTAGCACTCGACGAATCCACTGATATTAGTTCCACAGCTCAACTTCTTATATTCATACGAGGTGTTACTCAAGATTTTGAAGTCTTCGAAGAGTTATTAGGAATGTGTTCATTGAAAGGTCAAACCAGAGGAGTTGATATACTCAATGTACTTTTGGACGAGTGTTCAAAAACTGATTTGGACTTATCGAAATTATCGGGAGTTTCGACTGACGGTGCTCCTTCGATGATTGGTGTCAATTCTGGGCTAGTTACTTTGTTGAAAAAGCATTTGCAAGAAAAAAACTTAAACGCTGAAGATCTCATGCAGTTTCACTGCATTATACACCAAGAAGCCCTCTGTTCTAAAAATATTGAATTTGAAAATGTCATGAAAGTGGTAGTTTCGACTGTGAATTTCATAAAATCACGAGGACTCAATCACAGGCAATTCAAACAATTCCTTGATGACATTGAATGCGAACATGGAGATTTACTGTATTATACAGAAGTAAGGTGGCTAAGTCGTGGATTGACACTGGAACGATTTTTAAATTTAATAGAAGAAATTGATATTTTTCTGGCGGAAAAGCAAAGGGACGTCCCGGAACTTAAAAGTCCTGATTGGTTGTGTGATTTGGCTTTTTTAGTTGACATTACAAATCATTTGAATGTCTTGAACACACGGCTTCAAGGCAAAAATCAACTGATATCCCAGCTCTACGCACATGTATCATCCTTTCAATGCAAGCTGACACTTTTCAGATCGCAATTGAATTCTGGAAATTACAATCATTTTCCGAATTATAAGAAAATGGCTGAAAAATTCAAAAAAACTGCTATTAATTTCAGTTATGTAAAAAAGCTAGATATTTTGATTCAATCTTTTCAAGACAGATTTTCGGAGTTTAAAACAGTGAAACCTCTGTTGGACATATTTAGCAATCCTTTCACGATTTCAGTTGAAAATGCGCCAGAGTTAATGCAGTTAGAAATTATCGACATTCAGAACGACCAAGATTTACGCAACAAATTCAACGAAGGAGACTTGCTGAACTTTTACCGCTGCATTGATAAAAATACGTACAAAGAGTTGCGCATAAACGCTCTGAAATGTGCAAGCTTATTTGGTTCTACCTATATATGTGAACAAACCTTTTCAATCCTAAATAATAATAAAACAAAAAATCGAAACCGCCTTGCAAATGAAAGTTTGGAAGCAGTTTTACGTGTTGCTACAAGTAAATTTGAGCCAAATATAAAAAAGATTGTAAGCACTATGCAGTGCCAATTTGAATACATTATTATCAATTTTTCATTGTCTTTAATTACCTATACTTCTGGTGGCCCACCATCAGTTCATAATTTGCCCGAGTGGCCCCTAGTCTTAATAAGTCTGTGCATCCATGTTCTAGATAAACAGTTAGGTATTCGATGCTTCATTTTATTGATTGGAAAGCATAAGTTTAAGAAAATTTAAGCAGAAGATTAGATATAAAAATTAACTGACATAAAGCTTTGTTAAAGTAAAAATTATAGTAGAAACGTGTTATCAGTTTATTTATATTAAAAACATAGTAAAACATAACTTTTGAATAAAAGAGATTTATTTTACAAAATAAATGATAAATAGATTTGTTTCGGTACCTATTAGATGAATAAAAATTAAAAGTGCATAAAATAATGTACAAAATCGTGCAAGCCCATATTGGAATCACGTTTGGCAAAGTAAAAAATAATTGTATTAGTTAGGTAAAGCAGTTTTAGGTAGGAATGAGATTTTATGGTATACACACAATGCAAATTTTGATTTTGTAATCGAATATATTAAATATTTTGGGAAAATTTTAAAGGCGACCTTCTGCTAACAGTTTAATATTGGTTATGTAAAAAATAAATAAATAGGAAAGTTAACAGTAGCTTTGTATTAAAAATCTTTTAATCACTCGGGATGATCTACTCATTTCAATTAGGTTATTAGGTACATTGCAATGATTAGCAAACTTTTCATAGGTGCGAGTTTTAAAGGGTAATCATTAAGTACACAGGAAGGTTAAGTCTGGTATATTTTTAAATAGATTGAAAGTAATTGTGTAATGATAAACGATAAAGTAAAGCGTTACTAGACGATATTTTAAAAGTAATAATTTATATGTATTTGATATAGAAAAAGAATTGTAATATTATAAAACAGAATCAATACTTTGAATAGCATGATAAGTATTTGAATTAAAAGAAATCATGTTATGATTTAGAATACTAAAATAATTAGCTTTGGCATTCCTATACGTATGAGATAATAGGTAACTAACCATATGCAAGAAATATGTTATCGAAATGATTTGTAAACAATGTCACCGAGTTGAGCCCGATTGTTATGAGTTTTAAGCAAAGACGAATAAGTAGTGTAACTAAACCGGACTATAAAAAAAAATAAGTTATCAAAGAATTAAACGTAAACGAAAATAGATGTAAAGAGATAAAGAAGCGTATTTAAAGAAATAAAATGTCTCAATGAGTTAAGAGAACAAAAAGAATAGTATAAAGATAGGAAGTAAAGTTTATGTAGGAAATCTGTATTAAAAATCTTTTTGTTACAATATGTTGACAATTAGGTACGGATATGAAAGCTTCTGGACTCGTAATGGTGGTTAGATATAAATGATGTATGAATGATAGATGAATATTAGAAGTTTCTGAATAATTAGGTTTTGAGCATGACGTGCAATTGGACTGATCACCCAAGAGCAAAGAAAAATCTTATCAACCTAATTTTTCTTATTTTGGTTTGCATGTTATGTGAATGATTATGAAATAAATATAAATAATTTAAGTAAGAGGTAAAGTATTCGGTACACATGAAAAGGTACATAGGGATCAGGTCCTTCAGGCGTATCTAGATGTGAACGAGATTCCTTTTAGAATACTGTTGGAGACCAAAAGATGTCTTAATTCATGACCCTATTAAAATGGTACATGGAGGGTCAGATCCTTCCATTCGATCATGGTGTAAACGAGGTTTCTCTGTGAGATAAGTTGGAGTCCAAAAGAGGCTTAAACCATGACCCCCAATAATTAGGTTGTGCGCACAACCCATACAGGCACTAAGATGCACTGTTATGAAATAAATATATTATAAAAATAAAAATGAAAGTCGACTTTATATAAATGTACCAATAAAATAAAATAAAATAAATAAAAGGGACCGGCCGGCCCAGATAATAATGAAAGTACCTAATGTGTTATAATTATGAAAAGGTGTACCGATACATCAAGTGATGACTAAAAGTCTAAGTAGTACCTATATAAATATTAAATAAAATATGAGAAAGTGGAATAAATAAATACGTGTGCACACGGTAATATAATGATATGATATAATGACAATGTGTAAAAACATGATATACATATACTCGTAACAAAACGAATTATTAATGACAATGACGAAAATGAGAGTTGAATAGAAATAATTAGAAATAAGTATTGTAAAATAATAAGTGGCGCTTAGTTTTCACGAATTTTGAAATGGCAATTTAGAAGAAAAGTCAATTGCTAAACATAATTAAGCTTTAAGCTGTGTTATCAATTTATTAAAGCATAGTAAAGTAAGAATTTTATAAAGTGCTTTGATAGTAAACATCGTCGACAACTGGATTAAAAGTAAATAAATCTGTAATTTGTTTTAAAGAAAACTAGTTATTAGATATTAACTTTATTTGTGAAATTAAGTTTAGTTTTTCAAAGGTAAAAGACATAGTAAAAAAAATATTATTATTATTATAATATACATGTATTGTTTGTATCTTGTGTTTAAGAAACATATTTTATACTATACAAATATAAAAAGGTTAGTTATAGGTATTCAAACATTGGTTTATTTTAAGTTAGCATAAATAAGTAATAGGTATTATAAGAATAAATTTTAATCATTATGTTATAAATTTTGCTGTTTTGTATTAATTTTATAAAAGTAAAGTGCATAGGTACTTTACCTTACAACAATATCATGAATTGTGTAATTTCAGCTTTCTATTATTATAACATTTAAGTAGTATAGTTTTTTTTTTTAAATTTTGTATCAGAAACTTGAAATTAAAATTTAAATAAAGAAGTTGTAAAGAAAAGAAGAATATGATTAAAGATTCCGAATATGTTTGTTAAAATATAGATAAGTATAATTTAATTAAAGGTTAATTTTCAATTTAGACTTTGTTAAACTTAATAATAGTAAATAATAATTTAGTTAAAGGTAAATATTTTAGAACTTTCCGAATTTATAGTCAATGTAAAGAGAGAAAAAAACATGATTGCATATTCATTAAAACTTTAATTTGGTAACCATTTAATTTATCTTTCACTCAAATTGTAACTTAAAACGAAAAAAGTTTTGTTTAGTCTGTTTCTAAATATGTAAAAAAACTGTATTCACATTTTTTTTTCAAAAAAAAACGGGGGAGGTGTAGTGTGTGACTCACCTTACTCTAGTATGACACCTGAATTGCACTATTAGCCTGACATGTTTTCAGTAATAAATCATACGTCAAAGACTACACTTGTTAAATTAGCTCTCCCAGTCGTCCCATCAGTGCACGAAAATGTCCTCAAAGTAGATCAGAACGAAAACAGGCACGGAATAGTAATAAAGAATCCTATGACCATAGATATAGATATAAACCACCAAGAGACTTCGTAGATTTTACTTGCAAATGCAAAAATAAGCAGTTTTTTCGAAAATATGGAATAGAAACTCATAATGTTCGTCGAGACATGTTCTGCAAAACTCTTAATATATGCTCAACTAGAATCTCAACACCTATGAACAAAATTCATTCGAGGAAACCATTGCTAGACCAAAGAGGTTCAAAAACGGGTGGAGAAAAATAGGGTACCTGATGTATGTAAACAAGAAATAAAAGAATTTATTAATTCACTCCCCTTGAGGAGCTCGATGGCGCAGTGGTTAACGCGCCTGGTCTGCGAGTGCTGAGGTTAAGCAACATTCGCAAAGGCCGGTCATCGGATGGGTGACCAAAAATGTATCATCTCGAGCTCCTCCGTGCTTCGGAAGGCACGTAAAGCTGTTGGTCCCGGCTGTATTAGCAGTCGTTAACAACCACCAATCCGCACTGGGCCCGCGTGGTGGTTTAAGGCCCGTTCTCCCTATCCATCCATAGGGAACGCTCGTGCCCCAGCAGCGGGGACATAAAAATGAGCTAATGATGATGATGACTCCCACTGTACACGTCTTATTATAGCAGCATAGCATAGCATTTTATATATTTTTTAAACCTGGAATTATTTTCTCTGCAGTTTATGGATGAATAATAATATTCTTAAAGCAAAACTGACCCCGAACGCTGTGAGTTATAGTTTCTTCAAAATACTTAGCAAAGATACATGCAATCTCTGTGATAAATTCCGAATCGAACTACTAAATGCGGGAAGAAGCGGTGAGGACGTCAACTCTATAAAAGAAACACGCAACAGTCATCTTCACCAGGCCGAAAGAGCAAGATTTCAATTAAAAATAGATATGGATGTAGCCAAAAATCAAGAAGACATCGAATGTCTAACGTTTGATATGCAAAAGACACTGCCATTACCCCGGATTCAGACAAATATATTTTTTCACAAAAGACGGGTCTGGCTCTACAACTTGGGTGTCTACAGTGCTAAAAACAACCAAAGCTACTGTTATACATGGATCGAGGGTCAGGCTGGACGTGGCGCACAGGAAGTAGGATCTTCTCTCTTCTGAAACACATAGATAAAAACGTCCCTGACACAATAAAATATTTAATTCTTTGGTCGGATTCAGGCGGCGGTCAAAACAGGAATATTAAAATTACTCTCATGATGAAAGCAGTGCTCGAGATAAACCAAACCTACAATCTATTACTTTTAAGTATTTGATGCCAGGCCACAGTTTCTTACCCAACGATAAGGACTTCGGTGATATTGAGAGAGCCTTGAAGCACAATCAAAGGATTTATACACCTGACGACTACATTTAAATTATGGCTATGTGCAAAAAGAAAAATCCTTTAATAACTTGCCAAATGCAAAGTGATAATTTTTACTCCATTGAGACTAGAAAGGAAAACTACAAGTAATAATAACAAAGTTAATTGGCTGAAAACTAGAGAATTAAAAGTAACAAAAACAGACCAATATCATATTTATATGAAGTCTAACTTAGATCAAGCAGATTACGACTGTTTGGATATTACTCGCAAAACGTCTAAAAGACGTCAAGACTGTAACAATCCAGAAGAAGGTGTTTTTAAGAGTCAGTTATCTAAATTATGGCCTAATGGAAAAACTATCGCAGACCCCAAACTACGTGATATTATAATGCATCTAATACCAGAGGATGCTCGACACTTTTATGACAATTTGACGAGTAGAGCTGAAATAATTGAAGATGACATTGACGGGTTTAACACTGAGTTAGATTTTAATTTGGAAGATGAACAATGAGTGCGAAAAATTTGTATTGTGCTGATTACATTTAGAAACGTTTTTTTTAATAAAGACTTCTAATGCGATTTCCAAGTTTTCTGACAAATCACAAATATTATTTTACATAAAATCATATAAGTACTCGTATGTAGTTAATATTAAAGAACAAAACAATAATATAACATTTTGATTATATGTAATCGTATGTAACGTAACGTTTTGGCTGGCTATAATATTTTCTTGTCTGTTTTTTATATACTGTTTTCCGTTTTGAATTATTGCAGAACACAGCCACCTTATGTGGCTGGTTTATTCTTTATTCTGATTTCTATGAAATAAGCTATTTTGTATAAAACAGCCACGTCAAAAACCGCAAAAATTGGTATTATTAGAAACGATTCGAAATATTGGATAGGATATAAAAAAATGCTATACTTTTACCAATAATTCTCAAATATAAAATAAACAGAAAATTAATAAATAACTGAAGTGCAACCATCGACACAAAAATGCTTATTACTCTGTTTGTACTTTTTCTCTCATGGCTGCCTTCTGCATAACTAGGTCCAATTTACCAAAAAATACACCCTTTCCAAACTCGTACAGCTGCACACAAAGATAGCCGAACATGCCAATTGTGTGCGTGTATCTGTACACTATCCTTTTTTTGACGTTTGCGTGCGTGTTAGTAAAGATACAGCATGTTTCATGAAGTGCATTATTTTAATTGATTTAGTTTGTTAGAAAATATAACTTTGAATAATCACTATAAAACTGGAGCCCATTTTTTGTCATTATATTCAGAATGATGTATAGATACCGCCCTTAAACGTTCGTTTATTGATTTTGTTAGACCCTATAATAGGGTCTAACAAAATCACCCTATAATAGGGTCTAACAATATCAATAAGCGAACGTTTAAGGGGAGCATCTATATATCACACTGAACATGCTCACCAAATTTGGTTCAAAACTACAGGCTCGTTACCGAGATAATCAACAAAACATTATCATAATTTACCAAAAAATACACCTTTCCAAACTCGTACAGCTGTACTACATGCACACAAAGATAACCGTTGTGTTGTGTATCTGTACACTACCTTTTTATCGACGCCTGCGTGCCTTTTTAGTAAAGATACAGCATGTTTCATGATGTGCATTATTTTCATTGATTTAGTTTGTTAGAAAACATAACTTTGTCACTATAAAACTGGAGCCCATTTTTTGTCATTGTATTCAAAATGATGTATAGATACCGCCCTTAAACGTTCGCTTATTGATTTTGTTAGACCCTGTATATGTAAATATACAACATCACATAAAGAGCAGTCGTTATTTACCATCGCCATGGAACACTCCATCATCACAACCTCCCATACGTCGACCACTGGAACATGTCGACTTCACAACGAGTTATCCATTAGTAATCCTACTTTGGATATTTTTGAACCGAAACCTTACCTTTTTAAACGGATGACAAAACAGCTTTTGGATAGCTGAAATAGTGTGGTTATATGGCTTTTCAGTTCGTTCGTATTAATTTATACTTATTTTATATATTGTAATTTACTTTAACCTATAAATCAGAAATGATGTGTCAACATTAGTAGGATACAGTCTTGCACTAAACTAAATCTATATAATACCTTTGAACGAGCAATGCTTGTATATATATATGTATATAAATAATCTGAATCTCGGAAACGGCTCCAACGGTTTCATGAAATTTAGTATGCAAGGGGTTTCGTGGGCAAATAATACGATCTTGCTAGATTTCATTTTTAGAAAATTACCGGTCATCCAGGTACTATAGATACGACGATATTGACGACCTCCTTTGGTCGAGTGGTTCGTACACCGGTTTTCATGGTGTCGCCATCTCTGAGGTCCCGGGTTCGATCCCCGGTCGGGTCAATTTAGAAATGATTGTTTTTCTAAATTGTCTCGGGTTTGGGTGTTTTCTATGTATAATAAGTATATTATTTAAGTATTTTATAAGTATGTTGATCCGTTGTCTAGTAACCATTTAACGAGTTTCATAACGAAGCTTCTCTTGGGCTAGATAATTGGTGTGAGTTTAGGAAAGTTTACTAAGTTTATTAGTTAATTATTATAGATAATGTTACCGTGACTAAATGTTACAATTTGTTTGTATTTCAATGATTGTTATCTGTTTTGTTGTCCAGATAAATAAATAAATGAACACACATACTTGGGCTTTCTGTAAGGATCCTCTTTCGGGAAGCAAGTGCATTGCGCACAGGTTATCTTATCAGCGGTGATGTAGATGATCAGCCGGCCGGGTATGATGATGGAAGGCGCCCGGCGTGGTATCACTATTTTCTTCGCGCGTCTTCTGGGTGGTGGTGCTTCAGACTTCTTGCGCTTCTGTTGGGGGGAGGGAAGGAGAAAGTTTTTTATGAATCTGTCAACATCATCAGCTAATTTTCATGTCCCACCTGCTGGAGCACGAGCCTTCCCTATGGATGGAATAGGGAGAACGGGCCATAAACCACCACGCGGGCCCAGTGCCGATTGGTGGTTGTTAACGACTGCTAATGCAACCGGGACCAACGTCTTCACGTGCCTTTCGAAGCACAGAGGCTCTCGAGATGATAAATTTTTGGTCACCCATCCGATGACCGGCTTTTGCAAAAGTTGCTTAACTTCAGCAATCGTACAAATGCGTAATGTATTCTCTACTAACCACAGCGACTTCTTGATCTTCGTGATCTTCGTCCATTTAAAAAAGTAACGGTTTTGTACAACGAATAAAATTAAACGTCATTTAGAAATGACAGTTTGCTTTCATTCGATTTGACATTTTGATTGGTTTAGACCAAGGAGTAGGAACAAACAGCCTACTCGATCTTTAAAAGAAATCCAATTTTCACTGTAGCAAGACTGTAGCTGTTGTTTTTTTTAAATAATTTATTCAAATCAATATATTTTACATAATCTATATTATATATTATAATATTATAAAGCTGAAGAGTTTGTTTGTTTGAACGCGCTAATCTCAGGAACTACTGGTTCGAATTGAAAAATTCTTTTTGTGTTGGATAGTCCATTTATCGAGGAAGGCTTTAGGCTATATAACATCACGCTGCGACCAATAGGAGCGAAGCATCAGTAAAAAATGTTGCAAAAACGGGAACAAGAGCCTAAAAAATTAAAAGTGCTGCCGAAAGTCACTATTCCACGCGGAAGAAGTCGCGAGCACAACTAGTTATAATATAAAATTCTAGATGGAACCACCCGAATATTAAAAAAAAAAATATCCGCACTTCTAAGAGACAAGTATTAACAATTACGGATTTACAATACTATACTCATCGTATTAGTATACACACAGCTTATAATGAGAAGGCAAATCTTCTAGAGTAGCACGGTGACTGTTGAATTTACGTCGCCAATAAAATATTAAATTCAACATCATTGAAAGTTGACTGCTGTATAACAATAACTAACTTTAATACATAAATAAATAAATAAAATTGCTGCTAAAGTCAGAAATCAGTTGTTGACCGCAATTTATAATGATGAAAAAGATAAAAAATATATACAAAAAACGGGGCTAACATAAAAAATAACTGCAAAGAGAAAAAACTGAAAAGAAAAAAACAAGCTCCTACGATACCAGAATTCAATTTGAGCAATGTTGAATGCAACATGAAATATTTCCTTGTCCGATACCTATAAGTACTTAAGGCGACTCATTGGAAATTTACGTGGCGGGGATCTTGATTTTTCCCAACAATTTATAAACATATGAAAGTGATATTTGATGACATGATTTTTCATTTAATTGACTTCATTTTGTTAGTTGCAGAAACACGATTTGTCAACTTTTATAACAGAGAAAAATATATCAAAGTAACCTCTTTTAAAACATAGATTCGCATTTTACAGGCAAACCAGACCGATTTAAGCATCTAAATTCTCTTAGTAGATTAGTCTTAACACACACTTCAATATTGTAGTTCATTTTTTTTTAAATAATTTGTAGTTTTAATTTGAAGGAAAAAAAAAACAGTTTTTCTTATGGTACGGGGTGCAAACGCTCCGTATGAGATATTTTGTTTAGCGATGATACTTAAATAATAAAATCTATAATAAATGAGTATTTATAAATACATTGAATATTGATAGTTGTCGCAGGCGGGGACAATCACCAACCAAAGAGAGTGCGGATTTAATTGAGCTAGCCACGGCCGCCTGGTTGCTAACTTAGATTTTTTTATTTTGTTATTTTACATGTTGTGTTTTATATTTTACTAGCAGCCGCTCGCAGTTTCACCCGCGTGGTTTCCGTTTCCGTGGGAATATCGGGATAAAAAGTAGTCCTATGTGTTAAGAGCGTTTACGACGCACACTAGCGCCGTCAATGAATAAAAAAACATAAGTATCTAGTAATAGATAGAAAATCAAATTATGCTCAACAAACTAACCGTGTTAAAGAACACATAACCGACGTCAAGCATAGGCGCGAAAATAAGTCTGCAGTATGCGAACATTCCCTAGAGGGGCCCAACCATTACATCAGATTTGATAAACCACAAATACTCGCTAGAGAACAACGATTCATCCCTAGGATGATACGCGAGGCTATTGAAATTAAAAAACATCCTAATTTTAATAGAGAAGATGGTTGGAATCTACCACCAGCCTGGGATCCCATCATACAAAATATTAAATCCCAGCCCCGACACCATACTGCCAGACCAAAAGATACTGTAAGCTCTTTCTGCGTAAAACGGAACGCACCTGATTAAATTTAAATGAGGGTATACAAGCTACCAACTAATTATGAGATGACCAACACCTCAGTCTCCCTGTGACCACGGACCCTGCAAAGGGTTCGAAACATCAGGATAAACATTAAATAAGTAATGTGTAAAATAAACGCGAGTAGATCCGTAAAAGTTGTTTCATTTCAATGTGTAGTGTTCGCGTAAACTTTAGAAAACAATATGTAGTTAATTTAGCATTTTTACGTCACCTAATGAACATCGGACATGTTATGGTTTAGTTAAATAAGATGGTACAGCTAAAAACGGCACTTTTAACTATAACGCTGTATTTAACTAAGACGAGACGCCCTTGCCAGGTTTGTTGCCGGTTCATCTCAGTACAGGGTCTCCCGCCCAGTAGGCTTAGCCAAAGTAACATTAAGAAAACGATAGCGAAGTTCGAAATGAATAAAATGTATGGGATTGACATAAGCCGCGCTGAATCACGTGGTCAATCTTATGTCAATCGAACGATATTTAAAGACTTACGAACCTGCATAGTGACATTCATAAGAGCTTGTTGAAGCCTAAACTGAATAAACTAAACTAAACTTAAACTTTCCTACACTCACACCAATTATCTAGCCCAAGAGAAGTTTCGTTATGAAACTCGTTAAAATGGTTACTAGACAACGGATATACATACTTAAAATACTTAAATACATACTTATTATACATAGGAAACACCCAGACCCGAGACAATTTAGAAAAACAACAATTTCTTAATTGACCCGACGGGGATCGAACCCGGGACCTCAGAGATGGCGACACCATGAAAACCGGTTTACAAACCACTCGACCAAGAAGGTCGTCAAAATAATATAATCCTACCTAAATTATAAATGCAAAAGTTTGTGTGTATGTATGTTCGTATATTTGTTACTTCTTCACGCTGCAACGGATGGATGGATTTGGATGAAATTCGGCATACAGATAGTTTATAACCTGGAATAACACAGGATACTTTTTATCCAGATATTCCCACGGGAACGGGAACCACGCGGGTGAAACCGCGAGCGGCAGCTAGTAACATAATAAAATATAATAAATGGTTATTAGAATAAATGATTTTGAATTTGAATTTTTACTTTGTTCACAGGTCCACACCCGCCTGACTTATCTCCGCCATCTTATAGTGTCGCTCGCACAAGCCAGAGACATCGATAGGACGCTCCTAATATTCTCGCACGACTACTATGATGAAGAGATCAACACCCTGGTCAAGAGTATAGATTTCACGAAGGTACGTTGATATAAGATTTATACACTTTTAAACTTTCGCGTTCCGAACAGGCAGTCTAATAAATCAGCGATTGCAGAACATCTACTTGAAAGAGGCACAAATCACTGGATTGAATTTTACCGTACGCAAGTCCTCTCCACAGATCGCCACTTTTATTCAAGAGTAGTGCGTGAAGCGATTGAAATAAAGAAGCACCCTAATAATTTCAATCGGGAAGACGGCCATAACTAACTTCAGCGTGGAATCCAGTATTTGCAAAAAGACATTCTCGTTTTTCTTCGCAGTCGGTAAACAACCAGGATAAGGCTTGTATACGTAATAGGGACACCGTTAGTGTTGTGGGTGGCGGTAGTTGGCAAAATAATGTGACGGTGGATGAAGACTCTGCCGCGCAAACGGAGGCGCAACATCGCGACAGCAGTCAGCCCGTGACCACGGCCGGTGTAACTCGGTCGAAACGTCGGGTATAAAGTCAAAGTCAAAGTCAAATATTCTTTATTCAAATAAACTTTAGAAAAGTGCTTTTGAATCGTCCATAATTTTTTTACCTACTACCCATTCAGGACGTCTATTTTTTAGCTGTGGAGAAGAATGGGCGCAAGAAACTCCACAGCTTTAATTCATTATGTAACGACATTTACAAAATTATATGCCGTTACGTTACCAAGTTATACAAGTTTAAAAAACCTTAACAATATATTGGATTAGAAATAGATTGGAGCATTTTAAACCCATGCTGTTTTGTCTTCAATGTAATCAGACACTTTATAATAAGCTTTTTTATAAAGCTTTTCTTTAATAGCGATTTTAAATTTATTAATATCTAGTTTTTGGATATTACTTGGAACTTTATTGTAAAAACGTACACACAGGCCTCTAAATGAATTATTTACTTTGTGGAGCCTAGTATTAGGTACTGCTAGTTTGTTTTTATTTCTAGTGTTTACATTGTGAATATCACTGTTTTTAGAAAAAGTTTCAATATTTTTATATACATACATTAGGTTCTCGTAAATATATTGTGATGCAACTGTCATTATATTAATATCTTTAAATCTCTCCCTAAGAGAATTACCAGCTTTTAGATTATAAATTGCTCGAATAGCCCGCTTCTGCAGCACAAAGATAGTTTGAATATCGGCAGCATTGCCCCACAGTAAAATGCCGTACGACATTACGCTATGGAAATAACTAAAGTAAACAAGTCTAGCTGTTTCAATGTCAGTGATCTGACGAATTTTCATTACTGTATAAGCCGCAGAGCTCAGTCTACTCGACAATTTATCTATATGTGGGCCCCACTGTAGCTTTGCATCCAACGTAATGCCTAGAAACACTGTGGTGTCCACAAGGTCCACATTCTTATCTTTAATTTTTACACTGGTTTTTACCTCCTTAACGTTGGGTAATACAAATCTTATACATTTGGTTTTTTGTTCATTTAATAGCAAATTGTTAACACTAAACCAATGAACTATCTTTGTGACAGCATTGTTCACATCGTCATCAATCGGCTGTCGTCGTTTCACTTTGAATAAAAGTGAGGTATCATCTGCAAACAATACTATCTCATGTTTGTCTTTTACAAAGTAAGGCAAGTCGTTAATATAAATTAAAAATAAGAAAGGACCAAGAATTGAACCCTGTGGAACACCCATTGTAACCACCGATCCCGGAGATCTTTTACCGTTAACATCAACCCTCTGAACCCTATCACTCAAATATGAGATAAGAAGATTCAGTGATGCATCTCTAATTCCATAGTGGTAGAGCTTCCTGACCAGGGTTTCATGTAAAACACAATCAAAGGCCTTGGATAAATCACAAAAAACCCCTACGGCATCGTGAGAATCCTCCCAGGCATTAAATATTTGAAGAATAAGCTCAACACCAGCGTCAGTAGTCGAGCGACCCCTAGTGAAACCATATTGTCTAGAATGTAAAAGTTTATTTCTATAAAAACGAACTTGAATTTGGTCTAGAATTATCTTTTCAAATATTTTACTAAATGTAGGTAACACAGAAATTGGTCTAAAGTTAGAGGGGTCACATGTGCTACCTGATTTGAATAATGGGATTACTTTACTGTGCTTCATTAGGTCAGGAAAAACAACACAGTCAATGCATTCATTAAATATGCAAGCTAAAACTGGAGCTATTGTCTCAATAACGGATTTAGTGACGTCGACGGAATTACCCCACAGATCAGCAGTCTTCTTTTTATTAAGAGTATTAAAAGTTTTAATTATATCTCTAAAATCAATTTTTTGAAAACTAAAATAGTTTTTACTAGGTTTGACATTTTCCTTTAGAACCGCTTCAGCTACAGTGGGGGAGAAGTCTAAAGCCTTTGTAGTTGAAACTGGAATATCAGTAAAAAACTTCTCAAATGCCGCAGCAACATCAGCATCGGAAGTTAAGGTTTGATTTTCGTAGCTCAATTTGTACTCATTGTTACGACTTTTGACATTTCCAGTTTCACTATTTATAATATTCCATGTCATTTTTATTTTGTTATCACTTAGCTTAATCTTTGAACTCAGGAACTTTGCCTTTGCTAATCGACATACTATTTTAAATAACTTAGAATAATTTTTGACATACAATTTAAAATCTTCACTGGTGTTATAGTTGCGTTCATCATATAGCTCATAAAGTCGCTTTCTACTTTTGTGGATACCAATTGTAGCCCATTCACTAAAAGTAACAGTACCACTAACCGAGATCCTTTTTGGAATAAAAGTTTTATTAAATTCTGTACAATATTTATGAAAGAAATTATTATAAAATTCATTTGGGTTATCATTATACTTTAAAAAACATATATCATCATAAAGATTGTTTTTAAACCGTTCCAGACGGCCTGCAGTTTTTGGTACAACAGTGATATTCTGTTTCTTCACTTGCTTACACTGATGTGGAAGGCTGACCATTTGGCCACAATGATCAGAGTCCAGTTTATTAATAATGAGTTTAGACAGTGGTACTAGATCGGTATATATGTTATCAATACATGTGGCCGAAGTGGCAGTTATTCTAGTTGGCTCCATAAATAAATTATTTAAATTATACGATTGAAATAAATTTTTAATTTTGATAGAACCTGTAGAATTTTCTAACAAATTAATATTAAAATCACCGCAAATAACTATCTTTTTACCTACATTGCGGATTTTATATAATGCTTCATCCATTACTTTTTCAAAATAATCATACAATGCTGACGGAGGCCTGTATACACTTAATACAACAAGTCGCTCCAGCTCCACACAAGCTATTTCTATTGTTCGCTCAACCGAGAGGCTCACTATGTCTTTTCGTTCCTTTAATTTTAATTTCTTATTAACTATAATTAAGGAGCCACCATGAATTGAATTTACTCGACTGAACGAACTACCTACCAAATGATTATTAAAATTGAACATGAACTGATGATCTTTAAGCCAGTGTTCAGTAATACATACATAAAGAAGGTATGATACCTTTTTACTAATTAGTTTGCGTTAATCCCCATTTAAATTTTGTTTGATATAAGATTTGTAAAAAAATACTCTTATTTTTTCACTAATAGACAGGATATCCCTAAAAAATATTCATTTCGCCCAAAAACCCAATCAAGACTAATGCTACCCACACCACCTCAAAACTTTATCTATACGCAAGCAGTCCTTTAGTGATGTGCATTAAAATATTTTACAAATTACCAATTACAATTAAAAACATCCTATCAGAAAAAGATTTATTAGGGAAATTAAAACAATTATTTACAGGAAAGGGTTACTATACATTACAAGTGTATTTTAAAGACGATCTACAAAATAATAAATTTAAATAAAATGAAAAAAAAAAAGTCCACCGGCGAGATGGGTCGACGATATAACCAAGACCGTGCGTTGCACGTGGCCCAGAGTAGCGCAGGATCGAAGCGGATGGCAAAAGCAAAGAGAGGCCTATGCCCAGCAGTGGGTCGGGAGGGGCTGATGATGATGATGAAAATGAAAAAGCACATGAAACGTCCTCTCCCCTAATTTTTTGCTGTGCCCGACGGGTCCATACTGTTCTTGACATTATTTTAAGATCCTCGTAATACATATGGGAAAGCAATAAAGATATAATAATAATACGCACCTGCGCCAGTACTCAAAAATGGTCATGCAACGCTTTACTGGGATCGCTCTATCATTACGGACAGGACTATTGTCGCCAATAAGCTTGATATCGTGGTGGTCGACTGATCCTAGCGCCGAATACTGGTTGATATCACCATACCTCATGGTGAGAACCTCGTGAAAGCCGAGAAGGACAAGCTCAGTAAGTACCTTGACTTGGCTCACGAGGTTACCGCCATGTGGGATGTGGATTCAACCATTATTGTACCGATAGTCGTTTCGGCAAACGGTCTTTTAGCCAAGAGCCTCGATCAACACCTAGAGAGGCTCTCGCTGAAAGGTTGGGTCAAGGGTCAGATGCAAAAGGCAGTACTCCTTGACACGGCACGTATTGTCAGGAGGTTCCTCACTCTGCAGCCCTGACCACCGGTAGCTTGGGCCCTGCCTCGCTGCTGGCGGTACTCTAGGATTAGGTTTTTATAATGTTTTATTGCTTTTATATTAAAGTATTGTAAAAATCTAGTTTTAAGGAAAAAAATGAATAGAGTATAATAATCATTTTAATCATATAAATATTCTTACTGAAGGTACACTGTTGCTACAGGTATATTGTTACTTGAAGGTACAATGTCTCTAGAGGTACACTGTTACTAAGGTACATAGTCTAGATCTATCTATCTATCTATAGTTACTTGTAGGTACACACGCCTGCATATGAAACTGTCAAATTTTGACTAGACTTTGAAATTTAAGTCTTAGGCATATGGTTGAGCATTTATTGAAGAAGTTTGTCAGATTTAGATAGTCTGATGTATGCAGGCGTCTCTGCTATGGCGTCAGGAGCAGAATTTTGGGGAGACTCTCACAACATAGGGCCTCTAGCTGTAACCTCTGTTAGATATTGTAAATCTATATAATTATATATAATCAATTGCTGTTCGTTTGAGTGGCTCAAGTGAGAAACTCAAGAATGGCTGGACCGATTTGGCTAATTTTGATTTTGATTTTAAAATATTTGCAGAAAATTTTTACTTTTTTTTATTTTCAAGTGCTAATTGCTGCACTGAAGCTAATAATTAATAATGATATTTTTTTCACTGTATTTTATAAATATTTAGATTTGCGGAAATTCAGGGTTTCGTTTAAACGGTGAGAATGATAAGTAACGGAAAATAATAAAAACGACAATTTAATTTTCCAATACACAAAATGATTTGTTTGTTTTGTTGTCATGGAAACTGACATAGCAGTACGAAGTCCGCCGGGTCAGCTAGTCTTTGTAAGGCCATAAACACGATACGACGTCGCGTCGTACAGTCAACAGCAAAAGTAGATGATGTTTACTAGATTTCAAAATTAAGTTTCGATAGTGTAATTCGGTATTTTCTAATATAATTCTTCTGTACGTGTTTGTCACCTAGTTCCTCCTAAACGGCTGGACCGATTTTGATGAAATTTTGTGTGTATATTTCAATGGGTTCCTGGATGATTTGAAAACACAATTGTACCCGTTGGTGGCGCTGCAATAGGGTCCATCATTGGATACGGTTGTCCTTAACCCTTTCAAAGGCAATGGTAGCTATGTTGCCACCGCATATTGAACTTTGTGCACTTGGAATAATATTGTAAACCAATTAAATCTAAAACAGGGTGCCTAGTGTGAGATTTGTTTACTATCCGTGTTGATTCGATAACGTTAACAAAAACGAAAATTAGTATGGCATTGAAGCAGCGGCGAAGAGCTAACATTTTGCCATACGAATTCTCGTTTTCGATAACGTGATCGAATAAATAAATAAATTTTCCTTCACTCACACCAATTATCTAGCCGAGGAGAAGCTTCGTTATGGTTACTAGACAACGGATAAACATACTTAAAATACTTAAATACATACTTATTATACATAGAAAACACCCAGACCCGAGACAATTTAGAAAAACAATAATTTCTAAATTGATCCGACCGGGGATCGAACCCGGGACCTCAGAGATGGCGACACCATGAAAACCGGTGCACAAACCACTCGACCAAGGAGGTCGTCATATAGCGAATGAAACTCGCCCTTGGCACCCTGTATGTCCCGTATTATATATTCGACGACCTCCTTGGTCGAGTTGTTTGTACTCCGGTTTTCATGGTGTCACCAACTCTGAGGTCCCGGGTTCGATCCCCGGTCGGGTCAATTTAGAAATTATTGTTTTTCTGGGTCTGGGTGTTTTCTATGTATAATAAGTACGTATTGAAATATTTTAAGTATGTTTATCCGTTGTCTAGTACCCATATAACGAATTTCATAACGAAGCTTCTCTTGGGCTAGATAATTGGTGTGAGTGTAGGAAAATTTATTTATTTATTATTTATTATTTATTGTAAAGGTTAAGCGGACGAAGTCGGGAGCCGGCCACTAGCTATTTATTTTTGTTCATTTGCAGGTTATGCAAGTATTCTATCCGTATTCGATACAAACACACACGCACGAGTTCCCGGGCACCGATCCCAACGATTGTCCGAGAGATGCCAAATTTGACCAGTAAGTAAATCCAATTTACAATAATTATCATCGGCAATTATATTTTCGAGCCGTTTGGGGTTGAAACCCTCAGGCCGTGGAGTCCGAGTGCTCATGTTTTATTTAATGACATCTCCAAGCGGCTGGTTGACTCTTCCCATGACCCAAAGGCTGGCTTTTACCTTGGTCAGAGGCTAAGCATTGCCATACAACGAGGCAATGCCGCCAGTCTCTTGGGTACATTACCAGTCGACAGCGACGCGGAGGAATTTTTTGACGCCATATTTTAGTTCAGTAATAGTTTTAGTTACTTACTTAAGTTTCTTATAAAATTATTTACAAACAAACTCACTTTTTTTATAATAGCCAATGATATTATAAAATATAGATATGTTACGTTCATAGTGATTTGCGTTTTAAATCTGTTCCGGGCAATCCAAAACTGTACACATTGACAAGTTTCACTGTTATGTGAAACAAAAGATTCGAAATAGCACGCAAATGAAAGAGATAAGTAAATAGCTATTATTTTAATGATTGCACTTTAAATGTTTCTACTAGATCGCTCTCTCTTTCTTTACCTGAACATTACGTCTTCGCGTCAGTTATTTAATTGTTTGGAAAAATAATTTTATTGAAATATATTAAATAATCTAAGTTTCTTTGCATACTCACATGTGGTAACTTATTGTTTTGTAATTTAATACTTGCACTAAATAAATCTTGCATTTCACGAAATCACTCTCACAAATTGCAAGAAAGCGAGAGGAAATATGTTATACATCAAAAAACAACACTTACTGTTTTGTAATTAGTTGCACTAAATAAATGTGCTAAAAAAAGTTAAAAATTCAATGAATAAAATACCTAATTAATAATAATTAAATAAATAATTAATGCGATCGCAGTAGGTTGAGGGTAACCTCAGAGAGATGCTGCTGCCCATCCTCTGGAATGGTCTCTTAGTCGGCTTTTACGACACCCACGGGAGGAGAGGGGTGGTGCAATTTTTTATCCCCGGCACCACACAGGGAGATTACGGCAAATACCCCTCATACCCTTGGGGGAAGCCTTTGTCCAGCAGTGGACGTCTTTTGGCTGAGATGATGATGATGATGATGAAATAATTAATAATAAAATTAATATATCATAGAGTAATTATTAACGGGATTCTTACCATGTTTATTATTTATGAGTATCCGATATTTCGGCGCAGTTGCATGCGCCATGATCACGGAATTACTGAAGTTAATGCGGGTGAGTTTTTTATGAGCAGACAAAACGATCTACCCTCTTCCTTAGTCGTTTTTTGCGCTCGATGCCCGTACCACTGATTTCTAAGTCACTATTCACTCGAAAATCGAAATATCGGATACTCATAAATAATAAACATGGTAAGAATCCCGTTAATAATTACTCTATTGCAAGTGACCATGATAGTTTAAATAGTTATATTAATATATTATGTTGTTATTAATAATTATTATTTATTAAGGTTCAAGACTTTATTTCTCAAAAGAATTTTACATTCACTTAAAAATGAGAAACTTAACTAGTTTAACATAATTATATAAATTATATAAATATAAATAGGTACCTACTTTAAAAAAATATATATTTCTTGTATAAAATATATTTATATATGTATATGTGTGTATATTCCACCTATATGTGACAAAACCGGTCGTTGTGGAGATCCTTGGGGGAGGCCTTTGTCCAGCAGTGGACGTTTATTGGCTGAGGTGATGATGATGATGATGCTATGTGACACTTAATATGTTACACACTGACACTTAATTTTGCAAATAAATATTTTTATTTTAATATAAAAATTTATTTGCAGAGCTGAAAAATTAAAATGCAACAACGCTCTTCACCCCGATTCACATGGACATTACCGGGAAGCCAAGTACACGCAGACGAAGCACCACTGGTGGTGGAAGGCGAATCGGATATTTAACCAGCTACAGTGCACTATAGGGCACACGGGTGAGTAAAACACCCACGCACACATATATATGTATATACATGCATACATACACACAAACCGCACGCACATACATACATACATACATACATACATACATACATACAAACATATACAACCTTATTTTTAGTTTATACGAAAACCGAAACACGGGTCAAATATTTTCATTCAAAGAATCGGTATAAAAAAATTTAAAATAATATCTTGAAAACTCACGAAGTTACAAGCTTTTTGTGCTGCCCCGTTGTGTGTTTTTAGTAGGGTATAATTTATTTGAGATTTTGTAAATATTATTTGGTCAAAATGTAACATGGTATAAAAAATATTGAAATCGACTCTATTACTGATTCTGAACAAACAGTTTTCAGGTTTCGTATAAACTAAAAATAACATTGTATACATACATACATTCATACTGTCGGCGGCGAGGCTGGTTTGTAGTAGGGCGGTCGAGCAAACTCGGATTCGTCGATAACACGGTTCATCTTGGATCTTCAAAATAAAAACGCAGTGGTATTCCTTACAGTCACTTTAATGATATTTTAATATCACAATTACAATATTTAGAAACAGTTTCCAAAATCTAGTTAATTTTATAAATGTGACTACACTTTCCATCAATAAAGGCGCTAAATGTCCTACCTACCGAAGTGCTGACAAAAGTATTGCCATGTAAGTTTGTCATTTAACAAAAATTTTATCGGGGTAAAATTTTTTTTAACTAATATATTATAAATAATTACGTAAATAGAACTGAATCTCGATACCTAATAATAACACCATTACGGATCGAACAGGGTTTTTTTACGTATTGTATTTATAAGAATTAAAAAAACGGACTATGATTTTGAAAACATTTTTTCAGGTCTAGTAGTGTTCCTCGAAGAAGATCACTATGTCGCCGAAGACTTCATACATATGTTGTACTTATTACGCAATATGGCTGACAAGAGCTGTCCCCAATGCGAAATACTTTCCCTCGGAACTTATCTGAAGACTTACCAATACCACGTCAATGGAGATAAGGTAACTTAAGGGACTATGCTTGTTTTTTTTATTTCCGGTATATTTTGTCATAAAAATAAAAATGGTAATGCTTTGTTTCTTTATTCATTTGACAGAGGGGATGAATGGGCAGAGTGTATTAGGTATATAAAAATATATTGGATAATAATATGCGGAAATCGATTCAGTAGTCGGACCAACAAACTAAAGATGTTTTATGATATATTATTTAAATAGAGAGTATTATTTACTTATTTATATGTAGGTATTATTACAATAGCAATATTATCTGAGTGTAACAAACACTTAGGTAATGTAATGCAGCCGGGACCAACGGCTTTACGTGCCTTCCGAAGCACGGAGGAGCGAGAGATGATACACTTTTGGTCACCCATCCGATGACAGTTCGACGAGAAATGTTAGAAAGATCTACAAGATTTTAATTTTTGCCCGTAATTTTAAAGATTTGGCTTCCCATGCTTTGGAAATCTTAACATGGATATGCCCAGCCGGATTCGGATCCGGCTGAACATATCCATGTTACGATTTCGTATTAAATTTGACGTCATCGCGTACTTAAAAGCTCTACCTATTTCAACCCCTATTCATTACACATTAAGGCACAATTTGTCAATAAAAAACTAGTCGTGTTTTGTTAAAATTCATTGCTTACACACCAAGTACTGGCTACTACACACTAGGCACTAGTGTGAGTTTCATTCACCATTCGATGACGTTAACAAAAACGAAAATTAGTGTGGCATTCTTCGACCATTAAAGTACTAGATAAAGGAACCGGAACAAAATTGCATCTCGAAAGAGGTCCTGTTTGCTCATACATATACTGGATGACTTTTTTTACCGTCAGGAAAAAGGAACTGTGTATTTTGTACCTAAAACAAGTTCTATACGTGAGTGTGTTTATAAAATACAACTGATTTTATAAATTTTAGAATTTCCAAAAAAATGCATAAATTTAGAATACATTAGTGCATGCGTATTATTCGTAGGTAGTGTAGTAAAACGGTAGCGGGGGCGCGGCGCCCGCCCTGCGTGTAACGAATGAATTAAATTAACTCGGGCGAATTCATTGATGTTTAGTGCGATCGGAGTATGGTGGATATGCGTTTGAGTTTTGATCGGTTTCGTATTTTTATTATTATTTTTCTAATATTCTTTTTTAAAATGTTATGTTAATCAAAATTAACTTAGAATTAGATGGTTATGAGGATAGGTAATTTATATAAAAAAAAATATTAAACTTTTTTTAAAGTGATCATGCTATCGTCACCTATATCATTTACCTATCTCACACGTTTATTTTCCTGACGGTAAAAAAAGTCATCCAGTATATTTAAATTTCGAATAAAAAAATCTGAAAAACATTGGATAGCATCATCAACTTCAGCTTACTGTGAATCTTATATCTTAAACATAAAGATTAAATTAAGGTTGCAAAATATTTGTAATCGCAAACGGCACAAATAATCGGTGCAGAAGCGGTACCGAAACAAAAACGCACCGATCCGGTGAGGAAGAGGCTCAGAACAATAACTAAAGCTATAGAAGGAAGGTTAAAATAAAAAACGTGCAACTATGTTTAGTTCCGTTCTATCTTATGGCTAGAAAAGGAGATTGGAGTGCGACAAATGGTTGACACTTAGTTTTTATTTTTTGTATTGTTTTCATTCGGTCATCAGAAAAATAAAATCTCGAGTCCTTTTGCCCGGCCAAAATCAGAACATTGATTTAAAAGCTGTCAGTTCGTTTCACAAATCTGGTGACACCTTCGAAATAACGAAAGAAAAGGGACAATCGATCTCTTTCCAATACATCACCTAGGTTCATTAGTTAAAATAGTGCGAACTGATGAATTTGTGTTGCTATTTTAGTCCGGTTTCTATAGCTTTAGTTATTATTCTGAGAGAAGAGGCCTTACACAACGTCACATTACTGCTTCAACAGCTCATGGTAACCCATTAACAGGCGTTGATTGCCATACAAATTATAATTTTTGTTAACGTAATGAAAAGATTAATAAACCTAGTTACTAACAAAAGTTTTTTTTTTTCAAGTTATGGGTTAACTGGTACATCTTGTTTTTGTTTGCTTAATTTAAAAAACACATATCGTCAGTGATGAGTAATAGATAAGGCATTTTTGCTTAAAGTTTCGAATGGGATCTTATAAAGAGCTGATACAACCATCTTTTATATAACAACACAGATGAATATCTCAGTGCTATTAAATAAAATTGATCATATCACATTTCAAGAGAGTACCTATTTTTTATTTCATTTTATTTATTTATTGTTTATTTTGTTTGTCGGCGACGCGGTGCGTTGTCACTCCGGCGGCCCTGTCAGAATAACAGCGCTCCTACGGTACTCGGCCCATCTTCGAGTGTCGTGGGGGTATTATGCTGAGACAGGGTCCTTGTCGGCCTCACACACTGCTTTTTGTTTATTTTTTTTTTTAATTGTTTTTTTGGTTTTCCTTCTATTCTTATTAGTTCTTGCTTTGTTTTGACTGTATTGTATTTTGTGTGCGTATGTGTGTGTCAATAAATGTTTTTCTTTCTTTCTTTCTAGTTGTAATGTTTGAAGTTTATGGTAATCATGAGTAATATACCATACCCATTTATGTTTTCATTAAACCTATCCTATGCCAAAAATTATTTAACAATACGAGGGTATTAACCAAAACTTTTTCCAAAAAGGTGGTTGTATCAGCTCTATAATAGATGCTATCCAAAACATTAGGTAAATTAGACCTGTTAATTAAGTTTTATGAAGTAACATTTGGTAAATATGTATAGCACCACACTGGACAGCTTTCGATGTGTCTGGCTTATTAAATGGTCCTTCGACATGGTTTTTTTATCACATACATTTGTTTTTCTGTGTGTTTGTTTGTTTGAAAGTTTGTTCCAATAAGCAGAATAGATCAGACAGAGCTGTTATCTTAATCTTAATGTTGGAATAGTTACTAGAAAACATGAAAAACGTTTTAGAACTGTTTTTTTTTGCGATTTCATGTCCAGAAAAGTGGAAATCACATAACACGTAACACTCAGTTGGCTCAACCTTTTTAAACCGGCACTTAACCGGGAACGGGTTTTTAACACTTTTTCGAAAAAAAAAAGAAAAAAAAAATATTATAATTTTTTACAAATTGATTGATGTATAAAAGTTTAAATTTTTTTCGTAAGTATATTGGAACAAACTGTATGTACGCTCTATGTTCTGTCCTTGTCGCACGCCAGCGGAAGAAACAGCTCACCCTCAACTACATACAGCAAGTGAAAGCGGCAAACGAAGAGAGAAGGAGACGGATGCAAGACACACAGTCGTGGAACTTCCAAGTCTACCCGAACCTTTATTCCAATACGCAGAAGGTTGATTATTGTGTAGTAGCATGCTTTGTACCGAACGGCTCAATTACCATACGTTTGGACAACCGAAATGGCTTTACAATTGAATTTATATTGAATTTAAGAGTAAAATTACTTTGAACATAGATATTTATATTTGTTGAGTTGACATATAATTAAGAGCACAGTATATTTTATTTTTTAAATTATAATAATACTTAAATTTTACTTTTTATTTTAAGATGAAATATTGAAAAAAAAAAAATAATAATAATAATAATGATAATAATAATAATAATTAAATATTGCTGGATGCGAGCAGCACAAAACCGGTCGTTGTGGAGATCCTTGGGGGAGGCCTTTGTCCAGCAGTGGACGTCTTTTGGCTGAGATGATGATGACGATGATTGATAAAATACAATGAAAAAAATGTCTTCCCGGTAGCATAATGGTCAGTGCAGCCGCCCGGATTGCGGAAGACCCAGGTTCGATTCCTGGTTGGGTCGGGTAGGCATTTAATTTTTTTTCATTGTATTTTTTAAATATTTAATTATAACACTTTTTTGTGCAAAAACGTCAGGCGCTTTATGAAATACCTGGCAAATAAAAATCATAACTTTTTATTGTTTTCTCATGTCCACCCACACGAGACCCAGTTTGAGCTCAACAATAATAAGTATTTTCTATTTTATTTCATATTAATAGTTTTAAAGTCAATTTGGTTGGTAAATGTTTTAAATTTTTACTTTTGCTTCTGTTATGGTTTTGGTAATGGTAAAGCATGCCACCGCTCGCTCTGCAAACAATATTACACTTTTATTTTATTATGTAGACAAAATGTATTGGCTTTTTACGATTTGACTGGAGTGAGCGTGTAAAATTGACGTGACGTTCTCATGTTCACTGCCACTGACGCGTATATGCGTTCTCCGTTGACGCATATGTGCGTTGTGACATCTAAAGGCACTGTGAAAGTGCGTGGATAAGGAATATGCATGATGCCTCGTTACCATGTAATTAGATTTGCATAAGACAAAATTTTACTAGAAAAAAAAATCAGCCAGCCTCAGGAAGCTCGAGTGGGGATCGAACCCACGACCTTTGGATAACCGGTCCAATGCTCTGACCGCTGAGCTACCGAGGCCCCAGAGGAGTCGCTACCCGTTCACCCACCAGTGGGTTCACGGGGAATCTCTGTTTACCCATGCACCCACTATGGCGGGAAAATATCGATATCAATTCAATGTTTTGTTAGATGAATTTCGCGAACGCATTATTCAGTAGCAGCTAATTTTAGGGTCGCATTTTTTAGCGAAAGCTTTATTTATGTTCCTATAATTTATTATTGGATGAATTTCGCGATCTCGTTTTCTAGTTGCAGTAAATTTCAGAGTAACGCCATTTTACTTCACTTCAATCGGTCAGCATAAGAAATACTTACTGTTGGTTAGGTTAAGAGCGTTTACGTCGCACACTAGCGCCACTAATGAAAAAATAAACATATCTAGTAATTAGAGATAGAAAATCAAATTATGCTCAACAAAGTATTTGAATGAAGTAATTTAGCATTGTTACGGCCACTTTTACCTATAACGCCATATTTAACTAAACCATAACATCGTCGGCTAAGTATTCTAAGCTGCTAACTCCATTTTTGCCTAAACTGACTTTTTGGTATCAAATGAAAAAGAAAAAAATCACGCTTAATCGTCAAAGATGCTAATGCCACAAACTAACCTCAAACTACAGATAACGTGCCGCAATATTTTATGCTAACTCCGCACCTGTCAAACTACGCGCGCAATTGTGATAACTCCCGCCATTCGACCCCATTTTGTTCGAGCGTAAGGTTCATTGCGAGTGATCTGCGGAGTTTTATTTCTCTGACTGAATTTTTTTTGAGATTAGCGTACAGACTGATGTTTTTAACAAAGGTGAACTACTCTTCTATTATATTTTGGTAGTATTGAGACCTGTATCTAAGTTTGATCGATTCAAAAATGTATGCAAAATATGCTGATGCACTTATTGGGAGTTAGCAGAATTTCATTTACTTAACGTTAATGTTTGGGGAGTTGGCTACTTTTATATTTAAATAAATATTTTATTTTAATTTCCCCCGCTTCGTTAGTACAAAGTGTATTGCTATATGCATGCAATGGTTCGGGTTTTTATTCCTGACAACGTCAGCTGTTCTTTAATATTTAACTTAATTATAGTAATAAATTATCATTTGGTTTGGTAATGCATTAACCGCACATTAATAAATTGTACAAACATTTCATGCAAGGAAATCAATACCAACACATCAAAGTACAGTCACGAGCATTAACATGTGCTTATACAATTTTTGCTAGATTGCACCTACTGTTTTAACTTTTTACGATTCAAAATTCATGCTTTGTAGCATTTTTTGTACTTGTCTTGTTGCCTGGCAAAATCTAAGTTTTCCGAAATTTGATTTTCAATGGACAGCGAGGCCAAACTAGTTAGTGTTGTTTGAGACATTGGTCTACAATGTCTCAAACAAGACTAACTAGTTTGGCAAGTACGTTTTTATCAATTTTAGTTTGGAAAAACTGCGTTCGCCACTTGCAACAGTCACGGGTATTGTTAATAGAATACGTAGCGATATCCAGGTCATCATCATCATCAGCCTACACACGTCCTCTGCTGGCCATAGGCCTCTCCAAGTGCACGCCACTGAGCACGATCCGCGGCTACTCTCATCCAGCTCTTGCCAGCCACCTTGCGAAGATCGTCGTTCCACCTAGTCTGAGGGCGTCCTACACTACGTTTGCCGATACGCGGTCTCTACTCAAGAACTCGTTTACCCCATTGGTTATCGGTTCTGCGGCTAATATGGCCGGCCCACTACCACTTCAGCTTGCTAATCCTGTGGGCTATGTCAACGACTTTAGTTCTCTGTCGGATCATCTCGTTCCGGATCCGGTCCCTTAGAGAAACTCCAAGCATAGCCCTTTCCATAGCTCGCTGAGCGACTTTAAATTTGTTGACCAGGCCTACCGCGAGTCCACGTTTCGGCTCCGTATGTCATGACGGGTAGGATGCACTGATTGAAGACTTTCGTCTTTAGACTGTGGAATAGGTGACGTAAAGACCCGACGTAATTTCCCATATGCTGCCCAGCCTAGCTGTATCCTTCTGTTGGCCACTTTCTCAAAGTTGTTTCTACCCAACTGCAGAGTTTGCCCGAGGTAGACATACTCCTTAACAACTTCGAGAGTACTGTCTTGAATTGCAATCGGTCCCGGAATGGCATGTTCGTTAAACATAATCTTGGTTTTGTCCAAGTTCATCCGGAGACCAATGCATAGAAAAGAATCAGCTAGGCCGTTCAGCATGTATTGTAAATCCTGCAACGTTTCGGCCACGATGACGATGTCTTCCGCAAATCGCAAATGTGAGATGCATTCACCGTTGATGTTAATCCCACGTCCTTTCCAGTCCAGCGTCTTAAACATATGTTCCAAAGCATTTGTGAACAATTTAGGGGATATAGCATCCCCTTGTCTCACACCACGATGCAAGGGGATATGCTTAGTCTGCTGGTTCTGTACTTGGACGGCCATGGAAGCGGCATTGAAAAGAGACCTCAACACTTAGATATATCGCCAGTCGACTTGGCATCGTTGCAGAGATTCAAGAACAGCCCAGGATTCGATAGAGTCAAATGCCTTCACATAGTCCACAATTATACTCCTCGGTCTTCTGTATAATCTGCCTCAATGTAAAGATGTGGTCTATGGTGCCATATCCTCCTCGAAATCCGGCCTGCTCCGGGGGTTGAAATTCGTCGAGTCTTCGCGCCAGACGGTTTGTGATGACTCTTGAAAACAGCTTGTAGACATGGCTTAGGAGCGGAATGGGTCGGTAGTTTTTCAATAGGGTCTTTTCTCCTTTTTTGAAAAACAGCACGACGACACTCCTACTCCATGCCTCCGGAGTTTTCGAAGGGAGACTCAAAATAAAAGCTAAAAAATACAATGACCTACAGCAAATTAAACAGCCTGCCAGCAGATTTTCGTGAATTTTACGATAATTTACCGCATGACTAAATGTTGCGATTTTATGTCTTATTATTTCTTTTATTAATAAACGAAATTATTATGTAATTTTTGTTTTAATAGAACTCCATAAATAATAAAATTTGCTAACTCCAAAACCTATTGCAGTAAAAAAAATTATTGTAGGTATAAAAATGCTAACTCCAATTTTTGACCCTAAAGTGTATTATCAATAATAAAATTATACAAAAAATGGTGTAATATTGGGTAATGGTAAAATATCTATCAACTGGAGTTTAGATATTGCAGTCGTTTAGTAATTTTAATTTTAAATTATATTTTTATTATTTCTCATAAGTAGTACGTTTGGGAGTTAGCAATTTAGCTTATTTAGCCGACGACATGTCAGGTGTTCATTAGGTGACGTAAAAATGTTAAATTAGAGAGATTATTCAGATACTTTGTTGAGCATAATTTGATTTTCTATCTCTAATTACTAGATATGTTTTTTTTTCATTGGCGGCGCTAGTGTGCGGCGTAAACGCTCTTAAGTTGAAAAAAAATTCCCGAGCGAAACGAGCGCCAGTCACGGAAGGGGGGAGCGCTGCAACTCAATAAGGCGTTCGCAAAATATATCCAACATAGGACTTGTTGATTTTTTCTAGTAGTTTGTGATTAACGCTGCAAGTCAGCGGTATTACGTCACTACCCTCACAGTCGAAAGAGCACTTTTGGAAGTATTCAACCATCGATTCTAAACGACTAAGCGGTGTGATCACACCGCGGCCATTATTCCGTCAACACCCAACCGGTGTGATCACACCGCACCCGACCACGCGACTATAATTTCAATTTTCGATAAGTTAAAGCCTACTTTTGTATGAAGAAGTTTGGCTATAGACAAACTAGAGTAAATTTGCTACACTAAAACCCGCAACAGTTGTATGCTCTGTGCGTTAAACTTTTTTAAAAGTCAATGTCAAATATGTCAAATTTTGACAATTGAGCGATCGAATTCTATGGACTCTATGTCGTCTGATTAGAGCCTACTTTTGTATGAAGAAGTTTGTTTATAAAAAATCTAGAATAAATAGTTTGATCATGTACAACTAATAAACTATTTCAGTAATCACATTTTTTTTTTTTTTTTTATTTATATATTAGAAGGAGGCAAACGAGCAGGCGGGTCACCTGATGGAAAGCAATCACCGCCGCCCATGGACACCCGCAAAACCAGAGGAATCACAGATGCGTTGCCGGCCTTTAAGGAAGGAATAGGCTCGTTTCTTAAAGATTCCTAAGTCATATTGGTCCGGAAATACCGCCGCTGAGAGCTGGTTCCACAGCACTGTAGTTCGTGGTAAAAAATTACGTGAGAAACGCACAGTAGTAGATCGCCATCCATCAAGATGGTGTGGATGGAAAGACAGTCGATTGCGTGTAGTGCGGTGAAGGAAATCAGCGGCAGGGATCAAACCGAACAATTCCTCAGAGCACTCCCCATGATAAAGGCGATAAAATATACAGAGAGATGCAACGTCTCTCCGAAGGGCCAGTGGATCGAGCCGACCAGAGGTTACCACGTCGCCGACAACTCGAGCAGCTCTGCGTTGAATGTAGTCAAATGGGAGGAGTTGGTACTGGGGCGCTCCAGCCCAAAGATGGGAACAGTATTCCATATGAGGCCTGACCTGTGCTTTGTAAAGCTGTAAGCGATGGGTCGGCGTGAAATACTGTCCCGCTCTATTGAGCACACCCAGCTTTTTCGAAGCTAATTTAGCTTTACCTTCCAAATGACCGCGAAATTGAACG
Source organism: Eudonia lacustrata (assembly GCA_947562085.1). Taxonomy (NCBI): domain Eukaryota; kingdom Metazoa; phylum Arthropoda; class Insecta; order Lepidoptera; family Crambidae; genus Eudonia; species Eudonia lacustrata. The sequence goes on from OX387333.1 coordinate 12,679,982, forward strand.
TCACTCGAAATATCGACGCCAAGGATTCCAATGGTCGGTTTGGTATCAAGGGGAGCTCCTTCAAAGTTTAGAGATACGACGAAGGGATGTTTTTTAGCGGTAAACACGCAAACTTGTGTTTTGGAAGGGTTAAAATGGACTAGATTAAGTCGGCCCCAGTTCGAGACATGACTTAACATGTTCTCAGTGTCAGTCACAAGTTTATTCCGGTTCTCGATGACGCTTTCCAGAGAAATATTAGTACGTCCGGTGTAAAGCGTATCCCCAGTACTGTCGTCTGCATAGCAATGAATGCTGTTGTTATGCAACATGTCATTGATATGCAGAAGAAACAGTGTAGGCGACAGCACACACCCCTGCGGGACTCCAGCATTCATGGGCTTCAGGTCAGAGCATGATCCGTCAACTACGACTTTGATGCTACGCCCAGAAAGAAAGCTGGCGTCCCACGCACACAATTTCTCAGGGAGCCCGTATGATGGAAGTTTCGAGAGAAGAGCCCTGTGCCATACCCTGTCGAAGGCTTTCGCTATGTCCAAGCTAACTGCCAGTGCCTCCCCTTTCCTCTCGACTGCCTCCGCCCATCGGTGAGTGAGGTACACTAAAAGATCACCAGCCGAACGACCGCGGCGAAAACCGTACTGGCGATCGCTTAGTAGCTGATTCTCTTCTAGGTACCTCAAGAGCTGGCAGTTTGTAATGGACTCCATTACTTTGGAGAGCAAAGAGGTGATGGCTATAGGCCTGTAGTTGGACGGATCTGAGCGATCACCTTTTTTGGGAATCGGGTGGACAAAGGCTGTCTTCCAAGAACTCGGGACAACGCCAGTCGTGTAAGAGAGCCGGAAGAGGCGCGTTAGAACCGGCGCCAACTCAGGAGCACACGTCCGAAGCACAATGGGAGGGACTGCATCAGGCCCACTCGACTTATGAATGTCAAGGGAAAAAAGAGCCTTATGAACTGACCTTTGCAGGAACCGAACGTTTGGCATAGAACAAGCGCAATGCGGTATTGTTGGTGGCGAGTTTTTCCCATCGTCCAAGGTCGAGTTTGATGCGAAAAGAGTACCCAAGAGATCGGCTTTCTCTTTTGCAGTGTGGGCAAGGCAATCATCGGTCTTGTGCAGTGGTGGAAGTGACGGTCGACAGAAATTCCCCAAGACAGCCTTGGCGAGAGACCAGAATGCACGCGTACCCGAAGGAATACGCACTAGCCTCTCCCCAATTCTACCTATAAATGATGACTTCGCCTTGGCAATGTCCTTCTTAAAAGACCTGGCAGCAAAGTTGTACTTCTTTTTGAGCACACTGGTACTTGGATCCTTTGATGACACCGCATTAGCCCGCGCTTCTGGCGAGATGTTATTTTGCAACATCGACCAAACCATGGTTGGGATCTGCCGCCAACGGGAACCATAGAGTTTGGAATAAAGAGTTCCATTCCCTGCAGTATCACATCAACGACAGAATCGGCGGCGACATCAGGATCATCCAGCGAGAAGCAAACTCGCCACCATGGGTAAGACGCAAAAAAACTTCGCATCCCATCCTAGTCCGCTGACCTATAATGCCAGACCCGACGGCTGACCGCACGTTGCGATTTTAAAGTTTCCGTGAGAGGCACTGTGCTCCGAATCAGGCAATGATCTGATGAGCCTAGTGGTGCATCAACGGACACTTGATAGCCGTCTGGGTGCGAAGTCAATAAGAGGTCCAGTAAGGAAGGTGAATGGCCCTCCACCAGGCTCGGCAACCAGTTGGGACAGACTGTAGGCCAAAGCGAAGTCATGAACGGCTCTACCCGCATGGTCAGTAGTGCGTGAACCAAGCCATTCGACGTGGTGGGCATTAAAGTGTCCCAGCACCACGATCTCGGCAGAGGGGATCCGTTGGAGAAGGGAATCTGTGGCCGTTTGGACGCTCTCGACAAGTTGGTCAGTCTCAATGTTACCGCTGTGGGACCTATACAGGCACGCGTAGACGCGAGGGTGGTGTCCGCAGTCGACGTACAGCCATAAGATGGAGAGGTCCCTAACTTCAAGATTGCCGAGGCGACGAACGCACATATCCTCCCTGACGTAAGCACAAACACCGGCGCGTGGCACAAACGAATGCTCCAGATTGTATCCCGGGTAGCGCAAGTAGGAGACGTCAGGAGGGGGGGATATCTGCGTTTCAGTCAGGAAAAGCAAGGCCTGCTTCTCCGTCTCAAGGTGGTAATGGACGGCGCTTAAGTTGGAGTGAATTCCCCTGATGTTGCAGAAGTCCACGCGAAGCGTAGGAGGGGGTGCCGAATGTCTTGCCTTACTCCTGCCTGCAGCATGTGCTGATACGAGCGGACTTTTGCCCTCCCCAGAATACGTAGGGCAGCCTGAGCGTGGACGCTCAGGGGGGGGGGGGGGATTCTCCTACACAGGAGGTGTAGGTACCCCCCTGGGGTAAATCTAAATTTAAGTTCGCTGCCATATCAATTGTGTGTGTGGGGGGGGGGGGATAGGGCCTCCGGAACTATCACTGACCGGACACACACAACAGCAACGAATGCCATTATTTCACGCCGGTATTAAGTGAGAGGGTGGTATTACACCGGGCGAGCCGGCCCAATGCGTGCTACAACGCAGCGTGGCTCTACCACTCAGTCAGTGTCACTCATTTAGCACCACCCAGGGGTCACGTGTAGGGTCTCGAGGGTAAACCTACGGACGCGAGTGACCTTAACCCCCAAAGAAATATATCAACTAGTAAATTGTCGTTTACAAAATGATAAAATATGATCTAATTGCAACTTATTCATTATTTTAGTGGACATCGACTTTAGGTATTCGCCATTTTGCAAATTACGTGATACTTCCGCGTTCCGCGTTCCGCGGTTGAGAGGTTAAGAAGTAATTCCTTTAAATATTTTTTAATATTTGGGAATGGAACCCACGCTACACCTGATTATCCAAAGATCTTGGATTCGCTTCGTGAGGCTGATTGATTTTTTCTATTAACATATTATCTTGTAACTATTTAAATTGTGAATGCGAAATTTAAAAATAATAAAAAAATGATTTAGGGTGTCCCAGAGATCAACGTCAAGCCGATACGGGGTGACTCCCGTGATACAAACGAACAACTATTACTATTGGACCAACTCCCTAACTCGAAAAAAAATCAAGCTGTTCTATACATTTTGGTCGAATGAATATTGATGTTTTGTATGGAACAGCTGAATTTTTTTTTTGAGTTAGGAAGTTGGTCCAGTAGTAAGAGTTGTTCGTTTGTATCACGGGAGTCACCCTGTATCGGCTTGACGTTGATCTCTGGGACACCCTGTATATAGTTACTGCTTTAACCTTTTCACCGCCCAACTATCCTGCACGCGATGTCTCGCTGTACGCCAACGTATAAATGTATTTTAATAAAGTAGGTACAATGAAGAACTTCTATAGAAGTGCTGGCGTGGACGGCACGAAAATCTCGAACTTCTATAGAAGTTGTTGGCGGTAAAAAGGTAAAGCAACTATGATTCCGAGATATGTTTCGCCATTAGCAGATACAGTCATAAAAGAAAGCTGCTGCCCGTTGTAAAATTAAAAAATAAATAAATGTCACTTTTGATACGACGACGATATAGTTAGATTATCTATTGATTATAGTAAAGAAATATATTCTTGGCGATCATTAAAAAGCACATCTTGTACAGTCGACAACAAAAGTGAACACAGAACATTAGCGTGAAACAACGGCACACGTTGCTGTTGTTTCGTCTGGTGAGTGAAAGTACCGGAGGCCTATCTCTCACCCCTCCCCCCTCCCAATTCCTACTCCCTCCTCAAGATCCAACTCCTTCCTCAAGGTCGGCAACGCATCCGCGATTACTTTGGTTTTGCGGGTGTCCATGGGCGGCGGTGATTGCTTTCCATCAGGTGACCCGCCTGCTCGTTTGCCTCCTTTTAACATAAAAAAAATTGACATTTATTTATTTTTTAATTTTACAACGGCCAAGCTTTCTTCTATGACTGTATCAGCTAAAATGGCGAAACATATTCTCTTAATCATAGTTGCTTAAAACAGTAACTTATCTAAATGGTTCAGCCAAGTACACACGCCTGTACAGTCGGAAGCAGATAAGGCAGCAGATCAACCTACCCAAATCTGTCAAATTTCTCCAATGAATATTGATTCTTATAACCAAAGAAAAAAAAAAAAAAAAGTTCAAAATTGATTGTAGAAATTTGTGAGTTTTGGGTAGGTTGATCTGCCGCCGTGTGTATGTCACCGTATAATTGTACGAACCGTTAGTTTATAATTAATCTAGTGAGATTATAAACTGTCGATAGATTGTAAACGAACACTAAAATTTACAATAAAACACTCACAGAATCGACTTGTTTATGCCAGTAAGAGAATAATGGCGGCGGGGGAGTGGGTGAAAGACAAGTGATTCGTTCAGCCAATCAGCGTGCGCTTTGCGTTTTGTCAAACGCAAAATCACAATTTGACGGCTGGACATGGTCAGTTTATAAACTTACGAAAATTTAAGCGTAAGATTGTAAATTTTAGTGTTCGTTTACAATCTATCGACAGTTTATAATCTCACTAGATTAATTATAAACTAACGGTTCGTACAATTTTACGGTGACATGTACATTAAACTGACAAATGTCCTCAATATAAATGAATGAATGAATAAAAGTTTATTTGGCATAAATATACAACATACAACAACAACAACTTAAAAAGAAAAAACAACAAAGCCAAAAAGGTCCCCGCTCAGCACAGAGTGCCACGACGCTGGTATTCTGCGGATACCTTAAGGCGACGCACCGCTAAACAATAAATCTCATACGTTTTGATACGAGCGTTTGCGTCCCGTACCATAAGAAAAACTGTTTTTTTCCTTTTAATTAAAACTACAAATTATTTTAAAAAAATGAACTACAATTTTGAAGTGTGTGTTAAGACTAATCTACTAAGAAAATTTAGATGCTTAAATCGGTCTGGTTAGCCTTAATCTATGTTTTAAAAGAGGTTACTTTGATATTTTTTTCTCTGTTATAAAAGTTGACAAATCGTGTTTCTGCAATTAGCAAAATGAAGTCAATTAAATGAAAAATCATGTCATCAAATATCACTTTCATATGTTTTGTAATTGTTGGGAAAAATCAAGATCCTCGCCACGTAAATTTCCAATGCGTCGCCTTAACGGGCGGTGTCCGGTTATGCACAAACATCAGTAATCGGCTGTCCTTGCTGACAATAACGATAAAAATTTAGGCACTTAATCTTAACAATAAAATCTCTAAAATGTCTAATATAAAAACTTTAAACATAGCAATACAGTACATAATATTTAGTTGGATACATAATGATCAAAATTCGAAATCAAAATTAAAACACTACAAATTTTTTACCTTTTTTATTTTTGGTGTTAATTGGTGCACTGAAGCGGAATTAAATACTTATAAAGTAAATAAAGTATCATTTCATAATTATTTAGTTCAGCTTCAATGCAGCAATTAGCACTTTAAATAAAAAAGTAAAAATTTACTATAGCGTCGTGTTATCAGTGGTATTTCATCTGTAAAGATGAATCTACATGGCCATCGGTTGCAATGACCGTTGGATAGATGGAACTCTGCTGCTAAAAAAGCATTAAAAAAAAATAAAAAGCAGTGACAAAATTCAGCGCTTCCGTCAGCCTTCCCGATAGCATAGCGGTCAGTGCAGCCGCCCGGATTGCGGAACACCCAGGTTCGATTCCTGGCTGGGTCGGGTAGGCGTTTAATTTTTCACTGTATTTTATAAGTATTTAAAACACTACTAACAATAGACTTTGGACTGTATGTATATGGCTTACGGTTGAACATGTATTGAAGAAATTTGACAGTTTGGATACCTGACTGGTCTGTACATAATAGTATTTTTTTGATATTTTAGTTTAAAATGCAGTTATTGGAAAGGTTATATTTTTTTAACTTACTTTGGAGTAATTATTAACAGTATTAAGCCATTTTTTATATTATTCTTGAGTATCCGATATTTCGGCACAGTTGCTTTAAAGATCACGGTTGTACTGAAGTTATTGCGGGTAGATGTCTAAGAGCAGATAAAACAAATAATAAAAAAAAAATATATGGCAAGAATCCCTTTAATAATTACTCTAAGGTTGAAAATGTTTATGTAAATTGTAAAGATCTAGCTATTAGATTATATAAGCCTTACTTTTAAGCTTGCTGTATAATGCGTAAAAGCTCCCAAAATTATGTTTAAATTTTTTATGTTAATATGCTTGATGTTCTACGTTTTGACTAGGCAATACTGTTAATTGTTAAAGTATTCTGTCACTAGTTAAATTTAGCTTATGTCATCTTCGCAGAGGAAGAAGAGTGACAGGATGGGGTTGCACGAAAATCCCCAAGGATCAATATTCTCTTGAATTGCCATAACTGTACTTTTATATTTTGTTACCATTCTTCTTATGTATAGTCGACAATGAAATTGCTTAACCACCTTAAATATTTATGTTGTTTGCAGATAATAAAACAACAAGGTCTATTTTTGTTTACAACACCAACACACAGATAAGATGTCGACATTGACAATGAACCTTAGAGACATTTTATTGTAATAAAAGTTTTTATCGAAACAATATCATTGTAGACTATGGTTTTGCAATTAAAATATTGAGTATAAAATGTTGGCAGGCTTCACTAGATAAGATAAGATAAGCCCACGCTTTCCAACCACGCTTGTCCATGAATTCAGGAACAAATCAATTCTAATAAGATTAACTTTTAACAGACTTGCCTAGTCAAAACTCAATTTTGGTTGGTTGTTGGTATTTTTTTAATTATTATCATTTTAATATGTCCCAGTGCTGAAAGGAAATTCGCCTATTTTTAGAAGCAACAGTCAACGCCATATCGTCCAATTAAAAAAGGACTTGTGTGTAGATCTTTAAGATCAGAATCAGATAAACAAATTTGACATTTTGGACTAGACTTAATATGCCGTTGGCTGTTCAAAATATGCATTAGATTCTTAACAATTTTCATTTAAAACTTAATTTCTTTTTGGCTGCCACAGTCGGCTTTAACCGACAAGCGATTGCGTGTCGTAATGGTTTGCAAAATCATAAAATTAAGATGCCGTCTTTTCTCCCGAATCCATATTGTTGTTTAGGGAATAAACTGAATGCTTGGAGTACGTACACGCCTGCACTTCAGACTATACCACAAACTCAAATTTTCAAGACTAACACCCGTATTTATAAACAAGCAATTACTTAGTTCTTAGAAATGTCACTAAGATCTAATGTCATTTTATAAATAAATAACGTTTATATTAGAATAGAAGTTTTCTTAATGAATTAAATAAAAACATTATAATCATTATCAATATCATAAATGTTATATTATTTTAGACAAAACATAAACTTTCACACGGAATATAACCTCAAAACTAGCTTGTCACAAGCTTGTCACTATGAATTCTTTGGGAAATCTAACTAGATTGCTTGAGTAAAAATATTGGTGACTAGTGCTTGGCTAAGAATTCTAGTCTTTTGACGTTTATAACGTCATCGGTTACCTAAAGAATATAAAATTTTACTTATGCAATTACTTTGCTTCAGTATGACCTTTTACTCGTCTATAAATACGGGGGTAAAACTAAGAAAACCAATGTAAAATTTCAACATGCTCTGCCCATTAAAGGGCAAATGAAAGGAAAAAGTGTCAATATTTGGTTCTTGTCGAACACTGGTACCGCTACTCTACTTATTAAGCAATAATTTTTTTTTATCGCATGTATATAGCATATAAGTTTTGTTAATCCAGATAAAACCTTTAAAATCTGCATGTAAATAGCACAATAACAAAATCATCCCAAATCAAGCATTAACAAATAAATATATCCAATCAATCAACCTAAAACATTGCATTAACTGTAAAAATCTACCATGACATAGAAAAACTACCATTGCGTCCCACCAATGTTGCCAGTTAATTGCAAAACCTACTGTTTCAGGTGGAAATCACGCCGTGGCATTCCAGTATGCATAACATGGGTTTCGCGTTCAACCGCACCGTTTGGAACTATATAATGGCAATAGAAGACCAGTTTTGTGCGTACGACGACTACAATTGGGATTATTCTTTGCTACATTTGTCTCAAAACCGGCCTGGAAGGGACAAGTTCAAAGTTATTCTATGTAAAGGTCCCAGGGTGTTCCATATCGGAGAATGGTAAGTTACTTTAACACTGTTCAGTTTAGGAACAGTTTAACTTCATCATCATCAGCTCATTTTATGTCCCCACTGCTTGGTACGAGTTTTTCCTATGTATGGTAACATCGCAGGGAAAACGCGCCGTAAACCACCACGCGGTCCCAGTAAAATTTTCATTCAAAAAATCGTTTATATGATGTCACATTACAATAAGTATAATAGATGGAATATGAAAAAAGGTATTCATGTGACACCCTGCATGGGCACAGGAACAGCATCAGAGGGCTAATTATAAAATGTCCTACTTATTTAGTATTAATTATTTTTTATTGATTTTTATTTTTAATTTATTTTTTATATGTGTGGTGATGTATTAGTTACAAATAAAGTGTTTCCTATTCTATTCTATTCTAATTAAACATTATTACATATAGTGGATCCATAATTTGTAATTTCAATATTTTATTTTTTATTTATAATTATTCTATTATTTTAATAAAGGTAACTTATTAACAATTTTAAACAATTTAATGGAACAATTAAAAAAATATTAATGTCATAATAATTATTATTATTGTGATATTGTTTCATGTAACTATAAATATTAATAAATTATTGTTAATGATTATTGTTCTTATAATAATATATATATTATTAGCGTAAGCCGATTTTTGTCCCAGTGATTATGGGACGATAGCTGCACATAAAAAATCGGTTATGGTCTCATATTGAAGAGCTCCAGCCGTAGATGTGCAGAAAAATAAAGAAACGTATCACAGGTTTCGAAATTCCAAAAAAATCGGTTGAATAAACGCGAAGTTTTGCAAGCGACCCACTAGTATTAATTATGAAAAAAAAAAAAAAGATTCAATACTGTTTTCCTCAGCGGTATACATCACAAGAAGTCAAATTGCAACGCGTCCACAGTCATCAGTAAGGTCCAACAGCTGCTGAAGACGGCCAAACGCTACATGTACCCGTCAAGGGTGTCGGCTATTATCACAACAGGAGGAGCTAAGCACAACAAGAGACTAACCAAGGGGAACGGAGGGTGGGGTGATATAAGGTGAGCGAAATTTCTTTATTTAATCGCATTGGTCTAGTGGTTAAGACTAAAGATGAAACGGATAGTTGTTTGGCCGGATACCGGATACCGGATATCCGGCGAGCTGCGAGGCCGGATATCCGGCGGAGAGTAAGTAAATGCTTTGAGGCAAGTTGTGACATAATTAATGGAATCAGGCGTTATTTTGCGGAAATCCATAGTACAAAAAAATGTAGTTTAAATAATATGTAGTGTTAATTCCGCTAACTCACTCGTTTATACAGCTGTATAAACGAGTGAGTTAGCGGAATTAACACTACATATTATTTAAATTACATTTTTTTGTAAGTTGTGACATGTTTAGCGCCGTGCAGCTACGGGTACCGCGATTGCAACATTTCGGGCGGTTTCGGGTGTCATCGGAACTCGTCGGGAGTGATCTTGCGCATTCGTGAGTGAATGACAGGCAAAAATCAATCAATCAATCGTTTACTTGATGCTTGGGTGGCCGTACGTGCGTTATTTGATTGACTTTGGATTTTGTAAAAATACGTAGGTACTTAATAAAATAATTGAGGGACAGAAACATGTCGTCAGTAAAAAGATCGCCTATTTGGCAATATTTTGACATTTCTAGTGAAAATAATAAGTTTGCTATTTGTTTGTTGCGCCGACTCCAGATTTGTCGAGGTGGTGAAGGGGATCATCATTATTGCGAGCTGTTGTCTTATTTCATGTACGTTTTAAACGATTTTTTAGAAAAATAATGCCTATCCGGTATCCGGCCGGATATTGAGTTACAATCCGGTATCCGGCCGGATAGTAAATTTGGGCCGGATAGGCCGGATACCGGATAGTTGCCGGATATCCGTTTCATCTCTAGTTAAGACCACCGGTTTAGACCCAGAGGTCCCGGGTTCGATTCCCAGCAGAATATGTTTGTGTACTCTTTTTTTTTGAGAGAGATTGCCAATTGCCTCAAACGGCATTTTCAGCATCACCGGGCTTTTTTGGGGCGAGGTACGTAAAGGGTACCTCAAGCCATGTGAAGCGAATCACCTTCGGAGGTTTCCTAGAGGGAACGGCATTACACACTTAAAAGTGCATGTCCCCGTGCCCTACTAGATTCTCCGAAGGGTTCGGATCGGATCGGGGAGCGGAACTACCCGAGGGCGCCTCTAAAGGCTCAAACTTCGGGTAGCCGCTCGGGGGCCCGCCGTGGAGGAGGAGAGAAGCGCCCAGGTACATGTCTGTACCTGGTATAGAGCGCGTGTGAACCGGCTCATCGTACCCTTGTTCTACGAGTACGGTGTCTTGGGCCTAAACTAGTGTGCATGTTTATTGTATTCTGTAAACGTGTAGTGATCGGGCGGGGTTGTTTGTGTACTCGGTTTGTTTGTCCGCCTGGCTAGCTACCACCATATTAGCTAAATAATAACGACAAGCCATAACATAATGTTTGTAGAATTGTTGTGTTCCGGCAGCTAGAGATAAAACAGCCAGTGCCTCATTAGTTGAGGATCCCGGGTGAAGTGCGCTTCCATCATTGGCCTTAACGTCAGTTGAGATTGATCTCATTCCTGCCTTGCCTTATGCCTTGAGGCACTGTGCTTATCCGTGAAAAGTATTAAAAAAGAATAATAATTTGAGGACGGCCAACAAAATATACACCAATACAAAAAATATATAATATGCATATTTCAGCGAAAGTTAGGTGCTATTTTAATTATAGGTCGCCACCGCATGCAATCACAATCAAGACAAAATAGTAAATCATTTAAATTAAGTATAATAATAAAAAATATTCAAGTAAATCACATAAATTGAAATCATTGAATGCATTAACTACTATGATAAATTATTACTATATTTATAATTTAATAAGTAAATAGCCTATAAATTGTCCCACTGCTGGGCAAAGGCCTCCACATCATTGAAATCAAGTCATGGGAATACAATGGATGGGTAATGGCTTAAAATCACCACGCTTGCCAAATGCGGGTTGGTGATCACAAACCCGGGCATGCATCGAAAACAATCCGAAAATACATATTATTTGCCCGACCTGGGAATTGAACCCGGGACCTTCGGGTATCGGGCCGAGCGCTCTGCCACTCGGCCACCGAGGCGTTATATATATTATATTATATATTTATAATTTGATATAGTTTTTTTGATGTGTAACATCTGTCCGCTCGCCTTGTATATATAAAATTTGTGGGAGTGATTTCGTGAAATGTGACGGAAGTAGGTGTAACAATGTGACAGGAAGACGGGGAAGCGCGCAAGGGCGCGCCATTTTGTAAATTTAAAATAGATATTATGAACATGACATATTATTATTATATGTGACATATTGTGTCATTTATCAAAGGTCATTTTGATATGTCAAATGTCTTCTAATGAGTGTTTACTGCATTTATTTTATAGTTATAAAATGATGACCTGACCCATTTTTTTCAGAATATAATGTTAAAATTGCTTATTACTAAGGTGAGATGTCAAATGTTACACATCATATGCAACTACTGTAGGGCTCGCTCTTCTTCTTCTTCTTCTTCTTCAAAAAAAATGTTTTAATTTTTTTTTATTGTTTCAGAGATCAAGAGCTATGTACTAATATGACTAAAATTGGTAGACAGACAAGAAAGTATGTATACTACGCATGATTTTAATGTTGTAAAACTTTTTTTTTGGATAAAAAAATGTATTTAGCTATTATATGAAATGGCTAAAAATTGGACTGTAATTTTTTTGTGATTTGTTTTATATACGTAATAAACGTATGTAGGCATGTAAGATGTCTATCACTTGTGGTGTATGTAACACGATGAAGACTTAATGTATAATAAATATATTAAATTATAACATACCCTTAAAAATTATTTAGGGTATATAGGTACCTATTCAAAGAACAGACTTAAATTGTATTCAAAGTACTTAGTATTATCTTTCCAAATATATAATTAATTAATAAATCTTAAACATTTTACGCAATTTTAATTTTGAACATATTAAATTTAAACAGATTAAAAAAGCGTGGGTGTAAAAAGTATTTGTTTTTTTTATATATAAAAAAATATCAATTATTTAATAAAAATAATTTGTACCGAAAAAGGTATGAAACATGATAATATTAGTTATTGAATACAATTTAAGTCTTCGATCGTACTGTTGAGTAGAAAAATGAATCAATAATATTGACTGGCCATAAATGTGTACATAAATGTATTTAGGCGAAAGAATAATGTTTGCGAAAAACAAATAAGCCGAATAAAACCGTTATTATAGTAGCATCGACATTTTAATTTAAGTTTTTACGTATTTTAAATGAGAGATGGTTGTTTTATGATCTCTGTAACCTTAAGTATTAATATCTTTTCATCACACACCTCTAATAATACACTATTGTCTTAGTAGATAGGTTAAAAAAATCTAATTATAATCAAACTTTTTTTTTATTAATTTAATGTACCTATTGACCAAATATTTCTTCTCAAGCAAGACAAATTTACTAATTTTTATTACTTTTGTTTATTTATTTTTATTGCTATTGCGTAACATCTTTAGATTGCTTAACATCTTTCAGCAATTTAGATTGCATTGGGAATGATCAACTAAGTATTATAATATTTACTCATTCATGATTTTTAATGTTTATCTTGTTGATGTTAATAAATAACTAACATTATTTTTAATTTGTATGGTGGAAATTGAGTAAGTATTATTTTAATTGTATTAAAATGCAACAGTTTTTACTTATATTGACGTTTATTTTACGTATTTCTTTTTGATTAGAAATCGCCCTTTTGTCGAATTTTGACCGTAATTCACAAAATATATAATGTAATACAACACACTTAAACATACATTTTATTTTTCTGCTTTCCTTCTCAATATTAAGTAAAAGCTTATTTATTATTAATTATTATTAATAACTGGGCCCACTCTTCTCTACAGCTTAAAAATAGATGTCCTGAATGGGTAGTAGGTAAAAAATGTATGGACGATTCAAAAGCACTTGTATTTAGTTCATTTGAATAAAAAAAATTAGGTATATCAAATATCACATTCCTCTGCGCGCGCAATTTACTTAAAAAGGGGTAAAAACTTTTTTCTTTCCCTATTAGAATATAAATGCTGACGTTTCCGAATTCTTTACGGGGTTTGAGGTCACTGGGAGACTCCAGGTCGTCTTTGTAATATTAGGATAGAAAAAATCAACCTGTATTTTCTTTTAATAAAATTATTTATTACTTTTGAAACTAACTTTATAAAAGCGCAAGTATATTTGTTTCAGTATAAATTTATAACGGCAAAATCAATAATTATTTTTATTGGTGGTATTATAACAGTATAATAGTATAAAAAGCATCACACATTGAAATTATACTAAACAAACATGTTGTGATAGTAGGTTTTGTTCGGTTTATTCGTTTTCCATTGTATAGCTAGTACTAATGTTTTAAGTGTATTCTTAACTGTCCCAATATGTTATTTGAAATTCATAAATCAGTGTTATTATGGTTTTAAATAATTATACGCAAATTTTGTTGCGAACACATTACAATTTAAAAAAAGAAAAACGCCCTATTCAATGTCGACAACTACGTCATTGATCGGATGTTGATGACGTAGTTGTCGACATTGAGTAGGGTTCCTTTGGCTTACAGAGTAAGAGTAGATAGTGTTGATTAATTTCGGCGAGTTGGATTGAGCGACGACAGCATAGTTGGTAGTGCACCTGACCCGGCATGTCATGGGGTGCGGGTTCGAGTCCCGCTCGTGGAATTTTTTTCAACACTTTGTCTTTTTTCGAATCAGTGTAATTTTTATTAACCATACGGTTATGTTAAGGCGCTGACGTGACAACCATGAAAACGCGCTCTCTGTCGACCTGCATACAAGCAAAAGGGATGCAAATAGCGTGTGAGCCACTGAATTCAAGTTAAAACATTCAAAAAAGCATTTTTTTTTTAAATCTGGATGTTTTATTGAAAAAAAAAATGAAAAATTTCGTCGACGTACTTCAGTAAACGAAAAAGATAATCACGTAAATAAATACTGTTTCGAAGTGACTTTGGTTTTTTCTATTGAAGAAATTTCATAATTTCTTGGTGTCATGTGTTATACACTTTTTATATAAAACATGCAGGAATTTCAAAAAATTCACAGCTGTCAGCGCCTTAACGAAAATGTGAATTTGTATGGTACTAAAGCAGCGACGAACGAGGTGGTAATTTCGATAACTGTGTTATATTTGTAAATTTGATTTAATTTTAATTTAATTTTGAACCGATTTTTATATTATTTAGATTTTTTTAAATTGTATTTTATATGTAAAATCTGTTTATTTATAGGTACGCTTTTTATGTACCCTTACAGGGTTCTTGTTAGCACTTTACATGTTTTAATACCATTGCATACATAAGAAGTTTAAATAAATGATTAATTGATTAGCTGTGACCGAATTGCAAATAAAACACGCATAAATACTATGTTAAGATTTTTTACAAGACAAGCTTAGAAGGAAAGTGTTATAATATAGCATCACATGAAAATTCAGTTGTAGTACCAGTGTTTGATACCAATTTTCGTCGCACTAATCATCATCATCATCAGCTCATTTTTATATCCCCACTGCTGGGGCACGAGCCGGCACGCGGGCCCAATGCGGATTGGTGGTGGTTAACGACTGCTAATGCAGCCGAGACCGACGGCTTTACGTGCCATCTGAAGCACGGAGGAGCGAGAGGTGATAAATATTTGGTCACCCATCCGATGCCTGTCCTTTGTGAAAGTTGCTTAACCTAAAGACCGGGCGCGTTAACCACTGCGCTATCCAGCTCCTCGTCGCACAAATAATAAATAATAACATAGAATTTCATTGGAATTTACTTGGTAAGTACACACGGCGGCAGATCAACCTACCCAAACCTGTCAA
This sequence comes from Eudonia lacustrata, assembly GCA_947562085.1. Lineage (NCBI taxonomy): Eukaryota > Metazoa > Arthropoda > Insecta > Lepidoptera > Crambidae > Eudonia > Eudonia lacustrata. The sequence continues at coordinate 12,695,187 of OX387333.1, forward strand.
ATTTATCTAATGAATATTGATCCTTATAACCAAAAAATAAAGTTCAAAATTGATTATAGAAATTTGGAAGATTTGGATAGGTTGATCTGCTGCCGTGTGTATAAGCAGATGTTCTGTATTCATGATTTCTAAAGTCAAATAAAATTGGTGACCCCCTACTTTTGATGATCAAAGGAGATAAGTTTCAATCATTGGTTTCAGTCGGACACCGGTGCCACTACCTATGTATATTTGTAATATACAACAGTAAGGTGTGGTCAAAATGAAAGAGTCCAAAGTATATCCGATCTATAAGGTCTAACAATTTCAATAAGCGAACGTTTAAGGGGAGCATCTATATATCACACTGAACATGCTCACCAAATTTGGTTCAAAACTACAGGCTCGTTACCGAGATAATCAACAAAACATTATCAAAATTTACCAAAAAATAGCCGTTGTGTTGTGTATCTGTACACTTATCTTTTTATCGACGCCTGCGTGCGTGTTAGTAAAGATACAGCATGTTTCATGATGTGCATTATTTTAATTGATTTAGTTTGTTAGAAAACATAACTTTAAAAATTAATATAAAACTGAAGCCCATTTTTTGTTATTGTATTCAGAATGATGTATAGATACCGCCCTTAAACGTTCGTTTATTGATTTTGCTAGACCCTGTATATCTTGTATGTATAGTTACTTACACTTAATTATTAACTTTAATTTGTTATGCAATTTTTAATTAAATATTTGAATCGTGACGTTACAATCAAAATAAACAAGTCTCAGCCCTAATGGTTCAGTAACCTCTGTGTACTCACATTCATGATCACTGCTGCTTGCTTATGCGCGCCTGACGCGCATGATTTCACTAATATAAGTATTTATTTTACAATTACATGACAAACTAAACGTTTATATAATTTTTAACGCAAATTTTGTTGAACAAATTACAAAAACACAAATGTTGAAAAAATTTCCACGAGCAGGGTTTGAACCTGCACCCTTCTGACATACCGGGTCAGGTGCTCTTCCAATTGAGCTATCGTGGTTCTAACCAGCCTCAATTTGTGTTTTTGTAATTTGTTTGCAACAAAATTTGCGTTAAAAATTATATAAACATTTATAAATAGCTTGCCTACTTCTTAACTGATCTTTAGTATTTGTAAAAATATTATGATCGGATGTTAATGACGGTAGTTGTTGACATTGAATGGGCGCCTTTGGCTTTCAAAGTAAAAAGTAAATAGTGTTGAATAATTTCGGCGGGCTGGTTAGAACCACGATAGCTCAATTGGAAGAGCACCTGACCCGGTATGTCAGAAGGGTGCGGGTTCAAATCCTGCTCGTGGAAATTTTTTCAACATTTGTGTTTTTTTTTATGACAAACTAAAATTAATAATTATGTCTCAGTAATCCTTCATACAAGACCTAGATCGGATACACTTTGGATATTTTCATTTTGACCACACCTTTATGTTACACGTTGCATACAATATGTAAAAAAACTCTGTCCAATCCTTTAAGGTATTGGGATTCAGTTCTACAGGATATTTTTTTTACTAGTGCGCAAATTTTCTGGAGCGACGCAGAATCGATGAGTTAACAACCTTCTCATACTAACATGGGTTGATATATGTCAATAATTTTGAGACTCTTCATACAAATCAGGCTAATCAAGTGTTCGCTAAAGCATGGGAAGTCCAATAATGTTTGATATATCTCAACCGATGTACTATGAGAAAGTTGTTAACTTACCGATTCTGAGTTGCTCCAGAAAATTTGCGCACTGGTAAAAAAGCCCGTATTTACGTAATCATTTAAAAACAAAAAAGTGAAAAAAATTTACCCCCATAAAAATTTTGTTAAATGACAAAACTTACATGGCAATACCTTTGTCGGCACTTTTGTAGGTAGGACCTTTGGCGCCGCGCCGCCGCCATTGATGGAAAGTGTGGTCACATTTAAAATATTAGCAAGATTTTGGGGTAATTTAAGCAATTTCGGTACGTAAAACACTTGCGTTTGAAATTACGAGAACTCTTTTATTTTCATGATTATCGTTTGTTTATTATTATTTTTGTTATTGTCATTTAAATACCTATGTACCCTTTTGCGATCGGACAGTTTTTTTTACATATTGTATAAATATATTATATATCATCGACTCATTTTATGTCCCCACTGCACATATGTATTTTATGCTTCGACCAATTATATACTAGATAAAGGAACCGGAACCAAAATGCATCTCGAACGTGGTCGTTAGCTCATACATATACATTTAAATTTCGAATAACAAAATCTGAAAAAACAATGGGTAGCATCAACAACTTCAGCTTACTATGAACCTTAAATCTTAAACATAAAGATTAAATTAAGGTTGCGAAATGTTTGTACTTAATATTTACTGTCGTCGCCACAAACATCATCACCGGGAACCTAGTACATAATTGTTTGAAGATTTTATGTAACTAGAGTCTTGAGGATAAACAAAGGTGTCTCTCAAATTGTATACACGTCTGAATATAATCTTTTAGCGTTATTGTTACATAATATAGAATAATTATCAGTCATATTTTTTGTCTCCTATAATGTGTACCGGAAGCCTTCAGTCTCGGTCTTCCATCAACTTTCCCTGACGTCATCAGAGGGCCTAGTATGAGTTTCATTCGCGAATCGAAAACAATTCTTTGTATGGCAAAATTTTAACTCTTCTCGGAGGCCGCCTCTGTGGTCTAGCTAGTGGCTAAGACCACCGGTCTAGACCCAGAGGTCCCGGGTTCGATTCCCAGCGGGGGTACATGTAGTGTACTCGGTTTGGTTGGTGGTAGGGCTTGTTTGTCCGGCTGGCTAGCTGCAGCTAGCCAACAAAAAATAAACCAGACAAATCATTCCCAAGTTATGCTCTGAAATACATTTGGAAATTGATTTTTAGTATTCTACAGGTTGTTTGGTAATACCTGTTTAATCCCGAATATGGCAGATAGCGTACCGTTCCTAGAACCCTGTATAATTATGAACATAACTGAAAAACACCGCATGCTCTTTGTAGCTGATACGTTGTTCTTGGTCGTCAATCTCACGGTCAAACATAAACAGAAGTCGAAACATTGCAGGAATGAACAAAAAATTGTGATAAAATAAATTTGAGTTTTTATATGGAGAAGTAAATCTACGTAAAAATATGATTTTGCATGTTATCATTATCACAGTGTTTTTTTAATTGGTTGCATGGCTATGTTTCGGGAAGATACACATATTACCAAATATACTGTAGATAAAATCGATTAAGTATATAATTTAAAAAAAAAAAAACTTTTTTTATGGTTTCTGAACACATTATAGGGACTTTATGAGCGTACCATAGACACCATTTTGTCTCAATTGAATTGTGTCAACGAAATGTTCCGCACAATTTAGAAAATAAGAAAATTACCAATTTTTTTTTGTATAATTATTTTCATCAAACATTGACAAATGTTTTAGTCAAAATGTACAATGTTTCGATTTTTAATTGTATATAAAACTAATAATTGCATAGTAATATATAATGATAATAACGATAAGTAATACGAGTGGTATGGATCAAATCTTAATCATTTTTTCAATGATAAATCTAAATCCTTCTGTGGAAATTTATATAAAAGATACTGTGTTGAAACTTTGAATTTGTCTTATTCGTTATTTATTATTTACAATGTATACAAAACATTTCCAATCAAATCAATTATTCTTCTATATTCAAAATACTGTTCAAAATACAAAGTTAAGATACTGAAGCCTCACAATTTGCAGCCGCCCGGATTGCGGAAGAACCAGGTTCGATTCCTGGCTGGGTCGGGTGGGCGTTTAATTTTTTCACTGTATTTTATAAATTTTATAAATATTTGATTGAAGAATTCTACATTTACAGTTGATTTATTTTGAAGTGACATTTTAACAATCTTCTAAGATTCCTTAAATTTTATTTTATTTTCGACCTTATGTCACAGCATCTATAAGAATCAGTTTTTTTAAATGTTCGCTAACCGAGGTGTCATCTTAAAAAGAAACGGTGTTGATCACTTGTGCAACTATACTATGTATTTAAAAATAAACAAAAGTTGTCAAATGATTTTGATTTTTATGGAGCACACATAAAGTTCAATTTCCAGTGCAAATGCTGTTGCTACTTACTTTTTCTTTTGTGATTAATCTCGAACCGTATAATTTATGAAATAAGTTATACAATAGATCATTTAAATCGTCCATAGTCAGTACTCATTGATGTAACGAGCCATAATTTTGTTATATCTGAAAAATAAAGTTTGTTCAATGGTTTAGACAGATTTGTTTTATTTTGGATATAGAATGATAACATGATAACATACAAAATCATTTATATATCATATGTATATAATAGGTCTTTACCTATGAAATTGCCGTTTTTTTCTTACTTATTAATAGGTGTATTACTTCCAAAAGTCAATACCGATTGTTAATATTGTTATACACCTTTAATTAGGACTATGTTACTTAGGCTTCAGTAATAATAACAATGATTATTAATTTTGTCTTTATCGCCCAATTTTTTTTTTAAATTGACTAACTTTTTGTTCGCGGAATTGTCGTTTTGTTTCATTGTAGCTTTGAAGGGTCATGTTTTTTTTTCTTTTTAATGTCTGCTATATTTAGCTAGTGAAACAAACACACTACTCTACAATTTTTATAGTGTTAAAGTAAATAGATGCTAAGAAAATTAAAAAAACGTTAGTATGAAAAATAAAATTGTATAAAAAATCTTCATACAAAACGGCAATTTCATAGGTAAAGACCTAATATATCCTTCTCGATGCCTTGGACAGATTGCAGCGTCGCGCTGAACGCATTATCGGCAATGCAGAAGTGGCAAATACTCTTGAATCTCTGCAATTGCGTAGAGATGTTGCGTCACTCAGCGTGTTTTACCGCTTATACCTCATCCCACCTTCTCCCTTTCTTCATAGGAGTACACGTGCTGCTCTCCGGAGTCATCGCTTCAGTCTCAAATATCCCATCGCGCACAAAGAAATTTGGTGACTCGTTTCTTTGTCGCACCTCCAAAAGATGGAATAGTCTACCAGCACACGTTTTCTCTCCTTCCTATATGGGGTCCTTCAAGAGAGGCGTGAAGAAGCACCTAGTGGGCCGGCAGAGTGAAGTTGACTGATGACCGAATTAGGCATTATGCGACTAAACGTTTTGACAGATGTTGGTTCTTATTACAAGGCAAATACAGGTTACTCAATGTTAAAGACCTTTTTGACATCTAAAGACGCCGAAAACGTGTCGGCCGCTGTTGAGTTCAGACGCAAGATAGTGGAGTACCCTGGTGAGCTGGAGCGTCGTTGTGTGGCCGCTGCGGAACCCATACTGCTCGACCCTGAGAGGAGTGTGTGGTATGATTCTACGCAGCAGCAGACGCATGAACAGCTTTGCTAGATGAGATAGGAGTGTTATGGGTCGGTAGTTGGCAGCGATCCTCCTATCTTTGCCGGGCTTGGGTAGGACAATAATTTTGCCCTCCTTCCACGGCGGCGGGAGCCCATATATCTAGCCCATGAGAAGCTTCGTTATGAAACTCGTTAAATGGTTACTAGACAACGGATAAACATACTTAAATACATATTTATTATACATAGAAAACACCCAGACCCGAGACAATTTAGAAAAACAATAATTTCTAAATTGACCCGACCGGGGATCGAACCCGGGACCTCAGAGATGGCAACACCATGAAAACCGGTGTACAAACCACTCGACCAAGGAAGTCGTCTATAATGACTACCACGGCGCGCCAGGGCAGTCGGATGAGGGCTGCCGACGGTATGCAGTCTAACCCAGGGGCCTTCTTTTTGGGAAGGCGGCGTATGGCCTTGAGTGTCTCCGTCGGCGAGATATACTCGTCGCCGTGGAGAGGCGGAGGCGGGAAGGCGAGAACTTCGGCCACCAGCCGGCTGACTTCGGCGTGGTGGGCGACGGCGTCGTCATCGGCGGCAACGAGGTGGGGCTCGCCCGCAGGTTTTGTGAAAGACAAGTAAAAGTGACTCTATTTAAGGCCTACTGTCAGAGTTTTTACACCTACAGTCTGTGGTGTGATTATGCGCAAAAGACTGTCAATGCACTAGGGTAGGGCATTGTAGTAGCGCCCCTGGCGGTGGCGACTGGGGTTGTCAACTTTTTTAGACAAATATAGTATTTTTGGATTCAGTAATCAGTACCCATAAAAATATAGTAGATAGGAAATTAATTAAAAAAATATAGTGTATTAAAAAATATTTTATTTTCTTAAATTAATATATTGTGTGTTCCGTTTTAGACAATATAGACTGATTTTAGCGACTTTGCTGTTAAAATATAGTAGTTTTGCCTACTATAATGTATTTTTTAAATAATAGTAGTTAGACATAGGGTTGCCAACTATTTTTCAGGAAATTAAAGTAAATCTATCACTAACTAGTATAAAAAAAGGATTTGAAGAAAAAATAAAGTATTTTCCAAATTTATTTATTTAAGAGTTGCGTTTCGTTTCACTTCACCTGAGTCTGAGTATCATTCAGTAGTTCAGAAATTAAGTCAACAGGAATATTCCGTTCAAACGCACGCATTAGTCGGAAATGAAAGTATTTTCCATACTTTATTTCTATTAAAAAGAATAAAGTATGGGGATGGAAAATAACGTAGGATACGTTATTTTAAACTATGGTTGGCAAACTTAGTTAGACACCTAAAATAGTAGGATACTATATATATTATACATAGTAGGGTTGGCAACTCTAGTGGCGACATACGAGTTACAATTTTGCCGTACACAAATTCTCGTTTTCGTTAACGTGATCGAATTGCGAATTAAACTCGCACTTGGCACCCTGCTATGGGCACGAGCACAAAATATAGTAACTGCAGGAGACAAGCTACATACAAACGCATTCGAGTAAGGCACACGTGGACATCCTCTTACGGGCGCTGAATCTACCGATCCGAACCCTCGGAGAATCTAGTAGGGCACGGGGACACGCACTTGTAGGGTTGCCAACCATACTTTAAAATAACGTATCCTACGTTATTTTCCATCCCTATACTTTATTCTTTTTAATAAAAATAAAGTATGGAAAATACTTTATTTCCGACTAATGCATGCGTTTGAACGGGCTGTCCTGTTGACTTAGAACTACTGAATAATACTCAGACTCAGGTGAATTGAAACGGAACGCAATAAATTTGGAAAATACTTTATTTTTTCTTCAAATCCTTATTTTATACTAGTTAATAATAGATTTACTTTAATTTCCTGAAAAATAGTTGGCAACCCTACGCACTAGTGCGTGATGCCTCTGACGGTGATTCGTTTCACACGGCTTGAGGAACCCTTTTAGTTTATCGCCGCGCTCCGTATATTTATAGTGTGATTCCCGTGGGAATATCTGGATAAAAAGTATCCTATGTGTTATTCCAGGTTATAAACTATCTGTATGCCGAATTTCATCCAAATCCATCCATCCGTTGCAGCGTGAAGAAGTAACAAATATACGAACATACATACACACAAACTTTCGCATTTAAAATATTAGTAGGATATACGTGTTTTTATAAGTCAAATTCGTGGGAAAACGCATCGAAAGTGCGGCCAGCCTAAGCATAAAAATTCAATAAACTAAAAGTGATATTATTATTATCTCTTTATTTATTTTTTTCCTTAAAACTAAATTTTTACAATATTATAATATAAAAACAATAAAACATTATAAAAACCTAATCCTAGAGTACCGCCAGCAGCGAGGCAGGGCCCAACCGGTGGTCAGGGCTGCAGAGTGAGGAACCTCCTGACAATACCGTGCCGTACGGAGTACTGACCACTGACCCAACCTTTCAGCGAGAGCCTCTCTAGGTGTTGATGGAGGCTTTTAGCTAAAAGACCGTTTGCCGAAACGACTATTGGTACAATAATGGTTGAATCCACATCCCACATGGCGGTAACCTCGTGAGCCAAGTCAAGGTACTTACTGAGCTTGTCCTTCTCGGCTTTCACGAGGTTCTCATCATGAGGTATGGTGATATCAACCAGTATTGCCTGGCGCTGGGATCCGTCGACCACCACGATATCAGGCTTATTGGCGACATTATTATTATTATTATTATTATTATTAAATATTATAAATGCGAAAGTTTGTGTGTATGTATGTTCGTATATTTGTTGCTTCTTCACGCTGCAACAGATGGATGGATATGGATGAAATTAGGCATACATAGTCCGCCTGGCTAGCTACCACCATGCTATGTAAATATGTCGCTATAACATCAATGTTTGTAGCATTGTTGTGTTCCGGCAGCTAGAGATAAGATAGCCAATGCCTCACTAGTTGAGGATCCCGGGTGAAGTGCGCTTCCACTAATTGGCCTTATCATCACTTAACATCAGTTTATAACCTGGAATAACACATAGGATACTTTTTATCCAGATATTCCCACAGGAACGGGAACCACGCGGGTGAAACTGCGAGCGGCCGCTAGTTATTATTATAAATTATCAGGCAGGCAGTTGAAACAAGTGACAAGTGCCTGTATTCTGCTATACACCACTAGGTAATTATATTCTTTTATTTTATTTTATTGAGAATACATTTGTCGACTCTGTTTTTAAATTGGTTCAAGTTTACGGCTGAGGCCACTTCTTTCGCGAGCTTGTTCCACGCACTCACTACACGATTCTACCATAACGTGGGCTTGCTGCAAGAACTCATGTGACATTTTTTTTTATTAAATCTCCCATACTTATAGTGTTGCCACCTTTTTTAAGCAAATAGAGTACATTAACTTTCTAAGGTAAATAAAAATTAAGTATCAATTATTGAACCTGCTATTAAAAAAAATGCATATTTACTTCTGGCACCTTCTGGCAACATTTATAATTTATTTATTGCACTAGTGCAGTATCACTTTCATACAGTAATAAAATAGTATATGATGGCCTGTTACAAACCCTGTTAGGGCATCGCAAAAATATAACTATTCTTATTTATGGATAGTAAATATAAACAAAATATAAAATTGAAAATGTTGCCAGAGTGTGAGCTTTCCGTGGACATGTAGAACCTATTTATTGTCTTTGTCTGACATAAACCCTAGTATTGAGTAGTAAGCATTTTTCTGCTAAATACTGCTTTAATTTAAGTAACAAAGAATGTCTTACCTTTTCGTTTCTTTTATGAAACAATTGAATAAAACTGTCAAAAGTCAAAATAGATAAAATAAAGTATTTTCTCATGCTGTATTACCTACATAAATATAAAGTACAGGGTTCAACCGTACATACTTATTACCTATTGAATACAATCACAGTTAGTAAATAGTCTATAGCTGTCCCACTGATGGGCAAAGGCCTCAATCTTTAAAATCAAGTCATCACTCCAATTAATCCGGTAATGGATGGTTTAATTACCACGCTTGCCAAATGCGGGTTGGTAATCACAAATGGTAATAAAAAAGTAATATGAAGTATTCTTAACAAATTCTTGCAACAAACCACCAATTTCCAACAATTTTTAGATTTCATTAATCATCCAACATTCTCTTGTCGTACCCTCTCTTATCGCTCACGGTTGCTTCCCACTTTTTACCTACTGAACAATAAATTTTCATTACTGCTCTGGCATCTTCTACTGAACTATGCTCTCCGTGTTGTATATCGACTCCTAGAATTTCTTTGGCTAGCCTCTTCAAAGATGGTGTACTGCCTTTGGTGAACTGAAAATAATAATAATTATAATATATTATTGGAGAGGCCTATGTCCAGCAGTGGGCTAGTATAAGCTGATGATGATGATGATGATGATGATGATAGTATATTTGCAATATACGTTGAAACGCTCAAGAGATAGAAGAACAATATAGTGGAGAAAGGCGGGAAAACGGGTCAAAACTAGCTAGAGAAAGATGAAAATATAAGGAAAGATGGGAAGGGTTGGAGTAGGCCTTAGCCAAAAGTCACTCAAGAGTAATAGTACTTCGGTAGGCACGTCTAGCCGTTGGTCTCAGCTACATTAGCAGTCATTAACAACTATCAATCCGCACTGGGCTTGCATGGTGGTTTATGGCCCACTCTCCCTATCAATAGGGAAGACTCGAGCTTTAGCAGTGGGGTCATAAAATGAGCTGATTATGATGTGGAAAGGTTAAAATTTGCGATTTCTAATTATGTATTTTTTATTACTTAATGAAACAAACCTTTCTAAAGGGTTTATATTTTGTGGTATCTCTAATATTCCTTTTCGGATGTGATAAGAACAGTACAGAAAGGTCGTGCTTCAGTGAATGTCCCACAAGTATACGACCCTTAATAATATCAGAAACTTCCCTTTGGACCACACTGAAGTCCTCTCCGTTAAGCATATCCTCCTTTCTGATGCCACTTATATCAGTTCTGTAGTCCACAACTTCTTCCCGCGCTTTCACAAATTTATCATAGACACAGTCACCAAATTTATTGACCAAAGACACTCTAGCTAGCATGTGGTCGTTTCCATCATATCCAATGCCTACCATTTCACAGTCTATGGCTATAAATTTCGTGAGTTTACTTTTGTTATTGTTTCTGACTGTGCTATCTATATTTTTGTTTACATCTACAGGGAAAAGGTCACTATTCTTTTTACATGAGTTGTTCAAATCTAAAGTTTTGAGGTTAGGTTCTGCAGCGTTTGATTGTTTAGCTTTATTCTTTCTTGTACGCCTAAATGTGCCTGTGAAGTTATTGTTTTTAACACTGTCAACTGGCTTTTCAGTCTTCTTGTCGTTTATTATGTTACTATTTAAGAATTTCTGCCAGTTCGGACTTATTTTACCCCGATTAGAGATGGTAGAGTTTGGCTTGTTGCGATAGCTTTGCCTGCGTTCCTCCGATGTTTCCGTCATAATTGCATTGAATAATAGGTGAAGCGATTCACTTATGATTAAGAGCACGTTGGAGCTAAGTTTTAATAGTACGTCTAAGATAAATTCTAGTACATCAAGCACTATATAAATTATGCTTTTATCAACATAGGAGTCTGACATTTTTTTGTTTTTTTTTTTTAGTGTAGTTTGTTTCTTGAGAAACCGGCTAAGGTCATAGACCATGCTGCCATGTCATTAGTTTAAGTAATACATAAATAAACAATATTTTCATATATGATGATGATGATGAATGATATTAGAATTGGGAAGTGAGAAATGATATACCCCCCAACCCCTCGAGTATCTCAGTAAAGATGTGGGGCTTTACTAAGTCCTCACGCGAGCTTCTTGAGAGAATTTGAAAAGTGACGTTGCACTGATTTGTTTCATTTGCCAACAAAAAGACAAGAAGGCTGGCAGCTACCTCTGCCAGCGCATTAGTTTGGCAATCCAAAGGGGCAATGTTGCCAGCATTCTTGGGACCGTTCCCATGAGCCCACAGTTGGAGGACATCTTTTATTTATAGGTCTTTAGTATTTAATTTTCTAATTGTTTTTCTGTTTCATTTTTTTTTTTTCAAGTTAAGTTATGTATTGTTTCTTTTTGTAGTTTTTATTTGCCAACACTTATGCACACTCACGAACACTTAACGGTTAATAATCCACTATTATTTCACATTAATATTCGACATAACACAAATTTTGGAAAATAAAGCAAAACCGCAAACATGACGCTTCACTTTCCCGCCAAGAAGTCCCATTTTTTTGTTTTACTTACGCATTAAATATTTAAAAAAAAAGAAAGGCAAAGGCATCTAACTCCATTGGCTTCAGTCAAGGCTTGATACCGTTACCTAATTCCCACTATAAGTATCGTTAAGTAACGTTACTTTTTTATTTATTTATTTAAAAGTTGCCCAAATCGACAAGAAAAACACAAACCCAAGCTATAACTATATAGATAAATTGGTAGCGGCAAATGTTATCTGGAAAAGCATGGATTCTCCGTGTCCGCACGGATAAGAACTCTGTGTATTTCATGGACTTGTACTCTTAGAAATATAATAAGTTATTGAAATTCTTTAATGTATTACTGTGTGCAGTAAATAATCTTTTCTTACCTAACCCTATAAAGTTCAATTAAATAGTAAAATGCAATTTTTTAATTGTCTTACTAAGTAAAATAAACAATAAAAATTAATAAAATATTTGGCTGTATTTCCTACACTCTTTCGTCTTCCTCAAACGGAAGACGATACCAAAAAATGACAGCAAACGTCAAATCAGACCAACAACTTTTCACCGCTAGTCTACGTGTTTATTTTCCTTTTGCACAATATCAAAATGTGGTGGTGGGAGATCGCTACTACGCGGTGCGCGTGCCATGCATGCAGTGCACCAGTCCGAACTTTCTAATCGCGCCGTCAACACCTATTAACGATACTATGTCTTACGAGAGGCTCGAGAAAATTTTAAAGTCTCACGGCCAGGAGCATCTAATCAAATTCTGGCCGGAACTCTGCGAGAATGAGCGGGAACAACTCACAAACGAGCTCCAGAAGCTCGACCTGGGCGAAGTCAACGAGATCTTCCGTCGGGCGAATGATACCATGAAAGTTATCCTCGAAAAGACTGAGGATGACTTGAAGCCGATACCTCAAACTCACTACGAGTCTGTGCCAAGTTTGAGCGCAGACAAACACCAAGAGTACGAGGACATCGGCCTAAAAGAGATATCTGAAGGTAGAGTTGGTGTTTTAGTGCTAGCTGGTGGTCAGGCCACTAGATTCGGCTTTGATCACCCCAAAGGAATGTATAGTGTTGGTCTACCATCAAAGAAGTCTCTATTCCAATTGCAAGCAGAGCGAATTGTGAAAGTGCAAAAAATGGCTGCGGAGAAACACGGCAAAGAAGGTAAAGTAACATGGTATATAATGACGTCCGAACATACAATAGCACCAACAGCAGAGTACTTTAAAAGCCACGACTTCTTCGGCTTAAGAGAGGACGACGTTGTTTTCTTTGAGCAGGGGAGACTCCCGTGCTTCGATTTCAATGGCAAATTAATTTTAGAGGAGAGACACCACTTATCCTCAGCCCCTGACGGCAACGGTGGACTGTATTCCGCTTTGAAATCGCAAGGTATCTTACGGGACTTTGCTCGACGAGGTGTGTGCCATTTACATGCACACTCCGTCGATAATATACTAATTAAAGTTGCTGATCCTGTGTTTATTGGTTACTGTAAAACTAAAGACGCTGATTGTGCCGCAAAAGTCATTGAAAAGTGTACACCGAGTGAAGCAGTCGGTGTGGTTTGTAGAGTCAACGGTCACTACAAGGTGGTAGAATATTCAGAGATGACGGAAGAGGCAACTAACAGAAGGAATCCTGATGGACGTCTGACATTCTCAGCAGGTAACATTTGCAACCACTACTTCTCAGCTGATTTTCTTTCCAAGATCTGCAACTTTGAATCGAAACTGAAACTGCACATTGCTAAGAAGAAGATACCGTATGTTGATGAGAACGGAGTCAGACAGAAACCGACCGCACCGAACGGCATAAAGATGGAGAAGTTCATTTTTGATGTGTTTGAGTTTGCTGAAAACTTTGTATGTTTAGAAGTAGCTAGAGACGTCGAGTTTTCACCGTTGAAGAATGCGGATGCTGCTAAAATAGACTGCCCAACCACTGCCAGGACTGATTTGTTATGTTTACATAGAAAATATATAAGGAACGCTGGCGGAGAAATATCTGACAATGTTGACGTTGAAATTTCACCGTTGCTCTCGTATGGTGGGGAAAATTTGGAAGACCTTGTGAAAGGAGAAGTGTTCACAATATCGCCATTCCATCTGAAAAGTGCTACGGAGGCCGCTACAAATGGTGTGAACGGGAAACACTGATGATGTTGTGTGCTTGGTAAATAACATTGAAATTTGTGATAGTATATAATAATATGTTAGCTACATTTTTAAATACAAAATATTCCATTTATATTTAAAATGTTATGTTAATTAATTCAAATAATTATGTAAATTTTTTATCAAATTATTTTAATTACAAAAAGTAAATAACTTATCTTTTTAAAACATCACTCTTACATCAATTCATAATAATAATAAATCAAAACATATGAAAAAGTTATATTAATGTCATATCAAATAAATATGAAACACTTATTCTTTGTTATGTAAAATATAAAAAAAAACAATTTAATTAATATATATAAATTTATTGAACTGCCAAAATTATGTTTTAAATATCTAGGTACTATACATGATATATTTTTAATAATTTTAAACTTATTTTATTTAGATCTCAAGTAAAATAATAAATAAACGCTAGCTATTTCAATAGGCCTACTTTTTATCTAGGAAATAAGACAGAAAATTAATTGTCAAAAGATTAAGCCTAGCAGCTTTGTATATTTCCACTGTCCCCAAGTACAGTATCCAAAGTGAAGATTTGTTTCTTTACAGGAGAGCAGAGAGCAGCTTATAGCTTACTGCATAACTGTTTTTGAGAATAGACAAAATGTTGGATGGAAATATTCCACAAGCGGGACTTGTACCTGCACGCTATGATATGCCGGGTCATGTGCACTGCCAACTATGCTATTGTGGCTCAATCCAACTCTGTAAGCCAAAGGAGCCCTCTATTCAAAACTTTATCTCTTTTCAAATTGTAATTTCCATATTCATTAATTTGTTTTGTTTTAATGCAAAAAATAAAACATGTTAAGACACAAAAAACATACTTAATACATCATGTCAAAATGATGAAACATCTAGGGTAGTGGCAGGCATCAGTGTCCGACACTTTTCGTCGCCAAAAAATAACATAGAAAAACGAAATTTTACAGCTTGTATTCAATTGTAGCTAAATAAAATAAAAAATGAAAAACTTTAATTCCAGACCATGGTCTATATTGACAATTACCAAATTTCAAAAACAATAAAATTATAAATTAAAAATGACATTAGATTATTAACAACTTCCCTGTCCCATGAGTCACATGTGATACATAACAATTGATTAATCTATTGTTTTAATTTTTGGACAGCGAAGTTGTTAAAATTACATTATAATTAAAATCCATTACATAAATAAAAAATAAAATAAAGTAGAGTATGTTAGTAACAAAAAGACAAACTTACAACTATGTTAGTAACTAAAATAACAAACAGAACGCAAAAACATCCCGAAGACTCGCTGGCTTACATGTAATGAAACATGCAATTCAGTGAACCTCCGGAAGACAGAAAAAAAAGACTAAAGTCAGTTTCTGACCCCTATTTTTAATGATTGAAGGGAATAACGTCGTCACTGGTACCTGTCGAAAACTGTAGCTACTACCCTAAGTTTGATTGAACAAATTAGAATAGCAATAAAACAAACAAATACTTTGATATTTCACTTAGGGACAGTTGGTTGGTTATTATTGCAATAATTTTGTATCACATTTAGCAATAAATTTAATAATGTATTGTACATAAGTTTACAAATAGTTGTGTATGTTGCTACATCCTCCTTTGTATATCACACTAATATTATAAATGCGAAAGTTTGTGTGTATGTATGTTCGTATATTTGTTGCTTCTTCACGCTGCAACAGATGGATGGATTTGGATGAAATTCGGCATACAGATAGTTTATAACCTGGATTAAAACATAGGATACTTTTATCCCGATATTCCTACGGGAACGGGAACCACGCGGGTGAAACCGCGAGCAGCCGCTAGTGTATGTATATATGTCAGGGTGCCTAGTATGTTGTGTTTAAATACTAACCGTATTAATTTGATTACGTTTACGAAAACGAAAATTTGTATGGCAAAATTATAGCTAATATATCTCTAATTATAATAGCTCTTTACCCGGAACCTCCACTGAGGCACTGGCTATCTCATATCTAGCTGCCGGAACAACAATGCTACAAACATTGATGTTATGGCGACATACAGAATATTTTTTTATTAGTGCGCAAATTTTCTGGAGCGAATCTAAAGCTAAAGTATGGGAAGTCCAAAAAATTTTGACATATTTAAATTAACATCAATATTGATTTTTTGACAACCCATGTTACTATGAGAATGTTGTTTACTTACCGATTCTGAGTCGCTCCAGAAAATTTGCGCACTGGTAAAAAAAATATCCTGTATTTAGATAAGATGGTAGTAGCTAGGAGGACATACAAGCCCTACCACCAACCGAACTCACACTAGACCCTGTAGTCTTGTCCTGTCTCGTCCGAGAGTGACACTCTCAGAACAAAACATGATAATTCCATGATGTCTAACTTTTCACAAAAGGTAAAAAACCCGCAACTACTTCGCCTCAGTACAATTATTTTTAAATATTGGTTCTAATGAATAATTAAGTTTAAAAACCTATTAATCGCGTTTTTTATATATTTTTTAATATCATAGTCGTGTACGTATTCTTTTGTAAAAAATGGAAATATCATGTTCTGATTACGTTGTGATCCGATCCAATGAAAATAACGTGATTTGAACCAAACTGTTTGGAAATGTCATGTTTTGAAAAAGTCGTCGTACCAGAAAAGTATGAAATTTATCATGTTGTCCGATTTTGCTTATTCATATTTTTAAACATGGAAATATCATGATCTGTATGTACCTTCAACTTCAGAGGCTATTTACTGCATGAATTAGCATGATTTGAACCACACCAGCCTTATGGACGATGTAATTTATGGTTTTCTGACGAATGTCATTCCAAACTTTTTTTTTACAAAAAGTCGAATTATCATTTTTTGTTCTGCCACTCCTCTATAGCCTTCATTATAGAGCTCAAGTTCTTTTAAGCAATTAAAAATATCAATAAAAAACTTGTCCACCTTACAAATACTTATTTAAGTAGTTTCTAAGTTATATTTTACATTCATCATTATACACAAATTCATACATAGTCACGTCTATCTCCTATAGGGGTAGGCGGAGACCACTTCCTGCGACTCGCTACGATTCTTGCATAAATCTTTCGCTTCATCTACTCTCATGAATTTCTTCATACAAACTTGCCGGTTTAAGGAACTCTTGGCACAAATACTTTAAAACGTTACAATGTTGTTTACGTCTTTTTTAATTTTTTCAACAGTTTGTCTTCTTTTAAGTAATTGTAATTTGTTCGGAACAAAATTTGCGTAAAATTATAAATGTAAGAAAATAGTTTTTTTAAAGCCTATGACTTCTTGGCGGGAAAATGAAGTCTGCGGTTATTTTTTTGTTTTCCTAAATGTGTGTTATGTCGAATATTAATGTGAAACATGGATGGTGGATTATGAACCGTTAAGTGTTCGTGAGCGTGCATGAGTGTTGGCGAATGCAACAAAACAGTGGTACGTCAATTGAAAATTTTCTCGAGAACTCATTTATATAATTTACAAGACATTTATTTCTTTTCAATAACTCAAATACCTACTAATTTTTATGTATTTTACTTCAAAACTGACGGACTTTCATACAAACTTTCACCCCCTATTTGACTCCCTTAGAGTACGATTTTCATAAAATCCTTTCTTAGTGCCTGGTTACGTCACTCAATTAACCTACAGTCCAAATTTCATCTAATTAACGTCAGAGTTTCGGCCGACGACGATGAATCGGTCAGTCAGGACAAGTCATTATATGTATGCAGATTATCTAGGAATATCATTTATTATATTTACCAGCACTTATTGTTACTAAACAAAGAAAACTTTATTTTACATTATACGCTATACTTATACATTTTTTGTCAAAAACATATTCTATTTAATAATAATCTTTATTTATAAATATGTACATTTCGTTTGATTAATAATAAAAAAATCATGTAGGTACTTAATATAAGTATTTTTAATGTGAACAAGTTTTTTGCTAAGAACCCTATATAAGTATTACAAGATAATTTTGTTATTTAAAGGCCGGCAACGCATCTGTGATTCCTTTGGTTTTGCGGGTGTCCATGGGCGGCGGTGATTGCTTCCCATCCGGTGACCCGCCTGCTCGTTTGCCTCCTTCTAATATATAAAAAAAAGTTATTTTTATGTTATTCAACGATTTTTAATCAGAAAATATATGTTTTTATCTAACTGTGAAGTAAAAGACATACCTATATACATACACATACAATATGTCGATTTGATTAAAATCATATAATCTTATCATTATCAACATAAAGGCGCAAACGCCTGCTATCTAAAATTGGAAAATTTCTTCAATACGTTTTCAACCGTATCTTAAAGGCATTAAGTTCAAAGTCTGTTGAGTGAATATAATTTTAATAATATGTTATTTTTATTACATAATAACTGTGTACTTAAATAGTCATAAAACTGAGATTCTTATAATACTTATTGTATATAAGGTCACTTTTTTATCACCGTCCAAACCTTCTCCCGTGATACAAACGGACAACTATTACTATTGGACCACCCCCTACCTAACTCGAAAATAAAATTCAGCTGTTCCATACAAAACATCAATATTCATTCGACCAAAATGTATGGAACAGCTGAATTTTATTTTCGAGTTAGGGAGTTGGTCCAATAGTAGGAGTTGTTCGTTTGTATCACTGGAGTCATCTCAGAAGGTTTGGACGGTGATAAAAACAACCTGTATAAACGTTCGCTAAATTAATTAATAGAATAAAAGAATATTTTAGTTAACATTTTCTTTCATTTTCATTTCTTAAAGCTATTTGTTGTAGAGCGCTTGGCCCGACACCCGAAGGTCCCGGGTTCAACTCCCAAATCGGGCAGTGTGTTTCGGATCTTACGTTGCATAGCCCGGGTTTGTGTTACTGATTGATCACCAGTGATCGGAGTAGGTAGAGCTATTTAGGTTCATTGACCGCAAACATTGATGTTAATATGGATATTTCACGAGATTCCGACTAATACTCCGGGATTCGATTATTTGATTCTTGTATAAATATGAGGAATTGTTACATAAAAAAATATATGTGGTTTAATTAATCAAGTTTCTATCTTTTTATTCAACTATCCTTAGTGTCCTTATATTTTTAGGAAGTGTATGCTTTCACATTCATTTGGGGAATATCGATATTATTCTATCATATGGCAAGTACATAAAATAGCTCTACCTACTCCGATCTATGCTGATCACCAACCAGCATTTGGCAAGCGTGGCGATGAAGCCATTACCCATCAATTGTATTGTAGCGATGACTTGATTTCTATGATGGAAGCCTTTGCCCAACAGTCGGACAGATACAGGCTGTTACATTGGCATTCTTATATAGTCAAAGTCAACGTCAATTTTTTTTATTCAAATGAAACTAAAGAAAAGTTCTTTTTAATCGTCCAAACATTTTTCTACCTACTACCCTTCAGGATGTCTATATTTTTATTTACAAGCTTTTATTTAGTTTTTAGATGCGGAGAAGAATGGGCGCAAGCAACTGCAAAGCTTTAAACTAAATAAATAAATAAACTTTCATACACTCACACCAATTATCTAGCCCAAGAGAAGCCTCGTATGAAACTCGTTAAATGGTTACTAGACAACGGATAAACATACTTACTTAAAATACTTAAATACATACTTACTTATTAAACATAGAAAACACCCAGACCCGAGACAATTTAGAATAACAATCATTCTAAATTGACCCGGTCGGGGTTCGAACCCGGGACCTCAGAGATGGCGACACCATGAAAACCGGTGTACAAACCACTCGACCAAGGAGGTCGTCAAATAATTGAATTAATGACATAGTTACTTCTATTAAAGCTATAGATTCATAATTTAACTCATCATCATCATCTCAGCCAAAAGACGTCCACTGCTGGACAAAGGCCTCCCCCCAAGGATATGATTATATTATATTATTATGATATATTTGCCGTAATCGCCACGCTTGGCAGGCGGGTTGGCGATCGCAGTAGGTTGAGACTTAACCTCAGAGAGATGTTGCTGCCCATCCTCTGGAATGGTCCCTTAGTCGGCTTTTACGACACCCACGGGAAGAGATGGGGTGGTGCAATTCTTTATCCCCGGCACCACACAGGGTAACATAATTTAACTACCGGTACGGAATGCAGTCAGTGAAAAATAAACATGATACCTAATAATTCTATTGCCATTCGATCAGGTTAGCGAAAACGAGAATTGCTATGGCAAAATTTAACCTTTTTACCGCCAACAACTTCAATTGAAGTTCGAGATTTTCGTGCCGTCCACGCCAGCACTTGTATAGAAGTTCTTCTTTGTACCTACTTTATTAAAATACATTTATACGTTGGCGTACAGCGGGACATCGCGTGCAGGATAGTTGGGCGGTGAAAAGGTTAATCCTCTTGTATTCCACCAGGGTGCCTAGTAAGAGTTTTCTTTATTATCCGTATTCATTCGATAACGTTTACGAAAACGAAAATTAGTATGGCATTGAAGCAGCGCCTCCTAGCGGCATACGGGAAGAGTTAACATTTTTAACCAACTTTAAAAAAAAAAGGAGGTTATCAATTCGACTGTATTTTTTTATGTTTGTTACCTCAGAACTTTAGACTGGGTGAACCGATTTTGATGATTCTTTCTTTATTTGAAAGCTGGTGCTTCCCGTGTGGTCCTATTTTAATTTGGTCCAGTTCTGATGATGGAATCCTTAAGAAATGGAAAGGAGGGAACTCCTCAAATATTGTAGGCATACCTATAGCGATTTTGGTATTTTCAGCAATAAGTCAAGCATTTGCATTCTGAAAGTATCATTTGATGAAATGTAACTGATGAAAAAGACCACAGATTGCCACTGGAACTCCTCAATGATAAGTATTTTACGGGTGGCTATAAGATTAAGATAGTTAACCTTTTCACCGCCCAACTATCCTGCACGCGATGTCCCGCTGTACGCCAACGTATAAATGTATTTTAATAAAGTAGGTACAAAGAAGAACTTCTATAGAAGTGCTGGCGTGGACGGCACGAAAATCTCGAACTTCTATAGAAGTTGTTGGCGGTAAAAAGGTTAAGCGACTATGACGAAGCAAAAGAAGGCAGAGGCATCGAACTCAGTTTTTGATTTCCTACTTTGGGATAGGCGTTTCTAGTTTTCTTCGCTTGTCTCATTTAAACGGCGCAGGGCGGCGGCGGCGGCGCTGTCTCACACGAGCAGCGCGTTTAGTAGGTCTACCCATATTCGCTTTTTATAAATATATCGAAATGAATCACTAAAAAGTATAATAAAGGTTAATTGCAAGTAAATTGAACAAACTAAACTACGCAATAATTTTTTTAATTTTTAGTGCAATTTTATAAGTAAAATTTTTTGGAGTCTGTTTCTTTTTTGGCCATACAAAGTCTCGTTTTTGTTAACTTGATCGAATTGCGAATGAAACTCTCACTTGGCACTTTGAAAGCCTTGTTTTGTTTACTATCGATATACAATCGATGCGAATCGAATACGAATCAAATTAAATTAGCGAATGCAACTCATTCGCCTTTCGTTCACGTTAATGGAAACGAGAATTTATATGGCAAAATGTTAACTCTTCTCGTATGCCGCCAGGAGGCGCTGCTTCAATGCTATACCTATCTATCTACTAATTTTCATTATCGTAAACTTTTTTTTTTCTTTAGTTAATGGCTTTGTGCAATTAGCACATATAGCCAGTGTCAAAGTAATTTTTCCTACAAGTAATATACTATAAATAAACAATATTTCCTTCTTGTATAGATGATGATGAATGATAATAGAAATGAGAAGTGAGAAATTATATACCCCCCAACCCCTCCAGTATCTCAGTAAAGATGTGGGCCTTTACTAAGTCCTCGCGGAATTCTTGGGAGAATTTGAAAAGTGAAGTTGCACTGTTTTGTTTCATTTGCCAACACTCATGCGCACTTACAAACACTTAACGGTTAATAATCCACCATTATTTCACATTAATATTCGTTATAATATAACACAAATTTTAGAAAATAAAACAAAACCGCAGACGTGACTGATGGATGACCGATGACTCTTCACTTTCCCGCCAAGAAGTCTTATCGTAAACTTTAGCGAATGAATACGGATAGGTACTTAAGGGTGCGCCGTCCATAAGTGACAAGTGTCATATGTTTTATTTGAAATGTCGTCGTCCATATTTATTTGATGCCGCGCGGCCATACTAATTTTGTATGGGGAATTTAAGAGCGTTTACGCCGCACACTAGCGCCGCCAATGAAAAAAAAAACATATCTAGTAATTAGAGATAGAAAATCAAATTATGCTCAACAAACTATCTGAATGAAGTAATTTAGCATTTTTACGTCACCTAATGAACACCTGACATGTTATGGTTTAGTTAAATATGGCGTTATAGTTAAAAGTGGCCGTAACGTCTCATTTAACTAAACCATAACATGTGAGGTGTTCATTAGGTGCTGTAAAAATGCTAAATTACTGCATTCAAATAGTTTGTTGAGCATAATTTGATTTTCTAACTCTAATTACTAGATATGTTTTTTTTTTCATTAGTGGCGCTAGTGTGCGGCGTAAACGCTCTTAAGGTGCTTAATAAAAAATAATTATTTAAATAACCACTTGATGAATCGAAAATGTAGTCTAGCAATTTGTAGTTTATCCATTGATGATTGTTTAGACAAAATCAGAGGTACAATAATTTAGATAAACTATAAGAAATCTACTAAACGCCGCCACTCGTTTTCATGATTTTTGCCCAACTTTAAATGATATTGTAGAAAAAACTATAGCGTGTTATGAATTTATGGTTCTGACAAATTGTAAACACGTTCCCTATGATACTAAATATATATTTTGTTCATTTAATACGATAGTATTTTCAATCATATTTACTTAACCGTAACTGCATTTTTGGCATTTTTTGGTCGGCGCACCCTTAAACAAAACTTTAGGCCATGGATGGGCAAACTTTTTCATTCGCGTGACAATATTTACTAACAAAATCTATGGCGGGCGGGCCAGGCTACTCAATTTTTTGCTGGATTTTTTTAATAAATATTTTTTTTATGAAATAAAAATATTGATAATTAGGTAGGTATGCATTTTCTGAAACACACACGCACTTGAATTTTTGTTTGATGGTCGCGGGCCGTACTTCGATCATTCACGGGCCGGATATGGCCCGCGGGCCGTAGTTTGCCCATCCCTGCTCTAGGCTCTCATACCAATTCCCGTCGAATGAAACTCACAATAAAAGTAAATAGGTAGCCTATATTATTATGTCAGTACTTGAACCATTGCAACATGGTTCATGTACCTACTGACTGATTTCAAAATACTTTTTTAATTACTTGTGATGTAATTTAATTTAATTTTTATTTATGTGACTTAGTGTAATTTTAGTTGATTTATTTGTATTGAATTTTATTGATTGTAATTTTATTTCTTTAATTTTTGTTTATTAAGTGTAATTTTATTTAATTGATTTAATGCTTGCTGAGTTTCTTGCCGGTTCTTCTCAGTACAAGATCTAGCCCAGAGTAGATAGACTTACGAACCGATGGCTTAAAATGACGTTCATAAGAGCTATTTGTAGCCTAAACTGAATAAATGATTTTGAATTTTGAATTGAATTTTTTTTTTATTTTAATTGTGTGTATTTTTGTATTAATGTTGTTATTGACCCAAGTTGGTTGAAATAAATTGATTCATTCATTCATTCATTAATTATTATTATTATTTATTTTTACACTGCGCTGTATAAAGGCCTCCGTCATTGTAATCAAGTCATCATCGCTACAATTCATTGGTATTGGCTTACGCCCGTTCCCAATAATCTATCTGTTGTTTTGCCTACTAAAGGTACAAATTTGACATAAGCTCCATACAAGTTATGTCAAATTTCTAACTCCAGTAAGCAAAACAACAGACAGATGGAATATAGGGAACGGGCGTTAATCACCACGCTTGCCAAATGTAGGTTGGTGATCACAAACCCTCGCTATGCATCGAAAAATCCGAAACAGACTTTGCCCGACCAGGGAATTGAACCTGGGACCGTCGGGTGTCAGCCGAGCGCGCTGCCACTCGGCCACCGAGGCGCGAGGGGTTGATTTTTAATAATTAACCCTTAATAAGGCACAACATGTTTGAATATTTTATTTTCTTTTCATTGTTTTGACGACCTCCTTGGTCGAGTGGCTTGCACACCGGTTTTCTCTCTGAGGTCCCGGGTTCGATCCCCGGTCGGATCTATTTAGAAATACCTGTTTTTTATTAATTGTTTCGGGTCTGGGTGTTTCCTATGTATAATAAGTACTTATGTATTTAAGTGCATGTATTGTTTATCCGTTGTCTAGTTCACCATTTCTCGAGTTTCTTAAGGAAGCTTTTCTTGGAGCTAGATAATTGGTGTGAGTGTGGGAAACATTTATTTTATTTTATTGGTTTTCAATCTTATCTCGATGTCATAAAGTTCAAAATGTGGCAGGAATATACATCCTTTTGCCTGTTAAAGGGTAGAAAAAAAGCGTCTTATCGCCTGTTACCTGTCGATCACTGGATGCAACTCACCTATTTAGCTACTTTCAATTATTGACTGTACCAAATTAAAACCTAGATTTATTCTGTGCCTAGGCTAACGCACCTTTTATTTCTAACAGCAAGTGGATGCAATGGAAAGTGAAAGGTAGTTTATGTAAAGGTCAAACAAAGTCTGAATTGTGTAAATATAATAATGCAACTTATATGTAGGTATTGCGTTTTGAAATACTATTAAAGTACCTACTTAGTTCTTTTTTATTCTGACAGCTGCAGATCTTGATTACCGTTACCGAATTCCCACTTAAGCACAGAAGAAAATTACTATGACTACCGGTAAGTAACTTTATTTCTATAGAGGTAATTCGGTACCGGTAATGCGAAGTATTTCCATGACTTCCACCATGCCGGCGTTCGATGCGTCCTCAGGTGAGGACGACGCGATGATCGCCGGTTTGCTGGTCCCAAGGTGACGAAAGGACATCGGAGTGGTTTTTACCGAGTCGGCCTCGACTCGCTTTCTCTAGGTCTTCGGCCCTGGAACAGAGTCTTGGCCATCCTTGGACAGCCAGCGGGTCCCCTGCAACCCGCTGATGCGGCTGTTAGCAGATTTTCCACTTCTTATCAAAAAAAAAGGTACCATCTAAGGCTAACAAAAAACTCTGACTAAATAAAACTCTTATTTATCATCACAGCCAAAAGACGTCTACTGCTGGACGTCTGCCTCCCCCAAGGATCTCCACAACGACCGGGTTTGTGCTGCTCGCATCCAGCGGCTTCCTGCAACTAGAGTTGCCAACCATAATCCCTGGCCGTCCACTAGCCTCAGGACGTCTGGAGCACGCTCAAACATCCTCGGGCGTGCTCTCTCTGGCGGGCCGCCGCTAGGGTGAACTCTGGTGACTGCCTAACCGGTGACCCCAGTCATCCTAGCGGCACGTGAAGGGGATGTACAGTGGTTTTTAGTGGGTAGGCCCCTGCTCCTCCCGAATCCCTGTCGAGACCCTCGGGTCTGGGCAGGGAGGCGGGAGCTGGAAGGGAGAACCCCACATAACCATCCGCGCCTCCCCGAGCGCGGTGGTAGGTACTCGGGCAAAGACTTTTCCACAGTCAAAAAAAAAAAAAAAGGGTTGCCAACCATACTTATTTTCCATCTCCGTACTTTATTATTTTTAATTAAAATAAAGAAAATACTTTATTTCCGACTAATACGTGCGTTTGAACGGAATATTCCTGTTGACTTAATTTCTGAACTAGATACTGAATGATACTCAGAATCCGGTGAAGTGAAACGAAACGCAACGTTTAAAATAAATAAATTTGGAAAATACTTTATTGTTTCTTTAAATTCTTTTTTTTATACTAGTTAGTGATAGATTTACTTTAATTTCCTGAAAAATAGTTGGCAACACACATCACAGGGGACCGAAGAGCTGGCAGCTACCTCGGACCAAGAATTAGTCTAGCTATTCAAAGGGGGTACGCTGCCAGTATTTTCGGAACCTTGCCTAAAGGGACTCCTTTTAATAATATATCTTAGTTATTATAATTTTTTTTACGGTTTTAGTTTTAGTTTAATTAGTTATTTTATAATATTGCACAATATTTTTTTTTGTTGGCAACTCTACCTGCGACCTTCACCAAAAAAATCAAAATAAAAAAAAAACAAAATCGTTTATTGCAGTCTATCGTTTCTTATCTATAAACAGTGATTAGCACCATCCTAGTATGCATTCTAAAATGCCTGTTTCAGGAGGCCCCGCTTTTCCAAAACACTCATTCTTAACATTCACCAGGAGGTCAATTCTATTAGAAAACTGCAACTGCACGTTTACGCCTGTCATTTGTCGCGTGTAGGAGTAGTGCCGTGGAAATAGACGTATTCTATTAAAATTCTCTGCACCACAACTACACTACAACTGCGCGACTACTACACTACAGCTGCACGAATCCTACAATAAAACTAAAAGAACTAATGTTACAATACGCTAAATACGTAAAATGCTTATAATACGCTGTGCAAAAGTTGCTCACGGTCTACTTCAATAAACCTGCACAAAAACTGCACTAATACTGCTGTCATTACTACACAAATGTCAAAATATTTTAATGGAATACGATTATTTTGCAGTAAACGTGCAGGTGTAGTGCAGTTTTGTTAGTGGAATACCTATTTGCGTTACTTCTCCGTCCCTGCAACACTACGGCAGCAGCGCTGCTTATCAGAATACCGAAACGTCAAAATTTGCTCATTTTGACACACGCGACGCTGCAGTGTAGTTGCAGTTATTTAGTAGAATCGGCCTACTGATCGACGTCTTCAAACTTGAATTAGCACTTTAACCGCCTTTGTGGTGTAGTGGTTAAGACCACCGGTTAAGACTCAATAGTCCCGGGTTCGACTCCCAGCGGGGGGTACATGTTTGTGTACTCGGTTTGGTTGGTGGTAGGTCTTGTTTGCCGCCTGGCTAGCTACCACCATCTTATCTAAATATGTCGCCATAACATCAATGTTTGTCGAATTGTTGTGTTCCGGCAGCTAGAGATAAGATAGCCAGTGCCTCACTAGTTGAGGATCCCGGGGTGAAAACGCTTCCATCATTGGCCTTATCATCACTTAACATCAGGTGAGATCATTGAAATCAAGTCATCGCTACTTGATTGGTAATGGCTTAATCACCACGCTTGCCAAATGCGGGTTGGTGATCACAAACCCGGGCTATTATACATCGAAAAATCTGAAACACATTTTGCCCGACCTGGGATCGAGCCGAGCGCTCTGCCACTGGCCACCGAGGCGTTAGGCACTTACTTACGTGCTTACTTGTAAAATATTTAAAAATATATGTACATATACAATACTAGTGGACCCGGCGGACTTCGTACCGCTTTGACAGTTTCCATCAATTGATTAAATTCTGTTTGGTTTCCATGACAACAAAACAAAGAAATCATTTTGTATTGGAAAATTAAATTGTCGATTTAGTATATTTATAGTGTGATTGCGAAGAGTTGCTAAGCTCAAGTGGCAGTGGGCAGGTCACATTGCTCGCAGGACTGATGGCCGCTGGGGCGGGATAGTCCTGGAGTGGCGACCGCGTACCGGAAAGCGCAGTGTGGGCAGGCCTCCAACAAGGTGGACCTACGATCTGGTGAAGGTCGCGGGAAGCCGCTGGATGCGAGCAGCACAAAACCGGTCGTTGTGGAGATCCTCGGGGGAGGCTTTTGTCCAGCAGTGGACGTCTTTTGGCTAAGATGATGATGATGATGATGATAGTGTGATTCCCGTGGGAATATCGGGATAAAAAGTATCCTATATGTTATTCCAGGTTATAAACTATCTGTATGCCGAATTTCATCCAAATCCATCCATCCGTTGCAGCGTGAAGAAGCAACAAATCTATACTAATATTATAAAGCTGAAGAGTTTGTTTGTTTGTTTGTTTGTTTGTTTGTTTGTTTGTTTGAACGCGCTAATCTCAGGAACTACTGGTTCGAATTGAATAATTCTTTTTGTGTTGGATAGTCCATTTATCGAGGAAGGCTTTAGGCTATATAACATCACGCTGCGACCAATAGGAGCGAAGCATCAGTGAAAAATGTTGCAAAAACGGGAAAAGAGCCTAAAAAATTAAAAATGCTGCCGAAAGTCACTATTCCACGCGGACGAAGTCGCGAGCACAGCTAGTATACGAATATATACACAAACTTTCGCATTTATAATATTAGTAGGATTAGCAATCCATTAAATAGTAACAATGCCAAAAATTCGTATCAACCTACCAAACGTTAAGTGTTATGTAATGATTCAGTGGTTGCATTAGGCATTCCGCCGATTATTATCAGTGTCGTAACAGAATGTAGTAATTCGCGCTGAGACTGAAACCTGTTCTAGTGACCCGTTCGCTAATTACCCAATAACGTGGCTACTCAACAGTTTTTGACCACTATTTCTTTCTTTACATAGCTCCCAAACCAAAAAACATACATACTTACATACAATAACGATACTCAACTGGAAACATAGTGCTCCTTTATGCTTTATTTATTATCATAACTTCATCATCAGCTCATTTTATGTCCCCACTGTTGGGGCACGAGCCTTCCCTATGGATGGATAGAGAGAACGGGCCATAAACCACGCGGGCCCAGTGCGGATTGGTGGTTGTCAACGACTGCTAATGCAGCCGGGACCAACGGCTTCACTTTACTTTTTTTAACAGATTTTAGTCTTTAGCAATAATTAAATGCAGACTGTCTGCTTCCTAGCTGTAAAAAATCCGTTAAATTTCATAGAAAATCTATGAAGTATGTTATTTTTTGGCGATAAAAAAAAACCTGTGTCGATTGTCGAACACCGGGCTTAAAGTGTCAAAAGCACTGGCTGCATAGTGTGAGTTAAAGGAGATGTTTCAATTTGGGGCGAGTCTATGTACAGTACTTCGAAAAATAGGAAAAAATACAAGGATTCTCAGAATCAAATAGAAATAAAATTATTTCTCTTTGTAATTTCTTGGTTCATAAATGTTGTTGTGACGAATTTAGACCATATTTAAAACAGAACACGTAAAAAACAGAAATAAAGCCTTTTAGGTTCTAAAAGATCGAATCCGATCGCGGGCGACCTTCCGTCATACCCCAAGCGATCTTTAATGCTCTAATCTAAGGTCTCTATTTTTGGTTTATGTAATAATTTCATTTATTAGTTCCATACAATCAAAAAAGAATAATTTTTTTGTAATTTAAGTACCTATAGGTATCATAGGAATTGAATAATTTACTTTATTATTATTAGTTTCTTTTGGCAAATATAATTGTTTTAGTGCATGCTGTGTTTGCCTGTAAGAATTTGTGACAATTAGTTTTTTTTATAAGTAGTATTTAAGTGAGCTTATGTATTATTGTACACAAATGTTGGCAAACCTAAATAAATAAATAAATAAATAAATAAGCAAGCGATCGAACTCGATCGCGCTCGCCACTCGACATTAGAACTTAAATGTCGTTAATTTAGAGCCTACTTTTGTATGAAGAAGTTTAGCCATAAACAAACTAGGCTAGGAGACTTTGAGTTATTGAGACAAAACATGAAAATAAGCCGTGATTAGGACTTCTTGGCGGGAAAGTGAAGAGTCATGTCTGCGGTTTTGTTTTATTTTCAAAAATTTGTGGTATGTCAAATATTAATGTGAAATAATGGTGGATTATTAACATTTAAGTGTTCGTAAGTGCGCATGAGTGTTGGCAAATGAAACAAAAATGTGCAACTTCACTTTTCAAATTCTCTCAAGAGTTCCGCCCGAGGACTTAATAAAGCCCCACATCTTTACTGAGATACTCAAGGGGTTGGAGGGTATATCATTTTTCACTTCTCATATCTATTATCATTCATCATCATCTATACAAGAAGGAAATATTGTTTATCTATATATTACTTGTAAGAAAAATTACTTTGACACTGGCTAAATGTGCGAATCGCACGAAGCCATTAACTCAAGGAAAAAAAAAGCCGTGATTAAATGAATATACATAATATTATTATTATTTATAATTATTAATAGGACGTCAAACTCATATGGTCAAAATGACATTGATTGACGTTCGCCATTGTTGAATTTGAAATGTCACATAATATTTTAATTGAACCACAAAATTAAGCTAAATTATGAAAAATTAATGTTTGTAATTTATTATTTATTTTATATTTCTTTGATTTATTTTACCTGTACAAAAACTTAACCCAGTGTCCATACAAACTTGAAACTCTCCTGCCGTTCGATCACGTTAACGAAAACGAGAATTTGTATGGCAAAATTGTAACTCCTCTCGTATGCCGCCAGGAGGCGCTGCTTCAATGCCATACTAAATTTTCGTTTTCGTAAACGTAATCGAAAGAATACCGAATTGTAATCAAAATTCACACAGGCACCCAGCCCCCTGACTATGAGCTCTTCTTATAACAGTAGGTATAGTCGACAATGAAATTGCTTTACCACCTTAGAAGTGAATTTTGTTTGCATTTAATAAAACAACAAGTTCTATTTTTGTTTATAAGACCAAGTGACAGATACGTTGTCATTATTGACAATGAGCCTTAGCGACATTTTATTGTAATGGAAGTTTTTGTCAAAAGTGAATAGTAGTTTATGCAACTGTCATATAATGAAGGGTATTAAAACACGAGTGTGAGTTTATGAAACGAGCGCAGCGAGTTTCATAATAGTAACGAGTGTTTTAATACCCGTGTTATATGCAGTTGCATACACTACTTTATCTTCACTAATGCAATTAGTCAAACAACAAGAGTAAAAGCTGAAAATAGTTTATTTATAATAATTGTTCAAATTTCCGCCATTAAAATCTAACCAATGAGAGCGCAGCTGCGCGCGCAGGGCCAATCAGGAGCGAGCGCGCGCTGTTCTTTTTTTATTTAACTGGCACAAGATCTTACTAAAGAGTTTTGTGTATATAAGTTTAGTAGTTTCGACGAAGTTTTCACGTATAACCCAACTGTTTTCAAAAGCCAGCCTAATGTCAAAATTTTATACAACTTGTATGAGGATTTTGACATAAGGCTCGCCAGGTTAATTGGTCGCGTTTTATTGATGTTATAATGAGATTTTACGATATCGATGTGAATATTATACCATCATGTGAAATTGCTTAAATTGAGTGTTTTGTTGTCTGCGCTATAACAGTAGTAATTATAAGTCAAGTATTGGAAACATAAGTAGAATGTTACAACATTAGTGTAGATAAAAGGAATTTCATGGTCGACTATACTATTGCAGTTGTGGAAAAGAGACGCGAATAAATTCGCCGCTACACGCGTCTCGTTTTCACAACTGCAATAATACTGCTACACAGACCATGTGTACTGCTATAACAGCTCGTGGTTACCCCCACGATACTGTCTGACTGTCTCACTGCATTCTTGAAGGGTCAGTGGTCACTTCAAATTGCTATTCACCTCACGGGGTCAGTGAACTTGTAAAGGTAATGCATGTTATGTTATGTGTGTGTGTTTGTATGTCTGTGCATGTATTTATGACGCTGACCGCTCAGTAAGACGTATCACATACCGAAGGTACATCATACATACACATACCGCACTTTTTACAAATCCTCTATCTAAGGCTTAATAAAATAATTTATTATTTTACTTATGACGGGGCTTTAAAGTACATAATAGTTATAAAATGTTTATATAATTTTTGACGCAAATTTTGTTGCGTACAAATTACAAAAACACAAATGTTTAAAAAATTTCCACGAGCAGGATTTGAACCCGCACACCCTTCTGACATAACGGATGAAACTCACTAGGTTAGGCCAGGCACCTTATACGATGACTTTAGTTATTGACCTGACATTTAGAAACCAATGAATCTCGTTTGAAAGCTTTCACGAAACAGTATCATCATGAAACCGTAACGTCGATGTCGACACGCTCAAATTACAATAGAAGAAAATGTCAAAGTGCACACTAGAATCTTGACATTTCACGTTTTAAGATTATCTTTTAACATTTTGCATTCTCAGAATTATTAAACATTTTGGCGCCTCGGTGACCAAGCTAGCAAAGCGATCGGCCCGATTCCCGAAGGTCGGTTCAATTTACAGGTCGAGCAAAATGTATTTCGAATTTTTCGATGCATAGCCCGGGTTTGTGATCACCAACCCGCATTTGGCAAGCGTGGTGATTAAGCCATTACCCATCAATTGTAGTGATGACTTGATTTCAATGATAGAGGCCTTGCCCAGCAGTGGGACAGTCTTACTAAACTAAACTTAAACCTTTTATTTACAACTCGTACTAGGCGTTCAGATGACCTAGAACCCGCCCGATCCTCTAAATGCCACTACACATTTACAGAATACACAAAAGATGCACAGTAAATGTGTTTGTTTTGTTTATATAATTTTAATTTAACGCAAATTTTGTTGCGAACAAATTACAAAAACACAAATGTTGTAAAAATTTCCACGGGCAGGATTTGAACCACGATTTGGTTAGAACCACGATAGCTCAATTGGGAGAGCACCTGACCCGGTAGGTATGTCAACTTATGAAATTTTTTCAACATTTGTGTTTTTTTACATGCACACTAGTTTATAGGCCCAAGACACCGTACTCGTAGAACAAGGGTACGAAGAACCGGTTCACACGCGCTCCATACCAGGGACAGACGTGTACCTGGGCGCTTCTCTCCTCCACCACAGCCCGGTCAACACGAGCAAAGGTCCGAACCTATAGAGGCGCCCTCGGTTTGTTCCGCTCCCCGATCCGATCCGAACCCTTCGGAGAATCTAGTAGGTCACGGGGACACGCACTTAAGTGCGTGATGCCGTTCCCTCTAGAAAACCTCCAAAGGTGATTCGTTTCACACGGCTTAAGGAACCCTTTAAGTTTCTCGCCTCCCCCAAAACAGCACGGTGAAGTTGAAAATGCTATTTGAGGCAATCAGCAATATTTCTGCAAAAAAAAAGACGACCTTGACAAGTGGCTTAACGCTAGTAGAATAGAACTCATGGTGGTACCATGATAAGGAAACCAGGATCTGATGATGGCAACCCAGAGAAATCGAGGGGAACTTTCGGAAATCGTAGGGGCGACTAGTGCGTTGGTTAATGTTTTCAATAAGTATTTTAAAGCACTACTACTTAATGAAGGTATGGAGTCGATCTGATGATGGAGCCGGAAGACAATCGAGGGAACTCCTTAACGATTTACAGCAATTACATGGTGTTTGGGCTTGATTAATTTGTATTGATGAGAACTTTACACCTAGATGGGTTGTGACTGCCATTCAGGAGTCTGATGGTGAAGACGAAGGACAGTCAAGGCAACTCCTCAACGTTTTACAGTAGCTACCTTGTGTTTGGTCTTAAATCATTTGTATTGATAAGAACTTTGCACCCATAAGGGTTATAAGTGCCATTTCAGGTCTGATGATGGATACCATAGACAGTCGAGGGAATTCCTCAACGATTTACAGCAGTTACCTTTTGTTGGGCTTACTTCATACGGTTCAATATGCCAAAATGTTTAGTTCGTACAGAAATAATACCTGTTCTACGTCTACCCATCACTAAAAATCGTAAAATAAAATGTGTTTTTACAAAAAAAACCGACTTCAAAAACAGTAAACTTAAAAAAGTAAAAACAGCTCTAAAAAGCAAGAAATAATATTGAAATCATATTATTAATTACCTAGATACGCATGTCAGTTTTAAAAAATGTCTACTGAAGTCGGGTGGGGCTTTTAGAATAAAAAAGTGGAAATAATGGAACAACTATCAAAGTTTAAATGAAACAAAATTGTCTCCCAGCCGACCACCAACCACCCGACTTCAATAGACATTTTTTTAAACTGACATGCGTATCTAGGTAATTAATAATATGATTTCAATATTATTTATTGCTTTTTAGAGCTGTTTTTACTTTTTTAAGTTTACTGTTTTTGAAGTCGGTTTTATTATTATAAACGCGAAAGTTTGTAAGTATGGATGGATGTTTGTTACTCTTTCACGTAAAAACTACTGAATGGATTTAGATGAAATTCGGTATACAGATAGTTTAAAACCTGGATTAACACATAGGATACTTTTTATCCCGATATTCCCACGGGAACGGGAACCACGCGGGTGATAAAATAATGGACCTCAAGATGATACATTTTTGGTTATCCATCCGATGACCGGCGTCTGCGAAAGTTGCTTAACTTCAACGATCGCAGACCGCGCGCTTAAACCACTGCGCCATCGAGCTCCTTCAAAAAAAGCCCTCAGGGCTCTGTATTGCACAAAGACATCTATTTTTATTTAAAGATATCTGTCAATTCCTTTGTCAAATAAGTAGTACGTATATCGGTATTGTATGTTATTAATATTGTAGCCAAACCTGTTTTAAACTCGTATTTGGTTGGACACTTTCAAAAAGTGAACTGGCGCGACCTTGACATTTCACAGCAAAACCGCTATTCAAGAAACGAAGTGGACGATTCGTTTAGTTTTATAATAATGTTTTATGGTGAAAGAAATGAAGATGCGTGCATAGAATAGAATAGATTAGAGTGAGATTTTTTTTTTAAATAGCACAGTTGGGTTTTTAGATTCTAATACATCAGTGCCATATTACACTACTTGAGGAACCCTTTAAGTTTCTCGCCGGCCCCCAAAAAAGTGAGGAGGCGCCGTAAAGGACCACCAAACTCTCAAAATAAATATCTAGCCAATCTATGAATCTATATACCTAAGCAAATTTGTTAAATATTTAAAAAACATTTTTTGACTTGAAAAAAAATAAACCAGAAAATAATTAGAAAATTAAAAACTAAAGACCTATAAATAAAAGATGTCCTCCAACTGTGGGCTCATGGGAACGGTCCCAAGAATGCTGGCAACATTGCCCCTTTGGATTGCCAAACTAATACGCTGGCAGAGGTAGCTGCCAGCCTTCTTGTCACCGGAGGCCTCGATAAGGCGAGCACTTAACCCTTTAACTAGATGCTTTGCCTCCGGCCCCCATGGACCCATTGTAAGATTTTATGTAATTTGACAATTCAATTCAATTCAAATTCTTTTGTTGCTCTATGTTGTGTACAGACGCCTGCACTTCAAGCTATCCAAAACTGTCAAATTTCTTCAATACATTTTCAACCATATGCTTAAGACATAAAGTTCAAAGTCTATTGAAGAAATTTGACAGTTTGTGGTAGGTTGATCTGCCGCTGACTGTACATTGGTCTTAAAATAATAATTAGATCCAAACATAGGCCCTGAACAGGGCATTGCAACATAAAATATAATAAGGATGATACGCGAGGCTATTGAAATTAAAAAACATCCTAATTTGAATAGAGAAGATGGTTGGAATCTACCACCAGCCTGGGATCCCATCATACAAAAAATTAAATCCCAGCCCCAACACCATACTGCCAGACTAAAAGATACTGTAAGATTTTTCTGCGTAAAACGGAACGCACCTGATTAAATTTAAATGAGGGTATACAAGCTACCAACTAATTATGAGACAACCCACACCTCAGTCTCCCTGTTACCACGGACCCTGCAAAGGGTTCGAAACGTCAGGATAAAACATTAAATAAGTAATGTGTAAAATAAACGCGAGTAGATCCGAAAAAGTTGTTTCATTTTAAATAAACTTTATTACTCATCCATCATAAAGAACAGAGTTCACTTATAATGAGCTTAAATAACATAAAATGTTTGAAATTTCAAACATACCTAAGTAATTATAATATTGTCCAGCACATCACACTGTATTTACATAATCTTCGTAGATTAACTTTTTCAATTTTGATTTTAAAAGGCCAAATGAGTTGCACTCCTTAATGTCGTTAGGTAGATTATTGTACATTTGTGCTCCTTCAAACATTATGTTATATTTACCGTGGTTAATTCTTGGAGTTATTAAACTAATTTTATTTGCGTTGCGTTTTGAAAAAGATAGTTCCGTGTGTATTTTGTTTGTAAGTATCTTTCTAATCAGAATACATGTTGTGTATAATTGTATGTGTATGTTTGTTTAAAGTTAAGTAAGTAGTTTAGTTTTTTCTTACAGTAATTTTGTGTCCATTATACGATTATATTTAAATAGTTTTGATATTTTTATTTTGTGAAATTTGTGAATTTTTAAGATTCGATTCAGCCGCACATCCCCACACCTCAACAAGGTAATCTATATGAGATACCTAACACGTATAAACCTAATCTGTATTTTACCTGTCTAAAGATAACTACTACGTATATAGGTACCTATGTTGTATGGGATTGAAGCAGCGCCTTCGGTAACAATCGGGGAAAGTTAAGATTTTGCTAAAGAAGTTCTTGTTTTCGTAAACGTGATCGAAATTAAAATAAAATTCGCAGTCAAAACGAAAACAAATAATCTCCCATCATAAATCGAGGCTTGTAGAAACATAACAACAACATAGTATGAAATCTTTATCGCGATACGGTAATAATACTACAAAATGGAAAGTGATTGTTATGACCTTGACATTTCGCGCGCGCTTGGAGCCGCCATTTTGCTGTGACGTCAAAAAGAGCGCGAAAGTGTTTTTAAGACTTCTTGGCGGGAAAGTGTAGATATCTACTCTGTGGTAATGTAATGTTTACAGTTCTGTCACATGAGTGTGAATACATTTTATCTACTCTGCGGTTCTGTTTTACATGAGTTTTCCAAATATAAAATAATGGTAGATTATTAAGCGTAAATGTTTAAGTTTTTGTACATGAGTGTTGGTTGGCAAATGAAACAGTGCAACGTCACTTTTCAAATTCTTTACTGAATCTCAAGGGTTTGTGAGATTCCTAATTTATCATCGATTTTAAGAATGAAATTTTATTCTACAGTAAGTACTATTCATTTGGAGAGTGCCTAGTGCGAGTTTTATTAAACATTCGATCACGTTGACGAACGCAAGAATTTGTATAGAAATAGAAATTGAATAAATCTTTATATATCTTTATATTTTTTGTGGGTCCAGCTGAAAATCAGCGTTGTGGCTACAAGTTACAACATGAGCTGAGCTGGTCAGCCCTTTCAGTTGTTTCTCACTATACCTTAGATATAAGAAACCTATTGTAATGTTTATGTATTGGAAGCACTGAATAAATGATTACTTACTTACTTATATACACATTCAAAACACAGGAACATCACATTTGCATATACCAAATTGATTTCCGCTCAGCTTAAGAGCGCACAATGGTTTAGTTAAATAAGACGTTACGGCCACTTTTAACTATAACGCCATATTTAACTAAACCATAACATGTCAGGTGTTCATTAGGTGACGTAAAAATGCTAAATTACTTCATTCAGATAGTTTGTTGAGCATAATTTGATTTTCTATCTCTAATTACTTACTAGATATGTTTTTTTTTCATTGGCGGCGCTAGTGTGCGGCGTAAACGCTCTTAAGTGCAGGTGCCTTGTGAGTTTTGTATACTATCCGTATTCATTCGATCACGTTTACGAAAGCGAGAATTAGTATGGCATTGAAGCAGCGCCTCCTGGCGGCATACGAGAGGAGTTAACATTTTGCCATACAAATTCTCGTTTTCGTTAATGCGATCGAATTGCGATTGAAACTCGCACTTGGCACCCTGAACGCACCTCATCATCACAGCCAAAAGACGTCTACTGCTGGACAAAGGCCTCCCCCAAGGATATGAGGGGTATTTGCCGTAATCGCCACGCTTGGCAGGCGGGTTGCTGATCCCAGTAGTTTGAGGGTAACCTCAGAGAGATACTGCTGCCCATCCTCTGGAATGGTCCCTTAGTCGGCTTTTACGACACCCACGGGAAGAGATGGGGTGTGCAGTTCTTTATCCCCTGCACCACACAGGGAACGAACGCACCTAATTAAATTTAAATGAGGGTATACAAGCTACCAAATAATTATGAGACGACCAACACCTCAGTCTACCTGTGACCACGGACCCTGCAAAGGGTTCGAAACGTCAGGATAAACATTGAATAAGTAATGTGTAAAATAAACGCGAGTAGATCCATAAAAGTTGTTTCATTTCAATGTGTAGTGTTCGCGTGAACTTTAGAAAACAATATAATATAGTTACTTAATATTTGTTTTACAGAAGCATTAAAGGACACGAGAATTTACACAATGATTTTTTTAATTATTTTACGTCTGCTAATGCAGCCGAGATCAACGGCTTTACGTGCCTTCCGAAGCACGGAGGAGCTCGAGATGATACATTTTTGGTCACCCATCCGATGACCGGCCTTTGCGAAATCGCAGACCGGGCGCGTTAACCACACTGCGCCATCGAACTCCTATGTTTTATTATTTTTCTTTTCTTCTTGTGCCACTGGGTTCACCTGCATGCCTCCAACTAGCCACATCCATCTTAATGGAATTGTTATTTTATTATATTGATTTTAATTGTATTATGTACTAACATGGGTTCCATTGTTATACTAACCATTATGAGTCTCTGTTACTTGAAATTAAATTAATAATAATAAATAATTAATATTAATTGAAATGAAACAACTTTTACAAGTAATGTGTAAAATAAACGCGAGTAGATCCGTAAAAGTTGTTTCATTTCAATGTGTAGTGTTCGCGTAAACTTTAGAAAATAATATTTAATTATTTATTCATGATTATTTACATATAATTTTACCCAAATATTTATTGCGAACAAATTACAATTTGAAAAAAGTCTATGCTACGATAGCCACGCCAAAGCCACGACAGCATAGTTGGCAGTGCACCTGACCTGGCATGTCTTGGGGTGCGGGTTCGGATCCCGCTCGTGGATTTTTTTCCACACTTTGTCCATTTTTCCAATTATTTATTTATTCGAATAAAATAGTTTTGTGCGAAAATCTGACCAAAACACGATCACTAGCAAATTCGTCGATTACGCAACCACTGGTATAATCAAATTCCTGTTTCATTACGATGTCAGTCAAGGTAATTTTAATGTCATTAATATCGATAACGGTTCCGTGTAGGTATATTATAATAATATGATAATCGTTTTTTTATTTTATAATTTCTTAATCATTTGGATCGCTAGCGATTCGTGCAAAGATACGGGTGCCTAGCCTAGTGCAAGTCTGATTTGCTATTCTTTTTTTTTTTTTAAGAGAGTTTGCCGAATTGCCTCAGACGGTATTGTCAGCGTCACCGGGCTTGTTTGGGGTTTGGGGGCGGCGAGAAACTTAAAGGGTTCCTCAAGTCGTGTGAAAGGACCCACCTTCGGAGGTTTTCTAGAGGGAACGGCATCACGCACTAGTGCGTGTCCCCGTGCCCTACTAGATTCTCCGAAGGGTTCGGATCGGATCGGGTAGCGGAGCAACCCGAGGGCACCTCTAAAGGCACGGACCTCGGCTCGGGTTGACCGCGGGCTGTGGTGGTGGAGAAGCGCGCAGGTACATGTCTGTACCTGGTATAGAGCGCGTGTGAACCAGCTCGTCGTACCCTTGTTCTACGAGACAATATAGAAAAACAATAATTTCTAAATGGACCCGACCGGGGATCGAAGCCGGGACCTCTGAGATGGCGACACCATGAAAACCGGTGTACAAACCACTCAACCAAGGAGGTCGTCAAAATGTCATTAATGGTATGTAATAGCTTAATCACCACGCTTGCCAAATGCGGGTTGGTGATCACAAACCCGGGCTATGCATCGAAAAATCCGAAATACATTTTGCCCGAGCTGGGAATTGATCCCGGGACCTTCGGGTATCGGACCGAGCACTGCCACACGACCACCGAGGCGTTTGAATGTAGGTAAATATGTCAAAATGCAGCAGTTGATATCAATCAAATAACTAACGGACATAATAAACATACTTAAAAAACAATCTTTTTAATTCCTATTTTATCAAGAGGCTTTATCAATGATTTCAATGATTTCAGACTTGCCCATTCGCCTATCTATTGGTAAACATAATAATTTCCGTTGATCACTACATCGCTAAAGTATTTAAGATATGATAGATAAATACTAGTGCAGGAAAACAACAGCCTTATCGGTAAAAGCGATCTCTATCAGGCCTTGTTTTGGGATCCCGAGATGGAGATGGAGAAAGAGGCCTATTACTTTTGACCGTGATTTTTGCATAAAATGGCCAACTTCGGCGTTCTTGATCAGAGAAACTGAAACCCTTTTTTGATGACAATTTTGACTTATTGTATGGTGGAGAATAGTTATTAGTATAATTCGTAGCGGCCTCGCTTTCTGCCATTTTCCCTTATCTATTTATATAAAGCCAAAATTCCGAAGCTAGTTTTCAATTAAATACGCTGACGGCAATTTTCAAGCTTATGGATTGAACTACTTTACTAAGCAAACGAAATATAATAATATCTCTTAAATAGCGGCCTCTGAATTTCGAAATATGAATGGAATTTCTACAAAAATAATCCTATTCAAAGCCATAAAACGTTCAGAATTAGCTGTAAATATCTTCTTACTCCATTAATATTATTTGACGACCTCCTTGGTCGAGTGGTTTGTACACCGGTTTTCATGGTGTCGCCATCTCTTAGGTCCCGGGTTCGATTCCCGGTCGGGTCAATTTAGAAATTATTGTTTTTCTAAATTGTCTTGGGTCTGGGTGTTTTCTATGTATAAAAGTATGTATTTAAGTATTTCAAGTATGTTTATCCGTTGTCTAGTAACCATTAACGAGTTTCATAACGAAGCTACTCTTGGGCTAGATAATTGGTGTGAGTGTAGGAAAGATTATTTATTATTTGTTTATTTATTATTATGTAAAATGTACACCAGAATTAATGTTAGGTTCAATTAAATGTAATTACAAAACTGCACAAAATGCTACTTTTGCGATGCATCGTCGGCCGCTCGGTAGTACTGAGAAAGCGTGAGCGCGCGCATTTTGTGATAAATAGAGAAAATATCTCTATTATTGATCACAATAATGCACAATCACCCAATGATCACCCAAATATTGAAACTTTTTCTAACAAAAGTGATATGATCACAATGTAAACACCAGAAATAAAAACAAACTAGCAGTACCTTACACTAGGCTCCACAAAGTAAATAATTCATTTAGAGGCCTGTGTGTACGTTTTCACAATAAAGTTCCAAGTAATATTCAAAAACTTGATATTAATAAATTTAAAATCGCCATTAAAGAAAAACTTTTTAAAAACGCTTATTATAAAAGAGTCTGATTACATTGAAGACAAAACAGCATGGGTTTAAAATGCTCCAATCACTCCAACAGGTATTTCTATCCAAAATATTGTTAAGGTTTTTTAAATTGTATAACTTAGTAACGGCATATAATTTTGTAAATGTCGTTACATATCTATTATATTACCTTAAGCTGTGGAGTTTCTTGCGCCCATTCTTCTCCACAGCTAAAAAATAGACGTCCTGAATGGGTAGTAGGTAAAAAAAATTTTAGACGATTCAAAAGCACTTTTCTAAAGTTTATTTGAATAAAAAAATATTTGACTTTAATCAATAATTTGCCAAAAGCGGGTGGTTGAACACCATAGATCGGAGTAGGTAGAGCTATTTTATGTACTTGCCATATGATAGAATAATATGGATATTCCCCGAATGAATGTGAAAGCATACACTTCCTATAAATATAAGGACGGGTTTAAGGATAGTTGAATAAAAAGATAGAAACTTGATTAATTAAACCACATATATTTTTTTATGTAACAATTTCTTATATTTATACAATAATCAAATAATCGAATCCCGGAGTATATCCATATTAACATCAATGTTTGCGGTCAATGAATCTAAATAACTCTACCTACTCCGATCATTGTTGATCACAAACCCAGGCTTTGCATTGAACAATCCGAAACACACTTTACTTAACCGAACTGGGAATTGAACCCTGGACCTTCGGGTGTCGGGGCCTCTCTCTTCTGTGACTCAGCCACCGACTCGAGGCGTTTAGTTACTCAAATTAAAATAAATTTTAGACTAGGTATCTAATTTTAATAGTTATACGAAGAACACTTAAAAATCAGCTTCTGTTAGATATTTAAAAAATCCAGCTTTTTTTTTCCTACACTCACACCAATTATCTAGCCAAAGAGAAGCTTCTAAGAAACTCGTTATATGGTTACTAGACAACGGATAAACATACTTAAAATACATACTTATTATACATAGAAAACACCCAGACCCAAGTCTACACAGTCCACTGGACCTCCGGCACACTCGACGGCATCATCCCGACCAGGGGCCCGACCGCCTAACCGATCGCCTTGACTTCGCGTGTGGTCTATGACGTCATCCTGTCGTTTCGTGCCGCCTATGAAAGCAATACCGAAAGCTATAGCCTTTAGCTTTAGATATTGCTTTCATAGGCGGTGCGAGGTGGCGAGATGACGTCACAAACCACACGCGCAGTCAAAGCGATTGGTTAGGAGGTCGGGGGGCTGGTCTCCGCAGCCCACGACCGGTGCATCAATGTCGGCCGCATCACTCCGGCGTGGCGTGGCGTGGCCCTGCACACCAGCAGCTCGGACCCACCGTCATCATCCCCTGTCTCGACTCACCGCAGACAGGAACAGCATGCATAATACTTAATACATACTTATTATACGTAGCAAACACCCAGACCCTAGACAATTTAGAAAAACAATAATTTCTAAATTGACCCGACCGCGGATCGAACCCGGGACCTCAGAGATGACGACACCCCATGAAAACCGGAGCACTCGACCAAGGACGTCGTCAAACCCTGTATATCCCCTTGAATATGTT
Organism: Eudonia lacustrata; assembly: GCA_947562085.1. Lineage (NCBI taxonomy): Eukaryota > Metazoa > Arthropoda > Insecta > Lepidoptera > Crambidae > Eudonia > Eudonia lacustrata. The sequence continues at coordinate 12,737,873 of OX387333.1, forward strand.
TGCTTGCGACACTTGTCGTTGTTATCAAATGGAGTACTTTTTACTACTTAGAAGTATCAAATCCTTTTGTTCTATCTTTAATAGTAAGTATTTAAGTGTTATTGTTTCGTAAGTAGGTAAAAGTACTTATAAATAGTTAAGACGTATTTAGAGAGTGATATAGACTTTATAGAATGGCACTTTAATATTAAGTACTTACTGCAAGATTGTTTCAAAGTATTTACTTTTATAGCCATGCAATGCATGCAATAGAATAGAATAGATTTTTTTTTTATAACCACTTAGATTAATAACAATACATGGACAAAAAACTTAGAACTAATGGTGTTGAGACGGTCTCCACTCAGCATAATGTCGAGATACCTGTTTCGCACCCCGACGCTGATCTTCCGTGGAAATCAGAAAAATAATAATATGAATAATTAAAAGGTAGGTGACATCACTGCACGCCAGCGCCATCAACCACATCAAATCAGATAAATTGTTCTGATCGCAAAATTAGTAGCTCCAGTATAAAGAAAATCGGAGATGCGAAACCATGAAATTGTTTTAGTCACAGCGATTCATCTATATAATATGTCATCAATACTACCTATGGGGTTGACTTTTGGATATGTAAAAGAAATTCCTTAAAATAATAAAATAAAAATAATAAATTTAATGCAAAGTAAGTATGTATAATTAATAATTATAATAATTTTAATAATAATTAATAATATTTTTTTCCTACACTCACACCAATTATCTAGCCCAAGGAGCTTCGTTATGAAACTCGTTAAATGGTTACTAGACAACGGATAAACATACTTAAATACATACTTATTATACATAGAAAACACCCAGACCCAAGACAATTTAGAAAAAACAATAATTTCTAAATTGACCCGACCGGGGATCGAACCCGGGACCTCAGAGATGGCGACACCATGAAAACCGGTGTATAAACCACTCGACCAAGGAGGTCGTCAAAAAAATGTATGCAGAGTACATACCAATAAAGATTTATTTTCTTGTCCTTTTATGATAGGGCATTTTCCAATATTTATGACGCTGTAAGGGAGAAAAGAGCTGGACACTTGCTGAGTTTCTTGCCGGTTCTTCTCAGTACAAGATCTCCCGCCCAGAGAATCTACTCTGATAGACTTACGAACCGATGGCATAAAATGAATCATAAGAGCTATGTCTAAACTGAATAAATGATTTTGAATTTTGAATTTTGAATTTTCTTTCTTTTCGAAGTATAACGAGTATCTTGTACTCAGGGTGTTATAGAAGTTGCCTGAGTTATGTTTTATAGCCGCTCATTCGATTACGTTTATGTATGTTATTCGTATGCGCCTCCTGGCGGCATACGAGAAGTGTTATGGTCGTTTTCACAATGTAGTCGTTATGATACCAACCCATCTATGATAGATAACCCCGTTGATTCCATCAAATTTTCGAACGCTCTTCCTCCCGATTCTATTCTACACACATGCACACTAGTCCAGCCCTTTACTTAGACTTAAGGCCTGTTTTCACTTTGATTAGTGATTAGTGCAGGTGACGAGTGCAGGTGCTTAGTGATTAGGAGTAAACTCGTGTGGACAGCGATTGATTAGTGCGAGTGATTAGTAACCTGCGTAGTAAAGTGATTAGACGCGGGTTCTATTTTTTTGCGAGTGGACTGCGAGTAGCCACGTCCCGCGCGCCCTCCCTTTCCCCTCACTCGCAGCCTGCCTGCACTGTGCTGCACTACACACGTCTGAACAGCAGTGTTTAGTGTTTAGCGTTTGGTGTCGGACGCTCGCTTGTGAATTAACAACTGAATTTACTAAACACAGCCACTTGACAAAGTTGGACACTTCTTGCTCTACACACCTGCACTAAACACTCGCAATTACTAATCACCTGCACTCGCATTAATCAAAGTGAAAACAGGCCTTTAGACTACAGGCAACAAAGTTGTAGGGGAAGCCGATGGTATGGTATCACGTCGGGGTCACCACTGTGGGAAGCGGATAGTAGGGTAGAATGCCACACTGAGGAAGGCCAAAGGGAAGATCTTCCTCCGAGCTGGGTGGTATAGCTCGGGGACCGAAGTCCAACGGATGTTTGTTGGAGGTGCGAAGGAGATGGTGAAACTTCGCTATCGCGATGCAGGCTTCCCATACTATTTATAGTCGTAGTATGGCGACGTCGTTGGCTTGCGTTTGTGGCGCCATCTGTTGACACGGTTTGAGAAGGTATTGGCTTCGTGTCAAATAATGTGCGGCGTATGCGGTAGGTGGAGCCGCCACATCACTCCCCCCCGAGACAGGAGCAGCAGTCAGTGCGTCAGAGCTTGCAAGTGCCAGTGGAGAGTGCTGCTGCAGGATGCCCCAGTCTACGGTGAGTCGAGACGGGTGGGGTGAAGGCGAGTTGCCAGTGATGCAGTGTGCTGTTCCTGTCTGCGGTGAGTCGAGACAGGTGATGATGACGGTGGGTCCGAGCTGCTGGTGTGCAGGGCTGCCACGCCGGAGTGATGCGGCCGACATTGATGCACCGGTCGTGGGCTGCGGAGACCAGGTCGGGATGATGCCGTCGAGTGTGCCGGAGGTCCAGGAAGCGTCGTCCAAGATGCTGCGGTGGAACCTTGTGGCTCGATTGCTGGCTTGCTGTGACTGCTGGCGAAGGTAGATGATGGATGAGGAGTGATGGATGGGTGCTGCTGCGACGATGTTGAAGGTGCTTCTGTGCTCCGTAGGGGTCACCACTGTAGGGAACCAGTGGGGGATATCACGTCGGGGTCACCACTGTAGGAAGCGCATGGTATGGTATCACGTCAGTGGCAGAGTAGAATGCCACATTGAGGAAGGCCAAAGGGAAGATCTTCCTCCGAGCTGGGTGGTATAGCTCGGGGACCGAAGTCCAACGGGTGTTAGTTGGAGGTGCGAAGGAGATGGTGAAACTTCGCTATCGCCATGCAGGCTTCCCATACTATTTATAGTCGTAGTATGGCGACGTCGTTGGCTTGCGTTTGTGGCGCCATCTGTTGACACGGTTTGAGAAGGTATTGGCTTCGTGTCAAATAATGTGCGGCGTATGCGGTAGGTGGAGCCGCCACAAAGTTAATTTTCCTACTCTAAGTTTAAAAAAAAAAAAAAAAAAGGCCGTTAACATTTTGCCATACGAATTCTCGTTTTCGTTAACGCGATCGAATGGCGAATGGAACTCACGCTTGGCACCCTGCACTTTGACGAGCTGAAAGTGTTGGTGCACAAATTCTTTTTGTGAAATAAAAGAATTTCATCATCTCATCATCATCATCATCATCAGCTCATATACGTCGCCACTGCTGGGGCAGGAACCTTCCCTATGGATGGATAGGGAGAACGGGCCATAAACCACCACGCGGGCATGCGGGCCCAGTACGGATTCTTCTTAATAATTAAACGAACTTACCTTGTGAAGTTCGATTATAACTATACGAGTATCACGAAGAAGATGATTACCAGTTAACATGCAGCAGTACGTAGTCTGATGCAGTCCTTGTCACATATTTTAAAGCTACTAAAGAAAAAAAAATATCTCTGTCTCACTCCCTGCCGCCCTACACAGCCGGTCGCCAGACGGCCGCCATTAATTTTAGAGGTAACTGAAATCAAATTTTTCAAAGGGGTAAGGAAGGAGAATGTATTCGAAGTTGGGTTGGGTGGGAGTATGGTAATCATCTTCTTCGTGATACTCGTATAATTATAATCGAACTTCACAAGGTAAGTTCGTTTAATTATTAATTATACTTCGTATCTCTTCGAAGATGATTACCAGTTAACATGCAGATGTTTAGAGCTTCAAAAGAAAAATTTGATTTGTTACATGAAGAGTTCTTATGAAATCTTTGCAGACTGCCTATAATACATAGGAAAACACTCATTTTAACAACAACATTTTAAGCAGATAACAAAAAATGATTTATACATTATTTAAAGAAAACGATACGCATCTAACTTTTCTAGTATTATTATTGTAAAAATGTACACAAATTTATGTTTTATGTATTAAAGAAAAGAAAAAGAATTGCTAATTTGTTATTGTCTACAGATGTACTGATATCTCGATTATAATATTTACGGGAAATCTTTTCCGCAGTCTTAAGACCCACGGTTAATCCCGAAGTGGCGCGCGGCCGAGGTGGCCGCGTGTGCTGCGTGCACTAAACAGACCTTTTTACCATATATATTCCACTTTTATGCTAATTGTACTATTTCTCAACTCTCATCATTCTAATATTTAAAGTTTTGTTTGTTTTGACTGTAAAGCCTGTGCTGGACATATATTGGGATTTTCTTTAATTGAAGGAAGTCGACAAGTGGTTGGTAGGCGCTGGGTCTGTATGTTTTAATTAGATCAATGATTTTTATTGATATGTAATACTTTTTAACAAGACATATGTTTTAATTTTTCATTAAATTTTGCATTCTCTGAGCAGATGCAATTGCAAGTAATGTAATTATTTTAAGTGATAAATCACAAAAACTTAAATTATCATATGGGTAAACATCACTTTAATAATAGGACATAAGATTTGGGTTCCATGTATCATGATATTTTGGCTTAGGAGATCTTTACTCGGAAACGCCCTTTAACAGTCTAGTAATCATACCATGTGAGGATACTGAAGTGTTTAAACTATAGTTGATCTTGCCGTATCCACTAGCTCTTGATATTAAATGTTGTGTTAAATATATATAAATATACTTATCACAATAATTGTAATAATTAGCTTGGCAAAACTCCCGCCAAGTCTTTAAAGATGAGTTAAATTGATTCAACGAGGTATCAGAAAAAGAAACCATATTAAAAAAAAAAAGACAGATGGAGCTCCTCTTTTCAAAAGAGCTTGCCGGATAATAAAAGGAGGATATAGCAATGACGTATTTGGCTCAAATATAATTTCGTGAGAAACAAACCTTTTTTGATACTTAAGGTGCCACTGCTCAAATGACCAGTGTGACACGACAACAATGCCTTCCGCTTCCAATTTAATTTTTGAATATTTTTTTGGTAATGACACACGGTAAGAATGCGAAAAAAGTAAGCAATGCACTGGCATTGCTTACTCTTTTCCTGTAACTGTACTGGTAAATTCATTAATTCGGATTGAGGATGAAGCTTCCATGAAGCGCATTTCTAGCATTTGTCATTTTATAAGCTGGTAAAAGGTCAAAGTTCGGCTAGCGAAATGTTCTTATGATTGGTATAAGCGCATATCCAGCAAGTTGCCATTCGGTATCAACATTTAACTGACGTGACGCACGATCGACACGATCAATCCGAATAAGTATATTAGACATGAATATGAGAAGTAAATGTTTCTAATGCATGGATATCAGCTTTTAATTCAAGTTGACCATATCATATTTGTTTTTTCGAATCAGAAAGAAACTACTTTCTACTTGTTATTATTGGAATAATAAAAACTAAATATTTTTCCCACTTCAACAATTTTGTGTAAACCCAGCCATAACGAACTGCTGGGCGTGCTAAGGTCAGAAGTTCAATAAATTCAGAAAGTTATCATAAAGTAAATTTGTTGGTATTGAGCAACTTAATAACCTTATCCTTTATTCAAGATTAATTTTATCTGTTAAAGATTTTGTCATGGTTGTTGTATTCAATAAAAAAAATGCACAACATGCTAGGGACTATCTGACACAATACAGGCCTTAGAAGCACAGAATAGATATAGGATATTTACTCATGTGTTAGAAGTTTCGTGTAAACAAAATGGCGCAGTACACAAAACAAGTAAAGTACAAAAAAAGTAGTAAGATTAATTTGTGTAAAGAACGATCTTCAATATTCATACATGCTAAAAAGTAAGTATATTGTTCTATTGTTGCCATGTTAGTCATTTTGATCCATGAGTTTCAAAACCGTACGGTCTTGCTCATCACTGCTCATGGCTCATAAAACTCATTGAAAATCTTCAATTTTAAAGTGTTCATGATTAACCTTTTAGATTTAATATAAGCTGTGTTTGCCGTTCAATTTAGAAACAGTAAAAATTGCTGAAATGTATTAGTTTTGCGCACGGACTGCAAGTTGAAGTAAAACTAGACTTAGTAAGATTAGAAATGCAACCGTCAATAATTTCGGCCTCTTTTATTGTACAGCTCTTGTTTTGTAGTAGGTTGTATTCTATTGGATATCTATTATAGAATTTTTGTTGCCATTGACCCAAGATAAAATTATAGGGTCGTTACTAACTAACTAACATTTAGGAACTAGGTACCTCTGAAGTAAAGTTCTCCTCCCACGATTTCGTTGCGTGGTCTTCGAGCTGTAGTTGTTTCGGTTGCAAAACGCCAAAGCTGGAGCCGCCTGCTCCTTTTCGGTATGGGGCATGCTCGTGACTCGGTGGCTGATGCTTGCGGCGCCCCCCTTACGTTTAGAGTCGAGCCGAGTAGATGACTTTAAATGTTCCGTAAAATCGGAACTTAACAATTTATGCATCTATTCTAGTGTTGAAACAAAAAAAAAAAATAAACAAAAGGCAATTAAACATACATAGCATTATAGTGTCTTTGTCTTTCACAAAACGATATACGTGAAGTAAATACAGAATTATCCTCAACACGGCTTACGTGGAGTTTAGCAGACAATCCTCAACACGATTTACGTGGAGCTTAGCAGATAATCCTCAACACGATTACGTGGAGTTTAGCAGACAATCCTCAACACGACTTACGTGGAGATCTGCAGACAAGCCTCAACACGTTTTACGTGGAGCTTAGCAGAAAATCCTCAACACGATTTACGTGGAGTTTAGCAGACATTTCTCAACACGACTTACGTGGAGTTTAGCAGACATTTCTCAACACGACTTACGTGGAGTTTAGCAGACATTTCTCAACACGACTTACGTGGAGATCTGCAGACAATCCTCAACACGATTTTACGTGGAGTTTAGCAGACAATCCTCAACACGACTTACGTGGAGATCTGTGTATTCATTCCATTTCATTTCAATTCATTTCAATGATTTAATTTAATTTAATTTGATTTGATTTGATTTAATTTAATTTAATTTAAATTAATTTAATTTAATTTCATATACAGTAGAATCCGTTTATTATGACTCCGCCTATATTGACCAGCCGGTTATTATGACGTAATTGCACTACGAAGTTTGGTTTTCATACAAAATTCTTTATAAAAAAGTCGGATATAATGACTTCCCTTACAGTGACATATCGCTTATTATGACCCATTTTTAATAAATTATGTCCGGTTATAATGACCGACATGATTCTTTACACTTTCGGTATTGTTCGTTGGTTCCCGACGACGTTCGGCACGTGGCTCGTTCACAGCAATATTGAAAATGATAATTTGACCATAGCTATGACTTCTATACACAATAGTATTAGAGACTGTTTTTACAATAAAATGAAAAAACAAAAGCAGACAAAAATTACAGATTACTTACAGTAAAAAATACATTTGTATGTGTTATTATAATAATGTGCTGATTACGTGCAATTTTGATTTTGATTTAATATGTATGTATACATACATATGTAATTACATATGTACTATGTTTCTGTATTAAAATACATACTTAAATACATACATATTTACATAAAAAAAGTTTTTCATTTCACATAACGCTTTATATGACGTCCGCTTATTATGACGTGTTTGTCAATTCCTTTCGATGTCACTATAAACGGACTCTACTGTAATTTAATTTCATATTATTTTATTTTATTTTATTTTATTTCATGTTATTTTATGTTATTTTATTTTATTTTATTCAATTTCATTTAATTTCCTTTAATTTAATTTCATTTAATTTCAATTCATTTCATTTTACTTTACTTCATTTCATTTCATTTTTAGTTATTAAAAATTTAAGGGCTTTTCCCAAACCCGAATAACAAGTGGGTAATTGTTTGTTTTGTCTGAGTACACACATCTTTCTTTTGATTCATTTTTGTAAAAGCCACTATAATTTCTAGATTAAGTATATTCCCACTCACACTGGGACAGTTTTCTAAGGTCATGGACGTTTTTAACAACTGTGACTATTTTCTTCGATAAATCATATAATAAAATATGTTACCTACAAGTGGAAACATGTTTGTACAAGTTGTCACTGAATGGTGCAGAATATAGCACTAGAGTTATCGCCCAATATTTTTTAAATAACTCAGTCAATTCAGGATACAACTACATATAAAATTACTTACACCCAAAACAACTTTAATATAAAATTCGTAAAATATTTCCATTCGTAAAGAAGGATACATAATGCAATAAATACTTATGGCTATGATTACACTGTTATGTTATTATTTTAAATTTATCAATCTATATAGAATTCTATTGATGCTCAAATACAATACATGGAGCTCATGATATTTGGTCAGTGTAAATAAAAAAGGAAGTAGGTACGATAAACTCTTTTAAATAATTATGTTATTTTATACCATAATTAAGTAGTCGTTTTAAATTTGTATAATTTATTGTATCCTAGATTCTAGGATCTAGGACCTAGAATACTGTTTACTGGTACAAAAGCCAACGCAATAATATACCTAGCATCAAGCAGAATTTTAATACGCTTAGAACAAAAGCCGTCGCGACATGATGGCGCCGGCCGGCGCGGCTCCTATGCACTGTTGGTGTCGCCGAGCGTGTGCATTGGCTTATTAGAAAATCTTTTAGCAAACAAAGGAATCCTACTTACAGTGTGTTCCTTAACCGTTTTTAATGAGATGACTCGTTTTAAAGATTCACTTATGGAGGTTAATATTTTTCTACGATGCACATGACGATAACGCCGTGATTTATTATTTTGTTCTAATGAACATAATCGTCGTCTCTCGACCGCTTTTTTCCACTCATAGTAGCACTAATGATCGCAATTGAAGTATTACTAACTATTAACAACACGAACGTGTGACTTAGACCGCACAAAAAAACGTAATGGCGGCCATCTGGCGACCGGCTGTGTAGGGCGGCAGGGAGTGAGACAGAGATTTTTTTTTTTTCTTTAGTAGCTTTAAAATATGTGACAAGGACTGCATCAGACTACGTACTGCTGCATGTTAACTGGTAATCATCTTCGAAGAGATACGAAGTATAATTCTTCTAGGCACTGCACAAACGTCGACACTTTTGTGTCTTGTGTGGGATATAAGCTACCAGTGAATATGAAATCAGCCCTCCCCGCGCAGACGTAGACACTTTTCGTGTCCAATTACTTCCACCTGACACTGATACAGCAACTCGGTTTCCTTGTATGGTGTGCCGTGTCGGTAACAAAAAGTGTCTACGTTTGCGCAGCGCCTTTCTCCAACTAGTGAAGTTGGAAGTTAGCTCTGTATACTTACTTGGTCCTGTTTTTGTCCAGGCGAAAAAGTCAGTGGCACTCGCTATTCCAGTCCACTCCCGAATATTTCGCAACCACGACACCTTCCAGCCACTTTTCGGTGCGGATTGGTGGTTGTTGACGACTGCTAATGCAGCCGGGACCAACGACGGCAGGCTTATTACTAGTTAGAAAATGTTTATATAATTTTTAACGCAAATTTTGTTGCGAACAAATTACAAAAACACAAACGTTGAAATTTTTTTTTATTTTAATTTTTAATTTAATGTTAGTTAATAATGACGGTAGTTGTTAACATTGAATGGGCGCCTTTGGCCTTCAAAGTAAAAAATAAATAGTGTTGAATAATTTCGGCGGGCTGGTTAGAACCACGATAGCTCAATTGGGAGAGCACCTGACCCGGTATATCAGAAGGGTGCGGGTTCAAATCCTGCTCGTAGAAATTTTTTCAAGATTTGTGTTTTTTTTTTATTTATTTTTTTATTACTAGTTGTTAATTGTACGATTGCAACGCGAGCGCGACTGCGCTGACGCTCTAGTTGCGGTTAATAAGTTGGTATTACGGACACGACACAAATCGCTTAATATGTAAACTAATATACTGCCGTCATAATTAAAAAAGGCGCATCTAACATTTTGCAAATCAGGAGAAAAACGGGTTTGAAAAGATGCCTATCTTTTACTCCAGATTCCAAATGTGTATCTAACTCAAATTTAAAAAAAAATGTTAGTTGTGCGTTTTTCCTTATGACGGCAGTATTACATACATTTTAATCGCAAATGCACTAAGCGAGCGATCATTGAGCGATAACAACTGGTTGTTTTTTTCGGTAATATAAAATAAGCCTGCGCCGGCGCGTTAACCACTGCGCCATTGCAAGCCTTAAAAGAATTTATCTTTTAAAAAGAATTTATCTTCAGATATCTGTGAGTACTTTATGATATCCCATAAAATCTTGGTAGGTTCCATTTTTTTAAGTTTAAATTTTTTTATACCTACGTATAGTTAGATAAATTAATTGAATAAATTGTTTTTTTTTTACTTATTGTTAGCAAAACTGTTCATCGGGAATAAAATCTGGTTTGATTTACAACTATCCTGGTTTTTATTGAACTTGAATGTTATTGTTTAATCCCCGAATAAGCCTAAGTTATAAAGGTTAAGGGCTGATTTTTCATTCGTCATTAACTGACAAATATTCATTGAACAATTTTGACATAATGACACATTCTCCTTAGAAAAAGTCACAATGACAAAATTATTCGTTAGATAAAACTTATCTGAGGATTGAAAAACCGGGCCTAAGTCCCTAAGTGTAGGAACATACTATGCCGAAATTACGCGACCGAAGTTCGGCGTTTTCGGCCTCAGAGGTTAAAGGCGTACGCTATAACGCAACGTAATTTCGGTATTATGTGTCGTCAGTAATTCAAATAGCATTGCAGGCGTAATCATGCCGAACTTCAGTCGCGTAATTTCGGCATAGTATGTTCCTACACTAAGATACCAAATCTTAAACTCAGCGTACCATGGTGCTAAACAGACACACGAAGCTTTTGCTTCACGTATTTTTAGAATAAAGGCTTTCAAAAATGCACTACCAAGGTCCCAGCTGCATCGAATAGTCTTGCTTACAATATTAATTCAAGACGATTGTGTGAAGGTTACAGTCTGTGGCACAATATGAGCAGACTCAAAAGGTTTTGTTTTGAAAGAGATTGCTGATTTTCACTGGGCATTTTTCAGCTTCACCGGGCTTTTTTGGGGGCGGCGAGAAACTTGAAGAGTTGTACACACGGCTCACGCGTCCAGACGGTGCGGCGTGGCGCCGGCGCCGGCGGCGGCTACTTTTGACATTGACAGCTAACTGACAGGACGCTCACAGTGATTTCGCTCCGAGGCATGATGTGAGCGCAAGATGGCACAGACAATGACGTCATGAGTGAGGTCACGCTAGATTTCGGTCACGGCGATTCGGAACGACTGTTATTGCGCTAATATCGATATAATCGTGACTCGGAACGCACCCCTGCAGTGCTATTCTCTAAGCAAAACAGCGTCGACCTCCAAATTGAACTCGCTCATAACTTGCAAACGAATGTAGACTTTATGACATATGAAAGTAGGTTGAAAATAGTTTGCAAGTTATGAGCGAGTTCAACGTCGAGTTCGGCGCTGTTTTGCTTAAAGAATAGCGCTACTGTTCCGAGATCAGGGTGCCTAGTGTGAGTTTTGTTTACTATCCGTATTCATTCGATAACGTTTACGAAAACGAAAATTAGTATGGCATTGAAGCAGCGCCTCCTGGCGGCATACGAGAAGAGTTAACATTTTGCCATACAAATTCTCGTTTTCGTTAACGTGATCGAATGGCGAATGAAACTCGCACTTGGCACCATAGACTATGTATAATATTGGGTATAGATGTGCCTCTCATAGAAAAAAAGATGGGAAACTAGGTTCCCGGTACAATAGATGGCGATAGTAGACGTTTGCGTGCGCGTTTACGCTACTTCCCGATAGATGGCGCTAAGATTATAATATTTACAAAAAACTAGTTAGCTTTTTTTTGTGTATAATATTAATTGTAAGATTGATAAACATATTAAAAACTTATAAATGAACATAAAAATCAAAAAGTCATTTAATTTATTATATCCGAGGCTCGAAACCTAGAATCTCTACTCTCTACTATAGCACGACGTGTCGTCGCAGCTGCTCAGCTAACGAGCACTTTGGAAACATGACGAAAGTTGTAGTTATATGAAAATTACTAGAAAATAACTAAACGTAACTTATTAATTTAAAATGTACATACTACCGCCATCTAGTGACATTATAAGCGAGCTTGCCAAGGCCAAGCCAGGAATTCTTGACTCCGCAAACTACTGCAATGAGTATTTTGCAAATGTCGGTGAGCGTTCGGCGAAACAGCTTCTCTCACAACAACATTGTACACAGGAGGACCTACTAAGCCAATCAAATCTGGCTTCACCTGCCTCTTTCTCATTTTTCTTGCAACCAACTGATGAATTTGAGGTCGATCGCATAATAATGCAATTAAAAAATGACAGTGCTGCTGGCATTGATGGCATTAGTCCTAGACTATTAAAGGCTGTTAAATCAGAAATAATTTACCCTCTGACACATGTCCTCAACCTCAGTATAAGCACTGTCACCTTTCCTGGTAACTAGAAGAGGTCCATGTTTGTGCCTATCCATAAGAGTGGTTCCAAGAAGATCCCAGAAAACTACAGACCCATTTCTCTCTTAGGTATTTTCTCTAAGATATTAGAAAAAATCGTCAATAAACGCCTGCAAAATTACCTAGAGGAAAATAAACTGTTAACACCTAAGCAATTTGGCTTTAGACACGGGATGTCTACAGAGAATGCTGTGAATACTCTGGTCGAATTCGTCTCAGATCAACTGGACAGGAGCCGCAAATGTATTGGCCTGTTCCTAGACTTAACAAAAGCCTTTGATACCGTTCCAGTGCAACTACTGCTAAAAAGCTAGAAAATATAGGTATCCGTGGTCTGCCGCTGGAATGGTTTCGAAGCTACCTTATTGGTAGGCGTCAATGCACTAAACTGGGCGACATTGTCAGTAATGAGCTTCCTGTACAATTTGGTGTCCCGCAGGGCAGTGTTCTGGGCCCAACTCTGTTTACCGTCTTTTTAAATGACATTCATGATGCACTGGCTCAGAACACTGAAGTTGTATGTTATGCGGACGATACGGTGGTTCTGTTTCATGATGAAACCTGGGAAGGAGCACTGATAAAAGCTGAACAGGAGATGAACATTCTCAAGGGCTGGCATGACAGGAATCTATTGACCCTGAACGCTTCCAAGACAAAATACTTATGTTTCCACAAAACCAAATCATCAGCTCCTCATTTTCCATTCAAACTCCGTTTGCACTCCGAGTGTGATCGTTACAAGTGCTCATGCCAGGTCATTGACAGGGCAACGAACATTAGATATCTGGGGGTGGTCCTAGATGAAAACCTCTCTTTTAAAATGCACATTGAGGCTGCTACTGCTCGCATCAGGAAGTTAATCTATGTTATGAAGCTACTTAGGTGTTCAACAGACTCAGAGACTCTCCGATTGGTGTACACAAGTCTGGGGGAATCTCTTCTTAGCTACTGTATTCCAGTCTAGGGAGGTTCTGGTGTCACTGCCCTACTAACCCTAGAAAGAGCTCAGCGTGCAGTCCTAAAGACAATGTATAGCAAACCATACCTCTATCCAACAAAAGCGCTTTTCGAAGAGGCAAAAGTTTTAAGTGTCCGCCAGCTTTACATACTCAGATCTTGCCTGAAAACTCACCGGAAGGTCTTAAACTCTCCTGAATATCTGGATTTATGTGAAAAAATAGTGTTTAAGACTCCAACTGTCACTGTGAAATCCGCTTTCGCACAAAGACTCCCCACATACATGTTGCCACATGTTTACAACTGTGTAGCTAAACAAAGCTCTCACAGTTAAACAAGCCAAAAAATTAATTTTCTCCCTGTTGTTGTCTATGTCTTACCACCAGACTGAGAACCTGATAAAGAACATAAAATAAAATGAGTTTAATCTAATCTAGCCTACAAATCACATGGACACACACATACACATACGCACACACACGCACACACACGACCACTCACATGCACAGACACGCACACACACGTACACACAAACATACGCAGACACGCCTTCGTGTTTATATTTTTTTGTTTATATTTAGAAATAGAAATAGAAAAAATCCTTATTTGGTATAACTACACATACATACGTTTCTATCTGTCGCATAAACTTTAGTGGGTGCCCACGATACGGGGCTCTCCTGGTGTGGACCCACGAGTTATGCTTCCTGTATTGTTACAATGTTCTTTTGCTTTTGTTTTGTTGTTCCATGTGGTACTTAATTTTGGTGTAACAAATTTTTGAAAAATATTTGTATTTGTATTTATTTATAAGGATAACCAGTTAGTAACTTGAGGTTCCTCTTACGGAAGATGGCGCTGCCGTACATAAAATTTTTGTAATTATTCAATGTACCTATGGAAGATTCACCCTCGCTTGGCACCCTGTGTCCATGGGAGGGTCTACGTGTGCGTTCGTGCGCGGTTTGTAATATAAGATTACCTTCTGGGTCGCCTTGTATGGTGTGTGTGGTCTGACTTTCAGCAACAAGGTTGATAACATTCACTTTGCCACATTCTAAATAACTACCTACTGTTCCGCATTATTTATTTTCGCATTAGGTATTTTATTTTAAGATCTTGTTAGAAATAATACTAAATAAGTAGAGCAATAACTGTTAAATTTCTATTGCTTTAATTTTACCCTATTACTACCTATGTATGTCGTTGTTTTTGTGTAAATTACTGTTTTGGATAGGTACAGGTAATCTTTTTGCTTAGTTTAGGTACTTATTACATAACTAGCTGTGCTCGCGACTTCGTCCGCGTGGAATAGTGACTTTCGGCAGCATTTTTAATTTTTTAGGCTCTTTTCCCGTTTTTGCAACATTTTTCACTGATGCTTCGCTCCTATTGGTCGCAGCGTGATGTTATATAGCCTAAAGCCTTCCTCGATAAATGGACTATCCAACACAAAAAGAATTATTCAATTCGAACCAGTAGTTCCTGAGATTAGCGCGTTCAAACAAACAAACAAACAAACAAACAAACAAACAAACAAACAAACTCTTCAGCTTTATAATATTAGTATAGACTAGCGGCGGCTCGCGGTTTCAACCGCGTGGTTCACGTTCCGGTAGGAATATCGGGATAAAAAGTATCTTTTATTTAAATCCAGGTTATAAACTATCTGTATGCCAAATTTCATTCAAATCCATCCATCCGTTGCAGCATGAAGAGAAGAAGCAACAAATACACATATACATACACACAAACTTTCGCATTTATAATATTAGTGTGATTTATTTTATTGTATACCCTAACATTAATTACATTGTTTAAGATTTTGTATCTACAAAAACACAAATGTTGAAAAAATATTCAAGAGCAGGATTTTTTTTTCAAAAATTTTTCAACATTTTTTCCACTTTTTTACTTTTTGTAATTTGTTCGCAACAAAATTTGCGTTAAAAATTATTACTACTTATTATTATTATTACTTAGCATACATACTTAGCATATATACTTAGCATTAAATTATCTTATCTTATAAATTATCTTATCTTATCTTATTATTTTTATACATAGTATAGTGCACTATGGCACCAGTGTTCGACAGCAACCATTAAAATAGGGGTCACCAACTGATTTTAGTCTTTCACAACAATTAAATACCGACCATCTGCTTTCAAGCTGTAATCACATAAAATTTCGAAGAAAACCAATGTAATTTTTTAGTGACGACATATGTGTCGAAAACTGACGGTCAATTCTATTAGAAAACTGCAACTGCACGTTTACGCCTGTCATTTGTCGCGTGTAGGAGTAGTGCCGTGGAAATAGACATATTCTATTAAAATTCTCTGCACCACAACTACACTACAACTGCGCGTCTACTACACTACAGCTGCACGAATCCTGCAATAAAACTAAAAGAACTAATGTTACAGTTCGCTAAATACGTAAAATGCTTATAATACGCTGTGCAAAAGTTGCTCACGATCTACTTCAATAAACCTGCACAAAAACTGCACCAATACTGCTGTCATTACTACACAAATGTCAAAATATTTTAATGGAATACGATTATTTTGCAGTAAACGTGCAGGTGTAGTGCAGTTTTGTTAGTGGAATATCTATTTGCGTTACTTCTCCGTCCATGCAACACTACGGCAGCAGCGCTGCATAACAGAATACCGAAACGTCAAAATTTGCTCCTTTTGACACACGCGACGCTGCAGTGTAGTTGCAGTTATTTAGTAGAATCGGCCTACTGGTCTTAACCTTTCACCTCAAAATGCGCCGATGACGTAATTCATAAAATGGCGGTTACCTAACGTCGATATTCACAAAAATATGAATATGTTGCAAACAAACAAATTTATCATTCTGTAAACGACAATTTACTAATTGATATATTTCCTCCGGCAGGTATCAAAATAAATGCGATTACCGAAATAGTTTATTAGTTCTAAATGATCAAACTATTTATTCTAGTAAACTTCTTCATACAATAGTAGACTCTAACCAGACGACATAGAGTCGATCGAATTCGATCGCTCAATTGTCAAAATTTGACACTGAAAGGATATGTTCCATTTTTGTATGGAGGCTAGGCCCCCTAATTCTTACAGTGATGAAATTATCTTTTATGAAAAAACCTTTCCATGTAAAAATATATTTTTTAAACATATCCAAACATTGTATTATATAATAAAAAAGGTCAGATAATAAAAATTCTTTTATTTATTTTACCTTGGCAACTTCGCTTTATTCCCAATATACAGGGTGGCCGAAAGATTGACGTCCAAAAGAAAAAATTAGGTCTCTCGTGTCGTGGGGTATCCGAATCACCCCCATGTATGTTCCGCGATTTTTCACGGTTTTCGAGTTATGCTTTTTTTTCTAAATTTTTGAGAATTTTCGAGCGATCAACTTAAAAAATTTCTAGAAAAAAAGTAGAAGACTTTTTTGTATTTTTTTTTTGCAACGAAATCTTCATAAGTTGTACTTTTATGCATAAAACAATTAGCTTCGTAACTTTGATGAAAATTTGGAAATGCAGGTCTCAAGAATAAAAAATACGATTATTGAATTATGACTAGAACATTAAGATTAAAATTAAAAATCTAAACAGATGACTGCATGGTTTTTTAGTGATCCTAAAACATGCGACATACTCTCAGCTTTCATAATCATTAAAAAAAGTAGTACTTAATGAGCTACTTTTGCTAGAATCGGCCTTCAAAGACAGCCACGTGGCATTTATAAAAAAAAATCCATGTGATTAAAACAAAAAGTCTTGCTATTTTATGGTTCCTAATGTTAAATTGGTTTGTTGACTAACCAAAAATTGCCGCAAAAAAGCTAAGATTAGATAACATTTTGAGTTTTTAATTTTAAGGTTGTCAATTTGCTGATAACTAAAAATTCTTAAGAGATTAGTTAACAAACGTTTTAAGTAAGAGGTGGTTTTGTCAATAAATCAGAGATGGTAATCAGAAAGAAAATTTATTTTTTAAATTCACAAAAGGTTTTCAAAGTGGCTACCTCCAGCAGCAATGCACATTCTACACCTTCGTAAAAAATTGCCTTTTAATCGTCTAAAAGCTTCTCTATTCTCTCTCACAACACGTTCGGCTTCTGTAATCTTTTCTCTAAGTTCTTGTTCACTCGAACATTCTCGGGCGTAAGCGATTTCCTTGTAATAGCCCCACACAAAGAAATCGATTGGGTTAAGGTCAGGTGAGCGTGGAGGCCATCTGATTGGTCCGCTGCGTCCGATCCATCTGTTGGGGTAAGTTTCATTTAAGTGGTTTCGGACTTGCGTTGCGTAGTGACATGGGGCGCCATCATTTTGAAAAACCATGGTGCGTCGAAGCTGAAGATTCCCATCTAGCAGCAGCAATGGTAGTTCATTTTCTAAAAAGTTTTTGTAAATTTCTCCATTAAGTCTGGATGGCAATTCAAACGGGCCAATAAGTTCGCCGTTGAGGATACCCGACCACATGTTAACACTAAACCGGTGTTGAAAAGATGAATCTCTCGTTTCGTGTGGATTCTCGATTGCCCACGAGTGGTAATTATGAATATTGAATATTCCAAATCGCTCAAATCGTGACTCATCGGTCCACAAAACTTTATCGAAATATCCAGGATCTTCTTGCTGTTTTCGTAACATGGTTTGGCAAAATTCAACGCGCAATGGGTAGTCTGCAGGTAGCAAAGCTTGAACTCGTCGGATATGGAAAGGGTGATATCCTTCATCGTGAAGTATGGCTTGAATAGACGTTCTTGGGATGCCCAGAGCACGAGCCATTCTTCTCGTACTCGTGGACGGATTTCGCTAAACTTCTTCGAGCACTCTTTCTCTGCGATCTGGATCGACTCGAGGGATTCCTTAACGACCACCGCGTTGACCAGGAATGTGGCCTGCCATCAACGTGTTGTGCGTGTTAATAAAAACACGATGGTCGGGATAATGTGCAGGTTGCGGCCCACCACGTCGTTGAAGTTGTTCGCGATACAATCGCGCTGCTTCACGGCCGTTGCCTTGTGCAACTCCATAAAAATAATGCATTTCTGCATATTCACTTAATGTGTAACTCATCTCTTTCACTTCCAAGTAAACAAAGTCCAAATCAGAAGGCAAAACAGTCCAGTAAACGAGCAAAGTAGTCAAAAAAGTAGAGCAAGCAAATTTGGGGTGAGCGATGGCGACACGAGTAGCAGTAAACACAAAGTGAGTACGACTGAGATAACATTTTGGCGTTGGCTTGGGTTGTCGCCCGCGCTACTGAGAGTGAGAGAGATGGCAATTATTCCGTCTCTATCCTCGCGGTCGGAGAGGGCGCTGCAGCGCAACAATAATCAACGGCTCCGTGTTATTCGTGCTATTAAAATAAATAAACCTCGTAAAAAAGTGAAAAAACAACTAAAGAAGCAAGTTAAAGTGGAAACAAACAATTTAAAATAAGTGTAGCTATGTGATATCTTGTGAGAGTTCTTATTAAAGTGAAAAACATCACCAACTCATTACGAACATAAACCGGACCATACAGCTATAATCATCAATTCTTTTACTAGAAATGCAAATATAGAGTGGAAAAGTGTGTAACAATAACATTAACATTGTGAAAGATAGAAACAAATTAATCAGTGAGTAACATAACCTAAAAATTGCAAATATTCTTAGTCACCGATCGGCGACCAACCCGTTATATGGAACGAAGCGACATCTATTGTAAGTCGGAAGTACTGTCTAGCAACTGTCTTAATCGATCTACATTACAACAACAACCTTGCAAAAGCACAACCTAGAAAACTAGTACCACATCACTCCGCTAGAGGGCAGGAAAATAAAAAATGGAACAAATCACAGAAATGTTAAAACTTTTACAAGCAAAGTTCGATGAACAATCAAAGGAATTAAAAGAAATGAAAGAGAGTATTCCAAATAGTATAAATAAGAATATAGATGAAAAATTTATCATTCTGGAAACTAGACAACAGCAACTAGAAAAAATTACAGAAGAACAAGCACAAAAATTCAGAAATTTGAAAGAATAATAAGAAAGAAAAATCTGATTTTTTTCGGAGTAGAAGAAACGGAAAATGACTACTTCACCTTACAAAATAAAATATTAGATATAATAAATAATGTTATGAAAATAGATTGCCAAAAATTTGATATTGAGTGTGTTTCACGCATGGGGAAAAGAACTGGAAAGATAAGACCCATAATCGTTACTTTCACTACTATGGGCAAAAAAATTGAATTACTCAAAAACAAGAAAATGCTACAGAAAACCAGCACTTTTTATATTAAAGAAGACTTTCCCCCAGAAGTTCTTGAAGAGAGGAAGAAGCTAAGTATTCAGCTACAAAAAGAAAGAGAACAAGGAAATCAGGCATATATAAAATACAACAAATTAATTATTCTACCAGAGAATGTAAACACTCGAAATGAACGACGAAAAAGAAATTAATCTCAGTCTCCGGAAACAGTGACAGTTGTTGAAAGAGAACAGAAAAATACCTCTAAAAACCCAACCAAGAAAAATAAAATAGATTCATATTTAGTAAAAAATAAACCCGTAATTACAGAAATTAAGTCCCCATCGCATCAGCTAGTATCCAAGAAATGACATAAGGAAGCGACCTCTCTATGTCCCCCACCACGGCCGGTCACCGCGGGGGTCACAGACCAAAACCCTCCACTCCACCCTATATACATATGTACATACAATGCTCGATCATTACTATCGGATGAAAGACTACTAGAGTTCAAGCAATCAATATCAACAATTAAATATGACATCATTGGTCTATCAGAAATCAGACGTACAGGTTATAATATAGAAGAAAGTGAAGACCATATATTCTGCTACTTTGGGGAGACTAAAGGCCAATATGGGGTAGGTTTCCTCTTAAAAAAGCACCTTAAGAAATGCATAGAAAGTTTCACTGCAATCAATGAACGAATTTGCATACTACACTTGAATTTTGAAAATACAAGTCTATCCATCGTTCAGGTTCATGCACCGACCTCTAACGCAACTGAACTAGAAATAAAAGAATTCTATGATCAAATACAGGAATCTCTTAAACAGTGCAGTAAAAACCTTATAGTCATAGGTGACTTTAACGCCCGAGTCGGTCAAAAAATGAAAGGCGAAGACAGAATATTGGGAAACTCATGCTTCGGAAAAAGAGACAAGAGAGGTGGTACTCTGCTCCAATTCTGCTGGGAAAATGATTTTTTCGTCATCAATAGTCTATTCAAAAAGAAAAGCAAGAATCTTTGGACGTGGCTTTCCCCGAATAAACGTAAAAGCCAGATAGATTACATACTGTCAAATATAAAAAATAAAATAACTAATATTGAAGTGATAAGCAATCTATCGTTCCCGAGCGACCACCGACTTGTGAGAAGTACTCTATTGTTAACCCATACAAAAAAATCTAGAGCCACATATAGAAGTAATAAATTTTCACTAAAAACTATAGACGAACAAGAGACATATATTGAAGCTTTAGAATTAAATATTCAAAATATAAAACTAGAAAAAAATGATGATGTAGAGACATACTATGAGAAAATTAAGCAAGCAATCGATAAAAGTCTAAAATCTATAGGTAACAACAATACAAATAAAAAACGACACTACATTATTTCAGACAGCACAAAAAACCTCATTAAAAGAAGAAACGAATTAATTAATAAAAAACAATTAACACTAGAGGAGAAAAATGAGAAAAGTTATTTATATAAAAACATTCATAAAATTATCAGGAAAGAATATCAAAACTACAGATTAAAAATAATAGAAAAACATCTGAAGAAGTTGTAGTATTCACTTTTTTATAACATGTTAATAAGATAGAGGATAGGGAAAGGTTTGTGTAAATACGAAAATACTTACGATTTTTATTGTTGCTAAGCATGTTTTTTATATATTTTTATCTCTTGTAGTCACATTTTTAGGTCCAGTTGTTTCCTTTTATCTTTCTATCAAAATTATTACATGTTGTCTTCATTTTCTTACAATACTTCTTTAGATATTATAAAATTACTTCCATTCAATGAAAATTTATAAACAAAGCCTTGACAATCATGTCAAAAGTTTTGATGGCAAAGACAATATTTTCTTTTAAAAGTGCAATGTAAACTTTTTATGTAATTCTAAATTTGTATAAATTTAAATTAAATTGTGTTCTACGGTAAGGGTATATAAGCGTCCTGTCCTGCGGTCAAAGGCCAGTCTAATTACGAGTTCTGACTAAGGAGAACCTAACTATAGAACCTCTGGCTGTCTATAGAACCTTCTGGCTGTCTGCGGAACCTCTGGATAACTTCGGAATCACTGACTGAATGCGGAACCACTGTTTGACTGCGGAACCTCTACCGGTTTGACCTCTACCGGTCTGACCTCTGCCGGTCTGACCTCTACCGGTCTGACCTCTACCGGTTTGACCTCTACCGGTCTAACCTCTGCCGGTCTGACCTCTACCGGTTTGACCCCTACCGGTTTGACCTCTACCGGTTTGACCTCTACCGGTCTGACTTCTACCAGTCTGACCTCTGCCAGTCTGACCTCTACTGCTGAAACAGTCTGACTCCGAGATCCTGTGAAGTGCTGCAAGATCCTGTGCGGTGCTGCTGAGCCAGTCTGACCCCGAGATCCTGTGAAGTGCTGCAAGATCCTGTGCGGTGCTGCTGAGCCAGTCTGACCCCGAGATCCTGTGAAGTGTTGCTGAGCCAGTCCTTCGCTACATACTGCTGAGGAAGCGCCATCTGGCGCTGATAGATTCCTCATCATAACCATCATCGGCCTATATTAGTCCACTGCTGGACATAGGCCTCCCATATTAACTGTTAGATTTTTGTATATAAATTGTTTTGTATAGATTTTGTAAATATTTTGTTATTATTAAACTTCATTTATTTTCTCTCTTTCAATTAAAAAAGTTGCTTCATAACAAAGTCAGGAAGTGTGAAAAAAGGTTTGAAAGAATTAACAATTTCTAAAAAGTGGATTCCTTCCTTGAAAAAGAACTCTACCACTAAGAAGGAAATATTGTCCAGGTCGGGAATAATAAAAACAGCCACTGAATTTTATAAAGATCTCTACACTTGTAAAATACCATCCAGTATAGAGACTCTACCAACACAGAAAAATGACACTGCAATACAAAGATTCTCTGCTGAAGAAATTTTTACCAAGATAAATTCTCTAAAGAGAGAAAAAAGTAGTGGTCCAGACGGCATATCAAACGTAGCTATTCTAACAGCAAAAGCTCTCCTAGTACAACCTTTAACCACCCTGTTTAATAAAATATTAGACGACAGAAAAATCCCCACTGAATGGGCAAAATCAGACATAGTGCTGCTCTACAAGAAAGGAAACCCAAATGACATAAGCAACTATCGACCAATCAGCTTACAATCGACTCTCTACAAGCTTTTTGCTTCTTGCCTGGAGGAACGCCTTGCTAAATACACCGAAAAGCACCAGCCAGTAGAGCAGGCAGGATTTAGAAGATCTTATTCAACTATAGACCACATTCACTCATTGGATCTAGTTGTAGAGAAATACCAGGAAATGAAACGCCCGCTCTACCTAGCGTTCATTGACTACGCTAAAGCATTTGACTCTATATCCCATATCAGCATGTGGAGAGCCTTGCAGGAATGTAATGTACCATCAGAGGCTATAGAGCTCATACAAGACATATACAAGAAAAGCACAAGTAGAGTAATACTAGACAAAACAGGCACTGAAATCGATATATGTAGAGGCGTTCGTCAAGGTGACCCCCTCTCTCCCAGAATTTTTATTACCGTTCTACAAAACATCATGAAAACACTAAAGTGGAAAGACAAAGGTATAAACATCAACGGTCAATTTTTGAGTGATCTCAGGTTTGCAGATGATATCGTACTCTTCGCAGAAAATTCATCACAGTTAGAACTAATGATAAACGAAATTAACCGTGTCAGCAATGAAATTGGTCTAGACTTAAACACAGTTAAAACAAAAATTATGACAAACAGCACCAAGTCACCAATACACGTTAGCGGTGTCTTACTAGAATATGTCCAAGAGTACACATATCTGGGCAAGCAGATATCATTTAGAAAATGTAGACACCAAGATGAGATAATGCGACGTGTAAAAATGGCCTGGGGGGTAACCACGAGCTCTTATAGCAGTATTATTGCAGTTGTGAAAACGAGACGCGTGTAGCGGCGGATATACTCGCGTCTCTTTTCCACAACTGCAACAATACTGCTTTAAGAGCTCATAGTCAGGGGGCTGGAATAAATATTGGAGCTTCAAAGAAATTCTTAAGTCAAATACTTCAATAAAACTAAAGAAAATGGTAATAGACTCTTGTATCTTACCTTGCCTCACATATGCATCCCAAACATGGATTTTCAATAAACTAACCAGTAACAAAATATCAACAACTCAAAGAGCCATGGAACGGAGCATCCTGAATCTAAAGTTAAGTCACAAAAAGAGAAGCAAAAAGAACAAAGTTGATTGATGCACTAGAACACTGCAAAAGACTGAAATGGAAGTGGGCAGGCCATATTGCACGGATGAAAGACGACAGGTGGGCCAAAAAGATAGTCTCATGGAAGGGACCTGTCGGCAAGAGAAACCGAGGCAGACCGGCGGAGAGATGGCTTGATAAAATTTTAAAAGCAGCGGGAAAAGATTGGACAGTTAAAGCAAATGATAGAACTACATGGAGAAAAATGGAGGAGGCCTTCACTCTATAGAGAGGTCCTTAATAAAAAGAAAAAAAAAAAAAAAAAAAAAAAGAATAACTCAAATATTAATTAAGTAAATGAATTCAGACACAATTTTATAAGAAATATTTAATTTAATTTAATTTAATTCAATCTAATTTAATTTACTAATACTTAAATTGCATGCTTTATAATTATAATTTTGTTGATGTAAATTTTATTTTATTAAGGAAATAAAAAGGCTTAATAATAATAATAATAATAATAATAAATCCTCGCGGTCGACCGATTGTTATTGCAGGTAAAATAATCGCGTTCACTTTTACAACCCATGATTCGCAAGAATGCAACGCGCAGAATTGATAAAATTTAAAACTAAAATTAAACAAAATGTCAATTTTTTAGTCATTTTTTGGTTAGTTAACAAACCAATTTAACATTAGGAACCATAAAATAGCAAGACTTTTTGTTTTAATCACATGGATTATTTAAAAAAAATGCCACGTGGCTGTCTTTGAAGGCCGATTCTAGGAAAAGTAGCTCATTAAGTACTACTTTTTTTTAATGATTATGAAAGCTGAGAGTATGTCGCATGTTTTAGGATCACTAAAAAACCATGCACTCATCTGTTTAGATTTTTAATTTTAATCTTAATGTTCTAGTCATAATTCAATAATCGTATTTTTTATTCTTGAGACCTGCATTTCCAAATTTTCATCAAAGTTACGAAGCTAATTGTTTTATGCATAAAAGTACAACTTATGACATACATAATTATCTGATGTAAATTTGTTAACTTACATTTTTTATTTTAACAGCATTGTCCTACAGATAACAAACAGCGTTGCGTTAAATACATCATTAAGTTTTTATTTAGAGTATCTTGAGTGTGTCATGCTTGCTGCTCTTTACTGTCTCTGCGGTGGTGGCATGTGCGTCGGGTCGTTACGTTCCCTAAAATATGGTTGAGCGAAGCGATGGCTGATTCATATGTCATGCTCGTGAACGGGTGCCGCCTGTGGAGGCTGGTCTGCTCTTGCATACTTATCTTATTTTTAGTATTATTAATTATAGTTTGACTTTGTTTTACCTAAACAATTTTTGACTTTTACTAGAGTACTGTAGTGGTGCTGTATGACATTGTGGAAATTGAAACCTTTACATATTTATCTGATGTAAATTTGTTAACTTACATTTTTTATTTTGTTTTTTTTACATGTTGTAATTGTCTTATATATATTTTTTGTGTTTATTTGTAATGGAAAGTGTTCTGCTATGATAGGGCATTTTCCAATATTTTTGACGCTGTAAGGGAGAAAAGAGCTGGACACTTGCTGAGTTTCTTGCCGGTTCTTCTCAGTACAAGATCTCCCGCCCAGAGTAGGTTTACGAACCGATGGCATAATGACATTCACAAGAGCTACTTGTAGCCTAAACTGAATAAATGATTTTGAATTTGAATTTGAATTTGAATTTATGAAGATTTCGTTGCAAAAAAAAATACAAAAAAGTCTTCTACTTTTTTTTCTAGAAATTTTTTAAGTTGATCGCTCGAAAATTTTCAAAAATTTAGAAAAAAATGCATAACTCGAAAACCGTGAAAAATCGCGGAACATACATGGGGGTGATTCGGATACCCCACGACACGAGAGACCTAATTTTTTCTTTTGGACGTCAATCTTCCGGCCACCCTGTATTACAATACTCTTTGTGTATTATACATGCTCAGAACAATGTTTTTTTTTTCTTTTAATTGATGGCTTCGTGCGATTAGCACATTTAGCCAGTGTCAAAGTAATTTAATTTACAAGTAATACATAAATAAACAATATGATGAAAAATGATATTAGAAATGGGAAGTGAGAAATGATATACCCCCCAACCCCTCGAGTATCTCAGTAAAGATGTGGGGCTTTACTAAGTCCTCACGCGAGCTTCTTGAGAGAATTTGAAAAGTGATGTTGCACTGTTTTGTTTCATTTGCCAACACTTATGCACACTCACGAACACTTAACGGTTAATAATCCACCATTATTTCACATTAATATTCGACATAACACAAATTTTGGAAAATAAAGCAAAACCGCAGACATGACGCTTCACTTTCTTGCCAAGAAGTCCCCCAGAACAATGTTATTATTCTGAGTGTACATGTATTATTTTTAGTTGATTGATGGCTTCGTGCGATTAGCACATTTAGCCAGTGTCAAGTATTTTTTCTTACAAGTAATACATAAATAAACAATATTTCCTTTATGATGATGATGAATGATATAAGAAACGAAAAGTGAGAAATGGTATACCACCCAGCCCCTCGAGTAGCTCAGTAAGGATGTGGGGCTTTACTAAGACCTCACGCGGCGGACTTCTTG
Source organism: Eudonia lacustrata (assembly GCA_947562085.1). Classification (NCBI taxonomy): domain Eukaryota; kingdom Metazoa; phylum Arthropoda; class Insecta; order Lepidoptera; family Crambidae; genus Eudonia; species Eudonia lacustrata. The sequence goes on from OX387333.1 coordinate 12,764,510, forward strand.
AGAGAATTTGAAAAGTGCCGTTGCACTTTGCATGGTTTCATTTTCAGGAAATTACATTGAAACATTAAAATCTATACTAATATTATAAAGCTGAAGAGTTTGTTTGTTTGTTTGTTTGAACGCGCTAATCTCAGGAACTACTGGTTCGAATTGAATAATTCTTTTTGTGTTGGATAGTCCATTTATCGAGGAAGGCTTTAGGCTATATAACATCACGCTGCGACCAATAGGAGCGAAGCATCAGTGAAAAATGTTGCAAAAACGGGAAAAGAGCCTAAAAAATTAAAAATGCTGCCGAAAGTCACTATTCCACGCGGACGAAGTCGCGAGCACAGCTAGTATCTTATAAAATGTTTACATAAGTTCAGCAATATATAATAAACACTTGAAACTTTCATTAGAACCCAAAAATAATAAGAAAAGCTTTATAAAGAAACCAAGATTTCAAGTTTTTTAATTTTTTTTATATTGTATATTTTTTATCTTTTTGGAAACATCATCTCGGAAGGCAGATCTATCAGAAAAGCGTCACTTCAAAACTGTAATAAAATAAGGGCCCAAAAACGAACATCTCCTTTAAAGAGGTAGACGCATAGAGCATAAAATGTCGGGGGGTTTGATAAACGCAAATTTACTCTAGTTTGTCTATAGCCAAACTGCTTCATACAAAAGTAGGCTTTAAATTAGCATAATTTAAGCTCTAATGTCGGTTGGCAGGCGTGATCAATAGTGATCATATATGATCGCTCGCTCGTTGACGGAGTATTTCAATTATCATGTATGATCGGTTGGTCGCTGAGGGGTGTTTTCGACTGAAGGACTAGTATCCATGGTCATGAACAAATTAAAAAAAAAACAGCAGTACAGTAGGTAACTTGTAGATATTAGTAAAGTAGTAAAATCTTTACTGAGATACTCTAGGGGTTGGGGGGTATATCATTTCTGACTTCTCATTTCTATTATCATTCATCATCATTACTGGAGGACGAAGGAAATATTGTTTATTTATGTATTACTTGAAAGAAAAATTACTTTGACACTGGCTAAATGTGCTAATCGCACAAAGTCATCAACGAAAAGAAAAAAAAAAACTTGTAGATAAGCTTTTTTGAGAATTGTTTTGTTTGTTGTGTTTTGTACTGTGCACAAACTAGGTAGAGATACTAAGTACTGTGTAGTGGCGTTGATGCTTAGTCGTTGCACTTGCACTTTCATTGAAAAATTCGGAAATACTAATGTAAGTAATGTTTTATATTAGAAACTATCTTGCTAAGTTTATAATGAGCCGTTTTAGCTAAAAGTTTGTTATGAATATCGTAACTGAATCCTAACTGATTTTCAAAGCTTCGATTTCGGAGTGATTTCCGCGTGATTTTTGATGTTTGTTAGAAATACAGTATAGTAAAATGAATAAAACAAGTATATGAGTAATTGAAACTAGTTACACAATTAAATAACCACATTTATAATCATTTTTACTGTAATGAAAATACGACCGTTACATGTAGACATTCGAAATGGTGGTTATTTTTTGTCAACATCCGTCTAGCCATTTTTGGCTTTATTTGTATAGGGCTACGGCCATACTTGCCGGCAGACAATGCGAAATATCTTTGGTCGGTAATTGTGGTTTGTAAGGGAGCTCGCCCACGAGCGACAATCGCTGAGCGATTATTTTGTAGTAGAATATGGAACATATAGAATTCTACAGCGACTTTTTGTAGCCGGTGGGCGTTGAAGTATTGAACTCTATATGTTCCATATTCTACTACAAAATAATCGCTCAGCGATTGTCGCCGCCCCGCCATAATGGCGATATTTTGTGAGATGTTTAATTTTTTGCCAGGACCATGTACACCTACTCAAAAAATAGTATAAAATACATGTATTTAGTTGATATATTTAATATTCCGATATGCTTTACCATTTTTGCGTAAGAATAAAAAAATGAAACATAATTTTTAATAACCTGGCAACTTGAGATGTCTTTCTGAGATTAAACACAAGTGTCCAAAGCTGTAAAGAACGTAATTAAAAGTGCAACTGTCACCATGATTTAAAAAAAACCGGTGTTTTGTTTTCATTCCGTTTTTACGTGGATTCTGAGTCGTTGTGTTTTTGTGCTGTGCTGTTTTTAAATTCTGATTTGGACCGATTACCTGCTACCGTTTACTGCCTCACTTGTTGACTTCTGCCTGCTATCCTGGACTTCCGTTTGCTGCCTCACTTGTTGACTTCTGCCTGCTATCCCGGACTTCGATTTGTATTTGACCCTGCTACTGTTGATACCATTGCATTGTTGCTACTACATTCGTTGTTTTCAGGTGAGTTTTTCGTATTTTAATTAGGCATTTACCAGAGAATTAATAAAATGCTTTAAACACTTCTTTTCGAGGAAATAGATTCCGAACCAACTCAATTATCTATGACAGTAATGGAATTGATCTCAAATATTTACAGTGCTCTATTGAAATAACTATAATCAAAGTAAAATACAATAAACTAAACAAAATATCTATTTCAGCCAACAAACAATGTCTTCTTTTTGTGTGATGTGTGATGGACAGATAGATGTGTGTTCGGAAAACCATTATCTCGCATCTAATCTGGGGATAGAATTACTAATGATCTTGGAACAACATGTTGGACATGAGGTTAGTTGTTATTGCATGTAGTATTTATGTAAAACTATTTTTGTTACATTTTTATTTTCCTAATAATTAGAACCTAACACATTCTTCACAAGAAGACAAAATAAATATTAGTTTAAAACAAACTTTTGTATTTTAGGTTGACACTGATGGCATAGTTTGTCATCCATGTTTCGCAATACTAGAAGTAGGAATGTCATCAACTGAAAATGAAGCTTCTAGCCACCGAGAACATGTTTGCGTTTGGTGCAGATCAGCATTGTTTCAAAGACGAACACGTTCTATCTCAGAAGGACCTCAGAGAGAACTTATTGCTGCTAGAATTTATCCTAGACAGGTATTGATTAACTTTTAATACATAATACAAATTCATGTTGAAGTAATAATTAAAGTGAAGATTTTTTTATGAATTACTGATTTGAATTACAATCCTTTTTGTAGATTCCTGAAGGAGGATTAGTATGTTATGCATGCTGGGTCTACTTTAGTGGCCTCGTTAGTCAAAATGAGGGTCCAAATCCCAGGCCTCCTAGAACTTTGGCATCACAGGACTCAAATGCCTGTGTATGGTGCAGAAGGTCTTTAATTCAGAGAAGATCACATGCATTGTCAGAAGGTCCCGAAAGAAATGAAATCGCGAGAAGAATTAGTCCAAGACAGGTATCTTTTCATAGTTTTATTATCAAGAAATACAAGTGAGTGATCTAATTTAAAAAAATTACTTTACATTTTATGATTTCTTTGTTAACAGATACCTAATAATGGACGTGTTTGCTATGCTTGTTGGGTTGCTGCTCAGCGAAATATTCGCAGACAAGCTGCAAACAATGCTGTGAGGCAAATAGAGGAAGGAATTGTTGATAGGAGCGAGGATGAAGCAATCACGTATAATAGAAATGTTTGCGTGTGGTGCAGATCATCTTTGCTTCACAGACGGACACATATTCTGGGAGATGGTCCTGAGAGAAATATAATCTCAGAAAGAATGTTTTCAAGAGAAGTAAGTAGTTTCATTTATCAAAATTCTTTTTATATAATTGCCTTGTTACACTATGGGCCATATCTTCGTTCTAATATATGGGTGACAAAAATATCGTTTTTAGCTCAGAATCCACTAAATAGTCGATCCCTATTAGTTTTTCGAAAATATCTTCAGTGTTTTATAATAGTATAGATAGATATGGTAATAATTTTGTGTTTTCAGATTCCAGCGGATGCATTAGTTTGTATGGGGTGCTGGAGAATGGTCCAGGAGTTACGAGAGAACCCCAATATTATCGCAGTACCAGAAACAACTATGCAATTAGATGAGTTCACTCATACGACACATTCAAGTGCACACTGCTTTGTACCAGGTTGCACAGAACCAGAACGATTGAATGTGCCTCTATGTTTAAAAAAGAGAATCCTCCAATCGAAAAAAGTGTTTGTAACAGAAGATGCAAAGATCTGTCAAATGCATAGCACAGTATATGACTGGGACATTTTAGACCAATTCGAATTAAGTGACTCCTTTACTAAATATGAAGTGCAATCTTTACTGAGACTATCCACAGAGGCAGAGGATGCCAGTGGAATACCAATTAACTTTAAAAATTATAGATTGGTTCACGACAATATTTTTCATTTTTGGACTGGAGTCACGAAATCCAATTATGAATCAATATTAAGACAAATACCTAGTTTACAAGAATCATGTAAGCGTCCACATTTGGCACTAGGGCTTTACCTAATTAAGTCTCGAACAGGGGAGTCACACGACAGAATAGCTTCTCTGTTTCAAATAAGTAAAGCTCTAGTGACAATATTATTAAAAAAAGCTAGAGAAGCTTTAAAAAATGACTTTGTACCGTTACATTTAGGTATTAACCACATAAGTAGAGGTGACCTTATAAATCGAAATCTTTTGATGCCCGAAGGGTTATTCGGAAATCCTAGTGCAGAGAGAAAACCAATTGTCATCTGTGATGGTACATATATATACGTCCAAAAGTCGTCTAATTATCTCTTTCAAAAAAAAACTTACAGTATACACAAGTATAGAAACTTGGTTAAACCATTTTTAATTGTCGCTACTGACGGATATATAATAGATGCTTTGGGGCCATATCCAGCAACAACATCAGATGCAGACATCACGAAAGCCCTTTTCCAAGATGAAAATGCGGAATTAAGAAACTTTTTCAGACCTCAAGATATTTTCATTTTAGACCGGGGCTTTCGTGATGCTCTGCCTCTGCTGGAATCACTAAATTATGCAGTGTATAAGCCAGAAACATTAGAAGAAGGAGAAAACCAATTATCCACCCTTATAGCAAACAAATCAAGATGTGTGACGTTATGTAGATGGGTAGTTGAAGTGGTAAATGGCAGATTTAAACGAGACTTTAGATTATTACGTAATGAATATTTTAATGTGGCTTCAAGGCATCTAATGGACGACTTTAGGATTAGTGCCGCAATAATAAATGCTTTCCATAAAGTGCTTGTGAACCGGCCAGATGCTCAAATAATTTTGGAAAGAGCAAAAACCAGAATTTTGTTGCCTAATTATTTAGCAGAATATATAATCTTAAATAATGTTAACCGTCGGCGGGCCCATTTTTACAGAATAAATGAAGAAAATGAGCAATTAAGTATCTTCCCACGAATGACCATGAGTGATCTCACACTATTTGCTCTGGGTATCTACCAAATAAAACAAGCGAGATCGTATTATGGCGAACATTTGAGACAACATGGATCATTCGTGGTGGAGATATCAACTGATTTAGAAGTTACTAACATACCAGAATTGTCCTCACATGAGACTGTGTTGCTAAGAGGACGTATAAAATCTCGCCATTTTAGTCAAAAAATATATTACACATATATCCTCTTAGCAACACAAGGTAATGAATGGGAAGATGTAATAAAAGGGTATTACTGTAGTTGCATATGTGGTAAAAGAACTGTTGGAACATGCGCTCATGTTATGACAATTATTTGGTTTCTGGGATGGGCCCGTCACGAAGAAAATATAACAGCTCCAGCAACATTTTTAGATGGCATTCTTGTGAATGACATCTAAAAATGTTGCTGGAGCGAGAGAATGAAGTCAAATTGAAATAAATAAAAATATAAAACTTCATAAAACTGTTTTATTTCATCACTACCAGTTACCTTCCCTACCTACTTAAGTGTGTTTACTAGGTAGTTGATTATTCACTGCATGTTACTACAATAGGACGAGTATGTTGTGTGTTTTCTCTAATGTACATTAAGATTTGATTTGATGTAAGTACATAGAGTTCAATCGAGGTTAGCTGCTGTTCTGTTATGTGTAGGTGCAGCAGTAGGTAATACATACATATAATCACGACTATTATCCCCGAAGGGTTTGTCATTGTCAGACACTAGGCAATGAGGACATCAAAAGCAGTCCTCTGCCATAGTCCACTTTTCACCAAATAGCGACTGCACATGTTCTCAGCGTGCACCGCTCTATGATGTTGGATGTATGTGCAGTCTTTAGTCCGTTAGTCGCCTTTTATGACGCCTAACTAAGGAAGGAGAGTGGGTGGTAGTATTCTTTCACAGCTATGCGACATGGCAGTAGGTAATAAAAAGCTGAAATCTAGCACTTAATAGCTTAAGTTTAACTCTACTCTACCTACAAGTTATAAAAGTAATAGCCAGAAGTAAGTTAATTTATTAACATTAACAATTTTCATTCATACGGTAAGTACTTTTGTTATGACAGCTACTTGACATGACATGACATTGACAGAATACCACCATTACCCCCTGCGATCACGAAACTTGCCATTATTTGTTATTTAAAATACTTCTTACGTAAAAACTATTCATTTATTTGAAGAAAATCATTTTGAATAAGCTTATTCCATGCATAAGCTACATTTTGGTATTATGTACAAGGTGTTGGCATTTTCTCCATACAAAATTAAACATCTCCTTTACTTTTGTATTGAGACAGAAGCATGCTTTAGTGTATTATTGTGTATTATTGTGTATTATTGTGTATTATTGTGTATTATTGTTATATATTATTTTATGTTGTTTGTTTGATTTTGATTACAGGTTATAGAATGGCAAACTCATGGAGACCCAATCGGGAGGAGGCTCCGTCTGGCTTCCTCAGCCTTTTATATGATGAGGAGGAGCGCCAGAGCAGTGACGAAGAGGTTAGAATTTATTTCATCATTATTATCATATTACCTACGTTTATTGTGTTTGGTTTCTACTGGTGATGTGTTTATTTTGCTAGGATTATAGTGATAACTGTATTTATTGCATTTGGGTTTAGGGTTGCCAGGTGAGTCGCGAAAAAATACCGGTCAACCCCAAAAGGGGGGGGAGGGGGGGGGGTGCGTGTGTAAGCTAGGCCGAACCAAATACGGATTTTTTATACTAATAGTTTTTTTATTAATCTACATCACATAAGTCAACAAAATAATAACAAAATATAATGCAGTAAATCATCAATCAATTGACGCAAGCAGCGAGTACGAGTGAGTGAGACAGGTATACAGTGGTGAAGTGAGAGCCCGCAGACGCAGATACAGACAGCGAGCGAGGAGCGCTTGTGACCAGTAGTACCGACTTTCCTCAAAATACCGGACATTGTTCTGTCCGGTATGACCATTTATTTTTTACCGGACAGGCCTCGAAAATACCGGACTGTACGCTTAAATAATAAAAAACATCTGGCAACCCTATTTGGGTTTCACTTTTTTGTATGTTTTAGAACGAGCCTTCGTCACTTCCCTACTCTCCTCTTACATCTCCACAACGCCAAGAGGAGGATGCGGCTGAGATGGAGCAGTTGGATTACTGGACTGAGGTCAGTTACATATATATATTTTTTTTACATTACAAGGAGGCAAATGAGCAGGCGGGTCACCTGATGGGATGCAATCACCGCCGCCCATGGACACCCGCAAAACCAAAGGAATCGCAGATGCGTTGCCGGCCTTTTAATATTTTATATGTGCAATTATTTTGTTAGGCCTGGTTTATTGTGTTTGGGTTGCAGTTGCTTAACATGCCCTTTTTGCACGGCGTCGCGAGACCGCCTCGACTGGTCTCGGTCTCGGTCGCCGGTCAGGCTTTATCAGCCACCAGAAGAGGATGAGGTCAGTTACATAAATGTGCATTTCTTTTGTTAGGCCTGGTTTATTGCGTTAGGGTTGCAGTTGTTTAACATGCCATTTTTGTGTGTTTTAGTACGAAGAAGAAGCCCGCAGCCCGCTGCCCCGAGTGTCTCGGTGTCGGTCTCGGTCGCCTATTTCATCTCAATCGTAAGTTTAGTCTCTAATAATATGTTATCATAGGATTTATTTAGGTAAATTGAAGAAATAGGCTTGCTAATATTACCAATTATATTCATAGCTTGCCAAGGGGTGTGCTGCAGATCTACATCGAGGCTGGTGCTTCACTGGGCGTTGACGTTGAGGATGATTGTGAGTTTTCAGCCCCGGATGCCCACAGTATGTTTGTGCCCCCTGGGGAAAGACGTACGAGTGGCAGAAGAGGCATGCGAGGAAGGCGTGCACGTGGGCGAAGGGGATTTCCCTCAGGTAGCCGGAGCCGCAGCAGCAGTCGTCGGTGGGAGGTGGGCCAACCGTTGAAAGAAGTTTGGTTGACTGATGACGATGTTCCCTCTGGGATGGCACGTATGGCGATGGATGCTGGGAGGAGACGCGGGTTGGCAAGGGATGCTGAAAGAGCAAAGAGGAACAGGGATGAAAGTGATAGTGAGAATGATGACGAATTTGCTGACGCCCTGGACTTCGAATGGTCTCCCATTGAATCGTTCCATGGTGAGGAGGAACGTTTTGTACCAGAGCGTACTGGTTCGGTTCGTAACTACAGTTCGGCATATGATGCTTTTCGCTCCTATTGGGGCGATGATATTTTAGGTCTGATTGTAGCTGAAACGAACCGGTACGCCACTAATATTGCCTCAGCTGCTTTTCAGTCTGAGTGGTACCCCACTAACATTGACGAGATTCTGTGCCTCTTTGCATTTTGGATGATGTTGGGCATCCTTAGGATGCCAACTATTGTTAGTTGTTTTTCAGTCGACCCTCTGTTAAAGACGGAGGTGTTTAGATCTATTTTTACCAGAAAGAGGTACGAATCTCTGAATAGAGCCTTGAACTTTATTAATTCCGACCCCGCTTTTATTGATTCAAATCCTTCTGACACAAACGCTGCGAGAAGCTTGGATCGAGTACACCGTTTGAGACCGATTATATCACATTTAAATTCAAAGTTCCAGTCCAATTATGTTCTTAGACAAAATATTTGCATAGATGAGAGTTTGACCCTTTGGAAAGGGAGACTTGACATCAGACAGTATATTCGAACCAAATCTGCTAAGTTTGGGATCAAATCGTTTGCGCTTTGCGAGAGTATCACTGGGTATGTGTGGTCTCTGATTGTTTACACTGGTAAACAATCCGCAACAGATTTGGAGCAATCTCCTGGTGTACATAAGAGTGCAGCAGTTGTGAAGAAACTCATGGGTCCCTTACTTAACAAAGGCTATAGATTATTCATGGATAATCGGTACAATTCACCCCATTTGGCTAGATTTCTAAAGCGCAATGGTACAGATTGCGTCGGTACCTTACGACCATCTCGGAAAGATATTCCCTTTTTAATAAATAACGCTCCGCTTAACAGGGGTGAAATAATTGCTCGGCATTCCGGTGATGTCGCAGTATTATCGTGGCTGGACCAAAAGCGAGTGACCATGATTTCTACATGTCATGGTTCATCTTTTGGTTTGCCTACAGTAGCCAGTAGAGCTACATCGCGTCCTATTCCATTTAAACCGCAAGTGGTCTTAGATTACAATAAGTTCATGGGGGGAGTTGATATGAAAGACCAGATGCTCGAGCCTTATTTGTTAGAAAGAAAACGTTGTTCTAATTGGTATATGAAGCTTTTCAAACGTCTTGTTAATATTTCTATTTTAAATTCGCGTACCCTTTTGCAGTCATCCACAAACCGACATCATGATCATCTTGCTTTCCGCCTTCAGCTTGTAGATTCCATTCTCACCAATCATCTTTCACGTTGTCCGCGAAGTCGTAGGTTTACTGTATCCAGCAGTAGATCTACGCACCAACAGCCTGGTAGAATCAACCCTTCTGGGCATTGGCCTGTTCGACTAGAATCAACCGCAGCCAGCAGAGCGGCTAATTACAGATTTAGAAAGCGTTGCATTTTTTGCCTTCGGCAAGGCAAGACATCGCTTACAGCCTTTTGTTGTGAATCGTGTAGCGTTCCACTGTGCATAGAGGGTTGCTTCAAAGCTTATCATTCATCATCATCATCACCATCAACATCATCATCATAGTCGTTCGTTTTAGTAGTTACAGTCTTTTTTTTCTTTCGTACCAATAATCCATGAATAATATTCATTCATTTCATTCATTCCATTATCATTCCATCCATTGATTTGTGTTAGAAGGATTCCGCGCCGATTTTGCTTATTTTTTAAATTTTTTGCCCCTTTCTTTCATTGTCCTTTTTTTGCCCCATTCCTGGCCTATCTTTGCAAGCATTTGTTGTATATTATTGATATCGCACCTTCGGTAATACAAGGGCATTGTCCCTTGTCTTACCGACGAAGGTGCGATAATATGTGTGCTGTTCTGTTTTTTGTTTTCAGCGTGGTTGCCATGGAGGAGGTCGAGAAGAAGAATTATATTTTATTTTTTTGTTTTATATTCGCTCTCCGAGCACGTCGACCTCTCAGCGTGGCTGCCGCGGTGAAGACGAAGAAGGAGATGATTTTATTATAATTGTTTGTATTGTATAATTTGGTAACGACTATAATTATTGTAAATGTCGTTACTTCTATAATAAAAACTGTGGAGTTTCTTGCGCCCATTCTTCTCCACAGCTAAAAAATAGGCGTCCTGAATGGGTAGTAGGTAAAAAACATTGGACGATTTTCAATATTATTTCATTATTTTTACAATATACTATTTTGACTTTCACTTTGACTTTGATTTTATACCTATACCCACCTACCTATGTTTCAAACAATGTGTAAATATTATTTCAGTATTGTCTTTTTCATCATCATCAGCCTATACTAGTAGTTTGATGATGATGATGAAACAAAATAAAAATTGAGACTGACATTGTACATTTTATTTATTCCCATAAACTAGTAGCTTACAAAAAAAACCGACTTCAAAAAACAGGAAACTTAAAAAAGTAAAACAGCTCTAAAAAGCAATAAATAATGAAATCATATTATTATCCCTGTGTGGTGCCGGGGATAAAGAATTGCACCACCCCATCTCTTCCTGTGGGTGTCGTAAAAGCCGACTAAGGGACCATTCCAGAGGATGGGCAGCAGCATCTCTCTGAGGTTACCCTCAACCTACTGCGATCGCCAAACCGCCTGCCAAGCGTGGCGATTACGGCAAATACCCCTCATATCCTTGGGGGAGGCCTTTGTCCAGCAGTGGACGTCTTTGGCTGAGATGATGATGATTATTAATTACCTAGATACGTATGTCAGTTTAAAAAAATGTCTATTGAAGTCAGGGTGTGCATCAGCACAGTGTGCCACAGTGGAAAACTGACTCTGACTATGCCAGGAATTAGTCGAAATTAGTAGCCAAGTACCAGAATTAGTCGATCTCACGTTTAAAAGTTATAAGGGGTTTTTTGTGGCACAGCTGTACTGACGTCAGTACAGCAGTGCCACACCTGTATCTCGAGTATGGAACCACGTAGCGAAATTCTGATTGCATAGCGAATTAGTCGATAATTAGTCCAAATTAATCGCAAAGTAACATCATTAGTCGCTGCCTGCGAAGCTGTGGATCGCGCCACAGCCGGTGCCCCTCCATCTCCGGGGGTATCCGCAAATATGCAAGGAGTATACGAAGAAGTTATGTCTAGTTCTTCTACATCATCGCCCCCTTCCCGAGTCACGCGTAGACCTTCATCGAAAATTAAAACTGCAAGCAAATAACTTCCATGCAACATTGCCATGAAAAATGATGCAGGCACTTAACACAAAATTACAATCGCAAATATCTCAAATTATCCGCAAGATCCCGAGCTGATTTTTTTTAGTAGGTAGATATAAAGCTTATGCTTATATACCACCTTCAAAAAAATTACGTACTAAAACTGAACACTTTTTAAAAAAGAAAATATAATTCAAAAACAGCTTTTTTCCAAAAATCTTCAAAGTTATTAATAATTTACATTTTATAAATAGTTAAAAAGAGACATAATTTAGTAGCATAAAATACAATAAATAAATAATTTTAAACGAACCAATTACAAAAGAAATATTTTAGTTTTTTTGTTTTTTGACCACTTCCAAACAGCCAACTTCAAAAAATTATATCTCGACAACTATTCATATTTGACCCGGGGTCACTTCTAGTCAATTGATCAGCATAACTAACTTCGTCAATCTTCGGGGTCAGTAAAAAATTTCTTCTCCCGAGGTCTCGGGGAACACTGTGCGTTGCTTGATGGTGCGTATCAGCTCTACCATAGACTATGTATAGAGCTCTACCACAAACTAGGTAGAGATACTTGAGCTCTAGAGGCTCTACCTATCTTGTAGTTTGACAATTTTGGATAGGTTTTTAAATGTGCAGGCGTCCGTCGTCTGTACAGCTGAGCGCTTTTTCTTACCTCCATGCGGCATTTATAGCGTCACCGGACTTTTTGGGGGGTGGCGAGAAACTTAAAGGGTTCCTAAAGCCGTATGAAACGAAACACCGTCAGGGTGCCTACTCTACTCACACTAGGCACTCAGAGGTATTCTAGAGGAAATTATTATTATTATATTATTTTAGAGGGGACTGGTGCGTGTCCTATCCTAGACTAGATTTCCTCTCAAAATACAAATCCCTCTGCTACAACCTTCTAAAACGAATTTGCTATTCAAAGTTAAATGTACTATGCTCCTGCCATCTAGCGTTAAGTTTTGTTAAGTCCTAATTAATGAATTTGAACTAAGCAAAGTACTGAAAGACAAAGTAATATTTAAATGATTTTTAATAATATTTATTTCGAAACCGCTAGTCAAGTATAGATATTTTATTTCATTAGTAGAATTTAATTAGTCGATCTAAAAATAGCTCGAGGCGTTCAATAAAGTTTTCAAACACATGCGCCCTCTATAATGGTAAAGAGGTGTATTTTAGAAGACATTTATATTGAAGAACTTATTGCACACGGGTACGCTTTTTGTATTTAGTCGTATTTTCTTGACAGTGAGTTTTGTCTTGCTCTAACATTAGTTCAATGTATAACAGCATCTCTTTCACATTCAATTCGTCGAAATAGAAAAAAACTAAGTGAGACATGGCGAAGAGACTTTGACATTTGTGTCTTCGTAAAATTATAAATTGTAAAAAGTTAAAAATTAAAGGCTTTCAAAAGCGTTTCATGAATAAAACATGAAAGATTTCAGTATTCATCGCTGTTATGTAGCTGTACGCTGTTGTTGTGACTGTATCCGACAATAAATAGACGAAAATAGAGATCTGTTTTTGTGCCCTGTTTTTTTCCAAATAAAACGGAAATCTTGTGATAAAACTTTATTTTCTTTATAATTAAATGGTCTAAATCAAATTTAGATCACGTTAGTGTGTATTAGATATATGTAGTTCAGACAAAAGGTGTAATTATCTTTTCCCAAGATGTACTCTGTTCGTACAATCGTAATTTATAAATGTAAATATTTATAATTGTATTTATGTGTCTCAGTGCCGGCGGTGTACCTTTATAGAAAATCAGACATTCGTAATACCTTTGAGTGATGGAAGCTGGTGTTAATTCGTTATTTGTAGAGTGTTAAAGAATTGTTTTATTTTAAAATGGTGACAATGAATTCTAATGAAAAGGCGGCGCAGAAAGCTTGTCAGCAAGGGCCATCAAGGTTTGTTCAGTGTTCTTTTTGTAGCACTAGATTATCTAGAATCTAAATCGTATTATCTTATGCATTCCATCAACACAGCAATCTGTTATAACTAGCTTCCTAAACGCTTCCTTGTCTGGGTTGTAAAATAGAATATAAAATTGATAAGCAGAAACGCAGTCCCGATTTGTAGACGTCTATGTGTTGTTTTCATTATCTTTTATATCTAAATTATATTTTTGTAGTAGGGATCATCTATAATTTAAATTATTAATTAATTAAAATTCTCTTCTTATTAGCTTTCCTCCATTTTGGTGTAGGCCTCCTTAAAACTAAGCTATAAGTGTGTATTAGATGAAACGGATATCTGGTAACTATCCGGTATCCGGCTTATCCAGCCTTGTTTGACTATCCAGCTGAATTGTGGTGAATGAATACTAAATTTTCCGCATTTGTTGGTAAAAAGAGACTCCGCTTGGCTTCGTATTACAGACCAGCTTCTGATAACATAAACACCCAAACATGCCCAAATATTACCGATCTCATTCACCATGCTTATATTCAGATCAATAAATTAGCATGCCGGTTGTAACTTGGTGAAAAATGATTGTATTAATATTATTGTCATCATATAGACCATGTTTGAAGCAATTAAAGAATTTAGGTATTTATTTATTTATACAAATCAAATTGATCTCGTCATGCAATGCGATAAAGGGCCGAATATCTGGTAGCCGGATATCGGGCACTCCGGCCTTGTAGCTTCCGAAGATCCGGTATCCGGCCAAACCACTATCTGTTTCATCTCTAGTGTCTATTTTGGGCCTTGTGCATCCAGTTCGATCCGGCTGCCTTCTTGATATAATCTTGCCAGCGCATTTGAGGTCTTCCAGGGGAACGCTTTTCACCCCAGGCTCTTCACTCAACAAGATTTTTGCACAAACAGTAATTTTATTCTAAAAAAGTCGTTATTAATATTATTACATAATATAATCTTTTTTTTGTATGAGTAGACAAACGACTCCAATTAGATGTTAAGCAGAAGTTAAAGTAAAGCTAAGAAGTTAAGTTATTGTTATCACCAAACTTGTAACACAGTTTCTAGCAATAAATGTTTCTGATTCTGATTCTGATTCTGAAGTGAAGTGCAGACGGTAACACAGCTAGCGGAGCAGTATTGTGCGTCACTAGCCATCGTCACCTAATATTTTTGTTAAACTGAGGAACTATTGAGATTTATTTATTTATTTATTGGCCCGACAACAGAATGCAAACCACATTATATACATAAACATAATAAAAAAAAATTATACAGTAAAATTTGCACTCCGATTGTAGTCGGGCACAGCGCTTGCTTATTCTATCATGCATACATTAAATATAGATATCTCTGCTGGTTCGGGTGTAGAAAAGGGAGCCCCAAAAAATAACACAATTTTTTTTTCACGAAATGCCAAAAAACATTGCTTATGAAAAGAGATTTAGATTTTTTGGTTTTTAATTAAATATTATTTTTTTGTATGAAGCTAGATTTCTAAAATATGACGTGACCTACAGCAAAAAGTGAAAAGTTTTACAAATCCTAGCTCCATACAAAACGTGATCGAAAACTCGGCTTTTTCTCGGACCCCCTTTGCTTACACCCTAACCATCTCTGCTAAACTTAAAATTGTAACAATAATTAAAATAATTGAACAGGTGAAAAACAACAATAAAATTAACAAATGAAAACTGAGAGATAATTACTGGTCTAATCCGTATACTGTTCCTTCCTATTTACATTTTTGTCAGATTTTATATTTGAACGTTGCACTTCCTAGTAGTTCCTAGCTTGCATTCAAATTGTTTTTGCTCCCCTGCAGCTGATACATTTCAAGACCCAGACCAGCATGGAATTCAGACTCCTAATTAATCTATACTAATATTATAAAGAAAGCTGAAGAGTCTGTTTGTTGGTTGAACGTGCTAATCTCAAGAACTACTGGTTCATTTGACAAATTATTTTTGGGTTGAATAGTCCATTTATTGAGGAAGGCTATAGGCTATATTACACCACGCTATGACTAATAGGAGTTGAGCAGCAATGAAAAATGTTGCAAAAACGGGAAAATATTTTTTACAAGTTAATGCGGGTAAAACCGCAGTGCACAGCTATTATAAATTAAAAATAAAAATAGTCTTTATTCACTGATAATATAAATTTTACAATAACTTTAACTTAAGGCATTGGTGTTGTGCTGTCAAGCTGTCCTTTGACATAGGCCTCCTCCAGGGCATTCCACTTGTCCCGATCTCAAGCATTCAGACTCCTACTGCCATGAAAAATAACACATATCATGTACTTACACAGTTAGACAGATAATTATTTATTTACGACTTTACCACACAAAAGTTTAACAAAGTACCTAATTGCAAATCATCATCATTATCATCATTTCAAAATCCGGCGCGCAAGCCACTTGGCTACGGAGGTCGTCAAAACGGAGATTGTCTTGTTTTCTTATTCCTGTCAAGTTTGTTCCATGGCTCTCTGACAGCGTTCCAACTTTTCTCAGTTCGGTGAGTTAACAAAAACTAACCTATATTTATTTTGTTGCAGGGACAACTCTAAGTATGTAAAGGAAGAAAAGGAAAAGGACAAAGATAAGAAGGACAATGCGGTGACCAGCCTGCTGCCGAGCGTGCAGGCCCTCATGTCCACCATACCCTCGCCCGAGGAGTCGCCCAACTACCTGATCTATAAGAAGGTTCTAAACTGGATTTCTTAAAGGGTCACTTTTTTTATCACCCTCCAAACCTTCTGAGATGACTCCCGTAATACAAACAAACAACTCTTACTATTGGACCAACTCCCTAACTCGAAAATAAAATTCAGTTGTTCCATACAAGACATCAATATTCATTCAACCAAAATGTATGAAACAGCTGAATTTTATTTTCGAGTTAGGGAGTTTGTCCAATAGTAAGAGTTGTTCGATTGTATCACGGACAGGAGTCATCTCCGAAGGTTTGGACGGTGATAAAAAAGTCACCCTGTATGTGTATCAATTGATTGAGTATCAATTACGTTTTGCAGTGCTGATTTATTTGGAAAATGTTTTTAATGTTTGCTTGATCAACCCGATCGAACCTTGATCAACAAGTGGGTCGGTTACCTGCTGGTCCTTGCTGGTCCATAAATGACAGACATGTTTTTTTTGCTGTTTTTATAGATAATGGTACGTACGGAACCCTTCTTGCGCGTGTCCGACTCGCACTTGGCCGGTTTTTTTTTAAATATTTCAATTTAAGAGTTGGTCCAATACGAAAAGTGTTTACGATAACTCTTACCTGCTTAAGACCCACCCTTAATAAGGCTCTGTCGATATATTGGACACTATAACATGTTATTTATTCTGTGACCATAATTTTAACTTTATTACCTTAAAATGAAACAACTTTTACGGATCTACTCGCGTTTATTTTACACATTACTTATTACCTTATTACCTTACCTTACCTTACCTTATTTACCTTATTTATTACCTTATCTATCTTTTGTTTTTATATACACTTTTGAACTTTTGCGTTCTATTGTTAACAAAGAAATTTAAATTTAATTTCTAAACCTGGCTCTCGATTCCAGATGGAGGTGATCATTGAGAAGATGCAAGACGAGAACACCGGAGTGCCGGTGCGCACCGTCAAGAGCTTCATGTCCAAGATACCCTCTGTAAGCCATCATCATCATCAGCTCATTTTATACCCCCACAGCTGGGACACCAGCCTCCCCTATAGTTGTAAACACAAAGGAGAACGGGCCGTAAACCACCACGCGGGCCCAGTGCGGAACTCCTTACGACTCATGCTAGCCTGGTACTTCAACCACCTCACGGCCTCTCCCCAAGTGTGTGGCTCACTCCAGGCATACCTACCTCCTTGTGACTCATGCTTTGCCTGGTACTTTGGACTCTTTTTTTTTTTAAAGTGTAGTTCGTTCCCTGAGGAACCAGCTAAGGTCACAGAACATGCTGCTATGTCATTAGTGACTTAATTTCATTAGTATTATCTGTAATAAACTATATGGGATGATGATGAATGATAAGAGAAATGAGAAGTGAGAAATGATATACCCCCAACCCCTCGAGTATCTCAGTAAAGATGTGGGGCTTTACTGAGTCCTCACGCGGACTTCTTGAGAGAATTCGAAAAGAGACGTTGCACTGTTTTGTTTCATTTGCCAACACTCATGCACGCTCACGAACACTTAACGGTTAATAATCCACCATTATTTCACATTAATATTCGACATAACACAAATTTTAGAAAATAAAACAAAACCGCAGGCATGACTTCACTTTCCCGCCAAGAAGTCCTCGTACTTTGGACCCTCTCTCTTGCTAATGTTATATCCCCCACTGCTGCACGAGCCTTCCCTATGGATGTTTACACCACAGGGAGAACGGGCCGTATACCACCACGCGGGCCCAGAGCGGAACTCCCTGTGACTCATGCTAGCCTGGTACTTTAAACACAGCACGGCCTTATCCCAAGTATTTAATTCATGTTAGGTATACCTCCTTGTGACTCATGCTGGCCTGGTACTTTGGACTCTCTCTCTAGTTCATTGTATGTCCCACTGCTGGGACACGAGCCTTCCCTATAGATGTTTACACCACATGGAGAACGGACTGTAAACCACCACGCGGGCCCAGTGCGGAATTCCTTGTGACTCATGCTAGCCTGGTACTTCAATTACTTCACAGCTTCGCCCCTATGTAGCTCACGCCGGGCATACCTCCTTGTGACTCATGCTAGCCTGGTACCTTGGACTGTCTCTCTAGCTCATTTTATGTCCCCACTGCTGGGGAAAGAGGCTTGCTTCCCTGTGGATGGAAAACCACAGGGAGAACGGGCCGTAAACCACCACGCGGGTCCAGTGCTGATTGGTGGTGGTGGTGGCTTTACGTGCCTTCCGAAGCACCGAGGAGCTACAGATGATAAATTTTTGCTTACCCATCCGATGACCGGCCTTTGAAAAAGTTGCTTAGAAAGGTGGAAGCGCACTTCACCCGGAAATCCCCGATTTCTGAGGCACTGGCTATCTCACCTCTTGCTGCCAGAACACAATTTATTGACGACCTCCTTGGTCGAGTGGTTTGTACACCGATTTTCATGGTGTCGCCATCTCTGAGGTCCCGGGTTCGATCCCCGGTCGCAAGTATGTATTTAAGTATTTTAAGTATGTTTATCCGTTTTCTAGTAACCATATAACGAGTTTCATAACGAAGCTTCTCTTGGGCTAGATAATTGGTGTGAGTGTAGGAAAATTTTATTTATTATTTATTTTTTTATTAATTATACTACAAACATTAATGTTATGGTGACTTACCATAATCAGATAATAATAATAATATCTCTTCGCCGATTTCGGTTACGGTGACCATCGCTCATCTAAATCATCATATTCAGAGAATGTTTTTGTTTTGTTTATATAATTTTTAACGCAAATTTTGTTGCGAACAAATTACAAAAACACAAATAATGAAAAAATTTCCTAAAATTTGAAAAATTTTGTAAAATGTTAATGACGGTTTTTAATTTAATGTTAGTTAATAATGACGGTAGTTGTTGACATTGAATGGGCGCCTTTGGCTTTCAAAGTAAAAAAGTAAATAGTGTTGAATAATTTCGGCGGGCTGGTTGGAACCACGATAGCTCAATTGGGAGAACACCTGACCCGGTATGTCAGAAGGGTGCAGGTTCAAATCCTGCTCGTGGAAATTTTTTGAACGTTTGTGTTTTGTAATATTCAGA
This sequence comes from Eudonia lacustrata, assembly GCA_947562085.1. Classification (NCBI taxonomy): domain Eukaryota; kingdom Metazoa; phylum Arthropoda; class Insecta; order Lepidoptera; family Crambidae; genus Eudonia; species Eudonia lacustrata. The sequence continues at coordinate 12,783,875 of OX387333.1, forward strand.
GAAGATAAGATAAGATGGTCCTAAAACATGACCTACCACTAACCAAACCGAACATGTACCCTCGCTGGGAATCGAACCCGGAACCTCTGGGTCGGAGATTGACGGTGGTTAATATTTTGTATTTTTTTTATTGTAACTACACACAAAAATTATTTACTCTGACTTCCTATGCAGGTATTCACCGGTGCTGATCTAGTGTCGTGGCTGGCAAGAGAGTTGCGGCTGGAAGAAACCTGGGAGGCGTTGCACTTAGCCCACCTGCTAGCCTCCCACGGATACCTGTTCCCAATTGATGACCACAACTTGACTGTGAAAAATGATAACACTTATTACAGGTCAGTTTTTTTGAGACGCTAATTAGTATTTAATTTTTTTCCCGCTCAGTCGGCTATAACCGACAAGCGGTAGCGTGCCTTGTACGCCAATGACGGTTATAACCGACAATACCTAAATTTTACAAAAACACAAAGTAAAGATATTTGTAAATATTAGATCTGAGCTACCGAGGCCCCAGAAGACTCGTTGAATTTTTCTAGTACCTAGTTTTGTGATTTACGCTGCTGCAAGCCAGCGGTATTACGTCACTGTGAAGTTATCCTCACAGTCGAAATAACACTTTTGCAAGTATTTTACAATCGATAAAGACTTAATTCCTTGTTAATATTTTTATTATTTAATTTTTGAATTTTACAATGTTACAAACATATATGTACAGTCGGCGGCAGATCAACCTACCCAAATCTGTCAAATTTCTCCAATGAATATTGATCCTTATAACCAAACCATAAAGTTCAAAATTGATTGTAGAAATTTGACAGTTTTGGGTAGGTTGGTCTGCAGCCGTGTGTAGGTATACAGGATATTTTTTTTTACCAGTGCGCAAATTTTCTGGAGCGACTCAGAATCGGTAAGTGAACAACTTCTCATAGTAACATGGGTTGAAATATGTCAAAAATGTTGAGGCTCTTCACACAAATCAGGCTAATCAAGTGCTCGCTAAAGTATGGGAAGTCCGAAAATTTTTGACATATTTCAACTCATGTTATTATGAGAAAGTTGTTCACTTACCGATTCTGAGTCGCTCCAGAAAGGAGATTGCCACGAAGCAGGTCCTTTTTGTGGTATCGTGTGCCTGATTTGAATAATAACCTAAATAAATGATTTATAAATAAAGTAAATATAAATAAATTAAGTGGGACCTATATGAGATATTTAATTTAATCCCCAAATGGTGATGTTTAATAGATAGATGGGCTGTAGGTGGTATCTATCATTTTAAGAATTAGGAGAAAATGTCAATGTCAGTTAATAACCTCAATTTTTTTAACAGAAAAATATTGATATCTCTTGAACCAGGGTAAATATATGAAAAATTGTAAATGTTTATATAATTTTTAACGCAAATTTTGTTGCGAACAAATTACAAAAACACAAATGTTGAAAAAATTATGTCAGAAGGGTGCAGGTTCAAACCCTGCTCGTGGAAATTTTTTCAACATTTGTGTTTTTTTTTTATGAAAAATTGTTTTTAAATATGAATATACTATGTTTTGACTAAAATATAAAGCAAAAATCTTCAGGGCACAACAATTTTCCACAGGGACCCAACTTTCCATACAAAAGTGGCAATCTCCTTTGCGCACTGGTAAAAAAAAATCCTGTATAATAAATACCTACCCCCTTGTAACTGTAATATTGTAACTTACAATATTACAGTTACAACTTACAAGATAAAATAGTAGGTATAATGGTAGCTCAGCGGTCAGAGTATTGGAGCGGTAATCCGAAGGTCTTGGGTTCGATTTCCATTCGACCTTTCTGGGACTGGTTGTTTTTTTTTCTAGTAAAATTTTATCTTGTAAAATGTAGCTTTGTGAATGCAAAAATTAATAAAAAAAAAAAAATTGTAAGCTAACAAAAAAAATTCCTTAAGAATTTTTTCGCGCATTTATTAATAATCGATTAGCCACATTCATATTATGATTATACGAACATTATGTTGCCCTCCGTAGCCAAGTAATTAGCTTGCGAAATTGTGCGTCGCTAATGCCTCGCTCCCGGGTTCATTTCCCCGGTCAAAGCAGCATCACTTTTTATTTTCATGTAATTTAAAAAATATATATTTCGGGTAAGCACAGTGCCTTGATCTCACCTGTTGTTAAGTGATGATAAGGCCAATGATGGAAGCGCACTTCACCCGGGATCCTCAACTGTTGAGGCACTGGCTATCTTATCTCTAGCTGCCGGAACACAACAATGCTGCAAACATTGATGTTATGGCGACATATTTAGATAAGATGGTGGTAGCTAGCCAGGCGGGCAAACAAGTCCTACCACCAACCAAACCGAGTACACAAACATGTACCCTCGCTGGGAATCGAACCCGGGACCTCTGGGTCTTAACCGGTGGTCTTAAACACTAGAGTGCAGAGGCGGTTTTAAACGAAAAACATTTTTAACGAAGATCAATTACAATTCTCAACAGGTTTCAAACTCCTTACTTTTGGCCGTCTAATCAATGGGAGCCGGAGAATACAGACTATGGTAACTATTAGCTTATTTATTTATTAGATTAGATAAGATAAGATAACCAGTCACATAATTATAATATATAAGATAAGATAATTAATTTTAGATTCATCATCAAAATCTAAAAATTATCTATTGTACATTGTTTCTTTACTTTAAGAACGACCATTTGTGAAGAGAAAACAAGTGTTTTTATTATTATTATTTTATATTATTTGTCATTGTATGTATATGTTAGTCTGCAGGGTGTTTATGTTTTTATGATCCATTGTTGCCTGATTTAAATAAATAAATGGGTTGGCTTTCAACCGACACCCCCCCCCCCCCCCCCGCGGAGATGCGTGGTTTTTTTACACGTGTTTGAAGTTACGTAATCTGTTGGGTATTCTGTGCTGTTGGATAGGTTAAGTTAATTTTTTTTCCCGAGCGTAGCGCAGCGTAGCGCAGCGTAGCGAGGGCCAAACGGAAGGCCCCCCTTCCGTTTGGCGTAAAAAAAATAAAATTTAAAAACTCACGTAATCTGTTGGGTATTTTGTGCTGTTGGATAGTTTAAGGTTATTTTTTTTTCTTCCCGAGCGAAGTGCAGCGTAGCGAGGGCCAAACGGAAAGAGGAAGCGTAAAGAAGAAAAAAAACAACTAAGTCAAATGTTTTTTGTAGTGATTGATTACTTGATAAGAGGTGGCAGTTAAAAAACTATGGGTTTCCGCATCTCCCTCCTTTAAGGGGGGCACATCCCTACCCCCCCTAACCCCCTCCCCCTCCCGTACCCTCTATGACTGCCGCCGATTACTAAAGCAACCCCAAATAAATAAAATAAGGTTTAATATAATTTTACGCAAATTTTGATGCGAACAAATTTGAAAAAGGTTTTATTTTTTATTTTAATTAATAAATATAATAATTTGGCTGATTGAAAGCCAGCTCTTTGGAGACGGCTGAACTCAAAGCAGCCGGGTGATTCAAATTTAGTTTAGTTTCATGCTAAAGCTAAAGTTATTTTATTTAATACTAGAATAAATTTTATTTAGTTTTGTGAAGAAAGGCTATGATTTATATGTTTAATTATATAATATATACATATGTGGTTTCCCCTCCAGCCGTGTACCTCTGCAAACGCACCATGCAGAACAAAGCACGTCTAGAACTGGCCGACTATGAAGCAGAGTCCTTAGCGCGACTGCAGAAGATGTTCAGCCGGAAATGGGAGTTCATCTTCATGCAGGCGGAGGCGCAGAGCAAGGTATGTAGTAAATTAATGAGTGAGTTACTGAGTGAATGAATGGTTCAATTATTAATAGACAAATGAGTAAATGGTTAAATTATGAATGACCGTATGAGTGAATGAATGAATGAGTTTATGAATAAATGAATGAGTGAATGGTTTAATTATAAATGACCATGTGAGTGAATGGATAAATAATGAATAACCGTATGTGTAAATGAATGAATAAATTAATGAGTGAATGTTTAAATTGTGAAATTGCGAATGACCATATGAGTGAGTAAATGTGTGATTGAACGAATGAGTACCGTGTACCATACAGAACAAGCCTCGTCTAGAACTAGCCGACTATATGACTGAGTCCTCAGCGCAATTGCAAAAAATGTTCAGTCGCAAATGGAAATCTAACTTAAGCAAGGTATATATTGAATGAATGAGTGAGTGAGTGAATTACTGATTTGATTAATTCTAAATATATATTATATTTCGAATTAATAAAATCAGTCATTAGTACTAAAACTAATCATACAATAAATACAATGTTTTTATAAAAATTGTAATAGGGGCAGTAAAACAATGTACCTACGGATTGTCAATTTATTTATAATTATTTTATTTATAGTTTTTTGAAATGAAACAACTTTTACGGATCTACTCGCGTTTATTTTACACATTACTTATTTAATGTTTATCCTGACGTTTCGAACCCTTTGCAGGGTCCGTGGTCACAGGGAGACTGAGGTGTTGGTCATCTCATAATTAGTTGGTAGCTTGTATACCCTCATTTAAATTTAATTAGGTGCGTTCCGTTTTACGCAGAAACAGCTTACAGTATCTTTTGGTCTGGCAGTGTGGTGTCGGGGCTGGGATTTAATATTTTGTATGATGGGATCCCAGGCTGGTGGTAGATTCCAACCATCTTCTCTATTAAAATTAGGATGTTTTTTAATTTCAATAGCCTCGCGTATCATCCTAGGGATGAAAGTAGTGTTTACGTAAACTTTAGAAAACAATATATAGTTTTTTTGTTTTAGGTGGACAAGAAGCGCGACAAGCTAGAGCGAAAAGTACTGGACAGTCAGGAGAGAGCGTTCTGGGACGTGCACCGACCTATGGTGAGTTGTTCAATTCAAAATTCAAAATCATTTATTCAGTTTAGGCTACTAATCACATTAAATCAAATCAAATCAAAATATTTATCTAATAACTCTTATTTATTTATTTATAAAAAGACAATACAAACTTACAGCTATATATACAGCTATATATATATCAAAAATAAAACACTAATCACAACAAATTATTATAAGTAACTAAGGTAAACGTCATTCAATATGCCATCGGTTCGTAAGTCTACTCTGTACTGAGAAGGACCGGCAACTAACTCAGCAAGTTTCAAGCTCTTTTCTCCCTTACGCACCGTCCAAAATATTGGAAAATTTCCTATCATAAAAGGACACTTTCCATCACAAATAAACACACAAGAAAGACAACAAAATAAAAAAATATTTGAGTTTGCAAAAATTACATCAGGTGTGGTTGTGGCGGCTCCATCTACCGCATACGCCGCACATTATTCGACACGAATCAAAACACCTTCTCAACCGTGTCAACAAGATGGCGCCACAGACGCAAATCAACGACGTCGCCATACCACGACGTAAAATAGTATGGGAAGCCTGCATCGCGGTAGCGAAGTTACACCATCTCCTTCGCTATATATAGCACCTCCATCTAACATCCGTTGGACTTCGGTCCCCGAGCTATACCACCCAGCTCGAAAGAAGATCTTCCCTTTGGCTTTCCCTACAATGGTGACCCCGACGTGATACGGTCATTAATTATTTTTCCCTACATGGTCGACCATGAAATTGCTTTATCACTTTTGACAAAAACTTCCATAACAATAAAAATTCGCTAAGGCTCATTGTCAATGATGACAACATATCTGTCACTTGGTCTTATAAACAAAAATAGAACTTGTTGTTTTGTTATATGCAAACAAAATTCACTTTTAAGGTGGTAAAGCAATTTCATTGTCGACTATACCTACCAATTTCAATTTTCGCAACGTCATACAGTACTAATATAAAACAAAAATTGTCTAAGAAAAACAAAGTTAAAGTATACGAGTATAATAATAATCATAGTAATAAGATAAGTATGCAATGCGTTCACGAGTATGACATATGAATCAGCCATCGCTTCGCTCAACCATATCTTAGGGAATGTAGATGTAGATGTGTTAGAGTTAGAGTACCTACTCTAACTACCTAACCTATAACTGTCCCACGGCTGGGCAAAGGCCTCCATCATTGAAATCAAGTCGCCACTACAATTCATAGGTCTAGATGGCCCCCCGCCCGATCCTCTAAATGCCACTACACATTTACAGAATACACTGTCACGCACGCTTTACGCGCACATTTAAGTGTGCGATGCTGTACCCTCTAGAAATCCTCCGAAGGTGATTCGTTTCAACACGGCTTGAGGTACCCTTTACGTACCTCGCCGCCCCACAGTGTTTCGCGTAGAACACCCTAGGTGGACAAAATTATTTTTTGCCACTTTTGTGTAGCACTGCCTTGATACTGTGGGCTATGTGGTGTCTTGCCCAGTGTTGGGTTCAATGTTATGTAAACCCGTTCTATGCGTGTTCACTTATCGGTGCATGAAGGTCGGAAATAAATGATACAACTGAGTCCGTGTTTCACTGATTATATTGTCTTTACACTTTACAGGTTACACACGTGGTAGTAATATTTAGACACTGTATATATAAGCCTGGACAAGGCGGTGGCCAACGCGCGACTGCCAACACCGAGTTCCACGCGTCCCAACGCCGCGTGACATAATTTGTCTAATAAGCATTCTTAGTAATCAGTGTTGCCGGTCGCCACATCACACCCCCCATTTTTCAAAATTTTTAAAAGAAAAATTTTTTTAAAGAAAAATAACAAAAAAAACTAAATTTCTATCGAACCCGTGTGTTCTTACAAGTCATTAACCGCTAAGTCTAAGCCTACAATAATTCTTATCGCTATCCATTGTCGTAGACAAAACAATATGTGCTACGTTTCGCGCTACCATCATGCGCGTGCGACGCTACAGCGTCAGCTGACGTCATTGCTACGACATGTAGCTCGTTCTATTTATAGCACAAATACATTGACCTTTTAAAATACATACTAACAACGACATACAATAATACCAAAAATCAAATTACTTTACTTTGACATAATTTAATGATCATTTGGATAATTTTATCAACATTACGGAATGATGATGTATTAAAAACAAGAAAAAAGACGAAAATCTTAAAATAAATATATAATACTAGCTGTGCTCGCGACTTCGTCCGCGTGGAATAGTGACTTTCGGCAGCATTTTTAATTTTTTAGGCTCTTTTCCCGTTTTTGCAACATTTTTCACTGATGCTTCGCTCCTATTGGTCGCAGCGTGATGTTATATAGCCTAAAGCCTTCCTCGATAAATGGACTATCCAACACAAAAAGAATTATTCAATTCGAACCAGTAGTTCCTGAGATTAGCGCGTTCAAACAAACAAACAAACAAACAAACTCTTCAGCTTTATATATTAGTATAGACTAGCTGACCGGCGGACTTCGTACCACTTTGACAGTTTCCATGACAACAAAACAAACAAATCATTCGTCCGCTTAAGAACACCCGTATCCCATAATGTACCCCTATAGCAGCGCCACCTACCGGGTCCAATTGTAAATCTAAACCATTCTCGAATCCACTTAAAAACACACAGAAAATTTCATCTAGCCGTTTAGAAGGAGTTCAATAACATACACACGCACAGAAGATTTATATAGATAAAGATATATAGGTATGATTATTTGTCCCTTATCTAAATCGTAGAAACAAATTACAACATACCCTATAATAATACTCTTATAATATAACTATGTACAAAAAGAAACATCTCTTTAAGCTTCTTTGTCTTAAATGACGAATCCTCAAAGTCTTTTCGAGGCCTTCCAGCTGGACTCACATCTTAAAATGATGTAGAAGGTCTTGGCTGGGTAGTGCGTACGCTAAATTGTATGTCCTCAGCATTTAGCCAACTTTTTTTTGTAGTTAAAAATCGCTCCTTTGACTTTCCTGCGGCCAACCATTTTGCATTTTGCATTCTGCAGTAATTTTGTTCGAAAAACTTAATTGCTCTCTGACAATCTTCAGTAATATCGCCAAAAACAAATCTATGCGAAAGAAATTCAAAAAGACGCAAGTTTCTTTCGTCTTTCGTGTGCTTTAGTCACTCTTCAAAGAACTCTTTTCTTGAAAAAGAGTGAACCTTCTATGAAAAAAAATAATAAAAAAAATGTTGTAAAGTCGGCGGCAGATCAACCTACCCAAATTTGTCAAATTTCTCCAATGAATATTGATCCTTATAACCAAACGATAAAGTTCAAAATTGATTGTAGAAATTTGACAGATTTGGGTAGGTTGATCTGCCGCCGTGTGTACTCCAGTGTGTTAGCTAAAATACACAACACTGTGAAGAGAAAGGTTGCTCATATAATATATCTAAAATTTAGCGGGAACATGCTCCCCCTGAACGTTTAAAGTTAGAAAACAAAGAAAAAATAATACTAAATTTTCATTATATTTCAAAAAATTTAATAGCATTAATGTAGACGATAAAGAACTTAAATCATATGATAGAATATAGTACTCACCCTCGGAAATTAAATCCATCACAACAAACTTCCACAAAATCATAGGTAATTACAAAAACGTAAAAACGAATGTGTCGCGAAAATGCAACTGATTATTTATTAATTTTTGCACTTACCCTCATTAAGGCTTCTAAAACCCTATAACTCAGTACTCTGGAATATTAGATCAAAACAAAAACTGGAATCGTGTGTTTTGAGGTGTCTTTATCATTAGTTAATTATCATTTCCTGGAAATCGTGTCATGTATTTTGTCCATCTAGCTTGTTCTATGCGAAATACTGTGCGCCCCCAAAAAGCCCGGTAAAGCTGAAAATGCCGTCTGAGGCAATCGGCAGTCTCTCTCCAAAAAAAAAAACATTCTTCTTAAAGCCCTACATCTTTACTGTACAATTTCTATTATATTATCATCTATTAACAAAAAAATATTTGAAAAAAAGTCGATGACGTAGTTGTCTATTAAACGGATGCCTAGCATGGCGCACTCCATTGGGCAAATCTTTGGGCCAGTTTAATTCCTTACTTATGTTTATTTATTTCAGCCGGGCTGCGTCAACACTACTGAATTGGATCCAAGGAAGTTGTCGCGTATCAATGCGTTGAAAGCTAAGCGGTTGAAGCAAGCGCAGGATTTGATACTGCAACACAATCTCAAGGTCAGTATTGGGGTCGAGATACATTGTGATGCAATCTCAAGGTCAGTTCTAGTTAATTTTGAGGTGATATAAATTGTAAAGCTATCTTAAAGTCATGATAAGATGGAGATATATTGCAAAACAATTTCAAGATTAGTTTTGGGGTCGAAGTATGTATCAAAAAACAATCTCAAGGTCAATTTCGGGGTCAAAAAATATTGTAAAACAATATCAAGGTCAGTTTTGGGGTCAAGAAATATTGTAAAGCAATCTCAAGGTCAGTTTGGGCTCGATGTATATTGTAACGTCAAGAAATATTGTAAAACAATCTCAAGGTCAGTTCTAGTTTAACTTTGAGGTGATGTCAATTGTAAAGCAATCTAAAAGTCGTCTTAAGGTCATTATAAGATTGCGGTCGAGATAAATTGTGGTGCAATCTATTGAGATTGCACCACAATAAGTTTCTAGAGTTCTAGTTTAATTTTGAGGTGATGTCAATTGTAAAGCAATCTTAAAGTCATTATAAGATGGAGATATATTGCAAAACAATTTCAAGATTAGTTTTGGGGTCGAGGTATATATCAAAACAATCTCAACGTCAGTTTTGGGGTCAAGAAATATTGTAAAACAATCTCAAGCAAAACAATTTTGACGACCTCCTTGGTTGAGTGGTTTGTACACCGGTTTTCATGGTGTCGCCATCTCTGAGGTCCCGAGCTCGATCCCCGGTCGGATCAATTTAGAAATTATTGTTTGTCTAAATTGTCTCGGGTCTGGGTGTTTTCTATGTATAATAAGTATGTATTTAAGTATTTCAAGTATGTTTATCCGTTGTCTAGTAACCATTTAACGAGTTTCATAACGAAGCTTCTCTTGGGCTAGATAATTGGTGTGAGTGTAGGAAAGTTTATTTTTATTCATTTATTTATAATTCGCAAAACAATTCTTAGGTCAGTTTTGAGATCAAAGTATGTATCAAAACAATCTCTAGGTCTGTTTTTAAGGTATATATAAAAAATGTTGTAATTCGTTCTGTATCCGAGTCTAAACTAACTGCTTACGGGTGTGCGTTTAATATGTCACATCTATCTTCTATATAAATAAAAATCAATTGCTGTTCGTTAATCTCGCTAAAACTCAAAAACGGCTTGACTGATTTGAATATATATTTTTTTGTTTTGTTAACTCCATACCATACCATACCACGATGGTTTAAAAGCAAAAAAAAACTAAAAAAATCGGGTCAATTATTTTTTTTGTATGGGAGTCGCCGCTTATGGCGTTCCGTATACAAACGGGAATACGAGTATATTATAGCAATTTATTAAAATTTTGACATGACAACGTCAGCTGAACTGTCGGGTCAGCTAGTGTTGTATAATCCGGCGTAAAGGTGTCATATTTCGGCGGTTCCGAGGCCGGTTACCGGACACCACGCTGCGTGCATAGTTTTTAATATAGTTTTTAATTTATATAAGTATATTATTTGTATGTATGTTAGTCTGTAAGGTATCTATGCTATGGGCCTCTTTGTACACTGTTTTGTTGCCTGAAATAAATAAATCTATTATATTCTATACTCTAATGATAAACTAACAGCGCTTACAAATAGTATACCTAATTAATGGAATCAGGCGTTATTTTGCGGAAATTCAAAGTACAAAAAAATGTAATTTAAATGATATGTAGTGTTAAAAAAGTATGCACATGCAGGAGAAACAATGCGTGCAAGCACACCAACACCGATACCCGACACGTGTTTCGCCTCTCCACGGGGCATCCTCAGGAGCTGTATCGGTGTTGGTGTGCATTTTCGCTTGCACGCATTGTTTCTCCTGCATGTGCATACTTTTTGCGGGCGGGAGGGCGGTGCATGCGTACTGCATCCAAGCTGTATAAACGAGTGAGTTAGCGGAATTAACACTACATATCATTTAAATTACATTTTTTTGTAATAGTATACCTATTAAATTGGAAACTACTTCAGAAACTAAATCATTGTAGACCTTTTTTTCAATTAAACAATTTTAAAAAGCGGGAAAATTATTCAAGTAGAAAACAATACAAATACGTCGCTAAGTATTATAGATGCAGTTTAGTGATATTATCTATGTTATTTCTTTCAGAACAATCCTATAGTAATGATCACGAACCCACAAGAGAGTGAAGAACAAATACAGAAGAAAAACGCTGAAAGCACTCCTAAGGAAAACGGTAAGTCACAATATAACTAACATTGTACAGACGGCAGCAGATCAACCCACCACAAAATGTCAAAAGATTAATATCGATTAGAGAAATTTTACAGTTTTGTATAGGTTGATGTGCAGGCGTGTGTACCTTCAAGTAAAATTGTCGATGTTCCGGATATCTCAATAGGAATACGCAGATTTTCAAAGTAACTATAGTCGTAGCAAGATGTTATTAAAGCGAGCTATATCGTCGAGCTATCGTAACGAGACATCCTAGCGAGACATCGTAACGAGTCATAGTAACTATGGATAGGATCTTATGGAGGCCTTTTCCCAGCAGTGGGACAGGTTATTTATTTATTTTACTTAGCCCTCCACTTATAAATTACACAAAAAATACAACATACATAATATAAATAATAAAAAAAGTGAAAATGGTAAACATAGTCAAAATATTAAAATTAATAAAAATGGGTGAATCAACTTTTAAGGCACTCCCTTTACGTCCTCACTGTTAATATTTAAAAAAAAGACCATAAAAAACTTTGAACTGAAAAGAACTTAGGTTACTTAAAAAGTTTGAACTATTCCAATACTGTTCTCAATATCTTATAAATGTTTTTTTTATTATTATTTGTCAGTTTTGTAGTAACGCAGTTGAGGAAAAATACTCCACATAGTAATAAACCTTGTCCCTGATGATACCCTTGATGATACTTCTCTACATAACTTCAATAAGTTACTTAAGAAGCTTGTATTTTTACATTGTATTTAGAAAAAAAAAAACAATTACACTCTTATTAAGACCGTCCAAACACACAATTTTTTAATCAATCAATTTTTTACAAATTTTTATTTGTTCGTCCCCAACACTGAGTAAAAAATCACATCCACTGCGTTACCACTATAATTCACAAATTTAGACAGAGATGGCGTTATACGCGTCGCTAACACTAGCTCGTGTGTCTAGCCCTTTGTACTCATTATTTGACACGGTCAACGTCGCTTCGATTAGTCATCAGTGTGGCGAAAGCTCTCGAGTGGTGCGCGTGGGTTTATTGTTGGTGTACTGCGTTACCGCCAAAATCTTGGTCAATATTATTACTTTTTCAATGTTATTACTAAATATCGAAGCCATATTGGTCTGAGGTCAAAGTCGATGCCGTGAAATAGATATTAATTTAATGTAGATGCAGTAATAGGGTATATTCCAAAAATCTTCTTCTGCGTTACCAGTAACGCCAGAGAATGTAAGACCACTTCCATATGAAAGTGCTCTTACATTCTCTGGCGTTACATGCACTTAAAGGTATCAATTTCACAGAAGTAATAGGTTTATGCTACAACATTTATATTACTGTTAATTAAATATTAGGTCGGTTAATTATTATTATTACTACCGGTTCTTTGACAACCCGGCTGTGGGTTTAAATCTGCCGAAGTCAACGTTTGTGCTATGAACATCCGTATGATGATTTTCGACGTCATCGATTTATTAGTTACCTATCTAATTTCGTATTTATTTACATCTGTTTTTTTCTCTATACTACGGTGGTGACAAACAGGCTACGAACCGCCTGATGTTCAACGATCGCCCCAGCCTTTAGAATTTAGATACTATAAAACTACCTTAATCGTAACCGATCGTGATTCCTATAGAGTAGCACATACTCCATAGGAATCAAGAGCGGTTACGATTAAGGTAGTTTTTCGTTTCAGATTTGGTTACTCAAAAATAAAAACATGCCACTTACTGCTGCTGAAAAGTAGAGACGATAATATAGAGATAATGACTCAAGAATAATCCGGATAAGTATGAAGAGGCCAAGAAAACGCACAGAGAGAGGTACCATAAAACTAAAAGATTGGTTAAAGATTTAAATAAAAAAAAAAAAAAACTGCAATATGATATGGAGACTACGAAAACGGGAATCGGAAAAAAAGCACAAAAGCTGTTCAAAATATTTTACAAAATACACCGCCGAGTACACCGCAACCTAATTTTGTAGAGAATCAGAACGAAACACCGCCAGCAACGCCTCCGCAATTTGTACCTTCACCAGCTACTCCTCCATGTGCAACCCCATCATGCGAATTAGTAGTATCTTCAGCAAAAGTAAGAGGAAGAAAGAAAGTAAAAAAGACAGATCAGCGTTTATAGACAAAACGCTAACTAACTAACTAACTAAAGCGGAAATACGAAAAATATAAAAAAGATTTCAAAGAAGGAATGAAGCAAAGACCGACAAAGCAAGTAAGATAGCTGAAGATACAAAATACAAAATTCTTAGCGGCGCCATTAAGAAAACATTCAGAGTTACGAAAGAAAGGAAGATAGGAGCGAGAAACAATTAAAAAAAATTGCTTCATCTGAAATAAGAGACTCAAGGAGTAACAAAAAGCTGCTGATGAAAAATTTAAAGTTGACAAAATTCTAACAACTGGTTGGTACATCTTTGAATAAAGATACAAAACTAAAGAAAATAATCAAAGATTTCTATAGTAGAGACGACATTTCGCGCGCTACGGCTGGAAAGAAAGAAACCTTAACAAAGAACGGGAACAATGTTCAGAAGTTCTTACTTGACTCAATTAAATTCATATACCAAACATTCAAGAACAAAAAAAAACCTTTTTATATTGTCTGTTGATACCAGGGATACTTGCCTTTGCAAAACCCATACAAATCTTGCTTATAAAGCAAAATCACTTAAAAAGAAACGCATAACGGGAACAGATGATCTTAATATAATAATCGAGTCAACAGTCTACTGTGCCAATTATTTCAAAAAAATTGTAACACCGGAGAAAGAAGGCAAAGTAATTGCTTACTTTCTCAGGCGTTACCATTTTTTTCTCTTGCGTTACCAAAATGTCCCTTGGTTATTTTTAAGTTTGAAGGAGATTACTTCACAAATAATTTTTCTTTAACGATAATATGTGTTTAATTAACTGTATTAAAGCTTATCACATCCTAATGTTTATAGTGTTTGACGCTCATTGTTACATTTTAAGATTTATTTCGAAGTTAAGTGTTAAAATGTGTCCAAAGTAACGCAGTGGAGATTCAACTCAATATAACTTTTATTTTAAGTATTAATAAATGTTGCTGCCTATGCAAAAAGACTGCACCTAGACTGTAATAAATGATTATTTTCTAATATTCAGAAAATTGTGGTTTCATTTTTCGAATTAACGTTTTTAAAATAGTAACGCAGGAGATACATAACGCTACTCTTACTCACTTTTTGCCTTAAAACTCAATAAATAGAGTTCAGACATCGCGACACATACTAATTTAGGATAATATGATAAACATATTTTTAAAATATGTTGCATTATTTAAAATATCAGCATAAATATTATTAGTTGTTGTGTAAAATTTTCTCCGCAAAGGAGTGGCTAAAAAGTTGATTCACCCAAATAACAATATTAATCAAAATTATAAACGCAAATTAAACAAAATTTTCGTCAATTTACACAACGTAGTAGATCAACAAAAACTATAAAGACAATCGAAAACACAGTATCCTCAATCATTACCTTAATTTCTTTACTGTATTTACAGGCGAATCGTCCCAACCGGAGATCGTTGTATCAGCCGAGAGTTCACCCAAACCCGCCATAGACATCAACGCGCAGATAGAAGCGGCGCGCAAACAACTCGTCATATTACGCGCGAGGCTCGAGCGACGGAACGTACGGGTCAGCAAGGTGGCCGAGATGTGGGTCGTTTTCATTATTATTACCGTCGCCACTATCATTATAATCATCACTATCATTACCACCATCACTATCATTACCACCATCACTATCATTACCATCATCACTATCATTGCTGGCGACACTATCGTTCCCATTGTCACTGTCACTATAATCGTCACTATCATTACTGGCGAAAGTATCGTTACCATCGTCACTATCACTATAATCGTCACTATCAATACCATCATCACTATCATTACTGGCGACACTGTCGCGTATCGTTACCATTGTCACTGTCACTATAATCGTCACTATCATTACCATCATCACTATCATTACTGGCGATACACTATCGTTACCATCGTCACTATCACTATAATCGGCACTATCATTACCATCATCTTTATCATTACTGGCGACACTATCGTTACCATCATCCCTATCAATACCACTATCATTTATCATTGCCGAGATAGTAGTATCCGCGGAGAGGTCACCCAAACCAGCCATAGACATCAACGCGCATATAAAGCGGCGCGCAAACAACTCGTTATATTACGCGCGTGGCTTTGTGGCAGAGTTATGAGTCGTTGACATTACCATCGTCATTATCTATCATCATTACCATATACAATATTATTATTATTATCATTGCCTACTGAGAGCAAGACAGAGAGAGGTGGCTCCACTGTCCACGCGTTAACATCGGCTCCGTATAATTCAATTGTTTATAAATATATAAATCGCGATTTGCGCAGTAACAATTGTATAAATATATTTATTGCGTTGTAAAGCGAGTTCTACAAGACTACTGAGAAAAGTGCACCAGAAGTTATCGTGATTATAATCAGAAGATCCAATATTAATTCATAAAAGTGTACATCAATCACATTAATGGTGTGCATAGAAATCCAACAGTAATACACGTTCCGAATTAAAGGCGTATTTTATATAACCCAAAACATCAATGCAGTGAAATCTCAAACGCGTAAGTAGTGCAATCTACTTTTTCACATACACCTACGTTCAACTTATTATCAGTGACTCAAACCAATGAGGGATACACATACCATTGCTAATTTCGTCAAACTTGTATCCGAATGCGTGGTCTATGGGCGCATGTAGTGGGTTTAGAACAACAGACCCGAGATCGATCCCAGGCGAAGAAAAAATATTATATATTATTTTTTGTTTTTGGTAAAAAAATATATATATTTGTTTCACTATTTATTTGCAATAGAGAACCGAACAGCGACTTATAATAACACAATAAACTGCATTGCAAAAAAAGAAATAAAAATAAAAATGAATCCAACACGAGATCTAGATAACATTACTCAGAGACGCCGTTTTCAGAGGTCTAAATCCATAGACAGAAACAGCCACTATGCTGTTTTTGTACCGAAATATTCAGTCAAACTGTAGAACGCCTTATCTATAAGCCATCTCTTAAATTTAATTTTAAAACAGCTTAAATTTACTGAGACTTTTTGATCAATTTGATTTAAAACATTTTTTTTATTGTATCCAATCCAACATTACTGAGGCTGGTTGGTTTTTTTAGTAAAATTTTATCTTATATTTCCTTGTTCACAGGTTCATAGCGTACTGTGAACAGTACGCGGAATATGACGCGTTGCTGACTCCCCCCGAGTGGCCCAATCCATGGCTCAGTGACACCACGGAGCTGTGGGATCAGGAGAAGCAAAGGTAACTGCCCCGGAGAATCGGGGTAATAATTGTGGCGTATATAGAAATGCTACTTCAATACGTCCCCGCCGGCTGAGACGAACTGAGTTAGCATTTCCAAACGATAAACACGCGCAAATCCTGCTCCAATACGTCTCAGACGGTGACTTACTGCAGTTGGATAGGTAGGGTATTTTCGTAAAAAATCTTAAAATAAAAAAAATCTCGAACACTATTGTTTTTCGAGCATCCATATGGTAGGTTAAAGGACATCATTTTTTGGGCCTTTTCTGAAAGTGCCGGCCAACGAAAAAAATGGTACGTATTATTAGAACTAGCCATTTGGAGTAACAGTTAATATAGCACAAAAGTTGTAGGATTGCTCTGAGCCAAGTTATACAAGTTCGATGATTCATCATTTTCTTATACTTATTGACTCCTGAAAGTGCTGGTAAACGAAAAATAATGATAGATATTGTTAGAACTAATGATCCGAAGCAATTGTCATTGTGAAGCGTCTAGCGACCGCTTTGAAGTTGATACGAAAGAAAAAAATGAAATTTAATATGCTTACGCTACCATCACTATATATACAGGATATTTGCCTGTTTGTTAAAAGCAATAGCGGAAAATTTATACAAGTACAGAACACCCATAACATTAACACTCGCCACAAAGGAAGGCTACATTTGCCACCCTCACGAATAAAAATGTTAAATCATAGCCCACATCATATGGCTGTAAAAATATATAACAAATTACCGATCGAATTACAAAATGAACCAAACTACAAAGTTTTTAAAACAAAATTAAAAAAGTTTTTGATTAATAAATGTTTTTACACTGTAGAGGAATATTTAACCATGCGATATGATGATTTGTGATTACGTTTGGCGGTCTGGGTTATATAATATAATATAATACAATTTAATACAATTTATTGATTTATTATACAATTCAATTCACAATATAATTTAAGCTTTAATAGCAATTTAATATAAATATAGGTATATATTTTTATAACATATTGTATTACATATTATAGTTAATATAAGTATTATTTGTTATACCTGTACAAGGTGACTAAATAAGGACACTATCAATGTAAACACCATCTATGTACCACTTAGTTTGCAAATAAAAGTTTGAGTTTGAGTTTGAGTTTGAAAAAAATGAAAAAAAAAATGTATGAAAATGATGAATCATCGAACTTGTATAACTTGGCTCAGAGCAATCCTACAACTTTTGTGCCATATTAATTATTACTCCAAATGGCTAGTTCTAACAATACGCAATATTTTCTTTTGTTGGGCAACGGCACTTTCAGAAAGTCCTAAAAATGTATGGAGCCCGAATGATCTCCTTTGTTGTAATTTGGCTGCCCAATCACGTCCAGCCAGAGTATCAGAGTTTCCAGTAACCCCTTTATAGACACTGTCGGCTGAACAGACATCTGACAGTGATAGGAGTGAAAACCGACCCCTTATGCCCGGAGTGCTTGGAAAGCGAGGAGACCAGCCTCCACCTACTAGCCGAGTGCCCTATGTACTCGCTGGCAAGATGGGAGCTCTGGGGGTCGGACAGACTACACATAGAGGACCTAAAGGATCTGAAGGTGGAGCAGATAGCAAGATTCACTAAAGAGACCAAAAGATTCGACGGGGCGCCGTGAAAGCTGGATGAACCACAACTCCCTCAAAAGGGAGAACGGGGAAAAGGATGAACTGGCCCGCAACAACGCGGGTGGATCGTCCGTTCGGCTGGCGACGTCCCCATAAGAAATAATAATTCCAGTCATCATCATCATCTCAGCCAAAAGACGTCCACTGCTGGACAAAGGCCTCCCCCAAGGATATGAGGGGTATTTGCCGTAATCGCCACGCTTGGCAGGCGGGTTGGCGATCGCAGTAGGTTGAGGGTAACCTCAGAGAGATGCTGCTGCCCATCCTCTGGAATGGTCCCTTAGTCGACTTTTACGACACCCACGGGAAGAGATGGGGTGGTGCAATTCTTTATCTCCGGCACCACACAGGGAGAGTTTCCAGTAACCCTGTATAAATATATGTCGGAGCGTGCGGGCTCTAGGACGGCATCAGGAGGGTCCATTGTTATTTATTCTAGTACAATTGTTCATACGAACTAATTATTACTTGTGTCCGCACTAAACACAAACAAAATCCGAATCTTACACGAATAAAATACAAGTGGGAGCGAATGACGAATTCGTCAGCCGCGCTCAGTCACCATCGTGTCCGGAATTCAAGTGAGGATATCTGGGTTCCTCTAAATATTGTAACAAAAACAATCTCTCACTGAGCGGGCTCACGACACCGTCCGGCGGCATGTGATGATGTCGCCGTCGTTCCCATGGTACGCATTTCATTAAACAATGAGAGCTTTGTAGCGTCTCAACACTCCATAGCGATAAGCTCGCTAACGTAAACAAACTGTACGGAGAACTATGACAATTAAATACAAGGCAAGGTAACTCGGCCGCGGGCTGCGCGCCGACATATATAGTGCAAAATCCTCGGATACTTTTAAGCAACGAGTTAAAGAGCACTATCTATCTTTGTCGCTATAATGTTATTATAATTAATTACTTTGTCCATGTCATATATATTTAGTTTATATGTATGTATTCAATTTATATAGTAATATTATGTATGTAGATATACATGTATGTAGATATATTCATTGTATGTATGATAATAATCTATACTTAATATTATAAAGCTGAAGAGTTTGTTTGTTTGTTTGTTTGTTTGTTTGAACGCGCTAATCTCAGGAACTATTGGTTCGAATTGAATAATTCTTTTTGTGTTGGATAGTCCATTTATCGAGGAAGGCTTTAGGCTATATAACATCACGCTGCGACCAATAGGAGCGAAGCATCAGTGAAAAATGTTGCAAAAACGGGAAAAGAGCCTAAAAAATTAAAAATGCCGCCGAAAGTCACTATTTCACGCGGACGAAGTCGCGAGCACAGCTAGTTAAGTATATTTATATTGTCTGTAAATAAACTTATAATTTGGAAAGCCCCATAAACCACCCATTTCTTAGTTTTTTTTTGTCCAGTTCAACACATGGTTGCCTGGAAGAAATTGCTTTTTAGCGATAAGGCCGCTGTTGGCGACTGGCTGGTCCAAACCTTTTATATTCAAATTAAGATGTAATGTATTAACTTTTTATAAGACCTTTTTTGACATTGATGTTTTGTGCTTTAGTCGTTGGTTTTCGTTTGAGTTGTCAGGTTAATTTCTTATGTATTTGTACTAAATTATAGCTAATAAATATTTACAAGATACTACGTGTTTCCAACAATTCATTCATACAGTCCACTACTCCATAACAGCCGCCATTTGTACTTTTTCTTATATTGTCCTCTTTTTGTATTTTGTATGGTGTACAATAAAGTGTATTTTGATTTTGATTTTTCATTTTATATATGTTGTCCCCCAGTAAGGACCCGCTGCCGCTGCGGCGCGTGCGCCGGTGGGCGTTCGGGCTGCGCGAGCTGCTGCAGGACGCCGCGGGCCGGGAACACTTCGCACGGTTCCTGGCCAAGGAGTTCAGCGGGGAGAACCTCAAGTGAGTCTATCGTGCACTGTTCACACCCACCGAACACGTCGAAACGCTTGCACTTCAACCTATGCAAAAACTATTACTTTTTTTTTTTTTTTTAGTTGATGGCTTCGTGCAATTAGCACATTTAGCCAGTGTCAAAGTAATTTTTCTTACAAGTAATACCTACATAAATAAACAATATTTCCTTATATGATGATGATGATGAATGATATTAGAAATGGGAAGGGAGAAATGATATACCCCCCAACCCCTCGAGTATCTCAGTAAAGATGTGGGGCTTTACTAAGTCCTCACGCGAGCTT
Source organism: Eudonia lacustrata (assembly GCA_947562085.1). Lineage (NCBI taxonomy): Eukaryota > Metazoa > Arthropoda > Insecta > Lepidoptera > Crambidae > Eudonia > Eudonia lacustrata. Next base: position 12,804,448 of record OX387333.1, read on the forward strand.
TTTGAGAGAATTTTAACGTTGCACTGTTTTGTTCCATTTGCCAACACTTATGCACACTCACGAACACTTAACGGTTAATAATCCACCATTATTTCACATTAATATTCGACATAACACAAATTTTAGAAAATAAAACAAAACCGCAGACATGACGTTTCACTTTCCCGCCAAGAAGTCCCTATTACTTTTTATAAGTGCTTAATTATCACTTTTTTTAAAATATTTCTTTATAGTTCTTACTTTAAAAATAATGATTTCCCCAAAAAAACATTTTTGTTCTTTTATACTCTTTTAAATGAAAAAGAACCTAATTCCTAAGACATGTCACTCTTTATTTCTTTCCAAAAAGACTACCAATTTTCATGTAAAATATTTATATAATTTTTTACGCAAATTTTGCTGCGAACAAATTACAAAAATACAAATGTTGAAAAAATTTCCTAAAATTTGAAAAATTTTGTTAAATGTTAATGACGGTTTTTAATTTAATGTTAGTTAATAATGACGGTAGTTGTTGACATTGAATGGGCGCCTTTGGCTTTCAAAGTAAAAAGTAAATAGTGTTGAATAATTTCGGCGGGCTGGTTAGAATCACGATAGCTCAATTGGGAGAGCACCTGACCCGGTATGTCAGAAGGGTGCGGGTTCAAATCCTGCCGGTGGAAATTTTTCCAACATTTGTGTTTTTGTAATTTTCATGTATTTTACTTCAAAACTGACGGACTTTCATACAAACTTTCGTCCCCTATTTGACCCCTTCAGAAAAAAAAAACTTTCTTAGTGGCTGGTTACGTCACTCAATTAACCTACAGTCCAAATTTCATCTAATTAGCTTCAATGGTTTCGGCTCGGCGATGATGAATCAGTCAGTCATGACAAGTCATTATATGTATATCGATATAGATTTATATGCTTATTTTGTATAGATTCTGGTTGGCGGTGCAAGAGCTGAAAGCGTTACCCATACGACGAGTAGCTGCTCGGGCCAAAGACATATGGAAGGAGTACCTCGCTTCGGACGCTGCATCTCCCGTCAACGTGGACGCCGCAAGCAGGTCAGTAACGCAGTCTGGGGGTTGGTAACGCACATCGAGAAATATCGCGTAAGTGATCCTGACTGAAAAACGTAAATGTGAATGCCGCTAGCAGGTCAGTAACGCAGTCTGGGGGTTGGTAACGTGCAACAAGATGTATAGGAGGAGTACCTAGATGAAGTAAGTGAACGTAGACATAGCTAGCAGGTCAGTAACGCAACCTGGGGATAGTAACGCACATCGAGAAGTATGTTATGAAGACCGTGGACATGTACGCCATTCACACAGGTAAGTAACGCAATCTAAAGGTCGGTAACGCACAACAAAATACTCGTATATCAGATTAATGCTACCCACTTAACGATCACATCAGCACTCATCCAGTCCTTATGTGATGTCAATAAAAAATTATAATAACTTACCAGAACAAATTAAAAATGAAAACAAATTTACAAAGTTTAATATATATTTAAAAAGACTATTATTAAATAAAAATTACGAAAGAACAAGCATTATACAATTAAAAATTTTATTTATAAAATTAATAAAATTGGACATTAATAATAATATTCAGTGCAAATAATATTGTTATTAATTATTAATTAATGATATAATAATTTATAATACAATAATCTATTTACATAATTTCTTATATTTTATATATAAATGGCGTTACCCCCTCTTCTAAACTGCTGTGCCCAACTAGGTCCAAAATTGTGTCAATAATTTTAATACATTAACAACTATATAACATTTTGGATGCAAATAAATTGAAAAATTGAAATTAAAATATTAATTTAATTTCGCTGTTTTTTTTTTTTTATACTTAGCACGGCAAATGACTCCATACCACCTGATGTTAAGTGGAAATGGAGTCCAGACGCGAAGACAACTGGTGCAGCGTGAAAACAACGCAGCATCAGTCAACCTCACTCTGCCGGCCCACAAGGTGCTTCTTCACGCCTCGTTTGAAGGACCCAATATCATAGGAAGGAGGGAAAACGTGTGCTGGTAGACTATTCCATCTTTTGGAGGTGCGACAAAGAAACGAGTCACCAAATTTCTTTGTGCGCGATGGGATATGTGTGACAGTAAAGCGATAACTCCGGAGAGCAGCACGTGTACTTCTATGGAGGAAGGGAGAAGGTGGGATAAGGTCAAAGAGTTCTAGATAGCAAACGATAGAAAACGCTGAGTGACGCTATATCTCTACGCAATTGTAGGGGTTCGAGAGTATTAGTGACCTCTGCATTGCCGATAATGCGTACAGCGCGACGCTGCAATCTGTCTAAGGCATCGAGAAGGTACTTTGCGGAACCGTCCCAGATGTGCGAGCAATACTCCACGCAAGACCGTACCTGAGTCTTGTACAAAAGACACAACTGGTCAGGCGTAAAGCTGTCCGCCAAAACAAGACTATAATATAAACTAACCTCTTCTCATATGTTTATGAATAATTGTTTCGTCGTTACAGAGAGCAGACGCGCATAAAGGTGGAGTCTGGCACCGCGGACAGATACTGCTTCGACCAAGCGCAGGTGAGTTTCACACTTAGATTTGTCGATCATTTATCAACTCTTGGTACTTCCAAACGGGAGGACTAAGTCATAACTTATAGTGACCAAAAGTCCGCCCGAGGACTTAGTAAAGCCCCACATCTTTACTGAGTTACTCGAGGGGTTGGGGGGTATATCATTTCTATTATCATTCATCATCATCATATAAGGAAATATTGTTTATTTTTGTATTACTTGTAAGAAAAATTACTTTGACACTGGCTAAATGTGCTAAACGCACGAAGCCATCAACTAAAAAAAAACATACGTACAGTCGGCGGCAGATCAACCTACCCAAATCTGTCAAATTTCTCCAATGAATATTGATCCTTATAACCAAACGAACAAACCAAAAGTTCAAAATGGATTGTAGAAATTTGACAGTTTAGGGTAGGTTGATCTGCCGTCGTGTGTACATACGTACATACATATGTCATGTGTTAGTAACTCTGCATACAAGATCTAGGTCGGATACACTTTGGATCTTTTCATTTTGACCACACCTTTATATACATACACACGTTGTATAAAAGATACCATTCAAAATTTTGAAATGATAAGCCCTACCTACCCATTCATATCTTCTTTATACATGTTTGGTAATTTTGAATTTTGACTTTATTATTTTGAAACAGCACAAGATATGTATCCCCGAAACACTAGAAATGGAAAAAGGTTGATGTCGGCCTTTGTTCCAAAAAGCACTCGTATGCAAAAGAATTGTTTCTGGATGTGCATAAGTATTTTTAATAAATTGCCTGAAACAATTAGAAAACTTATTGTAAAACAATTTCTAGCAGAGTTACATAAATGGCTTATGGCACACCTATTTTATTCAGTGAAAGATTTTCTTACACATACACTTAATAAATGTAAGATGTGTACCTAGATGTGTGCAAGCTAATATTTTAGTTTTATTTTTATTATAAGTTAACGACATATTATTTTCTTTTGATGTCTGTAAAATACTATTCACCTTGACCAAACTTGATAAATCATTTGACTTTTATTATTATTTTATTTCTGTATATTATTTTAATTGAATTGCAAATATTTTAGTAACTTTTGACATAACTTTTCACAAACTTTTCTTTTTTCCTCTATGGCATGGACTACCATAGAGAAGTGAAGTTTATAAGCTCCACAGATTATAAGTTAGGCTGCTGCGCTGTGGTTATAATACATAGATTTAATGTTATAATATTGATTTGACATATTTTTGACATTATAATATTGATTTGACATATTTTTGAATAGGGACAATTTCTAGTAATTAATTTTGTATTTTTATTAAAATGTTATTTAATTGGTTTTTGACAATTTGAAGTGTTAATTTTGTATTTTTATATGTATGTAATTAATTAGAATATTTAGTAATTGTTATTTAAAATTATTTGCATGCTACATTGTCAGCTGAGAAAGAGAAGAAAACTAGAATAAGACCAAAAATGTACCTTTCTCAAGCGCAAATTAAATATATTTCATTTCATTTCATTTCATTTCATTTCATTGGTAAGAAGTTCGCTCGAATACTGCAGCGTCGTATGGTCGCCTCTTTATAAAAATCATATTAACAGGTTAGAGTCAATACAAAAACGTTTTGTTCATTGTCTTGCTTCAAAACTGCGATTAAGAAAAGAATTATTAAATTATACGGATAGGCTTAACCGATTTAATTTGGATTCCCTCTGCGAAAGACGTCATATCAGTGACCTTCTCATGTTATACAAAATCGTTAATTCAAAAGTGGACACTGATATCTTAAGCCATGTTTCGCTGAAAGTTAATAATAGGTCTGACCGTAGGCAACATCTTTTTTTTCTACCTTCTGCTAAAAATAATGTATCACATCACAGCCCTCTCGCGCGCTTTTGCAGGCAATATAATAAAGTAAGCAAGAACTAGATATATTCCATCAGAGCCTCAATATGTTTGTACCCCTCTACCTTGCCGCGGTGTCATGACACCGCGGCAAGGACGCTCCGTCAAATCCCGCGCGGTGTCATGTCACCGCACCCGACCACGCGACTATAATCTCAATTTTCGATAAGTTAAAGCCTACTTTTGTATGAAGAAGTTTGGCTATAGACAAACTAGAGTAAATTTGCTACGCTAAAACCCGCAACAATTGTATGCTCTGTGCGTTAAATTTTTTAAAAAGTCAATGTCAAATATGTCAAATTTTGACAATTGAGCGATCGAATTCTATGGACTCTATGTCGTCTAAATAGAGCCTACTTTTGTATGAAGAAGTTTGTTTATAAAAAATCTAGAATAAATAGTTTGATCATTTACAACTAATAAACTATTTCAGTAATTACAAAATGATAAAATATGATCTAATTGCAACTTATTCATTATTTTAGTGGACATCGACTTTAGGTATTCGCGATTTTGCAAATTACGCAATACTTCGGCGGAACTTCCGCATTCTGCGCTCTGGGGGAGAGAGGTTAAGACAATTAAAAGTAGGATGTAGTGAAGAGGACATTTGATTTAATAGCTGTCTACATATTTTTATAATTAAGTATACGTTTATTTTTTGGTATTTTTTTTTATTTAGCCGTTTTTATAAGTAATATTTTAGTTGGATGTTGTGCGCAGTTGTAATAGAGGTGAGGCAAATTTATACGTTTATGTAATTGAAGGGATTTTTACAAAAACTACATACACATACAACAATAACACTAGTAGTGCATACTACATTTTATCATTTTCTCCATAATCGTAGGTATAAATAGTGGAAAATGTTACGTTATCAATCCAATACACTATCATGAATAAATGATCAAAATTTTAAAGTACCAAATGAAACGAAAAACTTGGATTAGAGAAAGTTTTTTTATTTCCTGTAAAATATATTGCTAAAAAGTTATGTTGTTTTTGTAAAAATCCCTTCAATTGTATTGTTGTATTTTTTGTATTGTATGATTTGTATCTTGTAACTGTGCTAAAGATAAATAAATATCGCCGATGATGACATATGAATCTATCGCCAGGCACACGTCTACCACCTGATGAAGTCGGATAGCTACTCGAGATACCTTCGCTCTGAGATGTACAAGGACTATTTGAACGGCGCCAAGAAAAAGGTCAGTTGTGCAAATGTATACTTAATTCGTATAAGTACAGGGCCTAGATTTGTTGACTCGCATCGCGCGTTTGTGTCACTGGTGTTTTTAATAAAATATGTTACGGGTAAGCACAGTGCCTTGATCTCACTTGATGCTAAGTGATGATAAGGTCAATGGTCGAAGCGCACTTTACCCGGGATCCTCGTCCACTGAAATAAAAGATGATTTATCTATTTATTTATTGTGATAAAAACGTATGTCGTTTTTAATTACATTTATCAGACGAATACTTGTCAAGTTATAGATGTTACTATTTTGATTATATTACCTTAATCTATCTGCTTTGATCTCGAGATTAATAAAATAAGAAGTAGGTAGGCTAATTTTACTAATTTACAATACTAGTGGTCGCCCAGTGGTCGAAATTCGACCGTAATTTTATTAAGGCTGCACGGATTGTATCCTAAGCAATGAAAAATTAAAAAAGATAGAATGTGAGTTTGGATTGGCATTGACAGATTTCGGCCGCTCCTCTTCCATTTTTGAAATGTTGAAAAGAGTTTAAATGCGTGTGTGTCAAATACATGGTAGTGTATGTAATGTTTGTTTTATTGATTTAATGTATTTTTTAAGCATAATTTAAAAAAAAATATTAACATTCTGTACTCCTTCTCTATTTAAAATATAAGTGTGCGAAATTTCATACTCCTCCATCCGCGCAATTTTCGTAAAAAGGGGTACAAAGTTTTTGCTTCACGTATTAATATATAGATCTTAGTAACTTTTCTATTTTATGAATAAGAATAACATTTAATCTGTTTTTAACAATAATACTTATTAATTTATTTTTGACAATTTTATTTGTTTTCCAAAGGTTATCCAAAGGTTATTCACACTCGAGCTTCCTGAAACTGGTTGATTTTTTCTAGTAAAATTGTATCTTGAATTAAATTCTTAAAGTCATAAAGTTGTATATCTACATAGATATTTTTTTTAATTAGCGAACATTTGTTATGTTAAAACAATAAATAGCCCAAATTCATTAATGTGTTGGTCTTTTTTTCAGACTTCTGTCAAAGGCATTCGCTCTATCGTCTCGTTTACCGCAAGAAAGGAAACGTCTGCCAACTGAAGAGGTGCAATCACAATTTCTGTTTGTCCGTTCATTAATCGTTATATAAAAACCAAAGACGCTGTCCCATATGTGCCATAGACAAACCATCTTGTCAAAACACATTTTTATTTATTTCAGTGTTTAAGAACAACACTGAAATAAATAAAAATTTATCATAAATTTTCAAAAAGTATTTTAATAGGAAATCGTAAATTATACACGACTTTATAGTGGAAACCTTTCTGTTTGGTTTTCAAATTAAGATATATAAAAACTCGAAAAACTTAATTCTGAATAATATGAATATTTAAATCGCGGTTAAAAAAAAACCGAATCTAATATCAAAAATTAATAAAAATTAAAAAGTAAGTAAAATATTGTCTATGGCATTTTACAGCTTAAAAAAGAGTACCACTTCCGGTGATGCATTTATTTTAAATCGATTTTAATACGTCGTTTTGAGATCTCGATAAAAAAGTAATGTTATTATAGTATCAATATGTATTGGTGATCTTAATAATCTGTAATACTAGATAATTATGGAGATGAGTGGCGTAGTGGGTTAAGCGTTTTACGTGTAGCGACTAGTTACATAGATTTAAACCTAAATTATGATTAATATGTCCATGCTGATGTAAATTGAGTCTTATTACTTGAACTTAAGAGTCTATTCAGGTTACATTACGATATCCTGTACTAAAATCAAAGTTTTGATTCTTTCAAGACTAATTAGCTGATTTTAATAAAAGTGTAAAAAGTAAAATTGCTCTTATGGTCTATCCGGCGGCGTAAGGGCTAGGAGCCATAAAACTTATTACAATGGCATTTTTATTTCGAAAGGTGATAAGTCTTAATACGACGAAATGAGATTCGATCCATTTGGATCGAATCTCATTTCAAAAATTCAAGCATTCAAGCGAAAAATTCAAGCATTTTAAGCTTTAATAGAAGGGTATTTACCCTTCTATTAAAGCTTAAAATGCTTGATTTTTTCTTAAACAAAAGACATCCTCACTTCTGCATAGGGTTGTCAAAAATGTAACAAGAGTAAAAATAATACAACATAAATATTACTACATTGTACACATTCTTGACTATTTGCTTACTTACTTTTACTATTTAAATAAGTCCGAACACTTGTACTGCCGATTTCCTTTTTATCTTCCCACGGATGAAACATTTTTAGCAAAACAGTTAAATAGCGTATACCTACACTTAATCACTAAATTAGTTCCAACGTAATACTAGTTAGAAATTTTCCGATTGTTGCAACCCTACCCTCCAATATTTGTTATTATATTTGCAATTTTAGTCGTGTCGTTCGATATTGAACCTTAACACAAACATTTTACGTTAGCTTTAAGGATACATAAGTAATCACTTATGCTGTTTTACAATAGATGACTAATTAGCTTATCTTTATGGCTCTTAGCCCTTACGCCGCCGGATGGACTATACCATTTTATTAGATCTTGTGCCAATTCCGACCATTTAATAATTTAATAATCTTTATTGTTGTAATTTTTTCTGGTGTTGAAATACCTTCATATTATCTGTATACCACCAACCGTAGACATACCAATTGGTCGAGGCAAAGTCACTACGCCACTTATCTTAGATTAGGTACAACCAATAGCTAAAGTCGATGATCAAAACCGGTATACTATTATAAGTGGAATAAAATAATTACATAACTATCAATTTTTTAGCTGTGTCAATTCAATTCAAAATAATTTATTCAGTTTAGGCTACAAGTAGCTCTTGTGAGTGTCGCTATACCATCGGTTCGTAAGTCTACTCTGGGCGGGAGATCTTGTACTGAGAAGAACCGGCAAGAAACTCAGCAAGTGTCCAGCTCTTTTCTCCCTTACAGCGTCAAAAAAAATATTGGAAAATGCCCTATCATAGCAGGACACTTTCCAATACAAATAAACCCAAAAAATATAGAAGACAACCACAACATGTAAAAAAAAACAAAAAAAAAACAAATCTAAGTTATCAAATTTACATCAGGAAAAAGTTTCAATTTCCACAATGTCATACAGTACCACTACAGTACTCTGATAAAAGTCAAAAATTGTTTAAGAAAAACACAGTCAAACTATAGTAATTAATACTAGCAATAAGATAAGTGTGTGTGTAGAAAAATGGGCGCCAGAAACTCCACCGCTCTAAAAGAGGTAACGACATTTACAAATTTTACAATTTATTTACAATTATATCACCGATATGTATACACTTTGACTCTTATTACATTGTGTTAAGAGTTACAATTGTTTACATATATATTTCTTCGTGATTGTACGCTCCAACAAATGAATCTTTATTTCATTAATATTTGGTGTTCCGGTTCTGATCATAGATTTGTGCAGTTGACTGTACATCGTTAGGGTTCGCAATATAAATAGTTAAGAAGCGTATCGTATCGTTCTTAATACTAACGTTGTCATATAGTTGTGTGTCCAACTGTACTGTTTTTTTTTACAAATTTACCGGTTCTCTACCGGTTTTCTGATACAAAGTACCGGTAAGTTGTGTTGTTTCTATGCATTTTTGTTTAGAATCTATATTAGATTTAGATTGTATTAAGACAAATTATTACTGTTTAAAATCTCATTAAGTAGGGAAAATAATCTTTTTATTATTATTATTTTCTTTTGTATATTTTTTTTATTTCACTCTCTCTATGTACGTACTTATTAAAAAATGTTTTGATATGGTATATATTATCTATATATATAAAGATGTAGTCATTATATTTTGTATTTGTAACTGTTTTAGGCACGGTCGCTAACTAAAGTAGCCGGGACGCCTCAGTATTTGTCATAATAACTTTACTAGAAGTTGTAAAGAGAGCTTATTGAATTCTTTAGTTGCTTTGGCGACATTTTTCTTGTAAATGTCGTTACTTCTATAAAAGCTATGCAGTTTCTTGCGCCTATTCTACTCCACAGCTAAAATACATCCTGAATAGGTTAAAAAAAATGTCGAAAATACTTATGAAATTAAAATATTTTCTTGGATACATATATTTTGACTATCACTTTGACTTTGAAACTAAAGTGCTCAACTACTTTCGATGCCGACTGTACCTAATTGTGTATATTTCAATAAGCAAATTAATTGCCAACATTGTAGGTTTATAATTTTTATTTAAACTACATGACACAAAGGGCTCAACTCTGCATTATGGACACTATTCTATAGATAACATTGATTTCTAGTTTTGGAAACCGAATCTTGAAACCGTAGACCAGGGCTTTGAATACTATAAAAAAATTGGTATCGATACTTCTGTCAAACGAAGATACCGTTAAAAAAAAGTACCGGTAAGCTTGGTTTCGTTACCTGGGTGACATTGTTACCGGTAAATTAACTAACGCGGATTGGCGAAAGCGCAATATTTAACGACAAAAGTAGCGATACTTTTCTAGATAACGTTACCTGCATTACCGGTACCAAATTACCTTTACTGAAATAACGTTACTTACCGGTACTTATAGTTTGGATTTGGTAACGTTATCAAGCCCTGCCACCCGACCGCCTAACCGATCGCTTTGACTACGCGTATAGTTTATGACGTCATCTTACCACCTCGCACCGCCTATGAAAGCAACATCAAAAGTTAAAGGCTATAGCTTTCGATATTGTTTTCATAGGCGGCACGAAACGACAAGATGACGTTATACCACACACGTAATCAAAACGATCGGTTAGGCGGTCGGGCCCCTGGTTCTAGTGACAGTTAAATACATACTTATGTGCTTCGTGCACTTCTCTTTAGTGCCCTCGCTCGCCCACGTCCGATAATCGGTGGCCGATTTTTTAGTCGGTGAAAATAAACCGTAAGGATAGTTCTATGTTGCAACGCACACGTCCTACAAAAAAGTAGGTCACAAAAACGGTCCTACAAAAAATCGGTCACAAAATCGGCCCTACAAAAAATCGGTCACAAAATCGGTTCTACAAAAAGTTGGACGTGGGTGGGAGCCGTTAATCTGCACAAAAGTATTGACGCCCCAGCCAAAATCCTTAGAGACTGTTTTTTATTAGTTTTAAGTTTAAATATGGCTTTAATTTTGTAATTACCTACGTATATTTTATTACTATCTATATTGTCCTGACTGACTGATTCATCATTGCCGAGCCGAAAACGCTGAAGCTGAAATTTGGGCTATAGGTTAATTAAGTGACGTAACCAGCCACTAAGAAAGGATTTTACGGAATTCATCCCCTAAAGCTGTCAAATAAAGGGTGAAAATTTGTATGAAAGTCCGTCAGTTTTGAAGTACAATACATAAAAAATGGTATTTGGCTTTATAAAAAGAAATTAAGAAGGACGTGTCTCAGGAATTTTGTATATTTTTCCTTTAAAAGAGTAAAAAAGGGAAAAAGATTTTTTTAAGAAATCGTTATTTTTAAGTAAATACTGTCAAAATGTATTATTCAAATCGATATTTAGATTATTTAATAAAAATAAAGAAGGACGTGTTTTAGCATTTTTCGAAAAACATCCCCTAAAAGGTGAAATAGGCGAGGAAAGTTTGTACGGAAATCTGTCATTTTGAAATTATAATCTATGAGTTTCGGTATTTGGCCTGGTAAGAAATTATGAAGTGTTTCAGGATTATCCAACCGTTACTAACTTACTAAGTTTGGCTTTTATCAAAAACAATCATAAGTCGTGTAGCCCACACGTGAGCAAAGCAGCGAGCAAAAGCTAGTATCTTCATATAAACTGTGATGAATGCAAGTTTTATACACCGTTTAATCATGTTAACGAAAATGAGAATTTGTATGTCTAAATTGCTATCTCTCCTCGTTTAGACGCTTTCACAGCGGCCTATCCAAAACTGTCAAATCTCATCAATAAATGTTCAACCATATCTCTTTTTTACCCGACTGCGTCAGAAGGAGGTTTATGTTTTTCGAGTGTATGTCTGTCTGTTTCTTTGGCACGCCCTACAGCCCAAACGGCATGATGGATTTTAACATATGAGGTGTCGTTAGATTTGTTTTGACTATGGGAGTGATTAGGATATTTAAAAAAAAGTAAAAACAATGGCCGGGTTAGCTATTAGTAGTCTTGAGTCTTGACCCCAACTGTTAGATCGACCACACGATCAAAATTCTATTTCAAAATCCAAACGAACTACAACGTCTACGGGATTTAAAGGATATGGCTAATTTTTCTATGGACGGAGATGTAGTTAATTTATTTTCATTTACAGCAATGTTTTATGGTGTTTTGTTAGGGGAATATTAGCAGATTTTATTCCCATGTTTAAAAAAAAACTCAAAGAACTTGTCAGTCAAAAGTACTAGACGTTAATAGTTTCGTTTTACGCCTTAATCAGATTATTGACAATAATGGTGTATGCGCTATGACTTTGCTATTTAAAAGAGTAAGGCGTTTTAATGTAATAATTTTATGTGATCAACCAAGCGGCCGTGGCTAGCTCAATTAAATCCGCACTCTCTTTGGTTGGTGATTGTCCCCGCCTGCGACAACTATCAATATTCAATGTATTTATAAATACTCATTTATTAAAGATTTTATTATTTATGTATAGGCATCAGACAAGGAAATATTTCACGTTGCATTTAATATTGTTTCATTGTAGCTTTGAAGGGACTTGATTTTTTTCTTTTTATGTCTGCTATATTTAGCTAGTGAAACAAACACACTACTCTACAATTTTTAGTGTTAACATAAATAGATGCTAAGAAAATAAAAAAAACATTGGTATGAAAAATAAAATTTTATAAAAAATCTTCATACAAAACGTCAATTTCATACGTAAGGATAGGATATATTGAGGAAATTTGACAGCTTGTGGTAGTGTTATGTGCAGGCGAGTGGACATGTGATTTTGAACTTATTCTGTAAACTACAAGTCTAACAATAAAGATAATTGTTGTAGTATCAACTTGGATTACACTTGCGTGCTAATATACAACCTCATTTTTAGTTTATACGAAAATCGAAACACGGGTCAAATATTTTCATTTAAAGAATCAGTACAAAAAAAATTGAAATAATATCTTGAAAACTCACGAAGTTACAAGCTTTTTATGCTGTCCCGTTGTGTGTTATTAGTAGGGTATACTTTATTTGAGATTTTGTAAATATTATGTAGTCAAAATGTAACATAGTATAAAAAAATATTGAAATCGATTCTATTACTGATTCTGAACAAACAGTTTTCAGGTTTCGTATAAACTAAAAATAACATTGTACAGAATCACCCTAATATTTTAAGGTTAAAATGGTGTTCTATAAAGAAACTTTACAGTTATGTTTTCTATCTAATGGATAATAAGCTTATTCTGATAGAACTTTATAGGCCTGAGGAAAATAAAGATATTATATAATTTTTTTAAATGTTTATTTAACTGAATAATTGACATTTAAAGTCAAGTAAAGAAAGTGTTTTATGCTATTTAGATCTCTGTATTTTCCTTTGGCACAGTACAGTACAGTACAAAGTATCATTAAAATTTGCACAATTTTTTTTAAAATTTGAATTTTGATGATTGTATAGAATATCAAATGTATGAACGCTCTTAACGTGGGTCGATTTTTTGGCACGCAAGTGTAATAATAGCAAGACATTACTCTAGTCGTTTTTATAGTGTATCCGATTTATTTTCCATCAATTATAATTATAAAAACAATTTAATTATCGCCACACAAGAATGACACTATATGTATTATAATAACATTTTTAGATCTGTCTGTATTATTCAAAATATTGTAAAGGTGTGTAAAGAATAAATTAGAAATCGCCTTTTTAGTTCTAAATAATAGTTAGTGTTTTTTTTTTTTATGTTTTTTTTTCGAAATAATTAGATTTAGTGTTTAGCTCAAGTTCTGATTTATGTTTAGTGTGTAAGTTATTATTAAGTTATGTTTTTTTTTTTGCAATATTTTAAATACCAAAGTTGTAATTTGGAAACTGGAAATATTGATCTAAATTCAGGGTGCCTAGCGTGGGTTTTGTTTACTGTCCGTATTCATTCGATAACGTTTACGAAAACGAAAATTAGTATGGCATTGAAGCAGCGCCTCCTGGCGGCATACGAGAGGAGTTAAATATTTGCCATACAAGTTCTCGTTTTCGTTAAGGGTGCGCCGACAAAAAAATGCCAAAAATGCAGTTACGGTTAAGTAGATATAATTGAAAATACTATCGTATTAAATGAACAAAATATATATTCAGTATCATAGGGAACGTGTTTACAATTTGTCAGAATCATAAATTCATAACACGCTATAGTTTTTTTTACAATATCATTTAAAGTTGGGCAAAAATCATGAAATCGAGTGGCGGCGTTTAGTAGATTTCTTATAGTTTATCTAAATTATTGTACCTCTGATTTTGTCTAAACAATCATCAATGGATAAACTACAAATTGCTAGACTACATTTTTGATTCATCAAGTGGTTATTTAAATAATTATTTTTAAATAAGCACCTTAAATTCCCCATACAAAATTAGAATGGCCGCGCGGCATCAAATAAATATGGACGACGACATTTCAAATAAAACATATGACACTTGTCACTTATGGACGGCGCACCCTTAGCGTGTTCGAATGGCACTAGGTAGTCTAGGTACCCAGGCCAAATTCGATGTGGAATGTTTGTAAACAAATTCATATCTACTGCCAGATAGGAGATAGATAATGGTATAATGTTTTTGTTTTGTTTATAAATATAATTTTAACGCAAATTTTGTTGCGATACAAATCACAAAAACACAAATGTTGAAAAAATTTCCACGAGCAGGATTTGAACCTGCACTCTTCGGACGCGGGTCAGGTGTTCTCCCAATTGAGCTATTGTGGTTCTAACTAGCCCGCCGAAATTATTCAACACTATTTACTTTTTTACTTTGAAAGCCAAAGGCGCCCTTTCAATGTCAACAACTACCGTCATTAACATCCGATCATAATATTTTTACAAATTCTAAAGATCAGTTAAGAAGTAGGCAGGCTATTTATAATATGTTTTTCTTTTGTTTATATAATTTTAACGCAAATTTTATTGCGATACAAATCACAAAAACACAAATGTTGAAAAAATTTCCACGAGCAGGTTAATAAATAATATAAAATAAAATATTATGATCGCATGTTAATGACGGTAGTTGTTGACATTGAATGGGCGCCTTCGGCTTTCAAAGTAAAAAAGTAAATAGTGTTGAATAAATTCGGCAGGCTGGTTAGAACCACGATAGCTCAATTGGGAGAGCACCTGACCCGGTATGTCAGAAGGGTGCAGGTTCAAATCCTGCTCGTGGAATTTTTTTCAACATTTGGGTTTTTATAGATAATGGTTTCAAAAGATTTACATGAAAACCATGAATAATGGTAACTCTCTTCTCTCAAAAAACCAGCCTCTCTCTTAGTAAAAGTAAATTGTGAATATAATGTTTTTACGAATATTCCACATTGTATTTGGCCTCATTGTCTTCTTAGTATGTGCCTGCGATTCTACTATCTTAAAAACGTACACATAGTATGTCGGTGACCTGAACAAACATATAGTTCTTATGTCAAAAGGCTACTGACATATTTTATTGGGCGTTATTAAATACTGTATAATTGTTTTTTTATTTAACTTTATATATGTTATGTAATATTGTATGGTCTTTTGCTATGACTATATACTTTAGATTTGTAATATTAAATACCGACCGAGTCATGTGAAAATAGCGATATGAAGCATTCACAGTGTTAAAAGCAAGTAACATTCGCCATTTGATCACGGTAGCCTGTTGTCCTATACGCCAAACATTCAATTCAGAGTGAAAACTTGCATGCAACAGGAATAGGGATTCCAAATAACTTTATTTTTGTAAACTATAGTACAGTCAACAGCAAAGGTAACTGATGATTGGTGGTGGTGAAGTTGCAAAATATGAAACTCAAAACTTTTTAAACCTTCGAGTGTCTACTAGTACCTGCAGACTTTGACTGTAGTTATATAGAAAATACCGACTTACACTATCGAAACTTAATTTTGAAATCTAGTAAACATCATCTACATTTGCTGTTGACTGTACCTATATGTATTGTCGATTAAAACCGTCGTTGGCGAACAGGCCACGTTGACTTGTCGGTTATAGCCGACTGTGGCGGTCATAAGGGTAACGGAAGCGATAATTTGTATGGCGTCTCCTAGTGACAATATAGGTGAGTTACAAAGTTGTTAACAAATTCTCGTTTTCGTTAACGTGATCGAAAGGCGAATGAAACTCGTATTGCGAGATTTATTTACTATTGGATTGAGTTGAAGTGGCTACAATATGTATGGGATGTAACAAACGCCATCTAAGGGCGAACGTGTTAAATTAACTGTTCGATATATGGCACTGCTTTGATCTCCTTCAAATTGTTTTGATTCCGACTCGAACGCCTTGGAAAATGTAGTAGAACCGTAAAGGGTTCCTCAAGCCGTTTGATCGAAACATCGTCAGTGTGTTTATAGAGGGATGGTGTAACGCTATCGCCAGCGTCCCCGTTTCCTACTAGATTGGGAATAGAAGTAAAAAGGAAATAGAAAAACAATCTTTATTTGATACAATCTTCGATCAATTTATTATGTACTAGCGGCCGCTCGCGGTTTCATCCGCGTGGTTCCCGTTCCCGTGGGAATATCGGGATAAAAGTATCCTATGTGTTAATCCAGGTTATAAACTATCTGTATGCCGAATTTCATCCAAATCCATTCATATATACTACAAACTATACTTACAAACTTTCGCGTTTATAATATTAGTAGGACTAGTTATAGGATCTGGAACAAAAATACATCTCAAAAGTGGTCCTGTTTGCTCATACGTATACATTTAAAATTCGAATAACAATATCTAACAAAACATCGGATAGCATCAACAACTTCAGCTTACTGTGAACCTTAAATCTTAAACATAAAGATTAAATTAAGGTTGCAAAATACTGTCATCGTCGCCACAAACGACATTGTGGCTTCGTGGCGCCAAAGTTGCGTACCGTTTTTCAAGCACTCATCGGGTATCTAGTACAGTCGGCGGCAGATCAACCTACCCAAATCTGTCAAATTTCTCCAATGAATATTGATCCTTATAACCAAAACATTAAGTTCAAAATTGATTGTAGAAATTTGACAGTTTTGGGTAGGTTGATCTGCCGCCGTGTGTACATTATTGAACGAAGGGTACATACATACATTACTCATATAAATTCGATTCTCCAAGGAGTTCGGATCGGATCGAAGGAATTTCGAAAGTTTACGCGACAATTTGGTTTTATAATTCGTCAATAGATGGCGCTGATCATATCCCATACAAATTGCAGGTAAGTTCATCTCGAGCCAAGTGAAGAAAACACTAATTGTGTTTATGATTTTTCCTTCTAAATAAAATAGGCTCAATATTTCTAAATGGGGATAGCTGTTTTAGTGACTTTTGTGTATTGTACTCGTACTAAGTTAGAATACATTTTTTGTATTTTGTTTTTGTAAAATTTATTTTAGGAACAAAACTAGTAAATGTAATTTTAATGTTTATTATTAATATCATATCTTCATATTTCAATGCGTTGGATGTACATATTTTTTTGAACATAAGTTTTTTTTTTTTTAATTTGCTGGTCAATACACTTTTGCAATGCTGATTTACTAGATGGGTTATCGAATTAAGAATGTGTTGAGCTCCTCCGTGCTTTGGAAGGCACTTTAAGCCGTTGGTCGTATAGTCTTAACCCTTTCAAAGTCAGAGGTATACAATTCCCATCATATTTTGAACTTTATGAGGTTGAGATAAGATTGATAACCAATGAAATATTTAAACATGTTCTATCTTACCCATTTGACTGTCACAGCATAAATGCGTCGCCGTCCTGTACGCTAAGCATTCAATTCAGAGTGAAAACTTGCAACAGGGATTCCGTACAACTAACTTTATTTTGTGTTTTTGTAAACTATAGGTATTTTCCATCAGTGCCGTCGTTAGCGTACAGGGCACGCTATCGCTTGTCGCTTATAGTCGACTGCGCCGGTCAAAAAAGTTTATAAAGCCAAGTCACGCTGCTAAGCTAATTTAGCTTAGCTTAGTTTCTTTTAATACTTCAGTTCACACAGTAAACTACTAAGTTAGCTATAGTTTGCAAAGTTGGTTACATTCAACTACGCTTAACTAAGCTTAATGAGCTTGGCTATGGCTGTGGCTTGCGTTTAAAGCTGTCTGCACACCGAAAGCAGTTCAGACACAGCGCAGTACTTTTTTTAAGAGACTTTTAACGTCACGGTATCTCATACAACCTTTGAACCTCAAATTCTTTCGAACAAAAAAGCCGATTTTAATCACACTTTCTATGCTTCAGGAGAATACAGAAATGTTAACAGTTAATAAAAGATAATATTTTACTAGAAATCTAGTTGATAAAACCTTTTGACGACCTCTGTTAGCTGTAGTGACTCGCGCGCCGGTTTCTGGTGTTGCCATCTCCGAGGTCCCGGGTTCGATTCCCGGTCAGGTCTATGTAGAAAAATGCACTTTTTTCATATTTTCTAGGGTCTGGGTGGTTGTGGTACCGTCGTTGTTTCTGATTTCCATAACACAAGTGCTTAAGCTACTGTCTTTGGAGTCAGAGCAATGTATGTGATATTGCCTAAATTTATTTAATAAAAAACATTAAAAAGTTCGCATAACTGGATTTATGCGATTTAAAGTGCGGGACGGTTTCTCCGCAAGCCCGCGTTTTTGTGTCACGATGTGGGCGCCATTTTGAATTGTCAAACCTAGTGCAGTTGTAAAACGCGCCCGCTTCGAAACTGCCGCATGCCTGCTCCTGAACCGCTATCGGTGTGTGAGTCTGTATTAATTTTTATAATATTAATTTTCGCAAGTACATATTATTATGAAAATATTGTTTTTTTTTATAACAATACTGTAAGAAAAAAATGTATATCCAATAATGTCATATTGTAATCTTTAGAGACCATGTATAGATAATGTACCAAAGCATTTATTACCGAAAATAAATTATTTTAAAGTTTAATTTTCGTTTTTATTTATCCCAGTTGGTACAGTCGGCAACAAAAGTAGGTGAACACTTTAGTTACCATGTCACACTAACCTTACTAAACATTTACAAGCATCAATAAGATTATGGTTAAATAGCCACAATCGCATAGTTGGCAGAGCAACTGACGGTATGTCATCGGGAGCGGGTTCGAATCCCGCTGGTGAAATTTTTATCAGTTTGATTAATATGCTTTGAGAAAGTACCTACTAGTGTTCAGCGATTTAAATTGCTGACTGAAAAAACCCTTTATAACTTTTTAACGCGAGACCGACTAATTCTGTTACTTTGCGACTAATTATCGACTAATTCGCTATGCAATCAGATTTTCGCTACGTGGTTCCATTCTCGAGCCCTAAAAAATCCTAAATAACTTAACGCGAGACCGCCTAATTCTATTACTTTGCGACTAATTATCGACTAATTCTCCATGCAAATAGATCTTCGCTACGTGGTTCCATTCTCGAGCCCTATAAAATCCTAAATAACTTAAACGCGAGACCGACTAATTATCGACTAATTCGCTATGCAATCAGATTTTCGCTACGTGGTTCCATTCTCGAGCCCTAAAAAATCCTAAATAACTTAAACGCGAGACCGCCTAATTCTATTACTTTGCGACTAATTATCGACTAATTCTCCATGCAAACAGATCTTCGCTACGTGGTTCCATTCTCGAGCCCTATAAAATCCTAAATAACTTAAACGCGAGACCACCTAATTCTATTACTTTGCGACTAATTATCGACTAATTCTCCATGCAAATAGATCTTCGCTACGTGGTTCCATTCTCGAGCCCTAAAAATCCTAAATAACTTAAACGCGAGACCGCCTAATTCTATTACTTTGCGACTAATTATCGACTAATTCTCCATGCAAATAGATCTTCGCTACGTGGTTCCATTCTCGAGCCCTAAAAAATCCTAAATAACTTAAACGCGAGACCGCCCAATTCTATTACTTTGCGACTAATTATCGACTAATTCTCCATGCAAATAGATCTTCGCTACGTGGTTCCATTCTCGAGCCCTAAAAAATCCTAAATAACTTAAACGCGAGACCGCCCAATTCTATTACTTTGCGACTAATTATCGACTAATTCTCCATGCAAATAGATCTTCGCTACGTGGTTCCATTCTCGAGCCCTAAAAATCCTAAATAACTTAAACGCGAGACCGCCTAATTCTATTACTTTGCGACTAATTATCGACTAATTCTCCATGCAAATAGATCTTCGCTACGTGGTTCCACTCTCGAGCCCTATAAAATCCTAAATAACTTAAACGCGAGACCGACTAATTCTGTTACCATGCGACTAATTATCGACTAATTCGCTATGCAATCAGATTTTCGCTACGTGGTTCCATTCTCGAGCCCTAAAAAATCCTAAATAACTTAAACGCGAGACCGCCTAATTCTATTACTTTGCGACTAATTATCGACTAATTCTCCATGCAAATAGATCTTCGCTACGTGGTTCCATTCTCGAGCCCTATAAAATCCTAAATAACTTAAACGCGAGACCGACTAATTCTGTAACTTGGCGACTAATTTATCGGCTAATTCTCCATGCAAACAGATCTTCGCTACGTAGTTCCATTCTCGAGCCCTAAAAAATCCTAAATAACTTTAAAACGCGAGACCGACTAATTCTGTTACTTTGCGACTAATTATCGACTAATTCGCTATGCAATCAGATTTTCGCTACGTGGTCCCATTCTCGAGATACAGGCGGCACAGCTGCGCTGATGCGTCAGCGCAGCTGTGCCACATAACTGCTTATATTAATAAACTATAGAATGACGCTTTATACTTATACAGTATGCGAGAATTGGAGGAACATCAGTACCATGCATTCTTATCATGAACATAATCATTTACATTGTGTTTGTAATTTTATATTAATCTAATGAATTGAATTATTGTGCATGTTATTAATACGTTTGTAATTGATTTTTTTTGTGGAAACTTTGCTGATTTGTGTTCTATGTATATTTTAAATATTGTATGTGCTATGTAATTGTTTGTTTCCCAAATAATAAATAAACAAATAAAAATTAAGCCCTTTTTTAAAAGAGTTTCCTTAACATGTGTTCCTTAAATTTCTCAGAGGGCAAAATTTAAAACATCGTTCGGGATTAAATTATAATAAGTGACACCTTGTCCCATGAATGATCCATAAACTTTCTGCAATCGAAGTTTAGGTATTACTACTTTCTTTTTATTTCTAGTATTAAGATTGTGTATATCGCAATGTTTTCTGTAAAAAGAAATGTTTTGGCGCACATACAGAATCCTACTAATATTATAAACGCCGAAAGTTTGTAAGTATGGATGGATGTTTGTTACTTTTTCACGTAAAAACTACTGAATGGATATCGATGAAATTCGGCATACATATAGTTTATAACCTGGATTAACACATAGGATAGTTTTTGTCCCGATATTTCTACGGGAACGGGAACCACGCGGGTGAAACCGCGAGCGGCCGCTAGTACAGTTACAAATAAACTGTGACGCAACCGTTAGAATCAACTCCTTAAGTGCACGTGCACGTGCTCCTAGGTTATAGACCTTACTGCTCTTTATAGCGGACAAACCCGTGCAGACACAGATGCGAAACTCGTTGGAATTTTATAGAAAAAAATATAATAATAATAAATAATACTTAAATAAAATGTATTTATTCGGAACAAAACAAGGTACCCAAAACAAGGTAAGTACATTAAAATTAACGAGAGTGCGATAAAAACCGCAGTAGTCATAAACTAGTTGCAGTTCTTAACGCCCGAACCTCAAGTATTTTGAGGCGACAGTGCTCCAAATGTAGCATGTACAGATAATTTTATAACCTGGATTAAAACAGGATACTTTTTATCCCGATATTCCCACGGGAACGGGAACCACGCGGGTGAAACCACGAGCGGCCGCTAGTTAGTATATAATACTAACTTTTACCACCTTTACGAACCCCAAAGAAAACACCCAATTAAAGTAATTCGCTAATTCTTTTATTTATACAAGTGTTGCGTATTTAGTACCTAGACAGAATATTACGCGCATATAATGTTAATAGTGATCGTAACGAAGAGGGCTAATTTACATAAAGTAGCCGACAAATGCTTTTTTTTTTTTTCTTTATATTGGCACGTCATAGTGACTACATCCTGCCTGATGGTAAGCAGCCGATGCAGTCCAAAATAATGAGAGCGCTCCCCACCGTAGAACAAGCACGGTAACAAACGCACCCATTCATGACGGCCTGCATAAATGCCGTTTCACGCCCCGCTTAAAAGACCCGGGACTATAGGAACTGGGAAACACATGCGCCGGCAAAGAATTCCAAAGCCGAATAGTCTTACAGAGGAACGAATTTTTTGGTACGAGTACTGATTGTCTGTAAAGTATGATGGTGATTCCTAAGACCAGCACGTGTAGTCCGGGAGAGGAAAGGAGAGGGCGGGATTAGATCAAAAAGCTCTTCAGAACACTCTCCGTAGTGATTCCGGTAGAAGACACTGAGAGAAGCAATGTCTCTACGCAGCTGGAGGTCCTCAAGAGAGGCTGTAACCTCAGCATCTCCAATAATGCGTACCGCTCGCCTTTGCAGTCTATCAAGTGCATCGAGGAGGTATTTAGCGGAGCCGTCCCATAGATGGGAACAATACTCCATACTCGATCGCACCTGAGTCTTGTACAGCAAACAGCGCTGCTCGGGAGTGAAAAACCGCCTCACCTTATTGAGAATACCCAACTTACGGGAGGCAGTTAAAATAACACTCTCGATGTAACATTTTGGATTCAGTTCCTGGCCGATGTCCATGCCAAGAATGCTGAGGTCCATCGAAATTGGGTAACGGAGAGTTCTGAAAAGCGGGAGCAGTAAGGAAGGGAGTTACTTTTGACGAAAATAACAGATAAATAGCAGATTAAGCGATACAGGATTTTTTTTAAATACCAAAAAAAGCCAACCAGCCTCAAGAAGCTCGAGTGGGGATCGAACCCCCGACCTTTGGATAGCGGGTCCAATGCTCTGACCGCTGAGCTACCGAGGCCCCATTCCCACTCGCACTTCCTGAGGCTAGTTGATTCCTCAAGATCCAACTCCTTCCTCAAGGTCGGCAACGCATCCGCGATTACTTTGGTTTTGCGGATGTCCATGGGCGGCGGTGATTGCTTTCCATCAGGTGACCCGCCTGCTCGTTTGCCTCCTTTTAACATAAAAAAAAAAATATTTCTAGTAAAATTTTAGCCATCAAAACATCATCAAAAACATGCTTGTAAAAAAATCTCGCAACTCGGTTCTTCTACCGTAAAAAGTTGTGAGATCCATGTAATACCAAGTCGGTTAATTTATTCAGTCCCTAACCATACCTTCTGTCTTAAGGGTGGGCCGACCAAAAATTCCAAAAATGCAGTTACGGTTAAGTAAATATAATTGAAAATACTATCGTATTAACAAAATATATATTTAGTATCATAGGGAACGTGTTTACAATTTGTCAGAACCATAAATTCATAACACGCTATAGTTTTATCTACAATATCATTTAAAGTTGGGCAAAGATCATGAAAACGAGTGGCGGCGTTTAGTAGATTTCTTATAGTTTATCTAACTTATTGTACCTCTGATTTTGTCTAAACAATCATCAATGGATAAACTACAAATTGCTAGACTACATTTTTGATTCATCAAGTGGTTATTTAAATAATAATTTTTATTAAGCACCTTAAATTCCCCATACAAAATTAGTATGGCCGCGCGGCATCAAATAAATATGGACGACGACATTTCAAATAAAACATATGACACTTGTCACTTACGGACGGCGCACCCTTAAGTTAAACGTAATTAACTAACCTAACAACATCATAAAGTGATCATATCAATATTAAAAATCTTTTATGTTGTGAATAAATAGATTGACTTGGCAATCGCACTAAACAATCTAATTTACTATAATAAGTATTTATGTATTACTTGTGAGGTACATTGTGTTTTCATGCGATGGCCAAGTCAATCTATTTATTAAAAACATAAAAGATTTTTAATATTGATATGGTCACTTTATGATGTTGTTAGGTTAGCTAATTACGTAATAACTTAAGACAGAAGGTCCCTTAAGTAGGGACTGAATAAATTAACTTATTATAGTCACTATACATTTCAATTCTAAATTTGAAGCTTCTATGTCTGCTAGAAGTGCCTTAGAGTTTTTATTAATTTAGAATTGATAGAGTATTTAGGCGTGTGTGTCAAATACATGATAGTGTGTGTAATATTTGTAATGTTTGTTTTATTGATTTAATGTATTTTTTATGCATAATTAAAAAAATATATATTATCATTCTTTAGGTACTCCTTCTTTATATAAACTACTAGCGAACGCTCGGGGTTTTACCCGCGTGGTTCCCGTTCCCGTGGGAATATCGGGATAAAAAGTATGCTATGTGCTATTCCAGGTTATAAACTATCTGTATGCCGAATTTCATCCAAATCCATCCATCCGTTGCAGCGTGAAGAAGTAACAAATATACGAACATACATACACACAAACTTTCGCAGTGTGCGAAATTTCATACTCCTCCGTCCGCGCAATTTTCGTAAAAAGGGGTACAAAGTTTTTGCATCACGTATTAATATAATAGTAGATTGTACACCAAGGGGATAAAGCATTGTATTATGTCACGGGCGCGATATTTGAATCCTGAGCGTAACGAAGGACTCCAGATTTAACTCCCGAGCGTAGCGAGGGGGTTTTGAGTTGATTCCCGAGCGAAGCGAGGGAATTAAAATGGAGTCCTGAGAGCAGTGAAGGATTTAAGCGCGCCCAAGGCAAAATCAGTTTTATCCCTGAGGAGTATACTCTACTTTTCTCACCTTTTGCGAGACAATAAAAACCAAGGCTACTAGAAAAAGTATTTTATTTATTAAAATACTATTTTCATTACTAATTATATATAATTGGCACAGTAAATAACAATAAAAAGTAAATTAAAAATTAAAATTGATGTTTGATACATTAGTCCAGTTATAGTCCAGTTAGATATGGTTATATTTTTTGGTACGCTTGTTAGTTGAGGTGGAATTTATTTGAGTAGCAGCACCCAATACATCAGAACCTTGCGTGTGAGGGTCGTTTGGCACAGTAAAGGTTGGGGAAGGTGGTGCTTGAGGCAGTGGGCTTGACGGGATATATTTTGAGCTAGATGGCTGTGGTGGCAAAGGTTTCCAAGGATCATCAATAATGGACGTAGTTTTCAGATGAATGTTGTCACCAATACGACAGCTTATCTTGTTTTTGTTTTGTATGGAATTCTCTATGTAGCCCTCCGCTACTGCATCGGATTTCCAGCCACCATGACGTTTTATCTGGGCCATATCTGCTCCTGAATCTGCCAACAGACTTGCCGATGTTCTCCTCAAACAATGACCCGTATAGAGCCCGGGATTTTGCAATTTGAGGTATTTTGCAATTTCTTTTGGCATGGCGCTGATTTTATTCTTGCCAATGACTGGCCTGGTGCATTTGCCATTACTGTAACCGATAAAAAATCTGTTGGTGTTTATATTAGAGGGGCGCAGAGCTTGGTACTTTTCAACAATTCTTGCATAATCTTCACGAACTATGAACGAACGTTCTCTATTTGTTTTGGTATCTGGTAAGTTAATCAGCAATAAATCTGCATGTTTTTTGATATCATTGACTTTTATGTTTACGAGTTCATTTCCACGACTTGCGCCATTCACTCCAAAAATCAAGGCTATCTGTAACAAAAAATAGGATTGTGAGTAAATAGATAGATACACTACTACATTTTTTGACCTTTATATTATAAAAAAAGCTTGCGACAAAACCTTAGAATGTGTATTTTTTAAATGTGTGCCATTTAAATACCCTTTTATTCATTAACTATTTTATAGAGCTATTATAGGTAGGTACTAGAAACGTAACTAAAAAGTAGGCAGTACTCATACTTACTTTCATGGCCAGAAAGCTGTGATCAGGAGCCTCATTCAGAAAAGTTTCCACATCTTGCGCTGTCAATACTTTTGACTTCTTTGCTCGATGACCATCTGATTTCCTCTTTAGAAATGCCAATAACTTGCTATATGTATTTATCTTAATGTCGTGTTTGATGCTTATTGTTAACCTGAGCATCGAATAGATACACCACAGGCTGCTGGACTTCTTTGTACACGATAAATACTCGAAATAAACAAGAAGCACTGACTCCGACACAGACTTTGCGCCTTTTGCAGTTTTCCATTTGTGGAAATCGTCGTAAGCTTTCAAGTATTTTTCCTTCGACTTCTCTAGTAGTAGGTTATTAAGTAGGTTATTAATACCTAAGGCGTCTAATTTAATGGACTCCGGAGTTAAATCACTTTCGTCCTTCGACATTTTCTTAATGTTTTATTCTATCTTCTTTTGCAGTTTTGTCTGATACTGATTGCACCGTATTGAAATACTCGCGGCTTTTGTTTTAAGTATTGATTTTTTTTCGTTCGGCTTGCCGTGGCGTGGCCAGCTCGATTTTCGAATAAGTTCGATTTTCAAATAAATGAGGCGCGGCGCGCGCCGCCGTCCACCTCCTCGCCGTCGGCCACCAGCAGCTGCAGCAGCCGCGCGCCGCGCGATTTTGACGAAATTAGACTTTAAATGCATAACAATAAGAACTAAGAGAAGTGAGAATCACATTACTGCCCGGCGGGTTATAATGAAATTCAGTACAACATTACACCCCGGCAAAAGACAAGGGCTATAATGATTTACTTTGAGTAAGGTTTGCATGATATATAATGAGGCATTGTCGAGCAGGTGGTGTGAAAAGATTAATTCTTACTTAATCGAGTAGATTTGAATTTATGACGAACCCATCACTCATACAATTCGTATTAACAAGTTCAAAAAAACCTCGTTGTTGCAGGAATATTAGGGATTTCGTGTAATTAAACCACGAAATCAAGGAATATGACGAATATTCTGAGCGCATTATGTAATGGAGGCCTTTCCCCAACCGTGGGACAGTTATAGGCTATTTACTTTACTTTCTTACTATTTTTATTTATTTTATTTTAGCTTAAAAATTTTATTTCTGTTGTCCCATTCAACATATTTTTGTATTAATTAACAGAGAGAATTCTTGGCGGGAAAGTGAAGAGACGTCTGCGGCTTTGATTTATTTTCTAAAATTTGTGTTCCTTCGAATTCTAATGTGAAATAATGGTGGATTATTAACCGTCAAGTGTTCGTGAGCGTGCATGAGTGTTGGCAAATGAAACAAAACAGTTCAACGTCACTTTTCAAATGCTTTCAAGAAGTCCGCGTGCGATCTTAGTAAAGCCTCACATCTTTACTGAGATACTCAAGGAGTTGGGGAGTATATTTCTCACTTCCTTATAATATTATCTTATCATTCATCGTCATCTTAAATAAACAAAAGAAAAATTATAATAGGTCCTTACCCATGAAATTGACGTTTTTTTCTCACTTATTAATAGGTGTATTACTTCTAAAAGTCAATACCAGTTGTTAATATTATTATACACCTTTAATTAGGACTATGTTACTTAGGCTTCAGTAATAACAATGATTATTAATTTTGACTCTTTAACGCCCATTTTTTTTTTAAATTGACTAATTTTTTAGCCGATTTCAAAAAAGGAGGAGGTTACTCAATTCGACTCGTATATATTTTTTTATGTGTATTCCCGGTGTTCGCGGATAACTTCGTCGTATATATTTTTTTTATGTTTATTCCCGGTGTTCGCGGATAACTTCGTCGTTTATGAACCGATTTTGATGATTCTTTTTTTGTTGGAAAGGAGATATCCCAAGGGTTGTACCATGATAAGGAAACCAGGATCTGATGACGGCATCCCAGAGAAATCGAGGGGAACCTTCGAAAATCGTAGTGGCGACTAGTGCGTTTGTTAATATTTTCATTAAGTATTTTAAAGCACTACTATTTAATGAAGGTCTGGAGTCGATCTGATGATGGAGCCGAAAGACAGTCGAGGGAACTCCTCAACGATTTACAGCAATTACATGGTGTTTGGGCTTGATTAATTTGTATTGATGAGAACATTACACCTAGATGGGTTGTGACTATCAACGGTCATTAGGGGTCTGGGGATGAAGACGAAGGACAGTCAAGGGAACTCCTCAACGTTTTACAGTACTTGCCTTGTGTTTGGTCTTAATTCATTTCTATTGATAAGTACTTTGCAACCATATGGGTTATAAGTGCCATTACAGGTCTGATGATGGAGACCATAGACAGTCGAGGGAATTCCTCAACTATTTACAGCAGTTACCTTTTGCTGGGCTTACTCATACGGTTCAATATGCCAAAATGTTTAGTCCGTACAAAAATAATATCTAATTAAGATTGAAGTTTTACATAGGAACACCACTACCTACTAGGCCGTTCTTTCCTCATCCGAGAAGCATCCTTGTTAGGTCTACATCTACCCATCACTAAAAATCGTAAAATAAAATAATTTTTAACAAAAAAAAACCGACTTCAATACCAGGAAACTTAAAAAAGTAAAAACAGCTCTAAAAAGCAATAAATAATATTGAAATCATATTATTAATTACCTAGATACGCATGTCAGTTTTAAAAAATGCCTACTGAAGTCGGTTGGGGCTTTTACAATAAAAAAGTGACAACTATAAAAGTTTAAATGAAACAAAATTGTCTCCCAGCCGACCACCAACCACCCGACTTCAATAGAAATTTTTTTTAACTGACATGCGTATCTAGGTAATTAATAATATGATTTCAATATTATTTCTTGCTTTTTAGAGCTGTTATAACTTTTTTAAGTTTCCTGGTTTTGAAGTCGGTTTTTTTTGTTCGCGGAATTGTCCTTTTTTTTCATTGTAACTTTGAAGGGACTTGATTTTTTTTCTTTTTAATGTCTGCTATTTTTAGCTAGTGAAACAAACACACTACTCTACAATTTTTATAGTGTTAAAATAAATAGATGCTAAGAAAATTAAAAAAACGTTAGTATGTAAAATAAAAGTTAAAAAAAAATCTTCATAGAAAACGTCAATTTCATAGGTAAGGACTTAATATATAACTTGTAAGAAAATAACTTTGACATTGGCTAAAATGTACTAACCGCACAAAGCCATCAACTTAAAGAAATAAAAATAGCAGAGTAAACCGCTGACTTCAACTACCTCTTTGTTTATTTTTGTTTATTTATTTATATAGTTGTGTATTATTAATAATAAGCTGTATGTTTTCAAATAAAACTTTCCACAGTGAACTCACCTAAATGCAGTTGAATAAACACGTTTTCAAATGTGGTCTAGACACCAATATTGTTATTCGTACTAGTTACTTTAATTTTATTATTTAAACTGACTTAGTGGTATAAAAATATATTTTGTTTTATTCCTTACGGGTAAAAACTTGCCTTACATCTCACCTGGGCCCCGAGTCTGACCAATATTCCATAGCCCATTTCCAATCCAGACATATTCTATCGCCATTCCATTGAGCAGTGTGTTAAAATTGGTAGTCCACCATACCAATATCAATAACCAATGGAGTGGCAGGAGTCTGGAAATGGAATAGTCTCATAGTTGTCACCCGGGGATCCTCAAATATTAGATCCTTACCTACGAAATTGACGTTTTGTATAAAGATTTTTTATAAAATTATATTTTTCATACTAACGTTTTTTTCGATTTCTTAGCATCTATTTATGTTAACACTATAAAAATTATAGAGTAGCGTGTTTGTTTCACTAGCTATATATAGCAGACATTAAAAAGAAAAAAAAATCAACGCCCTTCAAAGCTACAATAAAACAAAAGGTCAATTCCGCGAACAAAAAAAATAAGGAAATTTAAAAAAAATTGGGCGATAAAGACACAAAATGAATAAGCCTAAGTAACATAGTCCTAATTAAAGGTGTATAATAATATTAACAACCGGTATTGACTTTTAGAAGTACCTAATACACCTATTAAAAAGTGAGAAAAAAACGTCAATTTCATAGGTAAGGACCTATTCTAAGGCACTGGCTATATTATCTCAACCTGTCGGAGCCCGGAACACAACAATGCTTCTAACATCGATATTATTTCGACATATTTAGATAAGATGGTGGTAGTAGACAGGCGGACAAATAAGCCAGCGGGCACAACGACTTTACGTGCGTTCCGACGGTTCCGACCACAGTTTAGCAAGCATACAGTTGCGCATCGAAGGTACTTTCGCAGAGCAAGAGAGGGGAACCCGAGGGGAAGCGGGCGCTGCGGCAAGTGTACCACAAACAAGCGCAGTTTGTGGTAGCTACCGTGAAGTGCAGCCACGTGCGCGTACTGCGTATTTTAAACGTTTTTTGAATTTACGTTCAGTGATTCCTATTGAATATAATGGTGCATACACATTGTTCTGTATACGGTTGTAAGTCGACGTCGAAACACAACAAGAATTTAAAATTTCATAGATTTAGATGACTAAATAGTTTCTTTTTTCTTTTTCTTTTATTTATTTTGCCAACTTCTCATTGATTAATAATGAACGTTTTTACAACCATAACTATTAACTAATACAATTACAAATATCAAATTCTAATTCATCACAAACACTACAATTTTCACTTGTTTTTATTTCGTATATCTACAACAGCCTCCATATATTTTATTAGGCTATTTCTGTGTTTTTTATTCTCAATTATAAATTGAATCGCATTCTGTTATTAGATGTAAGATGGTATCGATAGCATCTGTATCACAGTTGCACAACGGGCTCTCCTCACTAAATAGTTACTTCGTAACTCTAACTCCAACCTAGCGGGTTTTTCTAGTGTAGGTAAGTATATGTATTCTTTACGGCGCAAGCTCTTGCGCAAAGTGTAATCATTATGTTTACAACTTATTGGAGTAGTTGGAACGTCGGACACAGAAGGAGTAGGTATTTGTCTAATATCCAACTGTTATGATTTATTTAAACCAACAGAAAAAGAGGAGGTTTTATGTTTACCAATTTTTTAGGGTTTATATTTAAGATTTAGCTTATTTTGGCTTGTTTCTTTTTTTCATTTTTTAAGCAATCCGAATGCGAATTCAATATATTGTTTTGATAATATAAAATTGAAATCTAAAAATAAACCTTCACGTTGATTTAGCAGTGCAACATTTGAAAATATGGATATAGTTTATTCTTGATAATAAATTATTATGTTATAAAAATATTAACGATTATTTGATTTCGAATTTTGTGACAACCATTGCATATCGGCGAACGATTGCGTAGATACCTACGCGGGCGGCGGCATCGCCCCACGTCAAAGGCGATGCCCTACTGTATGAAATGGTA
The DNA here is from genome assembly GCA_947562085.1 of Eudonia lacustrata. NCBI lineage: Eukaryota > Metazoa > Arthropoda > Insecta > Lepidoptera > Crambidae > Eudonia > Eudonia lacustrata. The sequence goes on from OX387333.1 coordinate 12,835,649, forward strand.
ATACTGTGGTTCCGACGCACTGACTATCAAAAATCAAATCAAAAATCTTTATTTACACTAAGAAAAAATGGACTTAAAAGCTAGTAGCTTTAGTCTCTTGTTAAGCATGATAATGCCTGTGTCAGGAGGCTCCGCTCTTCTATAACATAATAGTACATAGTATCTATTCCTAGATTATTTAAAACTATTAACAATAATAATATAAAATATAAAAACAAAAATTGTGTGTGGGTGAGTGTGGACTATTGTTTTTTTCTATCATACTAGCGGGCTAGCGGCCCGCCCCGGCTTCGCACGGGTGGACATTTCTTTTTTAATTTAGCCTATGTTACTCAGCGTTAATGTAGCATTCTAATGGTGAAATAACTTTTTAAATCGGTCCAGTAGTTTTTCAGTTTATTCGTTGCAAACATAAAAATACAAAGATTTCCTCTTTATAATATTAGTATGATATGATGACGCGAACTCTAGTTTATTAATCGGTCCAGTAGTTTTTCAGTTTATTCGTTGCAAACATAAAAATACAAAGATTTCCTCTTTATAATATTAGTATGATATGATGACGCGAACTCTAGTTTATTAATCGGTCCAGTAGTTTTTCAGTTTATTCGTTGCAAACATAAAAATACAAAGATTTCCTCTTTATAATATTAGTATGATATGATGACGCGAACTCTAGTTTATTAATCGGTCCAGTAGTTTTTCAGTTTATTCGTTGCAAACATAAAAATACAAAGATTTCCTCTTTATAATATTAGTATGATATGATGACGCGAACTCTAGTTTATTAATCGGTCCAGTAGTTTTTCAGTTTATTCGTTGCAAACATAAAAATACAAAGATTTCCTCTTTATAATATTAGTATGATATGATGACGCGAACTCTAGTTTATTAATCGGTCCAGTAGTTTTTCAGTTTATTCGTTGCAAACATAAAAATACAAAGATTTCCTCTTTATAATATTAGTATGATATGATGACGCGAACTCTAGTTTATTAATCGGTCCAGTAGTTTTTCAGTTTATTCGTTGCAAACATAAAAATACAAAGATTTCCTCTTTATAATATTAGTATGATATGATGACGCGAACTCTAGTTTATTATTATCTTTCTTTCTTGTTTTCCAATGGCATGTGTGTACCTACATAGAACAGTGCCCTCTACTGACGCATTAATATGCTATAATAAATAACTTTTAGTTACTACTGTTGTTTATTTTCGTTGTAGCGCCAACAATGCGAATTGCTGCGAGCTGTTTATCTGTAGTGCAAACGTTTGCGCATCAGACTAGCACAAACTGTCTTTCCTCAATAGACTATGTATACAATGTTATTTTTAGTTCATACGAAACCTGAAAACTGTTTGTTCAGAATCAGTAATAGAATCGATTTCAATATTTTTTATACCATGTTACATTTTGACCAAATAATATTTACAAAATCTCAAATAAATTATACCCTACTAAAAACACACAACGGGGCAGCACAAAAAGCTTGTAACTTCGTGAGTTTTCAATATATTATTTTAATTTTTTTTGTACTGATCCTTTAAATGAAAATATTTGACCCGTGTTTCGGTTTTCGTATATAAACTAAAAATAAGGTTGTATAACTGTGACCACTGAGGGCGGTCACATGCGACGTTGGGACTGTGATGGGAACTATGGGACTTACTTGGTACCTTAGATAAACAAACGAGGCGTGGTACTCCTAAACATGAGCTGAGTTTTTCGGTACTTGAATATAAGTACGAAATGGGCAGATAATTTGAGCGGAGACGACAAAATTTTTTTTTTTTAAGTAGGTAGTTTAAAAAAAAAAATAGATGTGGCTCTTAGGGGCACTGCTTAACCATAAGGAGCTGGGTTTAGGACTTCGAAGGATCAGAAAATGTGACCACTGAGGACGGTTATACGCGACGTTGGGAATGTGATGGGAACTATGGGACTTACTTGGTACTTTGGGGAAACTCGTGCAGACGTTGATGGCGTTGCCACGATACGATTGTCGTGGGGATGGAGCTAAGCTGGTAGAAGTCTCTTCTTCTTCTGGATAATGTCTATTTACAACTATAGCACGTATAAGTTCGCGCGCACACACACAGGACTCCCCGATCCGATCCGAGAAGGCTATCGAACGAGATAATTCAGAAGGTTTGAGCGGAACTCACATACTTACACGTCACAGGTCAAGCAACACATTCGCGCCGCCGTCGGTTTGTGCGGCGTATTGAGTTAATGAGTGAGCGGGCAAACGAGCGAATAAGACCGTCGCGTTTCTGGCGCGAACAATAGCATAAGGTTGAATATTTATCGAAGAAATTTGACAGTTTAGATAGGTTGAAGTGCACGCGTCCCCCGCCCGATTCTCTAAATGCCACTACACATTTACAAAATACACTAAACATGCACACTAGTTTAGGCCCACAAGACACCGTACTCGTAGAACAAGGGTACGACCAGTCGGTTCACACGCGCTCTATACCAGGTACAGTCATGCACCTGGGCGCTTCTCTCCTCCACCACGGCCCGGTCAACCCGAGCCGAGGTCCGATCTTTTAGAGGCGCCCTCGAGTTATTCCGCTCCCCGATCCGATCCGAACCCTTCGGAGAATCTAGTAGGGCACGGGGACACGCACTAGTGCGTGATGCCGTTCCCTTTATCAAACCTCCGAAGGTGATTCGTTTCACACGGTCTGAGGAACCCTTTGAGTTTCTCGCCGCCCCCAAATAAGCTTAGTAAAGCTGAAAATGCCGTTTGAGGCAATCAGATCTCTCCAAAAGAAATGCAGGCGTCTCTATACAACGATTTGAGGTCATCTCTGAGGTCCCGGGATCGATCCCCGGTCGGGTCAATTCAGAAATTATTGTTTTTCTAAATTGTCTCGGGTCTTGGTGTTTCCCATGTATAATAAGTATATATTTAAGTATTTTAAGTATGTTTATCCGTTGTCTAGTAACCTCCGCTTAAACGGCCATGGGTACTACAGTACCCAAAACGCAAATGCCCTTAAACGGCCATGGGTACTGTAGTACCCAGAAATGCATACAAAAAACGGCGTTGCCCGTTTAGCGCCATTTTTTTACAAAAATTGGCCGATTCGGTTGCTTTAAATTTTATATAACTCTGCATTAAATTCCCAAGCTTTTTTACTATGGGAACATTCCAATCCAATCAGCCATTTAAATTACAGGAGCGTTTGAAATCTGATATCTGTCATCCGCCATTTTGATGTCATCTGTCATCTGCCATTGTGCTTTTGTGAAACTAACTGCATTTTTTGGTATTCCTGTTAAGACAAGTGTATTACATTGTTAGAAAGCCTATTAAATACAGTATTTAATTATGTTTTTGTTTTATTTATTTCATTTATAATATTTACGTAGTAAATTTATTAAAGAACTTTTTTTTTTATTTTTTATTTTTTTCCGGGACTGTTTTTACTAGTCTTTGAAATTACATATTTAATTAATCTTTTAATTATAATTGCTCATTTTTACAAATCTGATATAGTATTAAATACTCTTAATGGTGATATTATTATTTCAGACGTAAAATGCCAGGTTCATTAAAAAATTAATTGTTTAAAATTAAAAAATTAAATTTTCATAAACTAAAAATGTAGGCAGAATTTTTAAAAATTCGTAAAAAAAAATTTTTACCCGGGATTAAGCGTGTTTTTTATTAATATAGCTTAGGAATATGTTTACAATGCTTTTAAAATCATAAAATGTATAGGTCATTGATTTATATTTAGAAATATAAGAATTTTAATGAAGCAAAATGTCAAAAATCGCAATTTTTCAACTTTAGTGTTGATTATTTACAATAAGAATCGTCTAATCTAAACAAACCTCGAACAGAAGTAGTGTAATCTTATCGCCTACGATAAAAACACCACTTAAGAGCGACGCGCGCCAACACAGACTCATAAATAACGTTTATTGTAAACAATACCCGACACCGCCATTACGTGATGAATGACGTGGCCGTTTAGGGGCACTTCGTGGGTGGTCGCTGGCCGTTCAAGCGGTTATAACGAGTATCATAACAAAACTTCTCTTGGGCTAGATAATTGGTGTGAGTGTAGGAAAAGGACAAACCCGGTCTTCATACAAACTGGGGCCTGCATGTTATGGGCTAGAAATTAGTCACAAAATAGAACATATGAAAAGGTTACATTTGCCCAATTTCCACATCAATCGGCTTTGGCCAAATATCTCAAAATCGTGTATGAAGATATTGGAGGTTATGTCTTAATTGTTGCTATAATTACACGAAGAATGGTATTTGTATATTATTTATTGATTTCATGCATTTATAGTAGGTAGGTAAGTGTGATGTTATCGAACTTGGCGGCTGCAGTGGTAGGTATGTACAATGCATGCAATATGATGAGCAATGCGCAAACTGGGTGCATAACTGCGCAGCGGTTTTATGCTCGCTAAGCAGCAGCATCGCAGCAGAGCAGGTTGCACTGCTGCTTATATTATCAGCGCGTGCGCTTGACCCGAATACGAGCATTGTTTTAAAAAGATACGTAGCGATAATACTCATCGATGTGAATGTGTCGAAAGTGGATTATTTTTATAAGATTCAAGCAACTTGACCAGTCGTGCATGCCCTGTGAACGCGTGCACAATTGTACAGTCTCTATTCTCAGGCACTAAGCGGTTATATAAATGTCTAATTGTCAAAATGATTTGATGAAAAATTGTCTAGGAAGGTCATCGAGGTACCTATACGTACTACATAATACCTCAATGAGATAGGTATAGGATAACTTTGGTAAAATAAAAGAGCATTCATGATGTTTAATTATTTATTAGTAAAAACATATCCTGAATATAATTTTGCTGTAAAACTGTTCATAACATTGTCAGTAGTTTCATTTAGAAAGTCTTAAGATGTAGGGTCATTTCGCCTGTTCGCGTCCATTTAGTGCAGTTGGCAAGTTTGAAGGAGAAAATAAAAATGTTCCAGCACTAATTTCAATGAAAAATTTATGTAATGTGTTCAATAGATAGTCTATTTTAAGGTTGACTTTTAGGTTTGTTCGAAACATCTTGAGTTTTTTTTTTAAATAAACAAACATCAGAATTAGGCGTTTTACCCAGTTTGCGTCCACAAAATCCAGATTGCGTCCACCCCTGGACCATTTCGCGTCCACCAGCTTAGAAAAGGAATGTAGGGGTGATATTTTTAAGATAATGTAAAGAAGGATTTTAACAATTTCTTTATTTAAGAATATAGTTATTTAAAATTCAACATTATTATCATTAATAAATCACTTTAAAGAATATAAAAATACCTATTTATTCTTCTCAACATTGTTGAACTTAAAATTAAAAAACAAAGTATGTAGGTAGTAGGAAAATATTAATTCCACCTGTTTATGTCAACAATAATCAGTTCTGTCAATTTTACCCTAAAATCACGAGGAATATTATTAAAATTATTACTAAAGATCAGCCTTGATTAATAATAAGTTTTTGGCTATATTATAGCAACAAAACAATACAATAATTGTTGTCTAATCCTACTACTAAAATAAATGTTGAATCATAATAATTACGAGACGAGGTATGATTTATTATAGCCTTAGAATTTTAATTAATGACATGACGTCCATGCGGACGCAAAGTGGAAGTTTTATAAATTCGGTGTAGTAATTCGCGTCCACCTTATTTTAACTGTTAACTATAGAAAAAATAAGCAAATTCATAATTAATGTTATTCCTTTTTTCATTATCAAAGTCCTTATTTTTTCTATATATATATATTTATTATATATATATTTTTTTCTTTATGTGAATTTTAGGTTACATAGCTGTTTCTAGAAACAGCTATGTAACCTAAAATTCACATACAAGACTTAATGTCAAACAATACAAGACTTAATGTCAAACGCGCCGCTGGACACTATTTTTTTCTTAAAATACCGCGGGTCCGCGCTCTCTTGTTGAACAGCCGAGACAAACTATTTTTTCTAAACAGGATTGGTTGGGCGCACGGAACTTTTGTCTATGTGTGCGTGTCTCTTATACATTGAGGTATTGGCGGTAATGACTTTTCGTTTTATTGGTGTGTTAGTATTCTTATTTTCGAGAATGTTCAAAGGGAGATCCGTAAAATGGACGCGAATTGGGCGATGGACGCGAACAGGCGAAATGACCCTATATGTTAAATGAAAATCACATAATCTATTATTTATTTGAGGTACGTACATAATAATTGTACATGTAATAACTGACGCATTGGCAGTGTGATTCGGTTTCCTTCTCGTCTTCGACATCCAACCACAACACATCTGCTTTCTGTTTCAACGGGTCTACTATAATCGGGCAAGCGGGGCAAGACTATCGTGGCTGCAGAAGGAAGAGGTACCCGTTGCACATGTTGAGGTTGTAGTGTTGGCAAAGATTCTTGAGGAAAAACTGTTTTTTTTCCTTCAAATTAAAACTACAAATTATTTAAAAAAAATGAACTACAATTTTGAAGTGTGTGTTAAGACTAATCTACTAAGAAAATTTTGATGTTTAAATCGGTCTGGTTTGCCTGTAAAATGCGAATCTATGTTTTAAAAGAGGTTACTTTGATATTTTTTTCTCTGTTATAAAAGTTGAAAAATCGTGTTTCTGCAACTAACAAAATGAAGTCAATTAAATGAAAAATCATGTCATCAAATATCATTTTCATATGATTTGTAATTGTTGGGAAAAATCAAGATCCCCGCTACGTAAATTACCAATGCGTCGTCTTCCGTGGCTGCGCTTCCCCCTTCCGTGACTGGCCCTCGCTACGCTGTGCTTAGCTCGGGAAAAAAAAACTAACATAACCTAACCAACAGTAAGGATTTCCTACATTAATGATATGGCCAAACGCGGAAGGGCATATCATCAAACGTTGAAGCTTTAAGAGCGTTTACGCCGCACACTAGCGCCGCCAATGAAAAAAAAAACATATCTAGTACCTAATTAGAGATAGAAAATCAAATAATGCTCAACAAACTATCTGAATGAAGTAATTTAGCATTTTTACGTCACCTAATGAACACCTCACATGTTATGGTTTAGTTAAATATGGCGTTATAGTTAAAAGTGGCCGTCTTATTTAACTAAACCATAACATGTGAGGTGTTCATTAGGTGACGTAAAAATGCTAAATTACTTCATTCAAATAGTTTGCTGAGCATAATTTGATTTTCTATCTCTAATTACTAGATATCTTTTTTTTTCATTAGTGGCGCTAGTGTGCGGCGTAAACGCTCTTAACGATAATGATCAGTTTAAGCTGGACATATAATACTATCATGAAATACAACCATTTCATGAAATGATCGATTACGTCATAAAGTGATCAATTTTAAGATCCGGCCACGACAAATACATTATGTACACTGAATACGTACACGAAATTATACATTAACTAGCTAAATTAAATACAATTGCCTCTGAACAAACAGTTGGCATGTCAGTATGTTTAATTAAAACTTATTGAATCCATTTCGTGGTTTCATGGTCAACTTAGTTTCCGTAATAATGTTCATCAAAGCATTTAGCTCTGACTTGAATAACAAAATAAGATTATTTACCTACTTACATAATAATTTTACGCAAATATAATTGCTGTTGCGAACAAATTCTCCTCCTCCTCTGGCTTACAGAGTAACACCCTTATTCATAATAACTATATAAGCATTATTTAGTTAATCATGGTTTTGTCTCTTTTTCTCAAATTCAAAATGACGTCTGTGTGACGTTGACAAAACACGTTAACGCCCTGCAGGTTCACATGTGAACCGGTAACTTGCAGGCGAAATTTTGTGTTATGGTAAAGAAGTTAAGCACTAGATTTGTATGAACTAACCCAGACAAAGCGAACGCGTCGGGGCTAGATTTAGAGGTTAACTAAATTGTTACGGACAATGTCAAAACACTAATAACCCGCCCTACAACTAGACACTGGCTAAATCGTAGCGAGAGCCATCTTTCAAGAAATTGATTTGAATGCTTTAATAGTTTTTATGATTGAGGGGGCAAGAGTAGATAGTGTTGATTAATTGCGGCGAGTTGGTAGTTCACCTGATCCGGCATGTCATGGGGTGCGGGTTCGAATCCCGCTCGCGGAATTTTTTCAACACTTCTTCTCTCTTTTCAAATTGTAACTGTAAATAAGGTTAATACATACTGCGCTTGAGCAACACACACATAGACCTCGCGGACACGGAATTTCGGAACAGCTCGGAACACTGCGAGCTCAGCTGTTGCGAGTAAATTTTTTTAAATTTTTGAAGTGAAAACTTCTTTAGCGGCGTTGTTCACTTTTTTTGTAATGGGTAAAAAATGTTAAATTCGCGTCAGGATACGTGACCTGATCGAAAATTCGTAAGAAGAAGGAGAGTAGACAGCCGGCGCGGCGTAGGAGAGGAAGTATCCCCCTCTCTTTCTACGGCGCGGCGAAAATGTATGCCTGCTGTTTCGTTTAGGCGGCGCAGAGCGCTTGCGCGAATAAATTGTCATGTTTGTGTACGAAAGCGCAATAAATAAATATTGTGTTCTACCACATAAATGATAGTACTTTTATACTGATATTTGAAGCAATTCGCGCAAAATTATTCCCTAACTATTCCAAAATATCAAAAATGCACAACGTTAATATTCAAGTTTTCACGTCACGTTGACACGTCACAGTGACCACATCCTGCCTGATGATAAGCAGCCGATGCAGAGCGCTCCCCACCGTGGAACAAGCACGGTAAGCGCACCCATTAATGACGGCCTACATAAATGCCGTTTCACGCCCCGCTTAAGACTCGGGACTATAGTAACTGGGAAACATATGCGCCGGCAAAGAGTTCCAAAGCCGAATGGTCTTACAGAGGAACGACTTGCCAAATTTTTTGGTACGAGCACTGATTGTCTGTACATATTTTTTTTGAGAGAGATTGCTGATTGCCTCAAACAGCATTTTCAGCGTCACCGGGCTTTTTTGAGGGCGTCGAGGTACGTAAAGGGTACCTCAAGCCGTGTGAAACGAATCGCCTTCGGAGGTTTTCTAGAGGGAACGGCATCACACACTTAAAAGTGCGCGTCCCCGTGCCCTACTAGATTCTCCGAAGGGTTCGGATCGGATCGGGGAGCGGAACTACCCGAGGGCGCTTCTAAAGGCTCGGACCTCGGCTCGGGTTGACCGGGCCGTGGAGGAGGAGAGAAGCGCCCAGGTACATGTCTGTACCTGGTGTAGAGCGCGTGTGTACCGGCTCATCGTACCCTTGTTCTACGAGTATACGGTGTCTTGGTAAACCTAAACTATAGTTTGCATGTTTAGTGTATTCTCTAAATGTGTAGTGGCATTTAGAGGATCGGGCGGGGCTTGTCTGTACAGTAGGATGGTGGTTCCTAAGACCAGCCTGACCGCCTAACCGATCGCTTTGCCTACGCGTATAGTTTATGACGTCATCTTGCCACCTCGCACCGCCTATAAAAGCAATATTAAAAGCTAAGGGCTATAAGCTTTCGATATTGCTTTCATAGGCGGCACGAAACGACAAGATGACGTCTTATACCACACACGAAGTCAAAGCGATCGGTTAGGCGGTCGGGCCCCAGCACGTGTAGTCCGGGAGAGGAGAGGAGAGGGCGGTTGTCAGCGAGATGTTGTCTACGTGTATGTTACTCCAGCGCGTTTGTATCAAGCTTACCTACGTTTTAAAGTCTCCTTATATTTTGTGCTTAAGAGGCCTATTAGGTACATTTTGACCGTGATTTTTGCATAAAATGGCCAATCTCGGCGTTCTTGTTCAGAGAAACTGAAACCCTTAGACAATTTTGACTTATTGTATGGTGGAGAATAGTTATTAGTAGGTATAATTCGTAGCGGCGGTATAACTCGTTAAGTATCTATTTATATACTTACTTAAAGCTAAAATTCCGAAGCTAGTTTTCAATTAAATACGCTGACGGCAATTTTCAAGCTCATGGATTGAACTACTTTACTATGCAAACGAAATGAAAAATATATAATAATATCTCTTAAATAGTAATTAAGTTCGTACTTAGCGGCCTCGGAATTTCGAAATATGAATGGAATTTCTACAAAAAAAAAACCATTCAAAGCCATAAAACGTTCAGAATTAGCTGTAAATATCTCCTTACTCCATTAAAATTATTAAGTAAAATGTACACCAGATTTAACGTTCGTTTATAAGATTTCAAATTATATACTTTTTTGTACGATATTATCATATTATCCATATTATCATTATCCATATTATCTATATAGGGTCTAACAATATCAATAAGCGAACGTTTAAGAGGAGCATCTATCTATACATCACACTGAGCATGCTCACCAAATTTGGTCCAAAACTACAGGCTCGTTACCGGGATAATCAACAAAACATTATCATAATTTACCAAAAAAATACACCCTTTTAAAACTCGTACAGCTGTACTACACGCACACAAAGATAGCCGTTGTGTTGTGTATATGTACACTATCTTTTTATTGGCGCTTGCGTGCGTCTTAGTAAAGATAAAGCATGTTTCATGATGTGCATTATTTTAATTGATTTAGTTTGTTAGAAAACATAACTTTGAAAAATCACTATAAAACTGGAGCAGATTTTTTTCATTGTATTCAGAATGATGTACCGCCCTTAAACGTTCGCTTATTGATTTTGTTAGACCCTGTATATTATGATTACTTTATGCATGATGTGATTACCTATTGTAAGAACAGTTACATTATTACTGTTACTTATGTTGGTAATCCAATTATAAATAAATATAACGATAAAAAAATTTTAAACATCAAAAAAATGTATAAAATTACAACTGCACATATTACTACTTTTGCGATGCGTCGCACGCGACAGTCGCTCGCGCTCGTAGTACTGAGAAAGTACGAGCGCGCGCATTTTGTGATAGGCCTCTTAAGTCTAGTGCTAGTCTAGTTGTGGTCTGAAAGAAGATGTGATGTGAGATGACAAAAATTAAGAAAGGAATGCTGAGATGGTTTGGACATGTCGAGAGAATGAATGAAGAACGATTGACGAAAAAAGTGTATAAGGGGAGTGTGAATGGAAGTGTTGGAAGGGGTAGACCTAGGCGGACGTTTCGAGACCAAATCGGGGACGTCTTGGAAAAAGGCCAGGTCAAGAGTACCCTAAACCGAAGAGCATGTATGAAGGAAATAATGAAAGTGGACGAAGCGAAACAAGTATGTATGGATCGTAGCAAATGGAAAAATGTGGTCTCTGCCTACCCCTACGGGAAAGAGGCGTGATTATATGTATGTATGTATGTAGTCTAGTTAAGATACGATCTTTTCTATTCGACCCATACTTCTCCTGAGTAGCTTGATGGCGCAGTGGCTAACGCGACCGGTCTGCGAATGCTGAGGTTAAGCAACTTTCGCAAAGGCCGGTCATCGGATGGGTGACCAAAAACTTTATCACCTCTCGCTCCTTCGTGCTTCGGAAGGCACGTAAAAGCCGTTGGTACCGGCTGCATTAGCAGTCATTAGCAACCACCAATCCGCGCTGGGCCCGCGTGGTGGTTTATGGCCCATTCCCCTACCCATCCATAGGGAAAGCTCGTGCCCCAGCAGTAGGGACTTATAATGAGCTGATGATGATGATACTTCTCCCCGATCCGATCCGAACCCTTCGGAGAACCTAGTAGGGCACGGGGACACGCACTAGTGCGTGATGCCGTTCCCTCTAGAAAACCTCCGAAGGTGATTCGTTTCACACGGCTTGAGGAACCCTTTAAGATTCTCGCCGCCCCCAATAAAGCCCGGTGAAGCTGACAATACCGTATCAGGCAATCGGCAAGCTCTCTCCAATAAAAAAGACCCATACTTCAGGATGTGGTTGCTTGTGTCAAGTGCGTGTTTCATTCGGTTCACCCTTGTTTGGTATAACAACTTTTAATATAATTTTACTAATTCGAACAACGTTTAAGAAAATAATCACTTTGTATAATATCGATTGACATATTTTATCGAATATTCATTTGGTATAATGTAGTGTAGCAAAGAAAATTAAGTTTGAAATTCATAACTATCACAATATATACCTATATATTTATTTTACCTATCAATTTCTAGTGACCTACAGGAGTAGGGCAGCTGCCCTACTCCTGTATAGGTATCCTCAATAATTTTCTCAATTTACCATTAGGGATTATGATCCGTATATTTTGAATTTATACATTGTTAAATAGAATGTTCATATGATGAAATGTGGTATAACTAATTATAATAATATTAATTTGTAATGTAATATAGTAAATAAAAATAATATTAATAATTAATATATAATAATAAAATTTGTATGTAGTAAGAACATGAGATTGTGCAAATGATAGGGCAGGGCTATTATGATGTTGGTAAACGTTTCAGTAATCATATATTTTTTTAATTGCGTAAGTAGAATAGTCATTTGTTTCATTTCATACGTGCGTATATATGGCCGATTTGTGAAAAATATATATATTTTTTTAATGTTAAAAGGAGGCAAACGAGCAGGCGGGTCACCTGATGGAAAGCAATCACCGCCGCCCATGGACACCCGCAAAACCAAAGTAATCGCGGATGCGTTGCCGACCTTGAGGAAGGAGTTGGATCTTGAGGAGGGAGTAGGAATTGAGAGGGGGGAGGAGGTAAGAGATGGGGCTCCGGTATACTTTCACTCACCGGACGAAACACAACAGCAACGAGTGCCGTTGATTCACGCCGATATTCTGTGAGAGGGTGGTATTTCCGGTCAAAACTTGCCCATGCGCGATCTATACTACTATATAAATCTGTAGGCTTTGTCTGTACATGCAATTTTTCTGACAATCTATCTAGGTATCTATTTATATCTATCTATACTACTACTATAAATCTGTAGGCTGTGTCTGTACATGCAATTTTTCTGGCAAATTTTGGGATATATATTCGTTTTATGACACACTGACACCAATTCTACGATTTTTGAAAGTTTTGACTGTCAGTCTGTCTGTATGTCCTCTTATAACTTGATGAAAATTTGTATATAGTAAGAACATGCGATTGTGCAAATGATAGACTACCTAATATATGATGTTGGTAAACCTTTTGATTGATTAGCATTGAGAAGTAGCCAGAGCCACTTATTTTGGCCAAGTTTATCCTCTTCTTACTTATGGAGTTATTTTCTGGGGAAACTCTGTTAATGTAAAATCTACCTTTATACTACAAAAGAAATGCTTGAGAACTATTTACAGTATGTACTCTGATGAGACTCTGAGAAATGTTTTCAGAGAAAAGGGTTATTTGACACTGACGGGTATTTATGTGTTGGAGATGGCTGTTTTTATAAAAAGCAATATTCAGTATTTTAAAAGTAAAAGCACAAAAAATTGTAATTTGTGGAAGAGATATGCATATGACTTATATTTACCAAATATTAATAATGCCCTTTATCACAAGAGTGCCTATGTAACTGGTATCCAAATATTTAATCATCTGCCCACTGATCAAAAAGCCTCAGTAAATTTAAGCTGTTTTAAAATTAAATTAAAGAAATGGCTTATAGATAAGGCGTTCTACAGTTTGACTGAATATTTCGGTACAAAAACAGCATTGTGGCTGTTTCTATGTAACATGTACCTACCTACTAAAAATGGCATGCCCGACTAGGGTAAATTGTTTGTTCCCAATTATAATATGCTTAACACCTGCTATGTATTTACACAATTTTATGGCAATAAAAGTTATCTTATCTTATCTTATCTTATCATTCATTGATCCATTATATTCGCACAGTAAAGCGGGCGGGTGACGACTAGTACCTAAATATATAAAAATGAAAACTGACTTAATTACTGACTGACATATCAACGCACAGCCCAAACTACTAGGATTAGAAACTTGAAATTTTGTACCATGCTTCTTTTATTAGTAGGTGAGCACTAAGAAAGGATTTTTGGAAAATAGCCTAAGTTTAAGGGGGGTAAAAGAGGGGAAAAAATACCAGTTTGTATGAAACTCCGTCAGTTTTGAAGCTAAGTGGATAAAAATTGGTACCTATTTAGCTATTTGGTTAGAAACTAAGAGTTCGTATTTGAGGATTTTTGAAAATTCATCCTCTAAGGGGGTGAAAAAGTGTGGCAAAGTTTGTATGGTCCATTCTTGTTTGACGTCAGATTTACTTGATTTTTACTCTCCTACCCCCACGAATAGTACGTTTTAAGGCAGAACAACGTTCGCTGGTTCAGCTCAGCTAATCCATCCTTAAGGTAGATACCTATTCTATCACCAAAACATATACGATCACTAGATACCTATATGTACAAAACCTTGTTATTATACATTATATATTCGTAACCCACGTCACACGACAATACTACACATATATTGCCAATTAGCCACGGTAAGTGATAAATTAAATAAAAAGAAAAATAATTGCCTGTTAATTCCAACACAATGTTTACACAGATGCTCCTAACTAACATTATATATATTGATGTTCACATCCAATGTGGTTCAGTGGATAACAGATCGAAATCTGACCACTTCACAGTGCCATGAAGTTCTTCGAACTAATCTTGGTGGGGCTAGTCAGCGTAAGTACCTTTCAATATTAAAGAGTGAAGGCATTTCCTGTCTTAACATGTACCGCCTTCCTTAGGCCAAACCCTTACCAACAGCACAAAATAAGGCGCATGCATAAGCTATAAGCTTTAAACAAATACGCTCAATAGCTGCAGTGCTATTCTCTAAGCAGACAGCATCGAACTCGACGTTGAACTCGCTCATAACTTGCAGACGAATTTCAACCTACTCTGAAATAGTAATAAAGTCTACATTCGTTTGCAAGTTATGAGCGAGTTCAGTTCTGTTCTGTTTTGCTTAGAGAATAGCACTGCTGCACTCGGACTGCTCCGAGCTGTTCCAAGATCCATGTCCGTGAGGTCTTTGTGTCCGTTGCTCAGGCGCGGCTCGTATTAACCTTTCGACCACGCCATAGCTTTAACGCCGCCATGTCTTGCACGTCAAGCATTCAACCCGAAGTAAAAACTTGCCACAAGAATAGAGGGATTCCACGCAACATTTTTTTGTGTTTTTGTAAACTATGTAGAAATGCGCTTCCCGCACACGTGTTTCCCTCCTCTTTCTCTCCCGGGTTATTTAAGCGGGGCGTGAAAAAGCATTTATGCAGGCCGCCATAGTGTGAGCGTTCGGCATAGCGTGGTAGCGCTGTGATGAACGCTTTCACTTCTTGGGCTTCACTGGCTGCTTTTCGTCAGGCAGGGTGAGGCCATTTTGACGTGCCACAATAAAAAAAAAATTATAGCCGACCGTGGCGGTCATAAAGTTAAGCTTACCTTCATGGGTTTCTTTTTTGTGCCAACATGTTGGTTGGTTGTCAAAAGCTTAGTCAGTATGCATAAAAAAACTACTTATTTGTCAGATCATCATCATCATTCATCATCATCATTTATCATTTTTAGTGTAAGTTTAAATGCTCGGCCAATAAATCATTTTTTCTTTCTTTCTTTCTTTCATCAGCTCGTTTTTATGTCCCCACTGCTGGGGCACGAGCCTTCCTTATAATGGATAGGGAGAACGGGCCATAAACCACCACGTGGACCCAGTTGTTTGTTAACGAGTACTAATGCAGCCGGGACCAACTTTACGTGCCTTCCGAAGCAAGGAGTAGCTTAAGATCATAAGTTTTTGGTCACCCATCCGATGTCCGGCCTTTGCGAAAGTTGCTTAACCTCAGCAATCGCAGACCGCGCGTCAACCACTGCGCTATCGAGCTCCTCATTGTCATCATAATCAGCCTATATAAGTCCTCTGCTGGACTTATTCCGTGCTTCGGAAGGCACGTAAAGCCTGCTTAAGCAGCCAAAAAAAATTGTTCAACACTCAAAATCATTAATCCAATTTAGGCTATAGGTAAAAAGCTCTTATGAATGTCACTATGCCATCGGTTCGTAAGTCTAAACAGTAGGCTTAGCCAAAGTAACATTAAGAAAACGATAGCGAAGTTCGAAAAGAATAAAATGTATGGGATTGACATAAGCCGCGCTAAATCACGTGGTCAATCTTATGTCAATGTATGGGACATTTTATTATTTTCGAATATACGGCAAGAAACTCCGCAAGGGCATTTCTTTTCTCCCACCCTTCGAGCCCCGAGCGCTTGCCGGCAAGCTATCTAACAATAAAATTCTATTGTGTCTGGTATTTGCGGCCAACGATGGGTTAAAGCGTCAAAATATTGGTAAATGTCCTATCATAAATAAAAATAAATAAATGTTTCTTACACTCACACCAATTATCTAGCCCCAAGAAAAGCTTCCTTAAGAAACTCGAGAAATGGTTAACTAGACAACGGATAAACATACTTAATATACTAAATACATACTTATTATACATAGGAAACACCCAGACCCGAAACAATTTAGAAAAACAGGTATATCTAAATTGATCGAACCCGGGACCTCAGAGATGGCGACACTACTACCAAAACCGGTGTGCAAGCCACTCGACC
Organism: Eudonia lacustrata; assembly: GCA_947562085.1. Classification (NCBI taxonomy): domain Eukaryota; kingdom Metazoa; phylum Arthropoda; class Insecta; order Lepidoptera; family Crambidae; genus Eudonia; species Eudonia lacustrata. Next base: position 12,852,181 of record OX387333.1, read on the forward strand.
AAGGAGGTCGAATAAAAGATCACTTTCCATTAAGTAAACACACAAAATATAAAGAAAGTATCATCATCATCATCATCATCATCAACATCATCATCATCATCAGCCTGTACTAGCCCACTGCTGGACGCCTCTCCAAGTGCACGCCACTGAGCACGATTCGCGGCTACTCTCATCCAGCTCTTGCCAACCACCTTGCGAAGATCATCGCAAATGAAAAAATCTAAACACATCACTATTCCACAGGTCACTCTGACGTTGGCGCGTGAGGAACATCACCGCCACCATCACCGTAAGTGGTTTCAACATATATTTTTTAATATACTCCCACACTAAACTAGTCTGCAGTGCTATTCTCTAAGAAAAACAGCGACAACCTCGACATTAAACTCGCTCATAACTTGCAAACGAATGTAGACTTTATTACCATTTAAAAGTAGGTTGAAATTCGTTTGCAAGTTATGAGCGAGTTCAACGTCGAGTTCGACGCTGTTTTGCTTAGAGAATAGCGCTGCTGGAACACACAAAGCCAAAGTCAAAGTCTAATATTTTTATTCAAATAAACTTTAGAAAAGTGCTTTTGAATCGTCCAAACATTTTTTTACCTACCTTAAATTCAGGACGTCTATTTTTTAGTTGTGGAGAAGAATGGGCGCAAGAAACTCCACAGCTTTAATAACAATTAACGACATTTACAAAATTATATGCCGTCACAAAGTTATACAGTTTAAAAAACCTTAACAATAGGTAAATTAGAAATACCTGTTGGAGTGATTGGAGCATTTTAAACCCATGCTGTTTTGTCTTCAATGTAATCAGACACTTTATAATAAGCTTTTTTATAAAGCTTTTCTTTAATGGCGATTTTAAATTTATTAATATCAAGTTTTTGGCATGTCGTAAGAGCCTAATAAGGGACAAGGGTTCCAAGATGCTCGCACATCAGGCAATCGGCTGCAAGTCTGCAACCCATCAGTCGTCACTGATATTATCTATTCCACCTCAGAGTCCTACTTTGTTCATGCTAAATGTATCTTATCTTATCTCATCTTAGTGGGGCCTGCTGAAATTTCCCTCTAGTAACACTTCGACCCATCGGGATCTTTTGTGCAACCCCATTCTTTCACTCTTCCTCCTCTGTAAAGATAGATGCCATATATTTGGCAACAGCTTAAGAGCGAAGAGCCTGAAGAAGTTCCGGTTTCGGATCGGCCGACCCCAGTGGCGGTAGCCAAAGTAACATTAAGAAAACGATAGCGAGGTTAGAAAAGAATAAAATGTATGGTATTGACATAAGATTGACCACGTGATTTAGCGCGGCTTATGTCAATCCCATACATTTTATTCTTTTCGAACTTCGCTATCGTTTTCTTAATGTTACTTTGGCTAGGCCTACAGGAGATGCTAAATGTAGCGTCGAGGTCGCTAATAGCAAGTTTACTCATATTGGTGATTTTGATTTGGTAGACAAACTACCCCTTTTTGGACAAAGACTTGAGAGTACGCAATAGTATGTAATGTATAATTATTTGGGCAAATGATTTCTGAACTTCCATTATCTTTGTATTTTTCTTTATACACTCATTAAAATCAATGTTAGAGTCAAATTAACCAGGCAGAGTACTGAGCACGTGTTTCATGCACCATTGAAACACGAAAACGAGAAACGGCAACCCACCGAGTTATCACCAAGGCTTCAAAGCCATAAAAATTCTCGTTTAACGTGATAATTAAAATGTTGAATAAAATAAGCATTCACTACTCTACTTACTTAATTATCTACACAAAAAGTAAAAATTGATATTGCTACTCTTTGTTCAATAGAACAAAGAGTAGCAATATCAATTTTACGGTAAAATATTACGGGTGCAAAACTACTTCAATGAGACTTTTCAATACCTTTCCGATATTTGTGCGCAACAAAATTTGAGTAACAAATATCCATAATTATAAATAGTTTGCATGAAACCCTTGTCTCAATTTCATTATTCTTTTGCAGAAGGGCAACCACATGTTGTACAACACACAAGAAGAGTTAGGAAACCAGTCACAACGGAAGTGACGTATGAAGAGCCTGTTACGACGGAGACACACAGGACATACAGGACTGAGAACCACCAAACCCAGCAGGAAGAAAATAACTCACGCCATGAGACTAGACGGGAGACTAGGGAAGAGAGAAATGAGGGGTCCCGTCATGAAAACCATGTCCACCATGAATCGCACGAACGGAATCACAGAACTGATAATAACCGATACCACCGCGAATCGCACGAGGAAGTCGGTAAGTGTACTAAAGAACCTTTTGACCCAAGTCGGCTATAATCGACAAGCGATGACCGACAGTAACTGTGACTTTATTTTACAACACACAAAATGAAGTTTTTAGAAAATTTCGGAAATCCAATTTGCAAGTTTTTGTACTCTGAAATCTAATTTTACTTGGCGTAAGTACAAGGTACGGCGACGCATTTATGCTTTGGCGGCCAAAAGGAAAAAAAACAAAAAAAAAACCAGGTCGATTAACAATTTGTGTATTTTTTTACAGTTACCACGGTATCTGAGTACCTGAGGAAAGCATTGGGATTAGGTAAATCAATCACTACATTAGACTGCAAAATTTTAAAGATGACATAGTTTTTAAAGTTTTGCCTTGCTACAACCATGTCGTCAATGTAAACAAAACATTACTTTTACAGGAAACAAGGATTCCTACGATGTTTTGTACGCCCTGACTGGAAAGCGCGGTATGATATTTTCTTCTATTTTTACTTATACACATACTTATGTCAATTTAGAGAAAAATTACTTAACGGAACGTAAGCTTCCTTTCGCTTACAAAGTGTAGATGATATTGAGTTTTGGTGTGAAAGCCTAGAACTTTCTTGGAAGAACTCTAGACCCGGATTGTCAGAAGACATCAAAAACTTCTGATTTTCGGGTATCCGAGAAATCTGGGAGAATATTTTAGCAAATCTTAAACGACGTGAAGTCAAAAGTTGCATTTATTGGTTGATTTATCTCTTTATCTTTTACGACAGTGCCAATCGCAACAATTTGCAATCTATCGCTGCCAAAACATAATTTCGTATTACGGAACGTAAAACGCTACGATAGCGCCCACAAGCGAGCGCTTTATGAACTAAAAATGCATGACGGCGCGCGGTATAATGATAAACCGACCGATTGTAGCGCGTTGCTTTGCATAGTGCAATTAGCAAATAGTAGCTTTTTTTCGTTAACTAGCCTGCCGAATGCTTCGTAAACAGTCGACGTAGGTAACTACCAGTATAATTTTTGTCCTTAATGATTTACCTAAATAACAATTTAGGTTATACAGCCATACATTACAGCTTCTATTACTATCGTGCTAAGCTAAAACACTGTAATTTAAGTTACAATGTTTTTTGGCTTGACACGATATTATGGCTGTTGTTGGATGGTATTTAAAATTGCATTAAAAGTAAATAACTAAGTATGGCATGCATTGCAGGCCTAGTGTAATTTTTTTTTGACATTGGAACACGTCAATGAAAACAAGAATTTGAATGGTAAAAATTTTAACTCATTTCGTTTATCGCCAAGTTTTCCTAAACGTAATCGAATGAATACGGATAGTATACAAAACTTACACTAGGCACCCTGCTGAAGGCGCTGCTTCGATGCCTTCTCACTAGAATTTAATTTTAGATTTCTTTGTCAAAATTTCAACTAACCATTGTCACTACAATGGTAAGTTGCAATTTTGACAAAGAAATTCACGTTTTCGTCAACGTGATCTAAGTGTGAATATAAACTCGTACTAGGCACCTGAATGAAGAAGAATAAAACTCGCCTTAAGAGCGTTTACGCCGCACACTAGCGCCGCCAATGAAAAAAAAAACATATATAGTAATTAGAGATAGAAAATCAAATTATGCTCAACAAACTATCTGAATGAAGTAATTTAGCATTTTTACGTCACCTAATGAACACCTGACATGTTATGGTTTAGTTAAATATGGCGTTATAGTTAAAAGTGGCCGTAACGTCTTATTTAACAAAACCATAACATGTGAGGTGTTCATTAGGTGACGTAAAAATGCTAAATTACTTCATTCAGATAGTTTGTTGAGCATAATTTGATTTTGTATCTCTAATTACTACATATGTTTTTTTTTTCATTAGTGGCGCTAGTGTGCGGCGTAAACGCTCTTAAAGACAAAGACAAAGACTTTTTATTTCGCTTGAAATATGGTACATAAGTGGTCTTAGTTATGCTCACTGTTCACGAGTACGACGCATGAACCAGCAATATTTGTATTAAAATAATAAAATTATATTATAAAGCTATTGTTATGGTAATTATAAATTGTCTATATACCTCACACTACTTTTGTGTAAATTTAATAACCTTGTACAAAACACATGTGTGAATTCAATTTAAATTAATTGAGTTATTTTTTTACAAACATTGACGTTAATGCCATGTTTGTTGAGCGAGTTTAGTGCGTAGTTGCATTAATGTAAACATGTAAATACAGTTATAACTACATAGAAGTCGGTAGACTAGACTTGTAAACTTCAAACAGAAACACAAATCAGAATAATTCAGAACGTGAAGTATTAAGGTGTTCATTAGGTGACGTAAAAATGCTAAATTACTTCATTCAGATAGTTTGTTGAGCATAATTTGATTTTCTATCTCTAATTATTAGATAGGTTTTTTTTTCATTGGCGGCGCTAGTGTGCGGCGTAAACGCTCTTAAAACGAGTAGTATTAGAGGATTAAAACTGGTGCTGTTTCATTTTCTTTTTGCTTTTTTTAACAAATCAGTAGCGTCCAATCGAGATTCCATCCGCGTATCCCGTAAACTGCAAGGGTTCAACATCATTATCATCTTCAGCCTTTATTAGTCCACTGCTGGACATGGGCTTCTCCAATTGCAAACCACTGCTGAGCACGATGCGTTTGCGTTAACATATGATGATTGTCCCCTGGCTGGGGAAAAGGCCTCCATTATTAAAATCAAGTCATCGCTACAATTGATGGGTATTGGCTTAATCACTACGCTTACCAAATGCGGGTTGGTTATCACAAACCCGAGCTATGCCTATGATTCGAAAAAGAGCCGAAACAGATCCTGCGGGTATCCAGCCGAGCTCTATGCAACTCGGCCACCGAGGTGTAAGTGTAGGAACATACTATGCCGAAATTACGAGACTGAAGTTCGGCATGATTACGCCTGCAATGCTATTTGAATTACTGACGACACATAATACCGAAATTACGTTGCGTTATAGCGTACAGCCTAACTTCGGTCAGGAGTAAGTTCAGCGGCAACTTATTCTATAGAGCACACATTATACGCGACCGAAGTTCGTTTCGATTGCCTACGAAGATCCGGGGGGCGGGGCGTAAGTTCGGCACTTATGGTGAGTCATATCAGCCGAATACGTCGGAACGTAAAATCAGCCGCGGAACTTCGGTCGCGTACCTTCGGCATAGTATGTTTTTACACTTCAAGATGCCTTATGTGAGTTACAACATTATATCACGTTAACGAAAACGAGAATTTGTACAGCATTATACCGACCGACCATCTGTCGACCCTCATGAAAGAGGACTATTAGCCGAAAGGTGTCATATTCCGGCGGTTCCGAGGCCGGCTACCGGACACCACGCTGCGTCGCACGTCGCCGTCTTTACGTGTAGCATAGTTTTAAATATAACAAAAAATGATTTATATTGTATGTATGTTAGTCTGTAAGGTATTTATTATATGGGCCCCTTTGTGTTTTTACCATCTTGTGCATTGTGTGTTGCCTGAAATAAATGATTTATTATTATTATTACAGCAGCGCCTTCTGGTGACGAATGAGGAATTCTGAATTCTCACTAGGCACTCTTGTTTTTCGGCTATTCGATGGAATCGGTGCTGCACCCCCTAGTGATAACGATTCACAAGTTCATTACTAGATGGCGCTGTACCAAACTAGAACTCTTTGCAGAAAATGTAATATTTTGACATGTTGAACTTTTATTCTCCAGGTGAGAAGGAAGCCATCCAATACATCAAGAGAGTAACTAAAATAACCAGTAAGTACATTGTTTTATAGCCTTTATAGTAAAAGAGGGCGATCTCTATACAATTATAAAAAGAAAGAACAGAAAAAAAGAAAGTTCAGAGACTCCCTGGCAATACAACGTGGTAACGCTGCCGGTATCATGGGAACCTTTGAGCCGGGGTTGCCCCGTGGTGGTCTTTTAGATTAAGGTTTTAAATTGGAATATTTAATTATTATAATTATTTAATTATATTAAAAATTATAATAAATATATTAATAAATAAATAAAAATGTATAAATTTAAAAATATATTTTATAAAAAAGAAAGAATATAGATTAGTGAGATAGAAAAGTTTACATTGTACAATGATAACCGATAAAAATGAAATTAAGCTCTAACTTGACGGTCTCACAACTTAAGGTAGCTTTGAGGGTAGATTTCAAATTCATTGTATTATATTTTAAAAGTTAAGCCTAAAAACAGCCTTCCATGGAAAGATCGGGCCATAATAAACCAATTTTCTTCCATCTTCACAGCTAAAGAGCAAGTGATTGAGCTCCTCATCCGTCTTCGCGGTACCAGGACTTACAAAGTTGTCATCGATCTGCTCCTCAAACTAGATGGATCCTCAAGTAAGTACACACGGCGGCAGATCAACCTACCCAAAACTGTCAAATTTCTACATTCAATTTTGAACTTTACTGTTAAGATTTAAGGATTAATATTCATTGGAGAAATTTGACAGATTTGGGTAGGTTGATCTGCCGCCGACTGTACTATTTAGTGATGATATTATCAGATTATGGATTCATATCAAATAAAACAATACAATTACGACTTTAATTTAATCCACTAACAAAGTAATACTTACACAACAAAGAATAGTTACTTGTTCCAGATTGTCAACTTAACTTATGCTACCTATCTTACTTCCTAGTGATGGAACACCACAATGCAACTAACATTGTTGTTCTTTTGTTTTTCAGACATCACCGTGGCTTTGCGCATCCTGAAGATATTGACCGGAGAAACTGGTAAGCTTTTAAATAAATCTTGTATGTTGCATCATCATCATCATCATCGTCATATGTTTCTTGGGCGACAGGCATCTTAATTTTGCCACTGATGGTTTGGAGGATTCTACTCACTAGAATCCTGGCCGTATTTTGGGGCTGGGGCGTCAGAGCAGTTCGATAATGTCTCAGCCCTCAGTCGTTCAATTACTCCTCAACTCAAGAATGTAAATAAGTTTTACTCTTAGATATATTTGAGATGGAAAGTGTCCTTCTATGATAGGAGAGAGAGAGTTTCCATGCATGCAAGGGAGAAAAAAAACGCCCTTACAGAGTTTGTTGCCGGTTCTTCTCAGTACGAAGTCTCTAAGCGGCGCAGTGATTCTCATCAGTGCTCAATTGTTTCCTGAAAATATTAATGAACTGTGAATGTTTTTTCCTCTAGATGTATTCAAGGCTTTCGCTGTCCTGAAACGCATCACCGGACATGATAACTTCGATGGCGTCTTCCAGATCTTGGAAAGGCTTTCCGGCCAAAAGGGTGAGTGAGATACAACTGACGTTTGAAGTTTTAAGCAAATTATCATGATCACTTTTTAATATAACCAGCTGTATAGGTAATCCTTAACTACAACAATCTTTTTATAGATAAATGAAAAAGAACGATTACTTAGTATATAACCAACGCATTGATAGAACGTTTTCAAATTTAAAAGCGCCATCTATTGAAATATTCTTACATCAAAGTTTTTGTTTTGGAAAACCTTTATTGCAACTGGCTGCTACTTTTACAACCTATCTTTTACATTTATTTATTTTATAGGTAACGAAGCAATCGCAAAATACTTCCGCAACCTCTCCGTCATGAAAGGTAAGAATAATATTTGAAAACTGTTTTTCCATTTTCCCCCAATTTATTGTTTTATCTCTAATGGCGATGCATGCCACCTATGAAGATAATGGTGAAACAAAACACTGTGGTGTTTAACAACAAACATACACTGTGGTGGTTAACATTACTCATTCAGCTTTAGAACAGAAAACATAGCGACGTTCAGTAGGTTACAACTTCCGGGGTCTATAGATTTCCTTGTATTTAAAAGAAGTCCCTAAAAATCTAGTTAATGAAGTAAATATTTTTGTATTTTTTGCACAACGCCATCTAAGCTATTATATTATATTATTATTATTATATATTTCTTTTGTTTCAATTTGAAAATTTAAAATAATTTTCTCATTAATCTTAACCACAAAGAATCACTCTACTATTTTCTTGCTGATCTTAAAAATACATTTATCTAATCAAATTTGTTCTTAAAGATTTCCTACCTTGTTGATTGTTATAAACACTACGCATAAATGTTTTACATCTCCAATCTTTCTACAGACAAGCTCCCTGTACATACCGTCATCTTACATAACATCAAAAACAACTAAAACCAATCCGACACAGGCAAACTACATTGCCCATTCTTCTCCACAGCTAAAAATAGACGTCCTGAATGGGTAGTAGGTAAAAAAATTATGGACGATTCAAAAGCACTTTTCTAAAGTTTATTTGAATAAAGAATATTTGACTTTGACTTTGACTTAACTTAGATTACATAGCGCTTATACACAACACCACACAAACCCTAACTACTTAACACACGTTAGATGTATGTTAAATTTAATACAGCACTATCGTGTCCAGGCATAGCACTGTAATTTGAGTTGCAGTGGTTTTCGCTTTACAACTTTTTCTGTGCTCACAGTAAAGTCTGTATTATAATATTAAATATACATTATATAAAACGTTATATTACATTTTTTCAGCGTCAGGAACCGAGGGAATACAAGTGGAAATAAACAACCTATCAGGCGGAACAGACTCGAAGGAATTCGTGAAAGTATATAAGCACTTAAAATCCGAAGTCGGTAAGTGTGATAGCTATTACGGTATTTTTAACTAGAAATACTATTAAAAGAAAAAAGGATAACTAGAAACAATGTAACTTAAATAAAGCCCCACAATATTATTGTGACTTCCTTAATTTGTTTTATCAATATAAAAATTACAATTTACATAAATACCTTTTTTGATTTACGTTAAATAGTATCTATTTTTTTTTTACTTTACTTGCAAAAAAGGTTCTTTATCCAGGACTTACTATTGATATTCCTTTTCAGATCTCCAGGAAACCTTCAGGGTACTGATTCGTGTTACTAAAACATCCGGTAAGTTTAAAACCAATCATAATAATATCATCAATATAGACGAATCAAAATTTAGATTTTTTTGAAGTTGTAGTGTAATAGGGAAACACAATACTGATCATTTATCATGTCAAGTAGTTGATGCGGATTGCATTGTATTTTGCATTATTTCTGTTAAAAACACGATTTTATTGGAATTGTTTATTTTTAAATTTTACAGGGCTCGGAGAAGCCGTTAAGAAGTTCATCCAAATCTTGAAATGCAAGACATTCGCCGATGGAATTGTGATCATTAAGAGAGCCACGGGACAGAAGCGTAAGTCAATTTTTTTGTGTAATTAATACCTTTTCGATCATGTGCGGTCCGAGATACGATTAAAAAACCAATTCCGATTCCCGTCTCACGACTTTAAAGCCGGTTAGACAAGTCGCGATACATTTGCGAAAATCGAGGGAACCACTGATTTAAAGGAAGGCGTGTCTGGCTGACATTACATGACGGTGTGATTTTTTATCGATACGATATTTATAATACAAGTGCATTTTACTACCATCTATTTTATCACCAACTAGAAAATAAGACTATTTAGAACATTTAACAGAATACTTTTCTCATAATTTAAATTATGAAGCGCTGTGTTTGGCTGCACGTAACTTTACTAATATCTCAAGAGCATAGATTGCGTTTCTTTTGTTTTGTTTTATTTTGCTGTAATGTTGTGTTTATGTCGCTAACTAAATTTTATTTTTATTTTCATTTGCTGTATGGACTTGTGTCTGAAATAAATGTTTTGATTTGATTTGATAATTTAGACAATTCTACTTTACCACAAAACGATGGATCTTATCTTATCTTATCTTAGTGGGGCCTGCTTAGGTTTCCCCCTCCCAGTAACACTTCGACCCATTGGGATCTTTTGTGCAACCCCATCCTTTCACTCTTCCTCCTCTGTAAAGATAGATGCCATAAAGTTTGGCAACGTCCTTAAAAGCAAAGAGCCTGAAGTCCTCCGGTTTTGGATAGGCCGACCCCAGGAGTCCCATTCTTTTCCTAGCCAGAGAGTCGCAGTCGCACAGTAGGTGCTGCATTGACTCGGTTTGCTCTCCACATACCCTACACAAACTATTTGTTGAAAGGTGCATTCTGTGAAGCATTTGTTTTGTGGCATAGTACCCTGTCAAGGCACCGATGGGTAATCGGGCCTGCCTTCTGCTGCCTCCGCATATGAACTTACTCCGTCCTATGGCGTTTTCGCCTAGGAAGGATTTGGAGTGTAAACGATGGATAAAATTAGACAAAGCTCAGATCAGATGGATGCTGTAACTGTTTAGCTAATGCTATTAGACAAAGACACAATATTTTAAACACATATTTAGCCATCGTTTTACTTTAAACACTATTTGTAGTAGGTACAAGGGATATGTCTTGATTTGAATTTCTATCGTTGTTTTTTCATGTTCCAGAACTCGTCACCGCTTTAGAGAAGCTGAAGCAAGTCAGAAATGCAAGTAAGTTATTCAAAATGTCAAAGATTTATTTTTGTTTTTTTATTATTATTAATAGGTCCTTACCTATGAAATTGGAGTTTTATATAAAGACTTTTTATAAAATTTTATTTTTCATACTAACGTTTTTTTTAATTTTCTTAGCATCTATTTATTTTAACACTATAAAAATTATAGAGTAGTGTGTTTGTTTCACTAGCTAAATATAGCAGAGAATAAAAAGAAAAAAAATCAAGTCCCTTCAAAGCAACAATGAAACAAAAGGACAATTCCGCGAACTAAAAAGTTAGTCAATTAAAAAAAAATGGGCGATAAAGACACAAAATAAATAATCATTACTGAAGCCTAAGTAACATAGTCCTAATTAAAGGTGTATTAATAATATTAACAACCGGTATTGACTTTTAGAAGTAATACACCTATCAATAAGTGAGAATAAAACTCCAATTTCATAGGTAATATATATATTATTTTATCAAGTTAAAGCTAACGGCAATTGGTTTGAAATCAAGACAGCGCCATCTAGCGACGTACCAGTAAAATCAATAACCGTTCACTGTGCGACTTCGAATCGTAGATAGACGGTAGTTTTAACATATTTTTGAGAGCTTGTTGATTGCCTCAAACGGCATTTTCAACCTCACCGAACTTATTTGGGGGCGGCGAGAAACTTAAAGGGTTCCTCAAGCCGTTTGAAACGAATCACCTTCGGAGGTTTTCTAAAGGGAACGGCATCACGCACTAGTGCGTGTCCCGCGCCCTACTAGATTCCCCGAGGGGTTCGCATCGGATCGGTATTTTTTTTCATAATCGTGGTGCTGTTAGTAATAAACATCTGTCTTACAGACCATGTAAAAAAATAAAAAAATATTATATAAATATTATTAATCGGTGAATTGTTTACTTATGATGGTAACCTCTTCTCTTCAGGCTTCGCCACGGTTATAGAGACCTTCTATAGAGTCACTGGAGTCCAAAACTTGGAAAAAGTGAGGATTATCTTCAAGCGCATCTTCAAACAGGATAGTGAGTATATTTTTTAATCGATTTTTAGTATTGCCCAATTCACACATTCAAAATAATCATGTTAAAACCTTTTTTCGTTCGGTTTAAAATAATAAAAAATTAAATTTTTCTTACTCACCTATGTTCTACTTCCGAGTAAAGGTTCCTTCGGATCTTATGGCCCCTATTCACCGGCAATCCACTCCGTAACTACAAATTTAATCATATTTAACTACTTGGACTGCGTGACATCGCTCCAAGCGTTGGATTTCCAAACATTTAAAGGCCGGCAACGCATCTGTGATTCCTCTGGTTTTGCGGGTGTCCATGGGCGGCGGTGATTGCTTTCCATCAGGTGACCCGCCTGCTCGTTTGCCTCCTTCTAATATTAAAAAAAAAAAAAAAAACATTCCAAAATCCATCTCTAATTTGGAGTGATGGTGTGGTGCGAATGGAGTGCCCGTGAATGGTATGAGTGCGCCTTTTGGGTGGGACGAACGCGACCGCCGCCGGCGCCCTTGTCGTTTTCGCGACTTTCTTCGGCGTCCGTCGTGGACCTGTAGGAATGAAGTATATACTATATTTAATTATTATCATCACCAGCCTATAGACGTCTCACAACTGGGCTCAGGCTTTCCCATACAATTAATAGCACATTGGGAGATACCTACCTACCTTGTGAGGAAGCAAAAAAAAATGTATTTTGTCATATTTAGATACATAAAAACACTTTACTGCTTACACTATAGGTAATACACAATAAAATAACAGAAAATTTAAATATAAAAGTAAGCAAAGGCGGTCTTATCGCTTAAAGCAATCTCTTCTAGACAACCTTTGTGAGATAAGGAGAATTTTTATTAAGCTTGTTTGGACACCATGTCCTCAATACCCATTTACTTTGTTAGATTTAGTTATTTTGTGCTCTCACATATGTGTGATTTAGTTTTTACTAATATTTTTGTCAAGCCTGTTTTGTGCAAAAACAAAAAAATACCACAACTCGCCCATCGAGTTATTCGTCAACTCGCACAGGTGTGCGAGATGGCACCTCTTGATCACTTTGGCTCAATGTGGGTTGATGAGAAGCTAATTTAACAGCTCCCACATCGGGGACTATCGGCTTAACCAACTTCCCGAAGCACCTATATGAACTAAAGACATTTTTAGTTTGTTCACCAATCTGACTCAGCATTATGATAGTGACATAGCACTAACAAACAAAATAAAACCAGTAAAGTATTAATAATAATAATAATAATAATAACTCTAGGATTAGGTTTTTATAATGTTTTATTGTTTTTATATTAAAATATTGTAAAAATCTAGTTTTAAGAAAAAAAAATAAAGAGTTTAATAATAATATTTTTTTTATTGACTTAAAAGTTATAAACAAATTCCTATGAAGACTCTGACACCCAAACTAGGCTAAAATGCCAGTAGCTCAGGTGTTAGCGGCTTCTTCCAATTTTTGCAACAAGAGTGTCAAGAAAGCTTAATAAAAAGTTAACAATGTACTTAAATGGATATATATATAGTGTATCAATAAATAAATAAATATTCAATTAAAAAAATGTATAAATATATACTTTAATTTATTTATTTAGAGTCTTTCGATTACTTTTTTTATAATCAATTAAAACGTTCCTAATAATGTAAATTCTTCCTTCCAGATCTGATCCTGGTTATCGAGAAGATTAACAGGGTAACAAAGAGTGATGACACCTTATATTTCTTCAATACCATCCTGCGTATTACCAAGACTAAGACGATCCAAGACGCCGACATTGTCATCAAGAGTCTCGTTAAAGACAAGAGTAAGTTGCATTCATCATCATCATCATCAGCTCATTTGATGTCCCCACTGCTGGGGCACGAGCCTTCCTATGGATAGATAGGGAGAACGGGCCGTAAACCACCACGCGGGCCCATTGCGGATTGGTGGTTGTTAACGACTGCTAATGCAGCCGGGACCGACGGCTTTACGTGCCATCCGAAGCACGGAGGAGCGAGAGATAATAAATTTTTGGTCACCCATCCGATGACCGGCCTTTGCGAAAGTTGCTTAACCTCAGCACTCGCAGACAGGGTGCGTTAACCACTGCGCCGTCGAGCTCCTCCGTGGAAGTGTGTGTTAATTATAAAATATAGCCATTATTTGACTTGTGACTGTAGTTAATAGGGTCTAATAATATCAATAAGCGAAGGTTTAAGGGGAGCATCTATACATCACACTGAACATGCTCACCAAATTTGGTCCAAAACTACATTATAATAGTTCACCAAAAAATACACCCTTTCCAAACCCGTACAGCTGTACAACACGCACACAAAGATAGCCGTGTGTGTATGAATGTCATACAATGGCTTTTCAATTGTGTGCGTGTATCTGTACAGTATCTTTTTATTGGCGCTTGCGTGCGTGTTAGTAAAGATACAGCATGTTTCATGATAAGCATTATTTTAATTGATTTAGTTTGTTAGAAAACATAACTTTGAAAAATCACTATAAAACTGGAGCTTATTTTATGTCATTGTATTCAGAATGATGTATAGATACCGCCCTTAAACGTTCGCATATTGATTTTGTTAGACCCTGTATAGAAAATACCGGCTTACACTATCGAAACTTAATTTTGAAATCTAGTAAACATCATATACTTTTGCTGTTGACGTACCAGTCCACTGCTGACCTCTACTAATGCCACTGCGTCCCATCTATGGCTCTTCTCATTCAACTGCGGCTTTTTGTTCGTATCTCTTACACCCGTAACACACGTAAGCACAGTGCCTTGATCTCACCTGATGTTAAGTGATGATAAGGCCAACGATGGAAGCGCACTTCACCCGGGATCCTCAACTACTGAGGCGCTGGCTATCTTATCTCTCTGCCGGAACACAACAATGCTACAAACATTGATGTTATGACGACATATTTAGATATGACGGTGGTAGCTAGCCAGGCGGACAAACAAATCCTACCACCAACTAAACCGAGTACGTAGACAGTACCTACCATCGAACCCGGGACCTCTGATTCTAAGACCAGTCTAATCACTAGACCACAGAGGCGGTTAAAAATGACGAATAGCTTTATATCGTAGCTTGCCAACTATGCTTTAAAATAACGTATCCTACGTTATTTTCCATCCCTATACTTTATTCTTTTTAACAAAAATAAAGTATGGAAAATACTTTATTTCCGACTTATGCGTGCGTTTGAACGGAACATTCCTGTTGACTTAATGTCTGAACTACTCAATGATACTCAGACTCAGGTAAAGTGAAACGAAACGCAACGCATAAATAAATAAATTTGGGAAATACTTTATATTTCCTTCAAATCCTTTTTTTATACTAGAGATTTACTATAATTTCCTGAAAAATAGTTGGCAACGCTAATCGTTGCTGCTTGTTGCGATGCTCCAACATTTTATGAAAAATATACATAGCATAACTGTTTTTTTGTTACTTTTGCAGATGCCAGTCTTCTCGAAATCTTGGAAAAGATAAGGAGAGTGTCTCGTCATCGCAGCGTAATCGATTTCCTGAAGCAGCTAATCGTCATTACCAAGACTAAGAGTGAGTATTCAAAATAATAATAATAATTTTTTTTTTTTATTAAAAACAACATTATGTAACACTGATTCAAGTTTGTACTTAAAATCACACTAAATTACAGATGCGAAAGTTTGTGTGTATGTATGTGTGTATATTTGTTGCGTCTTCACGCTGCAACGGATGGATGAATTTGGATGAAATTCGGCATACAGATAGTTTATAACCTGGATTAAAACATAGGATACTTTTATCCCGATATTCCCACGGGAACGGGAACCACGCGAGCGAAACCGCGAGCGGCGACTAGTTAGTAATAAAAAGATGTGATACATTGTAAAAAAAATTGGCAAACATCATAAGCTAACTCCAATGACAATATTTAACAAATATATCGCTTTAAAACTCTGTGTACTAAGTATGTTTATTAATTGATTATTGTTTTTATTTTTCAGGCATTCAGGAGGCTTGGCGAGTAATATCTTCACTGACGGAGTCTGATGGTGAGTCTAAGCGAGCGGAGTCATTTTTTATATCATTAAGTCTTTTTTTTTTGTTTAATAGGGACACAAACAGTTACACTGTTTACTTACATCCACAAATTACTGACAAAATTGATCATGATCATTGATCATTGACAAGTACACAATTAATGCAATTCAGAGTTTTGCCAGAATAATAATATTGAATTTCTACACAAAGAAAAATAAAGGAAAACCTTGAACTATGATTTAGAATTTTACATTTCATCATCATCATCATCATCTCAGCCAAAAGACGTCCACTGCTGGACGAAGGCTTCCCCCAAGGATCTCCACAACGACCGGTTTATTTATTTAACATTTAATTAAATTTAATTTGAGGTCAGAAAAATGTGTGTTGTGTTAATGTTTCCTTTCATTCATAAGTGCGGCCATCAAAGGCGTCAATTAACTATAATGGTTACTTGTCACCAAATATTTTACATCAGAAATTTGTTTTAGTCTTCAAACAAAACGATCTTGATGCTTTAAGATTTGGGCAAGTTATTAGTTTAAGTTTCGTGGGCCGGCAGGGTGAGGGTGACTGACGCTGCGTTGTTTTCACGCTGCACCAGTTGTCCTTGCGTCTGGACTCCGTTTCCACATAACATCAGGTGGAATGGAGTCATTTGCTGAGCTGAGTATAATAAAATATCGTGTCTTCATTATTCTTCTTTTCCACAGACATCATTGTACTTCTGAAGGACGTATCGAAATATACTGAAACCGACATTATCGAAATGGTCAAGAATTTCATTCGATTCACACACGCTTCAGACTTCCAAGGAGCTGTTGCGGTGTTTGTCAAGATTACCCACGCCAAACGTAAGTTTTAGGGCAATAGACACTTTTTATCACCATCTTTATCAGCTCTTTTGATGTCCCCACTGCTGGGGCACGAGCCTTCCCTATGGATGGATAGGGAGAACGGGCCGTAAACCACCACGCGGGCCCAGTGTGGATTGGTGGTTGTTAACGACTGCTAATGCAGCCGGGACCAACGGCAACACGTGCCTTCCGAAGCAAGAAGGAGTGAGAGATGATACATTTTTGGTCACCCATCCGATGATTCTTGACAATATTTTCTTTTCATGTAGGTACCTAGTTAGTTAACTGTATTTTTTTTTAATTTTTTCTTCGTAAGCTCTTTAAGAATATTAATTTTAATAAAATTTATTTTTTTACAGATTTCTTGCATTTCTTGGACACTATCTATTCAATCGTCGGCGTTGGTGAGTTCTATGTTTTTTATTATTATTTTATTTTAACAATTGATTTTGACTACGACAGCTCAATTGGGAGAGCACCTGACCCGGTACGTCAGAAGGGTGCAGGTTCAAATCCTGCTCGTGGAAATTTTTTCAACATTTGTGTTTTTGTAATTGATTTTAGTTTTTTTCTTTTGGTTGCCTCTTTAAAAAACCTGTTATTATTTATGTTATTTTGTTTTTTTTTTATTTTTAAGATTTAGGCACACATATACCTACTTATGACACTTGGAGTATTTAACTACTTCAACCAATCGGCGTTTAATAACAATATATTTTTCTTTGCAGATGTTATGTTCTTCTTTGACACAGTAATGTCAATCAGTAAAACGTTCTGTAAGTATTTACTTGTATTCCATTTTCAAATATATTGATGTTACACAAAAACCAAAGAAAATAATTAAAAATACCTACTAATATTTATCTTTTTTAGGGTTGGAAGAAGTCATCACAATTCTTGAGGATTATACACACACGACAGGTAATTATGTATTATTTTTCGTATTTTCATCATCATCATCATCATCATCATCATCAGTTCAATTTATATCCCCACTGCTGGGGCACGAGCCTTCCCTATGGATGGATAGGGAGAACGGGCCATACACCACCATGCGGGCCCAGTGCAGTGCGGTGGTTGTAAACGACCGACGGCATTACGTGCTGGAGGACGAGCTCGAGATGATAAATGTTTGGTCACCCATCCGATGACCGGCCTTTGCGAAAGTTGCTTAACCTCAGCACTCAGGTGCGTTCCGTTTTACACAGAAAGAGCTTACAGTATCTTTTGGTCTGGCAGTGTGGTGTTGGGGCTGGGTTCGAAACGTCAGGATAAACATTTAATAAGTAATGTGTAAAATAAACGCGCGTAGATCCGTAAAAGATATACTCCAATGTGGATTTACCTACTATAGGTAGTTATTTATAGTTTTTTTTTTCATCATCATCATCATCATCTCAGCCAAAAGACGTCCACTGCTGGACAAAGGCCTCCCCCAAGGATATGAGGGGTATTTGCCATAATCGCCACGCTTGGCAGGCGGGTTGGCGATCGCAGTAGGTTGAGGGTAACCTCAGAGAGATGCTGCTGCCCATCCTCTGGAATAGTCCCTTAGTCGGCTTTTACGACACCCACGGGAAGAGAGGGGGTGGTGCAATTCTTTATCCCCGGCACCACACAGGGGTTTTTTTTTTTATTTATTTTTCCCTCTTATATGCTGGTTGGTGCTTTAAGGAATTTTAATAAAACTGTATTTTTTTTTCCTTTAGATTTCTTATCCGCTTTGAGGAAGCTCACGAGCTCAACTGGTCAATTTGGTAAGTTAACAATTACACATCGTGATTTGTATAGTAGTTTCATATTAAATAGGACAAGTCATTTTGTTACTTTCATAACTTTGGCTAGACTTATAACCTCAATTTTGTACACATGCTATAGGTAAGTATACCTACATATTATTATTGAATGCAAAAAAAAACAATTACAAATTAAATTCAAATCATTAAACAGTAAATTCAAATTGTACTTGTACAATGTTGTAATTGTACAATGTTATTTTTAGTTTATACGAAACCTGAAAACTGTTTGTTCAGAATCAGTAATAGAATCGATTTCAATATTTTTTATACCTCATTATTTGGTCAAAATGTAACATCATTTTGACCAAATAATATTTACAAAATCTCAAATAAATTATACCCTACTAAAAACACACAACGGGAGTTATGTAGGTGTAAACCACCCACATAGCACGATAAGACACCACGTACCAGGAAGCAGCCATGAAGATAACACGTAGCAGGAAACGAAGACAATCAACACCATTGTTATGACCATGATTGCTAACCACCTAGTTCATGTACAGCATTAATTAGATAACCTTTGTCATGTAAACAAGAACATTAAGTATACTATATATTGTAATACAAGATTAAATAAAGTTAGTCTTAACCAGCTCCTCCGAGCATCAACACCTTCTTATCTGTTTATAAATTAGCTTTTTAAAAAGCCTTTCGCCCTCGCCCACATCCTAACTGGCGCAGTCGGTAAACCACGCGTTCATAAGCGAATCAAGTTCGAATCAGTGAGCTCGACTTCGTAACGCGGGTCAAGAATCTACAGTGGTCGTCGGCAGCAGTTATCAAACAGAAGACTCAATCTATCATCGATAATGCTCAAGTGGTAAGCATAAAACTCTGTTTACTACCAAGAGTCCTTTCACACTAACCTTGTGTAACCTATATTTTGTTGTGTTAATTGTGGTATTTCTAATCTGAGGATAAAAATGGCCAACGAAAAGAAAGTAGACATTAGCACAGTCGAGGAAAAAACTATTGCAATTGACTATAGTACCCTCTCTATATTGTTACCATCATACGATGGCAACAAAAGAACGTTAGCATTCTATTTAGAAGGCGTAGAAAACGCACTAAATTTAATCACGAATGGGGACGACCCCAGTGTGGCTTGTTTAATAAGAAACAAACTAACCGGTAAAGCTGTTGAAGCGCTCTCAGAAGGAACAGGTGCAAAAACCTGGTCCGAGATAAAAGCGACGTTAAAAAATAGACTTAGCCTCAGGCTACCACCAGGTAGAGATGCATTCAAACGATATAGAAAAAACAGCGTTTACTATAGATAGAGGACATTACGAATTCCTTAGAATGCCATTTGGCCTGAAAAATGCACCAAGTACATTTCAAAGATTAATGGACTCAGTACTAAGAGGTATAGATAACGTATTGACTTACCTTGATGACGTAATTATCTACTCGTCTTCACTAGAGGAACATTTAAATAAATGCAAACAAGTTTTTAATAGGTTCAGAATAAATAATCTAAAGATACAATTAGATAAGTCGGAATTCCTACAAAAAGAAGTCAAATTTTTAGGACATACACTAACAGAAAAAGGCCTTAAACCTAATCAAGACAAAATAATAGCAATAAAAAAGTTCCCAATACCTAAAACACAAAAAGAAATTAAATCATTCTTAGGCCTAGTGGGCTACTATAGAAAATTTATACAGGACTTCGCTAAGTTAACAAAACCACTAACAAAATGCTTAAAAAAAGGCAACAAAGTGGAGTTAACAACAGAATATATAGAGTCATTTGAAAAATGTAAAGAAATATTAATCAATGCACCAATTCTACAATATCCAGATTTCGAAAAACCATTCATATTAACAACAGACGCATCAGACGTGGCATTAGGCGCAATACTATCACAGGGAACACTAGGATCAGACAAACCTGTAGCTTACGCATCACGCACATTATCAGAAACAGAACAAAGATACTCTACAATAGAAAAAGAGTTGTTAGGAATAGTATGGGCCATAAAATATTTCCGCCCATACCTATATGGAAAAAAATTCACAATCTACACAGACCACAGGCCATTAACTTGGATAATGTCCCTAAAAGACCCAAATTCAAAATTAACACGATGGCGATTAAAATTAGCAGAATACGAATATGAAGTGCAATATAAAAAAGGTAAACTAAACACCAATGCTGATGCATTATCTCGTGTAAAAATAATTTACAATAATGAAATAAGCGAACAACAACCTAGTACATCAGAAGAACAGTTAGACCTAGAAAATATAGATATACGTACTTTACTAGACATGCCCATAACACCCGACATACCACCACTAACACCCGAGGTACCCATTAACGAAGATATCGATACTAGGAACAACAAAGAAACTGAACAAATACCAGAGATACAAGACGCAATAGACAGACAATTAAAACAGTTACATATTAGAAAAACACCGGGAAATCAGTACATAGTCGAGGACAGATCCAAAGGAAGAATAATAATAAAAGACGTTTTTATACCCATCAATAACACTTTGGAACAAATAAAATTATTCCTATTAGAACACACAATCCCAGACAGAATATTTCATTGTTACTTCCATCATGAAGATTACTACACACTCTTTTGTAAAATATATAAAACAACGTTCAATGACCGTGGTCCTAAACTAATCCGTTGCTTAAATAGAGCGACACTAATAGAAAACATTAATGAACAAAAAGAATTAATAAAAAAATATCACGAAGGTAAAACAATTCACAGAGGGATACAAGAGACCTATAAGCAAATACACAAAAATTATCATTGGCCAAACATGCTACTATCAATACAAAAATATATAAACAAATGTGAAAAATGCTTAAAAAGCAAATACGAACGTAATCCCTTAAAACTACCATTATCACTCACAGAAACACCACATAAACCCATGGAACATATGTACATGGATTTATACAGTAGCGGAGGTACAACATTTTTAACAATAATTGACAATTTCACAAAATATGCACAAGCAATACCACTTGTGGCCGCTACAAGCATACACATAGCCGAAGCCCTATTAAGTATCTTTTCTACAATAGGAATTCCAATAAAAATAACAACTGACTCAGACACAAAATTCGACAACGAAGTTATAACAGAAATTTGTGCAATGCACAACATACATATACATTTTACAACACCATATAACCCTAACTCAAATTCACCTATAGAACGATTACATTCAACACTTGCAGAAATAATTAGAATTCAACGTATCACAGATAAAGATGAACCATCTAACCTCATGAAATACGCAATAATAGCATACAATAACACAATACACTCAGCTACAGGATTTACTCCTTTCGAATTATTATACGGACACACAAGTAGCAGAAACCCACTAGAACTACATTTCCCACAAGAATTTTATCAGGAATATGTAATTAAACACAAACAAATTATGGAAAACATACAAAAACTAGTGAATTCAAAATTATCAAAAAACAAACAAGTAGTAATAGATAAAAACAACTTAAATACAGAAACACCCAACTTCAAAGTAGGAGACAAGGTGTATAAACAGGTAGCAAAAACAGCAAGGTCTAATAAGCAGGAACCCAGATACCTAGGACCATACACAATAGTCCGAATACACCCAGAACAAATAGCAGAGATAGTAGGAAAACATATTAACGCGAAAACTATCAGAGTACACTTCCGCTTATTAAGGCGCCCTGAAAATGTTTCAGGAACACCATCGCCTGCATCACCATCATATGCCATCTCACCACAGCAACAGCGATCATTGAGCCAATAGACAACCACAATGGAATTTTAGTACTAACCGAAGCGAAGGCCCAATATCAACTAGACACATATCACCTCATAGTCATCTATAATATTACACAACTACGAGAAATATACATAGAAATATGTAGTAATTACTTCACAATAAAACTTAAAGAAAATAATACAATAAAGGACTTGTCAACACACAAGCAAATAGAATATTTAATCGATACAGTAGAAAGTAAACTAGAATATTTAGGATTAGAAAGAATAGGTCTTAGAAAAAGTTACAGACAAAAAAGAGGATTAATAAACGGAATAGGCTCAATAATAAAATCAATCACAGGAAATCTAGATCAGGAAGATGCAGCCAAATTTGAGAGCGAAATTAAAACACTTAAAACAGTAGTAAACAATAATGCAAATAGCCAACAAGACACGATAGGACTAGTTAAAGATTTCACGCAGGAATACGAAACTAAACTTAAACAAATAAAATCAAATCAAGAATTAATAGCTTTAGCTATTAATAAAATCTCAAAAGTAACAAATTCATTAGAAAAAAGAAATGAAATAACAAGTATATACAGTGAAATAGGAAGATCGTTCCAACAGCTCTACAATAGATTGTCTATGTTAGAAAACGCAATTACATTTTCTCACTTAAACAAACTACACCCTAGTATAATAGACCCAAGCTACCTCATAGAAGAATTAAATTATATACAAAACCAATTAAACTTAAGATTGCCCTACTCACCTAAGTTAAAAAATATCCACTTATTGGAAAAGGCAATTACAGTAAAAGCATATGGTACTAATGAAACACTTAACTTCATATTAGAGATACCACTAGTGACAGAACACCCATATAACCTCCTACACCTTTACCCCATCCCCAATAACAACAACACTATCCTAATTCCACAAAACCCTTACCTTATCTTGGGAAATGACGAGTTTGCTTACCCCCACGAACCATGTTTGAAGATCACCGACAAAGATGTCATCTGTAAACATCTAGAATGGCAAAAACTGCAGCAATCCAACGATTGCATAGCACAACTTATACAACACCAAGAACCACATAACTGCACATACATACTAGCAAATTACAGAAACAACCTAATTCAACAAATTCAGGATAATAGCTGGATTGCGATGATAAAGCAAGAAGAAGTAGCGAAAACAACATGCGGAAACGATGTCCAGTATCAGCGAATTAAAGGTGTTTATTTAATCACAATAGACAATAGATGCACCATTCAAATCGCAGATAGATACCTAACAACACATCAGAAATACATTAACATAAAGGAATCAATTCCACTGCCACGCGCATATAAAACACCAAACCCATCTGCAATCGCAGTAAACCTAGAAACAATCGAATTAGATGATCTAAATAAACTACTACAAAGGTCAAAAGAAATAGCACCCCCAGAAAAAGTGTCATGGATAACAACCTCACCCAGCTGGTCATCCATACTATTATACATAATAATCATCATAGCAGCATTAACGACGGCAGCATACAAATTCTGGTGGCTTCGAAGAACCAAGATCATGAGTATCACGCCAGAAGACGGCGAAGAAGTTGTTCTCAAGCCGCTTCAATCTACGACGCGCCTTTCTCTTAAGAGGGGAGGAGTTATGTAGGTGTAAACCACCCACATAGCACGATAAGACACCACGTACCAGGAAGCAGCCATGAAGATAACACGTAGCAGGAAACGAAGACAATCAACACCATTGTTATGACCATGATTGCTAACCACCTAGTTCATGTACAGCATTAATTAGATAACCTTTGTCATGTAAACAAGAACATTAAGTATACTATATATTGTAATACAAGATTAAATAAAGTTAGTCTTAACCAGCTCCTCCGAGCATCAACACCTTCTTATCTGTTTATAAATTAGCTTTTTAAAAAGCCTTTCGCCCTCGCCCACATCCTAACTCGGGGCAGCACAAAAAGCTTGACACTTCGTGAGTTTTCAAGATATTGTTTTCATTTTTTTTTGTACTGATTCTTTAAATGAAAATATTTGACCCGTGTTTCGGTTTTGGTATAAACTAAAAATAAGGTTGTATAACGTGAAATAGTTATTTGTGAGATTTTAAAATTGTTATGTTGTTACATTTAAAAATATTCTTACAGATATCATCAAGGCCATCAATTACATAAGACGAAAAATTTCAAAAACTGAAACAGGTAAGATTTTTTGTTTTATTTTCATATTTTTTTATTTTGTGTGAATCAAAGAATTAGGTGCAATCATACCATATTGATCGGAATATTAGAACAGTTAAAACAAGTGCACAGTGAAATTATTTATTTTAAGTAGGTACTACCTACAATGTCCTACAATTAATTGCAATTTGGTTGATTTTTATTAAGATTTTTGTTTTTTTAAACGTCTTTTTTTTCTTTCGTGTGAATTAAACAATTAAATGCGAGCATTGAATCTCACCATTAATCTGGATATTAAAAGAGTATAAACAAGTGCATAGTGAAATAAATTAGGTACCTACTTAACAATTTATTTTAAGTACCTACAACTTAGAGTATTAAACCAACACCTACAACAATGTCGTGTAAGAATTAATTACAAATAAGTTGATTTAAAAAAAAATAGAAATAGAAATAAAAATTGAAAATTATTATTAGTACCATAACTATTACAAATAATTATTACAATTACAGTCCACAAAATAAAACAAAAAAAATCTTTCAGATGACACAACAGAAACGACTGACACAACGACGGACACGACCACCAAGACCAAAAAGATAACCACAGACGAAGAAGACGAAGAGACCGACTACGAAATTGTTTATTCGGATGAGAGCAATGAATCATCCGGTGGACGCCGTCACAACAGGCGGCCACGCAAACCAAAGCCACAGAAACCGCAACAACCTGGCCAGCCGCAACAACCAGAACAGCCCCAGCAGCCGCAACAACCAGAACAGCCACAGCAGCCGCAACAACCAGAACAGCCACAGCAGCCACAACAACCAGGCCAGCCACAGCAGCCGCAACAACCAGAACAGCCCCAGCAGCCGCAACAACCAGAACAGCCACAGCAGCCACAACAACCAGGCCAGCCACAGCAGCCGCAACAACCAGGCCAGCCACAGCAGCCGCAACAACCAGAACAGCCACAGCAGCCGCAACAACCAGAACAGCCACAGCAGCCGCAACAACCAGGCCAGCCACAGCAGCCGCAACAACCAGAACAGCCACAGCAGCCGCAACAACCAGAACAGCCACAGCAGCCGCAACAACCAGGCCAGCCACAGCAGCCGCAACAACCAGAACAGCCACAGCAGCCACAACAACCAGAACAGCCACAGCAGCCGCAACAACCAGGCCAGCCACAGCAGCCGCAACAACCAGAACAGCCACAGCAGCCGCAACAACCAGGCCAGCCACAGCAGCCGCAACAACCACAACAGCCACAGCAGCCGCAACAACCAGGCCAGCCACAGCAGCCGCAACAACCAGAACAGCCACAGCAGCCGCAACAACCAGAACAGCCACAGCAGCCGCAACAACCAGAACAGCCACAGCAGCCGCAACAACCAGAACAGCCACAGCAGCCGCAACAACCAGAACAGCCACAACAGCCGCAACAACCAGAACAGCCACAGCAGCCGCAACAACCAGGCCAGCCACAGCAGCCGCAACAACCAGGCCAGCCACAGCAGCCGCAACAACCAGAACAGCCACAGCAGCCGCAACAACCAGGCCAGCCACAGCAGCCGCAACAACCAGAACAGCCACAGCAGCCGCAACAACCAGGCCAGCCACAGCAGCCGCAACAACCAGAACAGCCACAGCAGCCGCAACAACCAGGCCAGCCACAGCAGCCGCAACAACCAGGCCAGCCACAGCAGCCACAACAACCAGGCCAGCCACAGCAGCCGCAACAACCAGAACAGCCACAGCAGCCGCAACAACCAGAACAGCCACAGCAGCCGCAACAACCAGAACAACCAGGCCAGCCGCAACAACCACAGCAGCCGCAACAACCAGAACAGCCACAGCAGCCGCAACAACCAGAACAACCAGAACAACCAGGCCAGCCGCAACAACCACAGCAGCCGCAACAACCAGAACAGCCACAGCAGCCGCAACAACCAGAACAGCCGCAGCAGCCGCAGCAGCCACAGCAGCCGCAGAACCCACAACAACCGCAGCAGCCGCAGCAGCCACAGCAGCCGCAGAACCCACAACAACCGCAGCAGCCGCAGCAGCCGCAGAACCCACAACAACCACAAAACCCACAACAGCCGCAACAACCACAGCAGCCACAGCAGCCGCAAAACCCACAACAGCCGCAACAACCGCAGCAGCCACAGCAGCCGCAGAACCCACAACAGCCGCAACAACCGCAGCTGCCACAGCAGCCGCAGAACCCACAACAGCCGCAGCAGCCTCAGCAGCCACAGCAGCCGCAGAACCCACAACAGCCGCAACAACCGCAGCAGCCACAGCAGCCGCAGAACCCACAACAGCCGCAACAACCGCAGCAGCCACAGCAGCCGCAGAACCCACAACAACCGCAGCAGCCGCAGCAGCCGCAGAACCCACAACAACCGCAGAACCCACAACAACCGCAGCAGCCGCAGAACCCACAACAACCGCAGCAGCCGCAGCAGCCACAGCAGCCGCAGAACCCACAACAACCGCAGCAGCCGCAGCAGCCACAGCAGCCGCAGAACCCACAACAACCGCAGCAGCCGCAGCAGCCGCAGCAGCCGCAGAACCCACAACAACCGCAACAACCACAGCAGCCGCAGCAGCCGCAACAACCACAGCAACCGCAAAGGCCGCATAAGCCACATCGTCATCATCCTCATCGTCCGCGCAATCCACATCGTCATCATCCTCATCGTCCGCGCAATCCACATCAGCCTAATCATACAAATCATCCACGTCACCCACACCATCCTCATCATCCTAAGCAGCCGCAGCAGCCACAACAACCACAGCAGCCGCAAAACCCACAACAGCCGCAGCAGCCACAGCAGCCACAGCAGCCGCAGAACCCACAACAACCGCAGCAGCCACAGCAGCCGCAACAACCAGGCCAGCCACAACAACCACAGCAGCCGCAGAATCCACAACAACCTCAACAGCCACAGCAACCGCAACAGCCAGGCCAACCACAGCAGCCGCAACAACCACAGCAGCCGCAGAACCCACAACAACCTCAACAGCCACAGCAGCCGCAACAGCCAGGCCAGCCACAACAACCACAGCAGCCGCAACAACCACAGCAGCCACAGAACCCACAAACACCGCAGCAGCCACAGCAGCCACAGCAGCCACAACAACCAGGCCAGCCACAACAACCACAGCAGCCGCAACAACCACAGCAGCCGCAGAACCCACAACAGCCGCAGCAGCCACAGCAGCCGCAAAACCCACAACAACCACAGCAACCGCAGAACCCACAACAACCGCAGCAGCCACAGCAGCCACAGAACCCACAACAGCCGCAGCAGCCACAGCAGCCACAGAACCCACAGCAGCCACAGCAGCCGCAGAATCCACAACAACCTCAACAGCCACAGCAGCCGCAGAACCCACAACAACCGCAGCAACCACAACAGCCACAACAGCCAGGCAACAAACCACCTAAGAAGCCCTGCGGACCGAAAACTCCACATAAACCGCATAAGCCACATCAGCCGCACCACCCACATAATCCTCATCAGCCGCAGCAGCCGCAGAACCCACAACAGCCGCAACAGCCGCAAAACCCACAACAGCCGCAACAACCACAGCAACCGCAGAACCCACAACAACCGCAGCAGCCGCAGAACCCACAACAGCCGCAACAGCCGCAACAACCACAGCAACCGCAGAACCCCCAACAACCGCAGCAGCCACAACAGCCACAGCAACCGCAGAACCCACAACAGCCGCAACAACCGCAGCAGCCGCAGAACCCACAACAGCCGCAGCAGCCGCAGAACCCACAACAGCCGCAGCAGCCGCAGAACCCACAACAGCCGCAGCAGCCACAGCAGCCGCAGAACCCACAACAGCCGCAGCAGCCACAGCAGCCGCAGAACCCACAACAGCCGCAACAACCGCAGCAGCCGCAACAACCGCAGCAGCCGCAGAACCCACAACAGCCGCAGCAGCCGCAAACCCCACAACAGCCGCAGCAGCCACAGCAGCCACAACAACCGCAGCAGCCGCAGCAGCCGCAGAACCCACAACAGCCGCAACAACCGCAAAACCCACAACAGCCGCAACAACCACAGCAACCGCAGAACCCACAACAGCCGCAACAGCCGCAACAACCACAGCAACCCCAGAACCCCCAACAACCGCAGCAGCCACAACAGCCACAGCAACCGCAGAACCCACAACAGCCGCAACAACCGCAGCAGCCGCAACAACCGCAGCAGCCGCAGAACCCACAACAGCCGCAGCAGCCGCAGAACCCACAACAGCCGCAGCAGCCACAGCAGCCGCAAACCCCACAACAGCCGCAGCAGCCGCAGCAGCCACAACAACCACAGCAGCCGCAGAACCCTCAACAACCGCAGCAGCCACAGCAGCCGCAAAACCCACAACAACCACAGCAACCGCAAAACCCACAACAGCCGCAGCAGCCACAGCAGCCGCAAAACCCACAACAACCACAGCAGCCGCAGAACCCACAACAACCGCAGCAGCCACAGAACCCACAGCAGCCACAGCAGCCACAGAACCCACATCAGCCACAGCAGCCACAGAATCCACAACAACCTCAACAGCCACAGCAGCCGCAGAACCCTCAACAACCGCAGCAGCCACAGCAGCCGCAAAATCCACAACAACCACAGCAGCCGCAGAACCCACAACAACCGCAGCAGCCACAGAACCCACAGCAGCCACAGCAGCCACAGAACCCACAGCAGCCACAGCAGCCACAGAATCCACAACAACCTCAACAGCCACAGCAGCCGCAGAACCCTCAACAACCGCAGCAGCCACAGCAGCCGCAAAACCCACAACAACCACAGCAACCGCAGAACCCACAACAGCCGCAGCAGCCACAGCAGCCGCAAAACCCACAACAACCACAGCAACCGCAAAACCCACAACAGCCGCAGCAGCCACAGCAGCCGCAAAACCCACAACAACCACAGCAGCCGCAGAACCCACAACAACCGCAGCAGCCACAGCAGCCACAGAACCCACAGCAGCCACAGCAGCCACAGAATCCACAACAACCTCAACAGCCACAGCAGCCGCAGAACCCACAACAACCGCAGCAACCACAACAACCGCAACAGCCAGGCAACAAACCACCTAAGAAGCCCTGCGGACCGAAAACTCCACATAAACCGCATAAGCCACATCAGCCGCACCACCCACATAATCCTCATCAGCCGCAGCAGCCGCAGAACCCACAACAGCCGCAACAGCCGCAAAACCCACAACAGCCGCAACAACCACAGCAACCGCAGAATCCTCAACAACCGCAGCAGCCACAGAACCCACAACAGCCGCAACAACCGCAGCAGCCGCAACAACCACAGCAACCGCAGAACCCACAACAGCCGCAACAACCGCAGCAGCCGCAGAACCCACAACAGCCACAGCAGCCGCAGAACCCACAACAGCCGCAGCAGCCACAGCAGCCACAGAACCCACAACAGCCGCAACAACCGCAGCAGCCGCAACAACCGCAGCAGCCGCAGAACCCACAACAGCCGCAGCAGCCGCAAACCCCACAACAGCCGCAGCAGCCACAGCAGCCACAACAACCACAGCAGCCGCAGAGCCCACAACAACCGCAGCAGCCACAGAACCCACAGCAGCCACAGCAGCCACAGAACCCACAGCAGCCACAGCAGCCACAGAACCCTCAACAACCGCAGCAGCCACAGCAGCCGCAAAATCCACAACAACCACAGCAGCCGCAGAACCCACAACAACCTCAACAGCCACAGCAGCCGCAGAACCCTCAACAACCGCAGCAGCCACAGCAGCCGCAAAATCCACAACAACCACAGCAGCCGCAGAACCCACAACAACCGCAGCAGCCACAGAACCCACAGCAGCCACAGCAGCCACAGAACCCACAGCAGCCACAGCAGCCACAGAATCCACAACAACCTCAACAGCCACAGCAGCCGCAGAACCCTCAACAACCGCAGCAGCCACAGCAGCCGCAAAACCCACAACAACCACAGCAACCGCAGAACCCACAACAGCCGCAGCAGCCACAGCAGCCGCAAAACCCACAACAACCACAGCAACCGCAGAACCCACAACAGCCGCAGCAGCCACAGCAGCCGCAAAACCCACAACAACCACAGCAGCCGCAGAACCCACAACAACCGCAGCAGCCACAGCAGCCGCAAAACCCACAACAACCACAGCAACCGCAGAACCCACAACAGCCGCAGCAGCCACAGCAGCCGCAAAACCCACAACAACCACAGCAACCGCAGAACCCACAACAGCCGCAGCAGCCACAGCAGCCGCAAAACCCACAACAACCACAGCAGCCGCAGAACCCACAACAACCGCAGCAGCCACAGCAGCCACAGAACCCACAGCAGCCACAGCAGCCACAGAATCCACAACAACCTCAACAGCCACAGCAGCCGCAGAACCCACAACAACCGCAGCAACCACAACAACCGCAACAGCCAGGCAACAAACCACCTAAGAAGCCCTGCGGACCGAAAACTCCACATAAACCGCATAAGCCACATCAGCCGCACCACCCACATAATCCTCATCAGCCGCAGCAGCCGCAGAACCCACAACAGCCGCAACAGCCGCAAAACCCACAACAGCCGCAACAACCACAGCAACCGCAGAATCCTCAACAACCGCAGCAGCCACAGAACCCACAACAGCCGCAACAACCGCAGCAGCCGCAACAACCACAGCAACCGCAGAACCCACAACAGCCGCAACAACCGCAGCAGCCGCAGAACCCACAACAGCCGCAGCAGCCGCAGAACCCACAACAGCCGCAGCAGCCACAGCAGCCACAGAACCCACAACAGCCGCAACAACCGCAACAGCCGCAACAGCCGCAACAACCACAGCAACCGCAGAACCCCCAACAACCGCAGCAGCCACAACAGCCACAGCAACCGCAGAACCCACAACAGCCGCAACAACCGCAGCAGCCGCAGAACCCACAACAGCCGCAGCAGCCGCAGAACCCACAACAGCCGCAGCAGCCACAGCAGCCGCAGAACCCACAACAGCCGCAGCAGCCACAGCAGCCGCAGAACCCACAACAGCCGCAACAACCGCAGCAGCCGCAACAACCGCAGCAGCCGCAGAACCCACAACAGCCGCAGCAGCCGCAAACCCCACAACAGCCGCAGCAGCCACAGCAGCCACAACAACCGCAGCAGCCGCAGCAGCCGCAAAACCCACAACAGCCGCAAAACCCACAACAGCCGCAACAACCACAGCAACCGCAGAACCCCCAACAACCGCAGCAGCCACAACAGCCACAGCAACCGCAGAACCCACAACAGCCGCAACAACCGCAGCAGCCGCAGAACCCACAACAGCCGCAGCAGCCACAGCAGCCACAGAACCCACAACAGCCGCAACAACCGCAGCAGCCGCAACAACCGCAGCAGCCGCAGAACCCACAACAGCCGCAGCAGCCGCAAACCCCACAACAGCCGCAGCAGCCACAGCAGCCACAACAACCACAGCAGCCGCAGAACCCACAACAACCGCAGCAACCACAACAGCCGCAACAGCCAGGCAACAAACCACCTAAGAAGCCCTGCGGACCGAAAACTCCACAAAAACCGCACAAGCCGCATAAGCCACATAAGCCGCACCACCCTCATAATCCTCATATGCCGCAGCAGCCGCAGAACCCACAACAGCCGCAACAGCCGCAAAACCCACAACAGCCGCAACAACCACAGCAACCGCAGAACCCACAACAACCGCAGCAGCCGCAGAACCCACAACAGCCGCAACAGCCGCAACAACCACAGCAACCGCAGAACCCTCAACAACCGCAGCAGCCACAAAAGCCACAGCAGCCGCAGAACCCACAACAGCCGCAACAACCGCAGCAGCCGCAACAACCGCAGCAGCCGCAGAATCCACAACAGCCGCAGCAGCCGCAGAACCCACAACAGCCGCAGCAGCCACAGCAGCCGCAGAACCCACAACAGCCGCAGCAGCCACAGCAGCCGCAGAACCCACAACAGCCGCAACAACCGCAGCAGCCGCAACAACCGCAGCAGCCGCAGAACCCACAACAGCCGCAGCAGCCGCAAACCCCACAACAGCCGCAGCAGCCACAGCAGCCACAACAACCGCAGCAGCCGCAGCAGCCGCAAAACCCACAACAGCCGCAACAGCCGCAAAACCCACAACAGCCGCAACAACCACAGCAACCGCAGAACCCACAACAGCCGCAACAGCCGCAACAACCACAGCAACCGCAGAACCCCCAACAACCGCAGCAGCCACAACAGCCACAGCAACCGCAGAACCCACAACAGCCGCAACAACCGCAGCAGCCGCAGAACCCACAACAGCCGCAGCAGCCACAGCAGCCGCAGAACCCACAACAGCCGCAACAACCGCAGCAGCCGCAACAACCGCAGCAGCCGCAGAACCCACAACAGCCGCAGCAGCCGCAAACCCCACAACAGCCGCAGCAGCCACAGCAGCCACAACAACCACAGCAGCCGCAGAACCCACAACAACCGCAGCAACCACAACAGCCGCAACAGCCAGGCAACAAACCACCTAAGAAGCCCTGCGGACCAAAAATTCCACAAAAACCGCACAAGCCGCATAAGCCACATAAGCCGCACCACCCTCATAATCCTCATCAGCCGCAGCAGCCGCAGAACCCACAACAGCCGCAACAGCCGCAAAACCCACAACAGCCGCAACAACCACAGCAACCGCAGAACCCACAACAACCGCAGCAGCCGCAGAACCCACAACAGCCGCAACAGCCGCAACAACCACAGCAACCGCAGAACCCTCAACAACCGCAGCAGCCACAACAGCCACAGCAGCCGCAGAACCCACAACAGCCGCAACAACCGCAGCAGCCGCAACAACCGCAACAGCCGCAGAACCCACAACAGCCGCAGCAGCCGCAGAACCCACAACAGCCGCAGCAGCCACAACAGCCGCAACAACCAGGCCAGCCACAACAACCAGGCCAGCCACAACAACCACAGCAGCCACAGCAGCCGCAGAACCCACAACAACCTCAGCAGCCACAGCAGCCACAGAACCCACAGCAGCCACAGCAGCCGCAGAATCCACAACAACCTCAACAGCCGCAGCAGCCGCAGAACCCACAGCAACCACAACAGCCGCAACAACCAGGCCAGCCACAACAACCACAGCAACCACAACAGCCGCAGCAGCCGCAGCAGCCGCAGAACCCACAACAGCCGCAGCAGCCGCAGAACCCACAGCAACCGCAGCAGCCACAGCAGCCGCAGAACCCACAACAACCGCAGCAGCCACAACAACCACAGCAGCCAGGCAACAAACCACCTAAGAAGCCCTGCGGACCGAAAACTCCACATCAACCGCACAAGCCGCATAAGCCACATCAGCCGCACCACCATCATCGTCCGCGTAACCCACATAATCCTCATCAGCCACAGCAGCCGCAAAACCCACAACAGCCGCAGCAGCCACAGAACCCACAACAGCCGCAACAACCACAGCAGCCACAGAACCCACAACAGCCGCAACAGCCGCAAAACCCACAACAGCCGCAACAGCCACAGCAGCCGCAGAACCCACAACAGCCACAGCAGCCACAGCAACCACAACAACCAGGCCAGCCACAACAACCACAGCAGCCGCAACAACCACAGCAGCCGCAACAACCAGAACAGCCGCAACAACCACAGCAGCCGCAACAACCAGAACAGCCGCAACAACCACAGCAACCGCAGAACCCACAACAGCCGCAGCAGCCACAACAACCAGGCCAGCCGCAACAACCACAGCAGCCACAGCAGCCGCAACAACCAGAACAGCCGCAACAACCACAGCAGCCGCAGAACCCACAACAGCCGCAGCAGCCACAACAACCAGGCCAGCCGCAACAACCACAGCAGCCAGAGCAGCCGCAACAACCAGAACAGCCGCAACAACCACAGCAGCCGCAACAACCTGAACAGCCGCAACAGCCACAGCAGCCGCAACAACCAGAACAACCGCAACAACCACAGCAGCCGCAGAACCCACAACAACCACAGCAGCCACAGCAGCCGCAACAACCAGAACAGCCGCAACAACCACAGCAGCCACAGCAGCCGCAACAACCAGGCCAGCCGCAACAACCACAGCAGCCACAGCAGCCGCAACAACCAGAACAGCCACAACAACCACAGCAGCCGCAGAACCCACAACAGCCGCAGCAGCCGCAGCAGCCACAACAACCCGGCCAGCCGCAACAACCACAGCAGCCACAGCAGCCGCAACAACCAGAACAGCCGCAACAACCACAGCAGCCGCAACAACCTGAACAGCCGCAACAGCCACAGCAGCCGCAACAACCAGAACAACCGCAACAACCACAGCAGCCGCAGAACCCACAACAGCCGCAGCAGCCGCAGCAGCCACAACAACCAGGCCAGCCGCAACAACCACAGCAGCCACAGCAGCCGCAACAACCAGAACAGCCGCAACAACCACAGCAGCCGCAGAACCCACAACAGCCGCAGCAGCCACAACAACCAGGCCAGCCGCAACAACCACAGCAGCCAGAGCAGCCGCAACAACCAGAACAGCCGCAACAACCACAGCAGCCGCAACAACCTGAACAGCCGCAACAGCCACAGCAGCCGCAACAACCAGAACAACCGCAACAACCACAGCAGCCGCAGAACCCACAACAGCCGCAGCAGCCACAGCAGCCGCAACAACCAGAACAGCCACAACAACCACAGCAGCCGCAGAACCCACAACAGCCGCAGCAGCCGCAACAACCAGGCCAGCCGCAACAACCACAGCAGCCACAGCAGCCGCAACAACCAGAACAGCCACAACAACCACAGCAGCCGCAGAACCCACAACAGCCGCAGCAGCCGCAGCAGCCGCAACAACCACAGCAGCCACAGCAGCCGCAGAACCCACAACAACCACAGCAGCCACAGCAGCCGCAACAAACAGAACAGCCGCAGAACCCACAACAGCCGCAGCAGCCGAAACACCCACATCATCCGCACCATCCGCACCATTCGCATCGTCCACATCGTCATCATCGTCATCATCGTCGGCATCATCCACAGAAGCCACATCAGCCGCAACAGCCGCAAAACCCACAGCAGCCGCAGAATCCACAACAGCCGCAGCAGCCGCAGCAGCCACAGAATCCACAACAACCACAGCAGCCGCAGAACCCACAACAACCGCAGCAGCCGCAGAACCCACAACAACCGCAGCAGCCGCAACAACCGCAGCAGCCGCAGAACCCACAACAACCACAGCAGCCGCAGAACCCACAACAACCGCAGCAGCCGCAACAACCGCAGCAGCCGCAGAATCCACAACAACCGCAGCAGCCGCAACAACCGCAGCAGCCGCAGAATCCACAACAACCGCAGCAGCCGCAACAACCGCAGCAGCCGCAGAACCCACAACAACCGCAGCAGCCACAGCAGCCACAACAGCCGCAACAACCAGGCCAGCCGCAACAGCCACAGCAGCCGCAACAACCAGGCCAGCCGCAACAACCACAGCAGCCGCAACAACCAGGCCAGCCGCAACAGCCACAGCAGCCACAGCAGCCGCAACAACCAGGCCAGCCACAGCAGCCGCAGCAGCCGCAACAACCAGGCCAGCCACAGCAGCCACAGCAGCCGCAACAACCAGGCCAGCCACAGCAGCCACAGCAGCCGCAACCACCAGGCCAGCCACAGCAGCCACAGCAGCCACAGCAGCCGCAACAACCAGGCCAGCCACAGCAGCCACAGCAGCCGCAACAACCAGGCCAGCCACAGCAGCCACAGCAGCCGCAACAACCAGGCCAGCCACAGCAGCCACAGCAGCCGCAACAACCAGGCCAGCCGCAACAGCCACAGCAGCCACAGCAGCCGCAACAGCCACAGCAGCCGCAACAACCAGGCCAGCCACAACAACCACAGCAGCCACAACAACCAGGTGGAAAGTTGGTGGTACAGCAAGGCCGTCGTGGTAAGTAAATAATACCAGGCATCGATCGTTTAGATTATCTTTAAAGAAAATATCCTATTAAGCCTTAGTATGGGCAAGATTTAAAAAAATGCATAACGTTTTCCCCCATAATTATTGTTGCAGTTTTGAAGTTCGCGCCTTAAACTGACTTTTTATTGTTTTTCAGACATCTTGCACGCATTGGAGTCGCGTATGAACCTCAAGGTTCTTATCCTCCCTAACGGGCCAAATCACAAGAACTGCTACTGCACATGTGAAAGTCTTGGCAAGCCGAAACTTATCCCTCTGTCGGAGTTACCTTCGTCAATCACCGGTATTGAAGGGCCGAAGTAAGAAGCTAATAGAAACGAACCGCACCTACCTACATTCTGGTGTGAAGTGAATATTTTTAAGTGTTAGGTTTTACGGTAACGATAATAATTCTATCATTGAACTAAATAATTAACGAGATATTTCCGAAATCTTGTGAAACGATTATGTAACTATTGACATTATTGAGAAATAAATAATTACGTTTATAGTTTTGTTATTTTATTTTGTAAGTTTACCTAACAGTGTGAAATGTGACCTTATATAGGTAGTGTTATAACACTATATAAGGTCACATTTTATCAACTGCAAATATTTTGACAATACATCTAATTATATCAGAGAAAAAAGGCCCTAGCATTTAAAAAAAAATTAGGCTAGTTTATTTACAAAAACACAAATGTTGAAATATTTCCACGAGCAGGACTTGAACCTGCACCCTTCTGACATACCGGGTCAGGTGCTCTCCCAATTGAGCTATCGTGGTTCTAAGTTTTTGTAAATAGAAAAACATTTTATAAATAGCTTGCCTACTTCTTAACTGATCTTTAGTATTCGTAAAAATATTATGATCGGATGTTAATGACGGTAGTTGTTGACTTTGAATGGGCGCCTTTGGCTTTCAAAGTAAAAAGTAAATAGTGTTGAACAATTTCGGTTAGAACCACGATAGCTCAATTGGGAGAGCACCCGACTCGGTATGTCAGAAGGGTGCAGGTTCAAATCCTGCTCGTGGAAATATTTCAACATTTGTGACATTGACATTTGTGACATGAAACGCGACATTATAAATACCTAATTTTAATATTTTGATTAAAATGCAATCAGATACGAATTGCAGGTTAATAGTTAGCGCTTTTCCCTATTGTACAAATTTAACCTGGGAACAAAATAAGCGCATTTATGACTTAAATTTATTACTTTTTAATTTAATTTGTCGTCATAGTAACAATATTTTATAATTCGATATAAATAAATTTATTAAAAACTTTAGTTTGACGTCAGATACTATGTATCTTTCTAAGAAATGTAGGACTCAGATAGCTAATTTGTTAGCTTTTAATATACTGTTATGTAGCAACTTTTTAATTAAAAGAAAGAAAATAAATGAAATTTAATAATTAGAAAATATTTACAAAATATCTATACAAAACAATTTATATACAATAATCTATCAGCTAATAAGGAGAGGCCTATGTCCAGCAGTGGACTAAGATAGGCCGATGATGATGATGATGGGGAATCTATCAGCGCCAGATGGCGCTACCTCAGCAATACGTAGCGAAGGACTGGCTCAGCAGCACTGAACAGGATCTCGGGGTCAGACTGGCTCAGCAGCACCGCACAGGATCTTGGGGTCAGACCGTTAGAGGTCAGGCCGGCAGAGGTCAGGCCAGCAGAGGTCAGACCGGCAGAGGTCAGACCGGCAGAGGTCAGACCGGCAGAGGTCAGACCGGCAGAGGTCAGACTGGCAGAGGTCAGGCCAGCAGTGCAGAGGTCAGACCGGCAGAGGTCAGACCGGTAGAGGTCAGACCGGTAGAGGTCAGGCCAGGTAGAGGTTCCGCAGTCAGACAGAGGTTCCGCAGTCAGCCAGAGGTTCCATAGTCAGCCAGAGGTTCCGTAATTAGTTACTTCTTGTTCGGAACTCGTAATTAGACTGGCCTTTGACCGCAGGACAGGACGCTTATATACCCTTCCCGTAGAACACAATTTAATTTAAATTTATACAAATTAAAAATAACATAAAAAGTTTACATTGCACTTTTTAAAAGAAAATATTGTCTTTGCCATCAAAATATTTGACATGGTTGTCAAGGCTTTGTTTATACATTTTCATTGAATGGAAGTTATTTTATAATATCTAAAGAAGTATTGTAAGAAAATAAGGACAACATGTAATATTTTGATAGAAAGATAGAAGGAAACAACTAGACCTAAAAATAATGTGACTACAAGAGATTCATATAAAAACATGCTTAGCAACAATAAAAACCGTAAGTATTTTCGTATTTACACAAACCTTTCTCTATCCTCTATCTTATTTACATATTATAAAAAGTGAATACTACAATACATGATACAGTTATAGGTGGTATAACTAAGTCTTTTCATGATAATAACTTAATCATTAGTAGTTCTACTAATGCAACTTTTACAACTAGTAATAAGGTTACAACCTCAGGTTTAAACTGAGGTCTAAGACAAAAGCCAAGCCCACATCCATTACTATTATACATCAAAATATTCAGGGTTTGGCTGGCAAGGACTTAGAATTAGAATTATTAGCAAAAAGTCAGGTAATTCATGTATTTTGTATAACTGAGCATTGGCTAAAAAATCATGACACATCGTTCTATGTAAATAACTTCCAACTAGCTAGCGCGTACGTGCGAAGCTCAGCTATTCACGGCTGTTCTCTAATATTAGTAAGAAGCAATATTAAATACACCCCCGTGTGGTGCCGGGGATAAAGAATTGCATCACCCCATCTCAACCCGTGGGTGTCGTAAAAGGCGACTAAGGGACCATTCCAGAGGATGGGCAGCAGCATCTCTCTGAGGTTACCTTCAACCTACTGCGATCGCCAACCCGCCTGCCAAGCGTGGCGATTATGGCAAATACCCCCCATGACATGCACACCAGCAAAAACCGGCCCCTAGTCCCCGGCGGCCCCGCTCGCCCTAGCTACGGTAGCGGCCAAGGCAGCGACGGGGCAGGGGGTGCTAAGAATCTCCGGGAGAGACCTGGCTACCGCCAACAACGAACTCTGGCCCTGGCAACATTTAACACGCGCACATTACGGACTGACGAGAAGATTTACGAACTGGAGGAAGAATTGAGCAAGATACGGTGGGACATAGTTGGATTATCTGAAGTCCGAAGAGAGGGGGAGGACTCTATGCTCCTACTACGACACACCCTGACGATGAGGTGGAAGCTACGTATGAGGACATCTCTAGAGCCATACAAGCCTCCAAAACTCATTAAACCGTTGTCATGGGAGACTTTAACGCAAAACTGGGCAAACGAAGCGGCGATGAGATGAGAGGGACGATTTGGGGTTGGTAATCGGAACTCCCGGGGCCAACTGCTGGCGGACTTTCTTGAGAGGGAGGGCCTCTTTATGATGAACTCCTTTTTCAGGAAAGCTGAACACCGCAAGTGGACCTGGATGAGTTCCGATGGTGCAAAAAAACGAGATTGACTTTATCATGTCGACGAGGAAGCAAATATTCAATGATGTCACTGTGATCAATGCGTTTAAAACTGGCAGCGATCACCGGTTGGTAAGAGGCACATTGAATATCAACGTTAAGCTGGAAAGACGTCGATTGATAAGGTCTACGCTCCGTCCTGCACCCATCCAAATCCAAAACCCCGAAAGCTTTCAGCTCGAATTGCAGAATCGCTTCGAGCGCCTAAATAATTGTGAAAATGTGGACGAATACAGCAACAGGTTTGTGGAAACTGTCCAAACGGTTGGGTCCAAGTTCTTTAAAACCCACTGTGCAAAAGGAACCAAAAAGTTCTCAGACCATACCCTAAAACTAATGGAAGAGCGGCGCGCAATGGTTCTGCTTTCCTCAGGTGATGCGTCTCAGTTTCGGCGGCTAAATAGGCAGATCTCGAAGTCTATGACTCGCGACACGCGCCAATTTAATACTAACCGTATTAAAGAGGCCATTGAGCGGAACAAAGGCTCAAAAGTGTTCGCAAGAGATCTGGGTATTGGGCAGTGCCAACTGACGACGCTGAAAACCGATGACGGCAGAACTGTCACGACCAGGTCCGATGTTATGGGAGAGGTCGAGAAGTTCTATGGACAGCTTTACACATCCACACGGCCACCTGTACAAAGCTTAGCTAAAGACCCTAGAGCTAAGTTAACCCGGCACTATACCGAAGACATCCCGGACATCAGCCTATACGAGATTAGTATGGCTCTCAAACAGCTCAAAAATGGCAGGGCACCAGGTGCTGACGGAATTACGGCCGAACTTCTGAAAGCAGGCGGAAGACCGGTACTCGTAGCTCTTCAGAAGCTATTTAATTCCGTGGTACTGGGGGGCAGAACGCCAGAGACGTGGCACGAAGGTATGGTGGTACTGTTCTTCAAAAAGGGCGACAAAACCCTGCTGAAGAACTACAGGCCCATCTCACTTCTAAGCCACGTCTACAAGCTGTTTTCGAGAGTCATAACGAATCGTCTCGCACGCAGGTTTGATGACTTCCAGCCTATCGAACAAGCCGGTTTCCGAAAAGGCTTCAGCACCATAGACCACATACATACGCTGCGGCAGGTTATACAGAAGACCGAAGAGTATAACCAGCCTCTTTGCTTAGCGTTTGTGGACTATGAAAAAGCCTTCGATTCGATTGAGACATGGGCCGTGCTAAAGTCTCTCCAGCGGTGCCAAATTGACTATCGGTACATCGAAGTGTTGAGGTGTTTGTATGAAAGCGCCACTATGTCAGTCCGTCTTCAGGACCGGAGCTCGAAACCTATCCAGTTGCAGCGAGGAGTGAGACAGGGAGATGTGATTTCTCCGAAACTGTTCACTGCTGCACTGGAAGATGTTTTCAAGCTTCTGGACTGGAAAGGACTCGGCATCAACGTCAACGGCGTATACATCACTCACCTTCGGTTTGCTGACGATATAGTGGTCATGGCTGAGACCCTGGAAGACCTCGGCGCAATGCTCGGTGACCTCAACAGAGTCTCTCAACAAGTGGGCCTTAAAATGAACATGGAGAAGACGAAAGTTATGTCGAACTCACGTGTCGTACCCACTCCTCTGAAGGTTGGGGACTCTGCCCTTGAAGTTGTGGACAATTATGTTTACCTGGGACAAACGGTCCAGCTAGGTAGGTCCAACTTCAGCAAAGAGGTCAATCGTCGAATCCAATTAGGCTGGGCAGCGTTCGGTAAGCTTCGAAATATCTTCTCGTCCGATATACCGCAGTGTCTCAAGACGAAAGTCTTTGACCAGTGTGTGTTGCCAGTGATGACATACGGGACTGAGACGTGGTCGCT
This sequence comes from Eudonia lacustrata, assembly GCA_947562085.1. Classification (NCBI taxonomy): domain Eukaryota; kingdom Metazoa; phylum Arthropoda; class Insecta; order Lepidoptera; family Crambidae; genus Eudonia; species Eudonia lacustrata. The sequence goes on from OX387333.1 coordinate 12,893,947, forward strand.
CACTATTGGCCTCGTAAAAAGGCTCAAGGTCACTCAAAGAGCAATGGAGAGGGCTATGCTCGGGGTTTCTCTGCGTGATCGAATCAGAAATGAGGAGATCCGCAGAAGAACAAAGGTAACCGACATCGCCCGAAGAGTTGCTAAGCTCAAGTGGCAGTGGGCAGGTCACATTGCTCGCAGGACTGATGGCCGCTGGGGCGGGATAGTCCTGGAGTGGCGACCACGTACCGGAAAGCGCAGTGTGGGCAGGCCTCCAACAAGGTGGACCGACGATCTGGTGAAGGTCGCGGGAAGCCGCTGGATGCGAGCAGCACAAAACCGGTCGTTGTGGAGATCCTTGGGGGAGGCCTTTGTCCAGCAGTGGACGTCTTTTGGCTGAGATGATGATGATGATGATGAATATTAAATACAAAAATCGCAACGATATTGTAGACCTATCAGTGGAGCGTAACATTGAACTATCGTGTGTGGAGTTCAATAGTTTTGTAATAGTGTGTGTATACCGACCCCCCTCGGGCAATTTCAATATTTTTGAAACAGTAATGGAAGACGTACTTAGAAAATTAAAACTAAAAAAGAAATTTGTTTTAGTAAGTGGAGATTTTAATATAAATATTTTAGAAAACACTCCAACGAGTGTTCGTCTTCTTGCCTTATTTAAATGTTTTAATCTTTTGAATCTATTTCTAGAACCCACTAGAATAACTTCACATTCGGCCACTTGTCTCGATAATATTTTTACAGACTATGACCCTGTTTCTAAGTCACTCATTAATAATCTTACGTCTGACCATTGCGGTTTGAAGGTGACCTATGATTTTGATATTAGGGATGAACCAAAAATAGTGAACTGTAAACCAGTTACAAAAGAGCGAGTGGAGTGTTTCAAAAATAGTATAGCTTGTAAAATTGATGCATTAATTACCCTTTGTACAACATGATCCAGATGTACTTTATAGTAATCTTTTTAACTTAATCAAGACCGAATACAACCAGGTGTTTACACCAAAAACAATAAAAATTACTCATAAACATAAGTTCTGTGACTGGGCCACGACTGGTATATATAAAAGTAGAAATAAATTGTATGATTTATATAGTTTAAAACAATATAACCAAAATGTTAATTTTACGGAATATGTAAAGAATTATTCGAAAATGTTTAAGAAAGTGTGCATAGTAGCAAAATCTAATTACATTAAAGAAAAAATTAAAAAGTCTAACAATAAAATCAAAGCCACTTGGGACATCATAAACCGTGAAACAGGTAAATTTAAACTACGGGATAATACTTTCACTTTAAAAGTAAACGACAACTTGGTCAATTCAGATTCACAAATTGCTAATATTTTTGATGATTTTTTTGTAAATATACCTGTAATAACAACATCAAATTTAGATTCATCACCGGAAGCTGCACAAACTTTACTCCAAAAATATGTACCAAATGTAATCTTTCCTTTCAATTTAAATACATTGATTCATTGAATATTATTAAAACATTCAAATCGCTTAAAATGAAAAACACGAGTGATTTGTGGGGTATATCTATTAAAGTAATTAAGAATATTATTTATTCTATTGCACCGTATCTTGCTGAAATTTTTAATAACTGTGTCGATAAGGGAATCTTTCCTGATCTTATGAAGTTTAGTAAAGTTATACCTTTATTCAAATCAGGAAACAAAGAAGACCCCAGTAACTATCGGCCCATTTCAATATTACCAGCGCTAAGTAAAATTTATGAAAAAATTATACTCGAACAGTTGATGTCATATTTTAACACAAACAACCTTTTACATATTAAGCAATATGGTTTTACAGGTCGTTCTACAACTGATGCAGGCGTTGCTCTGATAAAACATATATTTGATGCCTGGGAGAAGTCTCAAAATGCTCTTGGAGTTTTTTGCGATTTGTCCAAGGCTTTTGATTGCGTTGAGCACCGGACTCTGGTGTTGAAACTACATTATTACGGTCTCGAAGATTTTGCACTAAATTTAATACAGTCATATCTCAGCTCTAGAACTCAAACTGTCGATATAAATGGTACTAAATCATCTGGTTCTCATGTAAAAATGGGAGTTCCACAAGGGTCGATTCTTGGTCCTTTTCTATTCTTGATTTATATTAATGACTTGCCATTCTTTGTAGAGAACTTCTGTGAAATTGTATTATTTGCAGATGATACTTCACTCATTTTTAATGTGACTAGGTGTAGGTCTAATTATGAAAATGTAAATAAAGCTCTTTCAGAGGTACTCCATTGGTTTACTATTAATAATTTACAGCTTAACGCTAAGAAAACAAAATGTATTAAATTTTTATTACCAAATGTCAGAAATGAACCAACTGATATTAGAATAAACGGTGATCAATTAGATTTGGTAGATTCTACAGTCTTTTAGGCATTACCCTTGACTCAAAACTTCAATGGAATCCTCATATATCGAAATTGGCCGGTAAACTCAGTTCTGCTGCTTATGCCATTAGAAAAAATCGGCAGTTAACAGACGTTGAAACTGCTAGAACAGTTTATTTTAGTTATTTTCATAGTGTCATGTCGTATAGCGTCTTACTGTGGGGAACAGCGGCTGATATAGAAACTATATTCATTTTACAGAAACGAGCAATAAGAGCAATCTATAAACTAGGATCACGAACTTCCTTAAGAAATCTTTTTAAGCAGATTGGTGTCCTGACAGTTGCATCTCAATATATTTATAATTGTATAGTTTTTGTACATTGCAACATCAACTCCTTTACTAAACACGGTGACGTACACAATTTCAATACTAGAAATAAGACAAAACTTGTAATGCCACTGTTCAGGTTACAGAAGGTACTTGGTTCTTTCTTGGGGCAAGGTATACACTATTACAATAAAATACCAAATTCTGTACTGGATTTACCTTTGGATAAGTTTAAAAAACATGTGAAGTCTTTATTACTTATAAAAGGTTATTATACAGTCAAAGAATATTTAGATGATAAAACAGCCTGGTTATAATAAAAATCACATATTATATTTGAATCAATTTATTAAAAATAATTTTTATAATTTTTATACTGATATGATAGCCTTTATCAGCATTGTCCTACAGATAACAAACAGCGTTGCGTTAAATAGATCATTAAGTTTTTATCTAGAGTATCTTGAGTGTGTCATGCTCTCTTAATTGTCTCTGCGGTGGTGGCGTGTGCGTCGGGTCGTTACGTTCCCTAAAATATGGTTGAGCGAAGCGATGGCTGATTCATATGTCATGCTCGTGAACGGGTGCCGCCTGTGGACGCTGGTCTGCTCTTGCATACTTATCTTATTTTTAGTATTATTAATTATAGTTTGACTTTGTTTTACCTAAACAATTTTTGACTTTTACTATAGTACTGTAGTGGTGCTGTATGACATTGTGGAAATTGAAACTTTTACATAATTATCTGATGTAAATATGTTAACTTACATTTTTTAAATGTTTATATAATTTTTAACGCAAATTTTGTTGTTGTTTTTACATTTTTTATTTTAACAGCATTGTCCTACAGATAACAAACAGCGTTGCATTAAATAGATCATTAAGTTTTTATTTAGAGTATCTTGAGTGTGTCATGCTCTCTTAATTGTCTCTGCGGTGGTGGCGTGTGCGTCGGGTCGTTACGTTCCCTAAAATATGGTTGAGCGAAGCGATGGCTGATTCATATGTCATGCTCGTGAACGGGTGCCGCCTGTGGACGCTGGTCTGCTCTTGCATACTTATCTTATTTTTAGTATTATTAATTATAGTTTGACTTTGTTTTACCTAAACAATTTTTGACTTTTACTATAGTACTGTAGTGGTGCTGTATGACATTGTGGAAATTGAAACTTTTACATAATTATCTGATGTAAATATGTTAACTTACATTTTTTAAATGTTTATATAATTTTTAACGCAAATTTTGTTGTTGTTTTTACATTTTTTATTTTAACAGCATTGTCCTACAGATAACAAACAGCGTTGCATTAAATAGATCATTAAGTTTTTATTTAGAGTATCTTGAGTGTGTCATGCTCTCTTAATTGTCTCTGCGGTGGTGGCGTGTGCGTCGGGTCGTTACGTTCCCTAAAATATGGTTGAGCGAAGCGATGGCTGATTCATATGTCATGCTCGTGAACGGGTGCCGCCTGTGGAGGCTGGTCTGCTCTTGCATACTTATCTTATTTTTAGTATTATTAATTATAGTTTGACTTTGTTTTACCTAGACAATTTTTGACTTTTACTAGAGTACTGTAGTGGTGCTGTATGACATTGTGGAAATTGAAACTTTTACATAATTATCTGATGTAAATTTGTTAACTTACATTTTTTATTTTGTTTTTTTACATGTTGTGGTTGTCTTATATATATTTTTTGTGTTTATTTGTAATGGAAAGTGTCCTGCTATGATAGGGCATTTTCCAATATTTTTGACGCTGTAAGGGAGAAAAGAGCTGGACACTTGCTGAGTTTCTTGCCGGTTCTTCTCAGTACAAGATCTCCCGCCCACAGTAGACTTACGAACCGATGGCATAGTGACATTCACAAGAGCTACTTGTAGCCTAAACTGAATAAATGATTTTGAATTTTGAATTTTTGAATTTTGTGTTTTTGTAATTTGTTTCGCAACAAAATTTGCGTTAAAAATTATATAAACAAAACAAAAACATTTGTTTTTTTTCCTGACACAAAAATTTTAATATTTTTAGGAGCGGCCTCTCTGTCGGCTCCTATGAATTAAACTACGGGCACGCACTTAGACTATGTATAATATTGGGCACGCACGTGTAAGCGGTAAAGGCATTGAATGAATGCGATTGCGGCCTCTCTGTTTCGGCTCATTTGAATTGAAATTACCGGAAGTAGGAAGAAACAGCAGAGGAGAACTTCCAAATATGACTGGATAACAGCGAAAAAGGTAGTGTATGAATGTAAGGTTAGATAGGCTCTGTGGAGTTTTCAACCGTTTGAGTAGACTGAGCTCTGCGGCTTATGCAGTAATGAAAATTCGTCAGATCACTGACATTGAAACAGCTAGACTTGTTTACTTTAGTTATTTCCATAGCGTAATGTCGTACGGCATTTTACTGTGGGGCAATGCTGCCGATATTCAAACTATCTTTGTGCTGCAGAAGCGGGCTATTCGAGCAATTTATAATCTAAAAGCTGGTAATTCTCTTAGGGAGAGATTTAAAGATATTAATATAATGACAGTTGCATCACAATATATTTACGAGAACCTAATGTATGTATATAAAAATATTGAAACTTTTTCTAAAAACAGTGATATTCACAATGTAAACACTAGAAATAAAAACAAACTAGCAGTACCTAATACTAGGCTCCAAAAAGTAAATAATTCATTTAGAGGCCTGTGTGTACGTTTTTACAATAAAGTTCCAAGTAATATCCAAAAACTAGATATTAATAAATTTAAAATCGCTATTAAAGAAAAGCTTTATAAAAAAGCTTATTATAAAGTGTCTGATTACATTGAAGACAAAACAGCATGGGTTTAAAATGCTCCAATCTATTTCTAATCCAATATATTGTTAAGGTTTTTTAAACTTGTATAACTTGGTAACGTAACGGCATATAATTTTGTAAATGTCGTTACATAATGAATTAAAGCTGTGGAGTTTCTTGCGCCCATTCTTCTCCACAGCTAAAAATAGACGTCCTGAATGGGTAGTAGGTAAAAAAATTATGGACGATTCAAAAGCACTTTTCTAAAGTTTATTTGAATAAAGAATATTTGACTTTGACTTTGACTTTGACTTAAGGCGCCAGGACCTGACAACATTTATCCCATTCTACTACAACAGGGCGCCTCCATCCTGGGACCCCATGTCTGCAGGCTGTATAATGCACAGCATAGCATGCATAGCTTTCAGACATATTCCCAGAACATGGAGGCGTGTTAAGGCAATCTTCATACCCAAAATGGGAAAACCAGATTACGAAGAACTCAAAGCCTTTAGGCCCTATAAGTCTACAATCCTTTCTCCTGAAGACCCTGGAGAAGATGGTAGACAAATATATCAGAGTGGGATCTCTGAAAAGATTCTCATTCCATGGACTTCAATGTGCATATCAGGCGGGGCCTTTAGAACCACTCCAACGGCAACGCTGAAGGTCCTTACAGACTTTCACCCCTGCACATTCTTATAGAAACAGAGGCAAAGAAAGCGTTTCATAGACTAAAGGGGGCCAGACTATGGTACGCATCTAAATCTTTGACCAGACACACAAAATGGGAACCAAGTGACATTCCTGATAGGATCATGGAAATGGGGTGCGATAAAATATCCCCCATATTCATGTTCGAAAAGAAATTTAAAGTTTATGTTCCAACCAGGGACGAATGGAAACGAGGGCCACCGTCTCCAGAAAAAGACAGGCTAATCTGAAATGAAATCTGTCAATGCCAATCCAAACCTCAGAATAATATCTACATTGGCGAATGCTACACGCTCGATACGGATCGCGTCAGTACGCCGGTAAATATTCAATCAAGAAAGAATAAAAGACATTTATTGGAATCACATAACAAAACACACAATTAAACATACAACATGTAAGTAACAAAAATAATAAAAAATAATATCAATTAACATTGTGCCCTGTTATGTGATGCCATGCGTCTTTTGGCTGAGATGATGATGATGATGATGATGTGATGCCAACACTGTGCAGAAAGACATGTATTGGGTCCGCGATGAGTGACAATATAATGAAAGCTTGTGTTGCTATCATATTAAGCGTTAGCAATAAAAAGGCGTGTGGAGAGAAAAAATGGGCAAAATATGGGCTTCAAGACAGAGAAAACTTTTTTAATTCTTTTGTATAATTAGATTTCAATGAGTTAATTTTTGATGATGATGATGAGTTAATTTTTGCAATAACGTTTTTGATAGATGCAGCCGGTTTTTATCTTTTTAAAAATTTGCAGCATATTCTCATACGCATTCGGTCTTTTTACTTTATTCATACTATCTTGACTTGAGCTGTCCCAAACCTCAGGTACCTAGTGCCTCCAACATAATTATAAACTCTTTTAAATATATTTGAACGTTCGTAAGGGCTTGGGCGTGTGCCGTCTCGTTCAACGCGTCCTCCTCCATCGCTGACTGGATGATACTGACACGATAAATATCGAGCAGAGACTAGACGCTCGATATTTATCAACGATACTTGATACGGATCGAGGATTTCTGGATTTTTAGAAATCCGACGATCCGTATCACGATCCGGCGATACACAGTACTACACAGTCGATAAATATCGTGATCCTGGATCGTGATCCAAATATCGTGATAAATATCGAGCGTGTAGCATTCGCCTGTGAGATCCTCATGAGATCCAAACTCACATTCTATCTTTTTTAATTTTTCATTGCTTAGGATACAATCCGTGCAGCCTTAATAAAATTACGGTCGAATTTCGACCACTACTTCTTTTTACTAGGCAGTCAGTGGAGACGCCTGCACATCGATCAATCGAAAACTGTCAATTTGCTTCAATAAACGTTCAACCATATGCCATACATTTGGAAGTCTATTGAGTTTTGTCAGTATGTGGTAGTATGATGTGCTTAAGGGTGCGCCGACAAAAAAATGCCAAAAATGCAGTTACGGTTAAGTAAATATAATTGAAAATACTATCGTATTAAATGAACAAAATATATATTTAGTATCATAAGGAACGTGTTTACAATTTGTCAGAACCATAAATTCATAACACGCTATAGTTTTTTCTACAATATCATTTAAAGTTGGGCAAAAATCATGAAAACGAGTGGCGGCGTTTAGTAGATTTCTTATAGTTTATCTAAATTATTGTACCTCTGATTTTGTCTAAACAATCATCAATGGATAAACTACAAATTGCTAGACTACATTTTCGATTCATCAAGTGGTTATTTAAATAATTATTTTTTATTAAGCACCTTAAATTCCCCAAACAAAATTAGTATGACCGCGCGGCATCAAATAAATATGGACGACGACATTTCAAATAAAACATATGACACTTGTCACTTATGGACGGCGCACCCTTAATTAAATAATTGTAAATAATGCTACAAATATTTGATTTTGGTGTATTTAATGTTACTTCTTATTTCAGAATCACCAGTTACAATAACAACCACCCCGCTGGCTATCGTATTGTCTAATTTTAGAACAGAACATAGTAAGTAGGTACTGTAGTGATCGGGACTGTTTGGAGGCGCGAACCTACTGGCAGCCGTCGCGTTCTGGTTACTTCAATTGTAATAAGACGTCACGAGAGGAGAAACAATTGAGAGGGGACTTCATCTTGATACGCCGAAGCGACATCATTCTTTTAATTGTTATATTCATTAATTATTTAAAACGTTCAATATATAAAAGTATATTCACTGATTCTTTCTATTCACGCCCCCGTATAAGTAGCAATCATTAGGATTGCAACAGTACCTACTTTCCAGGATGACTTTTTTATCACCCGTCCAAACCTTCTATTCATATCTTTATTGCACTCCATAAGTTACAAAGATGTTAAAAATATAAGTAGGCACATTTATGGACCCTGTAGGGCACGGCAAGTAGGAGAGGCGAGGAGTCACCTTATGCATGTATTCACAATTATTTATTTTTTAGTTTATTATATAAGTAAGTAAGTAAGTAAACAGCCCATAATTGTCCCACTGCTGGGCAAAGGCCTCCATCATTGAAATCAAGTCATCGCTACAATTGAGGGGTAATGGCTTAATCACCACGCTTGCCAAGTGCGGGTTGGTGATCACAAACCCGGGCTATGCATCGAAAAATCCGAAATACATTTTTGCCCGACCTGGGAATTGAACCCGGGACCTTCGGGTATCGGGCCGAGCGCTCTGCCACTCAGCCACCGAGGCGTTAGTTTATTATATTTATATAGTATATTATATTGTATAGATAAATCTATATATTTAGCTTATACATAAATTAACTAATTGATTGATTAGTATGATAAAAATATTATTTGAGGTTTTTATCATCTAAAAATTCTCGTAGGGAGCAGTAGTTTTTATTATTTAATAATTGTTTTAGTTGTTTTGCAAAAGTTTTCTGAGATGAGTCCCGTGATACAAACGAACAACTCTTACTATTGGACCAACTCCCTAACTCGAAAATAAAATTCAGCTGTTCCATACAAAACATCGATATTCATTCGATCAAAATGTATGGAACAGCTGAATTTTATTTTCGAGTGTAGCGTCAGCTCCTACTAGCGTAGCCTCCTTCTCCCATCAAGGAGTAAAGAAGAAAATGAGTCCCTGGATAAATGCGAATTCAGCAAAGAAGAACTAGATTTTCTGGGCTACCATATATCCAAAGATGGCATCCGTCCGTTGGATGACAAGACCGAGGCAATTTCAAACTTCCCTTTGCCCACTACGGTCCAACAGCTGCGACGTTTTCTCGGAATGGTCAATTTCTACCGCCAATGTATACCTCAAGCTGCTGACATACAAGATGAGCTCAATAAGTATCTGCACAATCTAAGAAGAATGACAAAAACACGATCAAGTGGACGCAAACGTCAAAAGAAGCGTTCGAGAAACGTTAAAAAGCGTTAAAAAGCGCTGTTATACTATCTCACCCATCCACTTCTGCTCGTCTACGCTTAATGACAGAATGTTCGGCCACTTGTGCAGGAGCAGTACAGCAGCACGTGAACGGAACATGGAAACCCCTATCCTTTTTCTCCAAAACACTGAGCGAGACACAGAAACGGTACAGCACGTACGACCGGGAACTACTTGCTATTGGCAGTAAAACATTTCCGTCACATGATAGAAGGCAAAGAATTTACTATTTACACAGATCACAAACCGCTTACGTTTGCTTTACACAAACCAGCGAGCTCATGTGACATTGCAAGACGACTGCGCCAGCTCGATTTCATCTCGCAATTTTGCTCCAACATACAACATATTTCCGGCAAAGATAATGTTGTTGCTGACTGCCTGTCTAGAGTGGAGGAGATAACTTTCCCTTCGCCTATCGACTACGAGCAACTGTCGGCGGAGCAGGAAACAGACACAGAGCTGAAGGAATTGCGTAAAATCAAATCAAAATCAAAATCAAAATATTTATTCGTATTAAATGCGGTACATAGTGATGGTAAGTTTGAGGTTAAGAATCGCACATTTAGCTAACATGTTAGCATACAAATATTAAATTAAATTGAATGTAATTAAAATGAAATGGAATTAGAATTAATTAGGTATATATGTCACAAGATTGTATATCAAGCATTAGATTTATTATTCATAAATTCATCAACAGTATAAAAAGTATTTTGTAATAACCATTTTCGAAATGACAACTTAAATCTAGTATATGGGAGTTCTTTTATATGTAAAAACCCGCGCTTGCAGTTTAAAATGTTTCCCGTACTGAATAGCGATAAAGTCATCGTTTGCGAAACATCTACGCCCTACAACAGGCCGTATTTACCGCAGCTGTACCGACGAAAAGCCTTCAACATCGTGCACGACATACGCCATCCAGGTATCAGAGGAACACGACACATGCTAGCACAACGCTATTTTTGGCCATCGACGAACGCGGACATTGGATCGTGGGCAAAAGATTTGTTCCCTTGACGTCGAGTCCCGCCACGTCGAGTCGCCTCCACGTCTACTTGGAAAACTCCTGCTTTTATTCCCGCCACGTCGAATCGTTGAAAAAGTCTCTTTTATTACTGCCACGTCTACTTAATTATTTTTATTTGTACAGTCGTATACTCAGTTGTTATTTGGAATAAATAGATAAGATACGCCATAGGAACTCGGTAATTAAACGACACAACCCTATCGAGTTTGAGCTCTTATGATTCGTCTTGACGAGTACTTTGGTGCTAGATCATTACACTAAATTCAATATGGCCGCCGCTCCAAGATGGCGGATTAAATAGATTTTTAAATCCCCTCAATATGGGTATCAAATGAAAGGGCCTAAAGAGTAGAAAACAATAAGGTAATAACATTACACTAAATTCAATATGGCCGCCACTCCAAGATGGCGGATTAAATAGGTTTTGCAATCCCCTCAATATGTGTATCCACGGCCGTTGTAACTCGGCCGAAACGTCGGGTATAAAGAAAGTATGATACCTTTTTACTAATTAGTTTGCGTTAATCCCCGTTTAAATTTGTGTGAATATTTATTTCTTGATATACTTAAGTATTTATTAATCTGTGTGACCTACGACGTATGTACCTAATTGTAATAATCCTTTAAAGAGATCTTCGTTGTTATTGCCTTTGTAACTGATCTGTGATTTACTGTGCTCAAATTAAAAGATTATTAATGTTAAGTATATATTTTTTAAAGTTATTAAGTAGGTAGTTGTAATTATTGTCAAAATAAATAAAAACATTATGTTAATTGTTAATGATTTCTTGAAAGACAAAATTAACATTAATATATGTTTTCCTAGACTGGGAAACATTATTTACCTTTTTTATTTACCATTTCATAAAAAAAACTGTGATTGGTAATTACCTAACCTGTGTGACCTACGACGTGATACCTTTATGTAGGTAACGAATTGTAATAATCCTCTAAAGAGAACTTCGTCGTATATTTATTGCCTTTGTAATTGATCTGTGATTTACTGTGCTCAAATTAAAAGAATTAATGTTATCATCATCATCATCAGCCTACACTATTCCATGTTAATGTTAATGTTATATCTCTTTATTAAAAGTTATTATAATGATTGTCAAAATAAATAAAAATATTATGATTTGAATAATTTGTTTCATTGACTGTACTTTTCGTCACATTCGACGTTGCGGTACCAGTAAGAAATTTTTCATCGTAGTGATAAACATCAAATAAAAATAATTAAGTAGACGTGGCGGGAATAAAAGCGAGAGTTTTCGAAGTAGACGTGGCGGCGACTCGACGTGGCGGGACTCGACGTCAAGGGAACAAATCGGCAAAAACATGTCTATTATGTCAACAATCCAAAGTGCAACGACACACGGTTACGCCGCTTCAGCAACTTCCGCCGTCCGATAGATTCGCGCACTTGCATATTGACATAATCGGGCCATTGCCTATGTCTGAAGAATGCAAGTTTTACGTAACGACGATCGATCGCTGCACCAAAGACATCAGTGCCGAAACCATCTTGACAGATGAATTGAGAAATTGAAATTGAAATTGAGAATTGAGAATTGAGAAACCTCTGAGTAGAACCTGACGGTTCTACTCAGAGGTTGGATTGCCAGATTCGGAACACCCGACGACCGTTACGTCGGATCAAGGACGACAGTTCGAGTCCGAACTATTCCGAAAGCTCACAAGCAAGCTTGGCATCACTACATCCACACTACTGCTTATCATCCGCAAGCAAATGGACAAGATGGCTCAAACTGAGCAGAGGCCTATTTGGTGTACCTACATTTCATCATCATCATCATCTCAGCCAAGACGTCCACTGCTGGACAAAGGCCTCCCCAAAATCATCATAGGGGGTATTTGCCGTAATCGCCACGCTTGGCAGGCGGGTTGGCGATCGCAGTAGGTTGAGGGTCACCTCAGAGAGATGCTGCTGCCTATCCTCTGGAATGGTCCCTTAGTCGCCTTTTACGACACCCACGGGAAGAGATGGGGTGGTGCAATTCTTTATCCCCGGCACCACACAGGGATTACATTACCTACATATTATATTTATTATTTTAGTTTTATTTTTTAGTTAATTTCATTGTTTTAATTTAATTTTTTGTTTTTTTTTTTGTTTGTACTGGTACCCAATAAACATTTATTCAATTCTATTCTATTCTATTCTACAAGTAAACGCTGGCACAGAACACTCAAGGCCGCACTGATGACGAAATGCAACCGAGTCAACTGGGTCAAAGAACTACCCATGATCCTTCTCGGACTTCGGGCTGCAATACGGGACGACACGAAAGTCAGCGCAGCACAACTGACCTACGGCACCACACTTCGGCTTCCGGGAGATTTCTTCACCGCCACTGCGTCATCTCAAGATGATAACGACGTGCTACGGCAACTGTAGCAAACGATGACGTCACTGCTGTCTATACCACGGAGACTACACTCTCAGCGCAACATCTTCGTACATGACGAACTTCGCACTTGTTCGCATGTTTTCGTACGCAATTGGGCGTAGCAGGGTTGTCTACTCACGCACACTGGATTTATTTGTTCTTGATGATAATAATAATACTCAAGGTTGATTGAGTTACTTTTAATGTCTTTTGCAGGACAATTACACTGTATTACATAATATAACTTAAAGATAAAACGGAGCTACGAATATTACGTGGTTACACAAGATGGATGTAGAGAAGAAGAGAGCAAACAATATATGTACCTCTCTTTCGCACAAAACAACTATTAAAAATGCAAAGGCATTATTGTTTATGTTGCCAACAGCAATGATGCAACGAAGAGCGCACTTACGCCACCTTACAACGGGCCGTAAAGAGTGCTGGAGCGCCACGAAGAGTTTTACTCCGTACAATTGCCGAACAGAACAGCCGTCATCTCGATTGACCGCCTGGAAGCAGCCTTCCTGCTACACGACGAGCACAGCGGCGAGACCCACCGCGAGCAACCGCCGCCGCCGCCCGTGATGGACTGAACCAGCAACGAGACCCGAGACGCAGCCGGCCGCGAACGTGAAAACGACCTGTAGGCTTAGCCAAAGTAACATTAACAAAACGATAGCGAAGTTCGAAAATAATAAAATGTATGGGGTTGACATTAAGCCGCGCTAAATCACGTGGTCAATCTTATGTCAATTCCATACATTTTATTCTTTTCGAACTTCGCTATCGTTTTGTTAATGTTACTTTGGCTACCGCCACTGTTCCGGGAGAATCTCGAAACCCGTCGTTAGATTTAATTTTAATTAATCATTGGTTTGTTTACATTTTGCATAATGATTAAAAAATAGTCTATTTTTAGCTCCATCGTGCTGCCACTGGTATTTTTGCTCATACAGCAGATACCGGTGAGCAAACCAACAGGTGTCATTTTACACCTGTCGCTCTGTTGATATTTAGGTTATTCGTATTACAAATATTATTTAACCTTTTTACCGCCAACAACTTCTATAGAAGTTCGAGAGTTTCGTGCCGTCCACGCCAGTACTTCTATAAAAGTTCTTCTTTGTATCTACTTTATTAAAATACATTTATACGTTGGCGTACAGCGGGACATCGCGTGCAGGATAGTTGGGCGGTGAAAAGGTTAATAATTGATAAGATTCATAGTTTACAAAAAATAGGTATATTGTTAATTATATTTACCCTTTTCTTTTTTTGGGGCGAGTGATGTAGCGTCAGCTCGGACTTTGTATCTAGAGCACACACACACACACACTGCTGTTTCCAGCTGACGCACATACTTAAGCATTGGCAATAATTAGTATATAACATGTAAATACAAATAAAATAATCTCTTAGCTCTCAGCTCACGAAGCTATAGACAACATACTCGCTGTTTGATTATCTCCCACGCTAGGAGCTAAATCGAGTTAGGGAGTTGGTGCAATAGTAAGAGTTGTACGTTTGTATCGCGAGTCATCATCTCAGGTCTGTATAGAAGGGACTACTTAGTACTATAGACCTTCCCTCTTAAACAACTAGCGACCCGCAGGCTGGTTGGTTATTACCATAGATCGGAATATGTAGTTTTTTATGTAAATTGCGTCATAACGTTATCAATAGTATGGATAACCCGATAAAATAATAAGAGAAAATACACTTTTAACTCTTTTGCACGTCAGACTATCAAAGTGTGATTTAGGTGATCGTTACTGGAGATTATTTTCATAATATATATATATATATATATATATATATATATATATATATATTATTTTATTTTACTTTGTTTTATCCAAATTTTGGAAAAAACTAAGTTTGCTTAAGATTATCCATGATATGCTAACATTGCAAAGGTATGTCAAAAAACTCTACCTAATCCGATCTATCGTTATTACTAAAGAAAGCAACCACTTCTCGTGCGGTTGGAATTGGTATTACGGCCACAAGTGGGACATTATTGATCGAAGACATGAGTTGATAAACGAACGAAGACATGAGTTGATCGAAGACATGAGTAGATGCTCTCCTATCAGAAAATTCTAAACTTTCTCAAGGAATTGAAAAATTATCGAGAGTCGTTACACTTTATAAGAAGATTGGTATCACTGAAAACTCAATTAGCTCAATTAATTCTCCGATTGTCCGCAGAGTTAAGAGAGTGTTGTCTGCTCCCGTAACTTCACCAATAAAAACCACCGAGGTGACCACAGACCAGTCTACTCAAACTATCGAGAATTCTCCTAATATAACCCAATCAACTAGTAAAACTAACTTTTCTTCAAAATACAGACAGAGACTGAAGAAGCAACGAAAGAAAATAAATAATCTTGTAAAACGCATCACCAAGTTAAAGATACAAAATCAAAGGACCATAGAAGAAATGGAACATTTTCAAAAAATTTATATTGAACAGTATGAGCAGTTGGTTGATAGTGATAATAGCGAACACTCATTGACTTTCACAATAGAGAAAACATTTCCAGACGACACAGTACGTCATGAACACACTGTCTCGACATTCCAAATTAAAGAACAAAAACGCACAAATGAAATTATATCAAACCCTAATCAATACACAAAGACCACAGTCAATGGAAGGAGTAAAGTTTTGGTTTTGGCAGATCAACAAGGAAAAGGAATCCAGAAAATCCTGCAACGTCTACTTGGAGATAAATATGATGTCTTCTGTATTTGGAAATCTGGGGGACGACTTCACGATCTACTGAACTCCTGTGTCTCTGAAATACCTACTCTTACAAAGAACGATTATGTAGTTTTGTTTGGATTCATAAATGATGATAGTTTATCTAGCATACGAAAGCAACTTCTAACCTGGTTTGAGCGCACTGTAAATACTAATATAATGATATGTGAGAATTTGGCAAACAGATACCTTAAAGAAGGTCATCTTAATAACATATTACGTAAAATAACAGATCAGTTTACACATACTACATTTATTGATATGGAATTTTCTAAATATAAGCCCAAATTAAGCAACTTTCCTTTGTTTGCATGCCGCTTTATATTGAGGGAAGTGTTGCGTTTACATTATAAGACGCAATATAAAATATCTAACTCAGGTAATAAATGCAATTGCTTGACGGCTCCACGTGATATGAATGGTGCCTGCGCTGAGGAGACTTACAATAAAGAATTATGTGATACCTTTATCGACAAGGGCACTCAAACTGATCTCGCCGCCGCATCTGACATGAGGGGATCCGTTAATAATGATTATGGTGAGTTTTTTCGTGTTTAAACATCTCAACATATTACACCAAAATGTGTCCGGATTAATTACTAAATCGGATCTAATAACGATATGTCTAAATGATCTAGCGGAAATAGGGAAAAAAATTGATGTAATGTGTTTAACTGAGCACAACATGACTAATGAGGACGTTGAACTAATTCATATTCCTAATTTTACCTTAGCTTCTTACTTCTCCCGAAACAAACGTAGAGGCGGTGCATGTATCTTGGTAAATAAAAAATTCAAGTTCAGTGTCCTGAAAAATGTGCAAAAATATAGTATCCCCAATATTTTAGAGTGCTGTGCTATAGAACTGTGCTATATTTGTGTAACGGTATTGAAATACGTTTGTAACATAATTGCTCCTGTTCTCTCTTACATCATTAACCTGTGTTTTGACCAGGGTGTCTTTCCGTCCACACTTAAAACAACGATCATCAAACCAATTTATAAAAAAGACAATAAACTTAATATGAAAAACTACAGACCTATAGCTTTAATACCAATTTTCTCGAAAATATTTGAAAAGGCTATCTACAATAATTTATATAACTATTTTGAAAATAAAAATATATTCACAAATGAACAGAAAGGATTCCGAAAAAATATGTCAATTAACCTAGCAATTTACGAATTCCTTAACTTAATTTATCCCAGAGTAGACTCAAGGAGCCCTGTATTTGCACTATATATGGACATGTCAAAGGCATTTGACTTAGTGGATCACAAGTTGCTACTTAAAAAGTTTGAAGTATATGGGATAAGAGGCAATTCTTTAGATCTACTGCAGTCTTATCTAAGTCACAGAACCCAGATTACAAAAATATCTAGAATTTGTTCCAAAACTAAAGAGGAAACTAACTATAAATCTAGTCCTAGAATAGTCACCTGTGGAGTGCCTCAAGGAAGCGTTTTAGGTCCACTCCTCTTTCTGATATTAATTAACGATATCCCAAAATCCATTAGTGATCCGATGATATTGTTTGCAGATGATTGTACAGTTGTATTCAACAAAGAAAATGTTATAAACTATAGTTTAAAGTCAATAATTGGGTGGTTGGAAAACAACAATCTAGTAATCAATATGAAAAAAACTAAAATTATGGAATTTAAACAAAGATGTAATACTAAACTTACCTATCAAATAGAATACAATAGCAAAGTTATTGAGCCGACCACAACCACAAAATTCCTTGGCTTGCACATTGATGAAAATTTAAAATGGCAAAATCACATAGACTTTGTTTGTGGACAGCTTTCACAGTCATCGTACAGCCTTTATCTTCTGTCGCGAAAAGTTGGTCTCTCAACTTTACTCGCGTCCTATCATGGCTTTGTGGCTTCTAGGTTACGGTATGCAATTATATTTTGGGGTAATGCAACTAATTGGGACAAAGTTTTTAAATGTCAAAAGAGATGCATTCGTGCTATGTGCAAACTTAGAAAGACTGATTCCTGTAGAACATACTTCAAAACTTTGAATGTATTGACTATGCCTTCCTTGTACATATTGGAATTGGCTCTCTTTATCAGGCAACACTCAAACTTATTTAAAATTGTTCCTAGAAAACGAAATCGTACTTTGTTGTGCTCTGTGAATCACATTCCATATAAAACGACACTGTATGAAAAAAGTGTGTTCGTAATGGCGCCAAAAATATATAATAAAATTCCAAATTTTATTAGAGAATGTGATCATTATGTCACTTTCAAGCAAAAACTTTGTGAATATTTAGTTAATAATGCCTTTTACTCAGTTAATGAGTTCTTAGAATTAAAATAAAAATAGTACGTCCGCGTATTAATGCATTCAGCCGTCTCCGTACCAGTTAGATGTTGCTATAAATGACATGTAGGTATTAATTTAATTTCGTAATATCTACTTTTTATGATTTTAATTTGAATGTTTTTTTTCTATCAAATGTACCATGACCTAATGAATTATTGTAATTATATTTATTATTATTTTATTTACCTTTTTAATGTATAATGATTTCTATTGTTCTTATAATTATTTTATATTTTTCGTATGTCGATAAGATTACTAATGTATAATGATTTATAATGCTCTTATAATTATTTTATATTTTTCGTATGCCGATAAGGCAGATCGCAGTGAAACCTTATAATCAATACAATTAGACCTAATGACTTACCTGTGAATCACGAATAAATTATTTGAATTTGAATTTGAATTTGATAAAATAAAAGTATGCACAGATAAAAAATTAATTCATTTATTAAAATTTCATAGTATAACGATCGATCCGCCGAGGACATTCACAATAGATGTATAACAAAATTATGCACCAGGTAAATATACAGACTGTGTTCTTTCATATAGTCAGTGATTCTTAAATGTATACAATAAAAAAAATCTTACAATATTACTATATATCAAAATCCTTCGAAAAGTCAAGGAAGCATGCATTGAACATTTGTAGGTATTTAAAAAAAAACATCAAAACATTTCTTTTTTTATTATGGCAAGTTACTGACATGGTAAAAACTAATACTGCTTAATGTTTAAAGTTGCTCCTTATATTGCTTTGCATCGTCAGTCATAATTAAAAAACAAAAACATAGACAACGTAACGTAACGTCAACTGTCAAAAAACTATGAAAATCGCTGTAACAAGGAGTCAATGAAAAATAGTATTAACACTTATAAAGTATTCTCTATAATGTAAGGCTATGTTCTAGGGTTTATAATTAACCTAGCAGGTAAACACTGTTTTTAAAGTAATCTGGCTATCAGTACTCAGTCTATGGCATTATACCGTTGTATACAAATTTGAGAGATCAGTTAGGAAAGTGAGTCTAATGTAGCCAAATATTATTTTTAAAAATCCTATATCGGCACCAACATTGAACAAGACTGTTTAGGACCCCATTTATAAGACTCACTCGATTTGCTCAGTGCCCACGCCCACGGCCGATAATCGGTAACTGATTTTTTAGTGGGAGAAAATGAAACGTATGGAATTCTATGTTGCAACGCAATATCGGTCCGATTATCGGTTCTACAAAATGTCGGTCGTGGGCGGGAACCGTCAGTGTCGCCATGTTTGACACGTGCACAAACGTTAGTGAGGTAGACAAAACTCTTTATTTATTTTTTGTATATTTTATAGTCAAACTTCGAAACTCTGGCGCTTCTAGGTTTGACTAGTCGAACCTCAGGTTTGGCAAGAAGTCTTAATCAGAGTCTAAACCATAACTACGTGTATCCGCCTTTAAAACTCTTTGGGCAGGTAAACGCCGAATCTCAATACGATAAAAAAAATACGTTGCATTATAGTTTTATACAATTTTACGCCAATTATGTTGCGAACAAAAACAATTTGAAAAAAGACAGTGTTGAAAAAATTTCACAACCGGGATTCGAATTCTTTTTTCAAAAAAAAACGTGTCATTTTAAAATCAAAATCTTAAACAGACCACTAAACCCACTTTCATCGGGATCCCTCAAGGTATTCGTTACATGAACTGTCAATAAAAAAAAACAATCAAAATGACAAGAGTAAGTAAGTACTACTTAAAAAAAATAAAGTCACATAAAAATTGCGTAGAACCACCGAAGATCTGTGTAAATAAAACCCTCATGTAAGCATCAGTTGCATAGTTTGTCCTCGGACCCTTGAAACGGCAGACGTCCCTGAAAAAATGAGAAAATTAGGTTTTAATAAAAATGTAAATCATTAACCAAATGTCTTTATGAACACGTATGAAAATTAAGACTTCTTAGGTAAGTGCGCTTCCACCATCAGCCTTATCATAACTTGACATCAGGTGAGTTGAACGCAAAGTGCTCACTTGTAAGAGGTAAAAAAAAAACCCCCCCGGCTATCTACCACCATCTTATCTCACACCGTAGCGGCATATTTCAACTTTTGAAATCGTTTAACTTGACCGCCACAGGCCAGGCAGTGCCTAGTGTGGAGTCATAGAAAATCTCAGCCTCCTTGAAAATTATGCTTATATTAACTAAACAATATGAAACTTACAAGCTAAAGTAATACAAACATTCTATAGTATTTATACAGAGATCGTGTTGTACTGCGCTGTGATTGGCCCGCGTCTTAGTATGGACATTGGTACAACTGTTGTGCTGCCACAAAGTATATAATACTTTATATTGAAATAAAAGTTAAAAATTCTTTAAATAATAAAATGTATATTTATTACAAATGTTTAACTTTTAGGTATTTTTTTACTTTAACATGATTTTTGTCACTCTAATATAATATAATGATGTGCTGATATTAATGATAACGCCTTAATAATGATATAATTATCATTATTTATTCGGTATTTTCGGTGACCTACTCTAACGCGTGTTGCGCTGGAGCCCGGCCACAGAAGATTTCGTAATATGTAGACGTATCAATGAAACGTTCTTTTATTGTTCTTGCTGTACCCATGACTAGATTAAATTAAATGTGTGGTACATTTATGTAACATACATAATTTTATTTTCATTACAACTAGAGAATTCTCCTACAGAAATACGATAGCAATTATTACAACGCTAAACAAGCAGCCTTGCTATTTGATTTACACAGGCGCAAACAAATAGTTTTTTATGTTAAATATGTTTAAACGTCCTTTTTTTCCTAAGTTTTCATATTAAAAAATAAAGAACACTGTAGGAAAATTTATTTGGTTTATGTTTCAAAAAATTCTAACCGCCCCTTCAGTAAACATCGACGTGGCCGGGCTGCAGCGTACACGGTACAGCCCGGCCACAAAATAGTGCTTTTTTATGCAGATATGTATGTGGTACATTTAATCTAGTCACGGGTGTACCCGCTTCTTTATCATTCTTTTATTGTTCTTGCTGTAGCAAGAACAATAAAAGAACGTTTCATTGATACGTCTACATATTACGAAATCTTCTGTGGCCGGGCTCCAGCGCAACACGCACTCTAACCGCCTCTGGGATCTACTGGTTAAAACCACTGGTTTAGACCCAGATGTCCCGGGCTTGGTTCCCAGCGGGGGGGTACATGTTTGTTTACTCGGTCCGGCTGGTGGTGGGACTTGTTTGTCCGCCTGGCTAGCTACCACCATCATACCTATTGTTACTTAATTATTTTAGTTTTGTTTTTGATTTAATTTAATTAATATTGTAATTTATATGTAATACCTACCAAACCTACAGGAACTATTATAAAATCACAATGCCTTTAAACGGTAAATTTGTAACTACAATTACCACCTGTGAAATACTAACAACTTGCTGTGTTAAAAATTAAGTGATATTTTTTTTTCAAGTGCTAATTGCTGCACTGAAGCTAAATAAAATATTTATAAAATTTATAAAATAGATAGGTAGACCAAATAAAATATCAGATAAAATAGATAAATAGATGGGTAGCTGTCGCACTGTGCCGCTATTAGCACTCAAAAATTAAAAAGCACTGACAAAATTCAGCGCTTACTTCCCGGCCTTACGGTAGCATAGCGGTCAGTGCTGCCGCCCGGATTGCGGTAGACCCAGGTTCGATTCCTGGCTGGGTCGGGTAAGCGTTTAACCTTTTTACCGCCAACGACTTCTATAGAAGTTCGAGATTTTCGTGCCGTCCACGCCAGCACTTCTATAGTTCTTCTTTGTACCTACTTTATTAAAATACATTTATACGTTGGCGTACAGCGGGACATCGCGTGCAGGATAGTTGGGCGGTGAAAAGGTTAATTTTTTTACTGTATTTCGTAAATTTTATAAATATTTGATTAAATTAATATGCATATGAATATGATTAAGAATATCTATAAAAGTGTGAACTCACCTCACTCCACAGCAGACACGTCCAAACTAACGTTAACATATGTGGCTCCCATAAATTCTCTATGGCGGGACGATATAACGTGCTTCTTAGCATTAAACTCTTCAGGAACATCCTCATCACATATACCACATTTCAATTTGCCGAAGTCATAATAGACATACTTATTTCTCGCCAACATACTGATGTTATGCTTCAACTCCAAATAGAAACGAAACACGCATTCCGAAGAAGGTTTATCCTTGAAATGTTCAGCGTAAACCAGATGAGTCAGAAGAGATCTGATAGAATTGAAGACCTCCTTGCAAGAGATGCAGTTAAAAGTGCTACCTTCACTGTGCAAGATAAAGTTGCCGTGCATATAAACGCTGATAATATCACCCCTGTTGGAGTTCACTTTAGCATCGGCAACTGCAGTCTGATGTTCGATATTGGTAAGAATGTGGTTGACAGCTTCCGTGGTATCTTTAAAGGTGATTGTGCATATATCGCATTTCACTATGTCCCCTGTAGTAATTCTGTTAGCAGACATCAACTCCTGGTCTACAGCATCAGTGTAAAGCGCTGAGCGGATAAATTTAGCGATAGTCTCAATGTGCATAGCGCTCTCAAAGTGTTGAACAATCGCGGAGAAGGAAGGAAGCGCCACATACTTTGGGCAGAGCATGCACACGTAGTAATTCCCGAAACTAGCGTAATATTCCGACGGACGGCAATAGTTCTTGTAAAGCATTGCTAGTTTAAGCGGCGCTGCGTTCCTTAAATGTTTCTTCTGGCGGATATGGTTGAACAACACCTGTCTAGGACCTTTCAACGTCATACCACAACACGTGCAATAGTTAGCGATTTTACCGGAAGGCTTTATGAAGTTCTCGATGACCACATGGTCTCTATTGTTCTGCGGCTTGCCCACACTGGCGAGAAATTTCGTCCAATCCAAGTCTTTAGGACCCCATTCGTCGGGGATGGACCCATCGGGATTACTAGCCCTCATTCTCCTGAACAACTTGTCGGATAACCTCGCCAAATGGTTCTCGTCCAGTATATGGATAGTGGAAACCTCAATTGACTCCATTGGAGTCCTGCAGAGGCCACACTTGAACCCATTACTGTCTTCCGTAATATCGTGGCCGTATAGGAACTTGCGATTCATCTCCTTGATTTTGTCGACTGATCTGTCCTCCATAACGAACGGTATGTGCTTATCCGCTTGAAGAATACACGACAGATTGTGAATGTGCGTTTCACTGAACACGTGGTTCAGAACACTATCGTAGCGGAAGCGGAGTGTATAATACTCGCAGGCCATGCAGAAGAAAGCCAGCTTCCCCGTACGATCATCTACTAACGACAGCAGCTTATGGTTCGCAAGCAATTTCAGAATGAAGTTCTCAATAGGACCGTAATATCGGTACTTCTTCATCTGGTTCTTGACCGGCCGTTCCTGATTCTGATCATTTTCGTCGTTATCTATGTGCTTGTTGGCGTCAGCCGCGAAATTCTGGTACACATTGTCCTTGATGCTCATGATAATTGGCGCCACCGCACTCGTCTGAGCAGAAAAATCAAGAGAGTCCACTTCCATGCACAGTTTGTTGTACGCACTTCGGTAAAACTTGACAGCAGCGTCAATGCTTGCCTCCGAATTGTCAGGCAGATTATTTATAAGCGACGCTTCGAGTTTAGAAGATTATTTATAAGCGACGCTTCGAGTTTAGAGGAGAAAGCGCGCTCCAATCTATCCATAGGCTTTACCATCTGCAGTATCTGATCTAAGCTTTGGGCTGGCGTCTCCCCGCATTCCATTGCGGACAACCTTCTCGACATGCTCGGTAGGCTAATTGGTTCAGCCACATCAATACTTTCACGTTTCAACTTCGGCAAATGTACGTCCAAGTTGAAATGCTTTTGAAGGCATTCCATCAGTGGTTCCTCGTCGTTCATCTCAATTTCTACGTCACAATCCACGCAGATATGCACCTGTTTTGCGTTTTCATCAGTCAGCAACTCCGCTTTCAAAAGTTCCGGTACTTCGCTTACAGGGAGACTGTTGAAACGTTGTCTCTGCAGACTACTCTTCTTCTCCGTGGTGAAGATATACTCGACTTCGACCCCCTCTCGCTTCTGTAGGAACACTCTCCTATGGGTGTCGTTCAAGTTCCTCAAATAGTTGGTCAGGATTGCGTTCTCTTGAGTCTTTGGGTGGTTGATGACGTTACCGAAGTGTCTAGCTAGACGCTTCACGTCATCTACCTTTCGGAATGATAGTAGGGATAAACCCCTAGTCACGTCATCTATACCTGCTCCGGCCATTATGGCTGTCAATAAAAAACTCTTTGCTGAAAAAATATATCTGTACAGCGATTCTTAGTATAAGCGACCTATCTTGGAATTAACCAAGATTTATAAGTCTGTTCAGTTATCTCGTGGAAGGTTGTAAAGCGTATGTGTTTAGCGGAAGTTGGTTTTTTTTAAGCCCGTACGAGATCCGAAATGGTTTTAAGATTTGTTTTGTTTTGTGCGTTGATCAATGACTTTGTTTTTGTTGTGTTTTTTTTAATATCCTTAAAGAAAGATTTGACAATTTTTTGTTGATTAAAAAAAATCTGGACTTGGTCATAGAATATCACCGCATTTCAAAGATCTGAAACAGAAAGAAAAGGGTAATTGTTACTAATGTAAAAAGTTATTTCTGACAAACATAGATGGCACTGTAGCATTTTGCATCTCTGTATGTAAGGTTTATAATCTTTTACGTAAAAGCTTTTGTAGTCCCGGAGACATGGGTTCCATTGCCGATTGGAGGTTCAAAAAAATATCAAAATTCAAAATTTTTATTCAAAAGGAACTTTAAGTGTTTTGAACGTCAATTCAAAGTCATGACTTCGTAAACCCTACGGCGGGCGGCGGGCGGAGCCCTTGTACCGAGAAGCCGCAAGCAACTCAGCAAGGACTACCCTAAGGGGGTACCATATTATACGTTCGGTTTTACTAGTGGTAAAGCTTGTTAAGTCCGCCTGGCTCGACAATCATCTTATCTAAGTCTGTCGCCATACAGCATTTTTATTGTCATTCATTAACAACAATTGGAATTGTAATAAATAAATAAATAAGACAAATTATAAATAAAATTTTACGCAAATTTTGCAAATAACAATTTGTAATAAGTGTTGATAAAATTAAGTAGGTAGTTGTCGATATTGAATAAGGCTCCTAAATACAAAGTCAAAGTAATTTTTTTTTATTCAAATAACTTAAGAAAACATTTATTAGGTAACATTATAATAATAAAATATGAAAAAAAAAAAATGAAAATGAAAATGTTTTATTGCAACAAACACCAATTTACAAATTAATATTGCCCTGGCTTCTGTAAAAAAGTAAACTTGTGGAACAGAAGCCAGTTCCTTCCTGTTGACAAAACTCAATTGGTATAGTTGACAAACAATAATAATAATTAACTAAGCCAAAAATCAAAACATGAGAAAAATAAAGAAAGTTAAAAGTTAAACGTGACACTAAGATATTTGTAAGTGTGCGCGTGTGTGTGCAAGAGTGTGTGTGTATGTGTGTGTGCGTGCGTGAGCGTGTGCGTGCGTGAGCGTGTGAGTGAGTGTGTGTGAGTGTGTGTGTGTGTGTGTGTGTGTGTGTGTGTGTGTGTGTGTGTGTGTGTGTGTGTGTGTGTGTGTGTGTGTGTGTGTGTGTGTGTGTGTGTGTGTGTGTGTGTGTGTGTGTGTGTGTGTGTGTGTGTGTGTGTGTGTGTGTGTGTGTGTGTGTGTGTGTGTGTGTGTGTGTGTGTGTGTGTGTGTGTGTGTGTGTGTGTGTGTGTGTGTGTGTGTGTGTGTGTGTGTGTGTGTGTGTGTGTGTGTGTGTGTGTGTGTGTGTGTGTGTGTGTGTGTGTGTGTGTGTGTGTGTGTGTGTGTGTGTGTGTGTGTGTGTGTGTGTGTGTGTGTGTGTGTGTGTGTGTGTGTGTAAGGGTAAGTGAGGGTGTGTGCGTGCGTGTGTGCGTGCGTGTGTGTGTGTGTGTGGCATACCCACTCGAGTTTGCCAGCCCTTGACCACGCAAACCACCGAGGCCCTCCTGAACTTTAACACATGTTAGAGTACAAGAGACCCTCAGCAGCTGCATAGTCAAAAGCTTGCAGCCAGCTGATTATTTTATTTTTAATTATATAATTGTTGAGCGTTTTACTTGTATAAACCATATTAAATTTATTGTACAACAAAGGAGCCAGGTAGTAATAATGTCTTTTAGCAAAAGCACTGTTTGTTTTGGGAATTAGGTATTTATCGACTTTATTACGACTGTTCAATCTTTTCTGGACAAGTTGATGGTTTGCAGAGTACTTATGGAATCGCCTAAGAGATTGGTAAATAAATAACTTTCTTACACTAAGGACCTGTGCTTTTTCATAAACCAGTATGGTTGGATACCTATAAGGTAACGAAAGCAATACCTTTAGCACAACACGTTGTGCACGTTCAATCTCAATCAAGTTGGTTTTGCAAGCACAACCCCAAGAACAGATCCCATAAGTAATAAGAGATTGACAGAGTGCTTTGTAAGTTTGTAGTAATAGTTCCGAACCAGCCACCTTGCGCAGTGTCTTGAAGACGTATATAAGTTTTCTCACCTTATTTGAAGTAACTTTGATATGAGGAGCCCATTGCAATCTGTCATTCACAGTAATACCTAAGTATTTTACAGTATTTGACCTGGTAAGTTTTGGACAGTTACATGTATTTTGAAGGATTTGTGAATCTTTGGTAGTACAAGTGTCAGAGTGAACATGTAAAAATTGCTTAAAGGACTCAAAACAGAGGTTTTACTAAAACAGAGGTAAGTAGTTTTCAAAGCGTTAAGTGATAAAAGACTGCCTTCCAGCCAAACAGCTACCCTGATCAAGCCCTCCTCAGCCAGACGTTTGGTTTTGTCCCATGTACTACCATGGAACAGAATTGCTGTATCATCAGCATACATGGTAATATCTGCACCTTCAAGATCCAGTTCGCATAACTGGTTTATAATCGCATAACTTTAGTTAGTTAGGTTAGTGCCTAAAAGAACTTAAAACTTATTTACCTACCATGTAATAAAAATATTATTAATTTTATTATACCTTATTATCAGGCAGGCAGTTGAAACAAGTTAGTAAACATCCTTTCAATTCGAAGAGGGACACGGCCATCAGAAGCTGTCTGTCCGTCGTCGACGTCCTGAATGGATAGTAGGTAAAAAAATATTTGGACGATTCAAAAGCACTTTTCTAAAGTTTATTTGAATAAAAAATATTTGACTTTGACTTCTGAGTAGCAAGGTAAAGCCACCAGATAAGAGTACTTAGTGCATATCATCATCATCACCGTCTCTTCACCACCACGGCCCGGTCAACCCAAGCCGAGGTCCGAGCCTTTAGAGGCGCCCTCGGGTTGTTCCGCTCCCCGATCCGATCCGAACCCTTCGAAGAATCTAGTAGTGCACGGGACACGCACTAGTGTGATGCCGTTGCCTCTAAAAAACCTCCGAAAGTGATTCGTTTCACACGGCTTGAGGAACCCTTTAAGTTTCTCGCCGCCCCTAAACAAGCCCGGCGAAGCTGAAAATGCAGTTTGAGGCAATCCGCAAACTCTTTCCAAAAAAAAATCATCTATGTCCCCTCTGCTGGGGCGTGAGCTTTGCCTATGATGGAAACAGTACAGGGAAAACAGACCATCATTATCCATTGTGGGCCCAGTGTGGTGTGGTGATTGTTAATGACTGCTTATGTAACACAAACACTGACATCAGGGGCTTGACCGCCTAACCGATCGCTTTGAATTAATGTGTGGTTTATGATGTCATCTTGTAGTTTCGTGCCGCCTATGAAAGCAATATCGAAAGCTATAGCCTTTAGCTTTTTATATTGCTTTCATAGGCAGTGCGAGGTGGCAAGATGACGTCATAAACTATATGCGTAGTCAAAGCAATCGGTTAGGCGGTCGGGGGGCTGGTCTTTATTAATATCGTTCAGTTAGACAGCTTTTGCTAGTGTTTGTGAGCAGATGGTACTTTGCAATGGTGCTATCCGTAACTAGAGGACTTCAGGCTTACACTCTCAAATACATTGTCAAGTTTATTGCAGTCATCTTTAGAAAGGAAGAAAAGTGAAAAAATGGAGTGGCATTTAAGATCTTGGTAGGTTGCAGTGCTACTGGGAGAGGGAAACCTCAGCAGACCTCACTAAGATAAGATAAGATAGAGATAAATGTAAGCATAGAAAGAGATAAAAGGAAAAATAAAATAAATAAGAAAGCCTTTTTTTCTGAGTTTATAAATTAAATTAATATTATACTAAAACTTAAACCTTATATTGCAACTCAGTGTGCCTTTTGGCATAAGCCTTCACCGAACGCCTTCATTGCTGTCTGACAGACGCTACTAGAAATTATGAAATACCAGACATTTTAATCATGTTGCATTGGCCCGCTCAGGACGACTTCGTCATTTTCTTAAACTTGACACTTTCCTAACTTGTCTCTTTTTTAACTCGGCTCTTTCTTAGTTGGTCTCTTTCTTAAACTTGACATTTTCCCAACTCGTCTCATTTTTAACTCGGCTCTTTCTTAGTTGGTCTCTTTTGCAATGATGACACTTTCATAACTCGTCTCATTTTTAACTCGGCTCTTTCTCAGTCGCTGTTTTTCCTCTCTCCTTAGGCATGGTCTACCGGATCAGTTCACCTAGGTGAACTACGGGCAATTTTTTTTTCTCGTGGTTCACCTAGTTTCAACTGTTAAGGTTCAACTAACAAGATCGCTGGTTACGCATTAGAAAAAATCGAAAAAAAAAAAATCATACTTAATACTAAAGAACTTGTTTTTCTTCTTTTCCCTTATGTGATTGTATAATGATAGTATATTAAAAAAAAAAAAAGAAAGAGCCGAGTTAACAAAGAGACCAGTTAGGAAAGTGTCAAGTTTAATAAAATGACGAAGTCGTCCGGAGGGGAGACAAGTTGGGAAAGTGTCAAGTTTAAGAAAGAGACCAACTAAGAAAGAGCCGAGTTAAAAAAGAGAAGTTAGGAAAGTGTCAAGTTTAAGAAAATGACGAAGTCGTCCTGAGCGCATTGGCCTTTGTCATAAGCCAACTGAATTTGTGTTAAAACCCTGTTTTAATATTGTAATTAATGGAACAGGATAGTTTAAGAGTATGCTGGATAGTATATTTAAAGTACTGAATGAATACAAATAAATGGAAAAATACAAGATTAACACATGTTCCAACCACATTTCAAGGATTTCTTATTCATGAGCATTAATATTTAAAACAGAATATGTATCAGACAGAATATCTATTGTACAATAAATAAATATTTATTTTACAGTAACTTATTTTAAAGTCAAAGTTAAACCACTACCTACAATGATTAATAATAATAATATAAGTTAAACCTAAGCATTATCAAATTGGGGTCTTAACAAATAATAATGTAACTGCGATAAAGTATAGGAATTCAATAATGTAGGTAGGTACCTACCTCCTTTGTACAAAAACTGACATGTAAATTGAATCATCTTTGCATTATAATTTGCACCTAAAAAAACACCCAATTCCTATTACCGTATAAAAACCACATTGGAAATATCCACAAACAACACGGTATAAATAAACATGAATAAGAAATTCATACCACAGCGCTTAAACATGGCTTATAGAATCAAATGCATCGCAACAAACTTCTAAATGATTGCGGACATCATTGCTAGGTTATAATGATAGAGCACTTCACTGTTTCACGTATGGTATAAAGTGTTTTGCACAAACAAATAGTTTTTCGGGTAGAACTTGAGCTGGTATATTTACCTGTGAGTCTTAAATTTGTGCATGGCAGCGAACACCGCTGTGTTTTTAATATCGTACGGGCTGTAGTGACAGCGGTGACGGCGACATGATAGTTAGGCAATGGTGGTCAATAATTTCAATTTGACATTTCAATAACGTGAAACGTGATTTCACCGCATTGGCCGGTGTGGTGTGGTTAAAAAAATACCTTCGATGTTGGGTAATAGGTAATACATTGAGTTTAATAATATTAAAACTATAATATTTTAATTATGTGATCGTTTATTTAAAGTAAACAAAATATGAGGACAGCTTCATACATACTTTTTTCTTTTTTATATTGTGCCAAATAAATTTCCTTTAAAATTATTATCTGCTTAAAAATACATAATTATGTAGCTGGTAAGTAGACGGTATGCCTTGGCATACCATTAGTTTAGTTAAATTAAGTAGCTGATAGCAATTAGCCCATAGTCTGTGCAACTATAGGAGGAAATACTAAGGTCGACTGAATTGAAAAATATGTATGAAAAGTAGACAAAATCAACGTTTTTATTTTTCATACATATTTTTCAATCAGTCGACCTTAGTATTTCCTCTTATAGGGATTAGGACATCATAAACTGATAACTCGCTACTGCACTTGCAAACTCCGTTAAAAATTTGTTTATGGTGGAACACAAAAATGCAATAATATAATATAGGTACTTACACCAAAATATCCTTTAACTAAATAAAATTTATAATATTTTTATTTCAATTACGCCACTCACGCCTCTTTGGCCGAGTGGCTAAGCGCTTAGCCGATAACCGGAGGTATTGGGTTCGATTC
This sequence comes from Eudonia lacustrata, assembly GCA_947562085.1. NCBI lineage: Eukaryota > Metazoa > Arthropoda > Insecta > Lepidoptera > Crambidae > Eudonia > Eudonia lacustrata. Next base: position 12,924,783 of record OX387333.1, read on the forward strand.
TTAGATCGGGCAAAGCAAATCGTATTTCGGACAATCCGATGCATAATTTTGTTTGTGATCGATCACCAAGATGCAAATTGGTAATTGGGGTGTTTAAGTCAATATACCCATCCTATTTTGCAGTGATGGCTCGACTTAAATGATAAAGGCCTTTGCCCAGCAGTGGGACAATTTATTAATTTATTATATTCAGAGATTTAAAGTTTTAGATATTGTAGGAGTATGTGGACACCCACCCACATCCAGGGATGAGAGCAGCCTAATCACGATTGGAAACCGAACACTTTATTTATCATTGGAAATGTAAGAAGTTTTTACATTTATAATAAAAGATTTACAAGTAGGTATATTACGCCTTTAGTTGCTCCTTCACCAAGAGCACTCGCCTGTTATGTAACACTTCAGATTTGATTTTGAGTATTTCATTACAATACTGCCTCCCAGACTTGACGAGCATTCGCCTGTTGTCATTTTATTATCAAGTTGTGCACTGTAGGAAATGCTTGGATTTGCGACGTTACATTACAGATGAACGCTCCAGGTGAGGGAGCCCCTTTCATCATCATCATCATCATCATCTCAGCTAAAAGACGTCCACTGCTGGACAAAGGCCTCCCCCAAGGATCTCCACAACGACCGGTTTTGTGCTGCTTGCATCCAGCGGCTTCCCGCGACTTTCACCAGATCGTCGGTCCACCTTGTTGGAGGCCTGCCCACACTGCGCTTTCCGGTACGCGGTCGCCACTCCAGGACTATCCCGCCCCAGCGGCCATCAGTCCTGCGAGCAATGTGACCTGCCCACTGCCACTTGAGCTTAGCAACTCTTCGGGCTATGTCGGTTACCTTTGTTCTTCTGCGGATCTCCTCATTTCTCATTTCGGAGCCCCTTTATATGACTTAAATTATATTATACTCTATATTAGGTCAGCTTTTATAAAACATATAAATTTTACTACATTTATTGCAAACAAATTATAAATCAGCAAAGTTGTTGAAAATAAATAGCGGAAGTTTTTGGTATTAGGTGCATGCACGGCATCGCATTCTTATCCGTAAAATTGTAACTTATGTACTTTCAAATAAATTGCATTGTTAAACACTTCTTTTACTTACAGAAATGTAGCGTGAAAATAAAATTTGTATTCATTAAAGAGGTGACCTCACATAGAAGTGAAAACAGCAGGTAAGTCAACAAAGCTGTTTTAAAAGTGATTCATTTAGGCAAAGAAAAATACAATTGCCAAACGTGGCTCGCATATTTTAACGAATATGAATATGAATGAATATGAAGCAATGAAAGACCTCACAAACATCAGTGACACTCAAATTCAATAGATAATGTGACAGTGCGCTTACTTTGTTTTTGATATATAACGTAGAAACAACCACAATCATAACCTACCTGTAGGTACCTACCTAAGATACAAACTTTTTTATTTCATTCAGTAGCTCAAACTACTTTAAAAACTCTTTCATGCCTCAGAGCAGAGCATTTTGTTAAGTATTTAATTAACGAAGTAAATCTGTCGGATCTATGATTCATAAATAAATAAATAAATAAATTTTCTTACACTCACACCAATTATCTAGCCCAAGAGAAGCTTCGTTATGAAACTCGTTAAATACGGACATATATACTAGACAACGGATAAACATACTTAAAATACTTAAATAAATACTTATTATTATACATAGAAAACACCAAGACCCGAGATAATTTAGAAAAACAATAATTTCTAAATTGACCCAACCGGGGATTGAACCCGGGACCTCAGAGATGGCGATACCATGAAAACCGGTGTACAAACCACTCGAGTCGAGTGGTTTGTCGTCAAGATATGTGTACTCTCAATCTCAACGTGCTTCTCCAACGCAGATTCCAATGAAAACATCTTCTTGCGAAGAGAACACGACACGCGTAACCCAACAACTTTCAATCTCTACTGAATCAAGGTTTTAATTAAAACAAAATTTCTTTAGGAATTTGGTTAAGTAGCTTGGTTAAAATTTAATCAACTTAATAGTTGAGTAAAACAATAATACGGCTGTCTTCGGTAATATTAATCTTAATTGTCTACGAGTTTTCTTATTTCAAATCGGTTTCTTTACATAACTATTTGATAAAGCTTGGTCTTATCTTTATCATATCGCGTGCCGCGTGCCACACACAGCTATTGTTTACTCAGGTGCCAAGCTAGATGTCAATAAGAAATAAAAATGCAAATGTGTAGGTAATGCAGTGCAATTGTGCAATGCATCAGAAAAATCCTGTGACTCTCAAAAGACGGCCAAACGGAGCAAACTATAAAAAAAATGTATCGGAAAACAAATTAGTGGCAAGATCGCGCATAATGGCGATTAATAGTTTTTGTAGTGGCCAACAAAGTATATTTTTATAAAGAAAGATTAAATAAATAGTACTATTCTTGTGGAGAATAGTAATTTTAAACTAGCAAGAAAAAGACACGTCATTAAAATAAATAATTTCTTAGATGGCAACATAAATGCGGCAGAAGAAAGCACGAGTCTGATAACTGTGTTCTTGTAACTTTTATTTTAATATAATATGTAACGACATTTACAAAACTATAATACCGTTACCAATTTATATAGTTTAAAAAACCTTAACAATATTTTAGATTAGATAAACACGCAGTGTTTACCGCAACAGTTTTATAAATGTTTTTAATACTTGAAGTGGTCAAAAATGGCCAAGAACATGAAGATGTGAGTCAAAAAAATGCTGGTTATTAATGCCTTAGTTATGTTATAATAAGTAAGTTTTCCAAGGATACAGTTTGAGGGAAGCATACATACATTTATTGCTATGTATTTTGATATCGCACATGATCGAATCCTTCACAGATTGATTTGAATTGGGAAAAGATTATCATCAATCGTCATCTCTTTTAAACACTAGCTATCAATTAGGCTGTACGAACTAGATCGCTTTGTCTTTCTCAAACAACAAAAAATTATAGTGACAAAGAAAGAAAAAGCACTGAGTAGGTAACGAGAACTGTCTTTTGGTTTGTTTTAATTATTAAAAAAACTATCTAAAACAGTTATTGCAACTGATACTTATTATAGCCAATTGGTGTACTGTTAAAAGTAATGTGTTTTCTCTAAAAAAAAGTGACTCGACCGCTTCAATAATGTCACAAACTGTTGACACACTCGATCTTTTGCTTGAACCGGAGACTACTTGCGACCTTTGTTTCGCCGAATTCCTTTACCCCGAAGACTTAACGCAGCATATAAATCAAGTGCACAAAGAAACGTACACCAAACAACAATGCCAATTCTGCACACACACTCTGCCCGATTTAGAAACATACGCGTTACACATACGAGACGAACATTTGAAGAATTTCATTTGCTGCAAATATTGCAACAGAGTTTTCGATGACTTTGATAAGTGTAGGAAGCACGAGAGCAAGCATTACACGCACAACCGCCAGTCTAAATACACATGCTCCAATTGTTATTTACGATTCACCAATATCTTAGAGCTAGAACAACACGAGAGAAAAGACCATGCTGATTCTAACGATGGAGTCTTACTATACGAACTTTACCCGCTCCTGTCAACACTAATCAACATAAAGGCTTTAAGCTTCCTCAAATCAATCGGTGAAGAAATTGTGTATGTTTGCGTTGTGTGTGAATTCCAAACGGCAGATGTCCACGGCTATATTGATCATTTGAAGATAAAAGATTGTCGTTCGTTCGCGTGTGATCGGTGTTCTTCGGTGTATAAGAACAAGAAAGGCCTGAACAGGCACTATTCTTTACATAAAGAGTGTCATTACAGTATGAAAGGTCAATTGAAGAGATGTGGCGAATGCATGAAATTGTACGATGAGAAAACGTTGAAAGAACATTTGAAGCATTGCAAAGCAATCAAGTGTAATCACTGTAACATCGTGTTTGACTCTATATACGATCTATCGGAACATCAGAGCTTAATGCACCCTTCAACGGTGCACATAAAGGCGTGCAAGTTCTGCAACAAAGGCTTTGCTGGGTTAACTGCTTTAGATAAACATGTAGAAAGAGCGCACAGACACGAGTTCCACTTGTATAAATACGTATGTGTTTACTGCAAATCTATATTTAAACATCCCAAAAATTTATTTGCCCACTTCTATTCAACCCACAAAGATTTAGAACCGTACACATGTAAAATTTGCGATAAAAAGTTTAAAATTCGTAAACGTTTCACGATTCATATAAAATTGGACCATAGAAGTATTGGTTACACTGAGTTTGATGAGAACTATCATGTGTTCTTCAGTGAACAGAAGTCGGATAATCCGTTTATGCCACCAGCTCTTGAACATGGCTTTGGTAATACTGGTGTTGAAACTGGACAGGATAAGAAAAATAGTTCTTCAAAAAATAAGGTCCGTTTTGATGTTGAAGAAACAAGTAGAAGTGACATTAAATTGGACAATATTAACTCTGACATTATGAGTGCAACGGAGACTGAAGGCAATCAAACAGAGGTTGAGATAGAGAAAAGTAAGACTTTAAAAAGAAAACATATTGATAGAAGTAAACTAAATCGTACTAGAAAAAGGTCAAAATACCAAGAAGAATTCATTATAACAGATTCTTCTGACGAAGACGAACCTCTTTTACAAGTAAAGAAGAGAGCGAAGAGACTGAAGACTGAGAGACTTCGGAATGCAACGTGGAATAAGAGAAAGGATAAAACCTTGAAAGGCACAAAGAATGCATTTACTTGCAACATTTGTAATAAAAATTGTTATACATACCAAAATTATAATAATCATCTGAGTTTGCATAAGAGGAATGTTGCCACAAAATGTGTGAAATGCTCTGAAGTTTTTAAATCTAAGGAAGAATTGAATGATCACTATACTAATGAACATTCCACATCACTGCTGACAAAAACATTAAAGAACCTTCTAGAGAAACGTAAGAATAAGACTAAGAAACCAAAGAAATCAGATCCATCAACTGATGACATACAAAGTAATTCTGAGAAATTTAAAATGACAATAAAAAAAGTGTCTATCCCAGAATCATCTGTTCAAGCTACCGTAAAACCTGTGGCAAACAAGAGCTTGTCCGTCCAAAAGTTCATAGAAAATTTTAAGCCGGAAGCTGAGCCTGCTAAAAAAGAAATCATAATTGACTCAAACTTATGCATCAAATACATTAAAAGTTACCCGAAAGAGCCTGTTATTAAAATGAACAAATGTAACTTAAAGCATACAGATTTTAGCCAAACGCACCTGTCGTTGCCGGTGAGATTTACACCGTCAGAAGAAGAGCAGTATAGTGCAACCATCAAATTGGTACAAGTACCCGATACAGATGAATATCAAGGTGCAGAAATATACGAAGAGGGTGATAGCTATTACGAAGAGCAAGAGATTCAAGAGCAAGTTATTCCTGATGTAGCACAAGAGGTGATGCTGGAAGTTTCGGAAGAGGCACCTAAAACTTTTTACATACCACACAAAGTAGTGATACCGAAACTGAATGTTGAATGTAAGAAGATACGAATAGCTCATCTACAACCACAAGCACCGTTCTACAAAATTGTGAAAGTAGAAGAGGCTTTAAACGGTCCTAAAAAGAAAGAAGAGGCTATTAAACCGAAGCAAAACATCAAACTGCCCGATGGAACTAAGTTAGTAAGTGTGAATCCTTTAGCTCATCTGCTGGGAGACACATCGGTAGAAAAGATCCTTAAAAATACCAAGAATAAGCATTACCAGCCGAAGAATAAAGATTTTGAGACAGCTATAGCAAAGGCTATGCTCAAGTTGAAAAATAATGATGCTCCTCCTAAACGGAAAAAGAAAGTTGAGAGCAAAACATCAAACTGCCCGATGGAACAAAGTTAGTAAGCATGAATCCTTTAGCTCATCTGCTCGGAGACATATCGGTAGAAAAAATCCTTGAAAATACCAAGAATAAGCATTACCAGCCGAAGAATAAAGATTTTGAGACAGCTATAGCAAAGGCTATGCTCAAGTTGAAAAATAATGATGCTCCTCCTAAACGGAAAAAGAAAGTTGAGAGCAAAACATCAAACTGCCCGATGGAACAAAGTTAGTAAGCATGAATCCTTTAGCTCATCTGCTCGGAGACATATCGGTAGAAAAAATCCTTGAAAATACCAAGAATAAGCATTACCAGCCCAAGAATAAAGATTTTGAGATAGCTATAGCAAAAGCTCAAGTTGAAAAATAATGATGATTTAATGGGGTACGTATTTAAATGTCTAAAATTAAAAAACCTAACGTTAAAACACCTCCGTTCAAAATATCTAAAATCAAAATACCTAATGTTTTAAAATACCTAAGCAAATAACACTTACATAAGAAATACCTAAGTTCAATATACATATTGGACTAAATATCTAATGTTTATTAAAATGTCTATAGCTATAACACCAAAGTTTGATTCACACACATTTTAAATACCAAATGGTTAGAAGAACTAATAACCAAAATCCATAAAGTTCATAATCCATAATCGTCCAAATACATAAACATAAATGCTTAGATTAAAACAAAAAGAGGAAGATACGGCAAGCTCATACTTGTAGTCAATCAAAATATAGTCCTACTTCACTACATATGCAAAGACTCACACACGCACACCTATAAAGTGTAAATCGAGCGAGCGAGACAAAGCGGTAAGTTTCAACGTCAGCGCGAGGGAGTCAGCCAGTGACGTCTCGGTCGCTTCGCAATCAAAAACAAAAACTCAAAAATGTCCGGAATGCACAACAAATTCACAAGAATTTTCTTTAAAAATATACTTTTGGTGTAAAACGCATGAAAAGTGATTCCATGTGTCTTGTTTTTACGCCTTAAGTGATTCGTGCACTGGAGAAATGCACAGGAAGGCATTTTTTTGCGTTATTTTCAAATAAAATCGTTTTGACACTGACAACGCAGCACATGCATACAAGTCGCTGTTTTAACATAGACTGGAACAAAGCAGGTCCATTGGACTCGGTTTAGCAGGACCGCGCACAGCTAGCGAGTAGCATATCTTCTTTTTTTTTGTTTTAATCTAAGCATAAATGGCATAAGTTTACAATGTATAAGTGCAAAATGTATACAACCAGTAAATATAATAATTAGAACAAATAATAATATAAATCAATAAAATGATTGAGGGCACTAGCTGCCCTACTCCTGTAGGTCACGTGATAGGTTAGACATTTAAGACCATCGCGAAGCGCAGCGTAGCGATTGTCTTGCTATCTGTAATCTTTTGTGTGTGTGTGTGCTATCTGTAATTATCTGTAACAGTGCTATCTGTACTATCTGTATTTTTTTGTTAAAGAGAAGCAATAAATTTTTTACTTCCATACTTAACTGTTTTCGAATGATGAAGATGTATTACTGCACTCATACGCATGTGCTTGTCTGCGTTTCTCGCTAAAGATTTTTAGCCCCTTACAAATAAACAAAGAATAAGGTCCGAATATCTATTCCGCGTTTTGTTCCTGTCAACAAATGTCATAATAGGATTTGTTCCCCCGGTATCGATTCCCTGCGTATCGACTTTCCACCGTATCGATTCCCCCGGTATCGACTCCCGCCGCATCGACTTCTACCGGTTTCGACCATGAATTGGCTTAGAGTACAGTTAATGAAACAAGTGTTTTAGTTTGAAAATAATCAATATTTATTACAATAATTAACGTCAATAAATATAACAGTTTAATCAGCCTTCATAATTTCGTTTTATTATTACTAATAAGGTAGGTAACTTAATCATAAATCACAGTTTAATTACAGATGTCTTGATAAAATCCCAAATTGTCGAAACCGAGGGAAGTATATACGCCGGGAGTCGATACGCAGGGAATCGATACCTGGGGAACAAATCTTTAATAGAGTAAAAGACACAAAACACGGAATAACTATTCGGACCTTATTCTTTGTTTATTTGTAAGGCTCTTAGAGAACCTAGTAGTAACTGCATCAACTGTTTATGTAATAAAATACTTTCGAAAGACAATACAAATAAAAATATTTTTTAAAATTAATATGCGTTCCCAACTTTTAAAGTAAATGCACACTCAACAATAATTTCATTATTGAAAGCCACTAATCAAGTGATAACAAAATTAAGACACTTCTATATTAAATGAAATAAGAGCAAAAATAACTGGGTTTTTAACAGAACTTGCTCTTACTGTTCTTAAACCAGACAATAGAAATTCAACTGTTCTATGGCACTGTAGTTACATTGGGCGTCCAAGTATTTACATTTGTGGGCGGTAGAAACTAATAATAACAATAAATCTTTATTCAAACAATACAATATTAACATTTAAAAGATGAAAACGTCGAAGCCTAAGGTAATGTTAACTGTGCTACAGGCTTCGGATCTCCCAAGCAATGGTACAGACAGGGTAGATTTACTAAGTCTGTGTAACATTTTCTTAATAGAACTAAAGGTATCTAACATCAATAAAGCCCGGTGAAGCTGAAAATGCCGTTTAAGGCGACGCACCGCTAAACAATAAATCTCATACGGAGCGTTTGCGCCCCGTACCATAAGAAAAACTGTTCTTTTTCCTTCAAATTAAAACTACAAATTATTAAAAAAAAAAAAAAACTACAATATAAGTGTGTGTAAGACTAATATACTAAGAAAATTTAGATGCTTAAATCGGTCTGGGGCCCGACCGCCTAACCGATCGCTTTGACTTCGTGTGTGGTTTATGACGTCATCTTGTCGTTTCGTGCCGCCTATGAAAGCAATATCGAAAGCTATAGCCTTTAGCTTTTGATATTGCTTTCATAGGCGGTGCGAGGTGGCAAGATGACGTTATAAACTATACGCGGAGTCAAAGCGATCGGTTAGGCGGTCGGGGGGCTGGTTAGCCTGTAAAACGCAAGTCTATGTTTTAAAAGAGGTTACTTTGATATTTTTTCTCTGTTATAAAAGTTGACAAATCGTGTGTCTGCAACTAGCAAAATGAAGTCAATTAAATGAAAAATCATGTCATCAAATATCACTCTCATATGTTTTGTAATTGTTGGGAAAAATCAAGATCCCCGCCACGTAAATTTCCAATGCGTCGAGCTCAAAAAAAAAGTATGTATGGAAATGGAAAAAAATTGTCCTTACAAGATAAAATTTGTTTGATGATTGTTGATTTTTTCTAGTAAAATTTTATCATTGTGAATGCAAGAACTGAAATGATAAAAAAAATTGTCTTGCTGTCTTTGCCTCTCCTAGTAGACCTTCGACTTGAGAATTCAATCCGAAAATATCTTGATGTTACCCTTCAAAGGAAATATAAGTTCGTACCTACGTTTCGCAAAGAACAGTTACGTATGAATCTGTAGGCTCTAATGCTTTGACTTCTATTGAGAGTTAAGAATGTAATATAAATCTTGTATTACTTAATTGTATTATTGAAATGAAACAACTTTTATGGATCTACTCGCGTTTATTTTACACATTACTTATTTAATGTTTATCCCTTTGCAGGGTCCGTGGTCACAGGGAGACTGCGGACCCCGGACCACGGACCCTGCAAAGGGTTCGAAACGTCAGGATAAACATTAAATAAGTAATGTGTAAAATAAACGCGAGTACTTCCGTAAAAGTTGTTTCATTTCAATGTGTAGTGTTCGCGTAAACTTTACAAAACAATATGTAATTGTATTATATTGAAATTAATAGGTACTTACTTTAAATTATTAAAAACTGTTTAACAAAATGTATCTTTTTATTTTATTCTGGATTAATTTTCTAATACGAGTATTACTGTAAATATAAAATTTCTACTAACAGGATCGCCCTCTGCCTTCATCTATGATATTCCAATTCAAATTCAAATTCTTTTATTGCTCTATGTTGTGTACTGTGATGTGTATGTAAATAAGAACACCAGTTTCACTTAACTTTGTGTATTATAATAAATAGAGATACATTGGATTAAAAACGATCTCCGAGCACCTCGGCTCTTAGCCGGGCTGTTACTCCCATTAAACGACTGTCCGCGACTGTCAAACGGTTGCAAAACCTTTTTAATTACATATTCGATGATTCAAATACTCATCCAGACTAAAGAGGCTAACATACAAATAAATTAAACTCACTTCTACTAAGAGCTGCCTATAACCTCCTTACAGTACACACGGCGGCAGATCAGCCTACCCAAACCTGTCAAATTTCTCCAATGAATATTGATCCTTGGACCCAAATTATAAAGTTCAAAATTGATTGTAGAAATTTGACAGTTTTGGGTAGGTTGATCTGCCGCCGTGTGTACTGGTCTTAAAGTAATAATTAGATTCAAACGCCCTGAAAAAGGCATTGCAACATGAAATATAAATTAAAAAGTGACGAGTGGTGAGTTTTTGTTAAGTGTCGATAAGGTCGAAGTGAAAACGCGCTTCACCCAAAATCCTCAATCACTGAAGAACTGAACTATCTTACCTAACTGACGGACAAGCAAGACAGAGCAAGACGGATTTAAAAAAATCCACCAACCAAATATAACATAACATAGTAGCTGCGCTGACCGCTATGGTACCAGGAAGGCTGACGTAAGCGCTGAATTTTGTCACTGCTTTTTAATTTTTTGAGTGCTAATAACTAATAATTCAGCGCTTACGTCAGCCTTCCCGGTAGCATAGCGGTCAGTGCAGCCGCCCGGATTGCGGAAGACCCAGGTTCGATTCCTGGCTGGGTCGGGTAGGCGTTTAATTCTGTATTTTATAAATATTTAATTTAGCTTCAGTGCAGCAATTAGCACTTGAAAATAAAAAGTAAAAATTTATAACATAGTAGTATAGTAACATGTACCCACTGGGAATCGAATCCGGGGTCATTGGGTTCGGTTTGGCACATTCTTTAGTAGTAGTTGCTACTATCGCAATACCGGGCCATCGGATCGGTGACCAAATTAAAATATGAAGTCTTCATGCTTCGGAACTTCGGAACACAAAATCAGGGGTGTAAAATCTCCCGTGGTATTTACTACCTGACAGGATAATAGTACTACGGGCAAAATTTACCCGTGGTACTACCAGTAAGACCATCGGTAGTACCACGGGTAACAACAAAATTAAGTGCATTGTTGGAGCACGGGCGCCTTCGGGAGGCATCGGCTCCAGTCGTCGGTCGTCGGGCCGCGGCGCGCGGGCGCGGGCGGTGAGGCACGCACGGATCCACTTCAACTGCCAGCCATAGACTATGTATAATATTGGGTATAGATGTGCCTCTCATAGAAAAAAAGATGGCCAATTTTTTTGTTTATGGGCCGATTCTGATGAAACTAAAATTGGCCGCCATCTTGGTCTTTTTAAGGATGTCCGTGACCCCAGCGGGATAACCCCTTCAGATCGGCTTCAAATTTCGCCATGATTTAGTAGATATTATGTTTAAATTTGTTAGCAAATATCAAAATTTGTTGACCAATAGTTATCGAGATATCCCATGTTAAAGGGTATCCCGCTGGGGTCACGCTCGTCAAAACTATTTGACCTAAAACGAGCAGGAACGAGACACGCTACTGATATAGTTTTTGTGCTAAGATTTTGTTGATTCAATTATGAATCCATCAGTGAAAATTCCAGGATTCTACCTTCTGTAGTTACCGAGTAATCAAATACCTACTTTTCGTCAAAATTCCTCCGAAAAGTAAGTTCTAGTTGAGGTGTAAGACAAAAGGCTACATTCATGAAATCCAGGGAAAATTTTGTTGACTCTAAGAGAAAATTTGTTGGACAAAACCGAGAACTCTAGCTACAGTACATCCTGGGATATAACGCTAATATGGTTATCCCGCTGGGGTCACGGTGTTGATACCTAAACATGGTTTTTCCATAGGAATGGAGCAAGTAGCGAGTTTATGACTATAGCCAAGATTTTGTGGGTGTAAAAATCTAACCAGTTCCTACTTTCCAGTTTCCTAGGTACAGTATTTTAGGAGAAATTAAAGTTTATAACTTTTTCATACTAAAAGTACGCGTATTAGCCGACAAAATTAAGTTGGTTCTTTAAAAAGACCAAAATGGTGGCCAATTTTAGTTTCATCGGAATCGGCCCTTAAACAAAAAAATTGGCCGCCTTCTTGGCCTTTTAAGGAACCAACTTAATTTGGTCGGCTTATACGCGTACTTTTAGTATGAAAAAGTTATAAATTTTAATTTCTCCTAAAATACTGTACCTAGGAAACTGAAAAGTAGGAACTGGTTAGATTTTTACACCCACAAAATCTTGGCTATAGTCATAAACTCGCTACTTGCTCCATTCCTGTGGAAAAACCATGTTTAGGTATCAACACCCTGACCCCAGCGGGATAACCATATTAGCGTTATATCTCAGGATGTACTGTAGCTAGAGTTCTCGGTTTTGTCTAACAAATTTTCTCTCAGAGTCAACAAATCTTCCCTAGATTTCATGAATGTAGCCTTTTTTCTTACACCTCAACTAGAACTTACTTTTCGGAGGAATTTTGACGAAAAGTAGGTAGTTATTAGATTACTCGGTAACTACAGAAGGTAGAATCCTGAAATTTTCACTGATGGATTCATAATTGAATCAACAAAATCTTAGCACAAAAACTATATCAGTAGCGTGTCTCGTTCCTGCTCGTTTTAGGTCAAATAATTTTGACGAGCGTGACCCCAGTGGGATACCCTTTAACATGGGATATCTCGATAACTATTGGTCAACAAATTTTGATATTTGCTAACAATTTTAAACATAATATCAACTAAATCATGGCGAAATTTGAAGCCGATCTGAAGGGGTTATCCCGCTGGGGTCACGGACATGGTTTAGTTATGTGCAGGCATCTGGTACCATGTCATAATAACATCATTCGAGGTTGACAAACGCCTGCCCCCTGACCATGAGCCCTTATAGTAGTATTATTGCAGTTGTGGAAAAGAGACGCAAATATCTTCGCCGCTACACGCGTCTCGTTTTCACAACTGCAATAATACTGCTATAAGAGCTTGTGGTTACCCCCCTGTTCGATTCATTTATTATTCTACTAGTTGTCGCCCGCGACTTCGTTCGCGAAGACTACACTATCCCACAGGAACATGTAACTGGGATAAAAAGTATCCTATATCCTAGCCCGGGTCATGGTCTGTCTATGTGCAAAGTTTCATTCAAATCCGTTCAGCCATTTTCACGTGATGCGCGGTCAAATAAGCAGACAAAAATTCTAAAAACTGTTGGAACGTGTTCTGTTGTCGATTTTAAGTATTCCCAGCCAACTTTTTTTCGAATATCTTCCATGTACAGATTTCGACCCTCTTTTTGGAACGAAGTTCCTTATCGCGCGTTGTGAAAGGGGGCTGGACGGAAAAAATTCTTACGAAAAAAGTTGTCACGACACTTTTTTTATCAATAGAAGTGTACGTTAATTTCGCCATTGTTATCACAAGACCGTGTGGCCTAATGGATAAGGCGTCGGACTTCGGATCCGAAGGTTGCAGGTTCGAGTCCTGTGACGGTCGAAATATTATTTTGTTAATTTTATTTGTAAATTATTTATTTATTTATATTTTTTTCGTTGATTTAATATTTTGTAATAATAATATACAGTATTTTCAAAATGAGTTTCATTTTTGCTATAGTAAGCTATTGTAAGCTGTGCAAGGGTTTCAGTGCAAACTGTTTCTTTGTCTGTCAAAATGTTTCTCTGTCTGTCTCTCTCTCTCTTATAGAAAGCAAGCCAGATATTTTCATTTCTATTTCGACGATTATTTTTGTTGAGTGTATACAGGTTTTTTGTAAATAATAAATAATAAAAAATAATAATAATAATGAATCCTGACAGTGTTTCTGCACAAGTTCCGGATATTGCTGATGGAGTTAGGTAAGTAGAGATTATATACAGATAATAATAAATGCTTTTGTATTTTCAGCAAGTACGCACTATAACCTAAAAAAAAACAAAAAAAAAAAACCTACTGATAAAGTTTATATAACATTATATTTGTTAATAATAAAAAATATATTATTATAACTTAAAAAAATTAAAATTTTATTACAATTCCTTCACTAATTAATCGAAAGGAACTTCGTTCCATCCGGGTGTCCCTTGACACCTCTCAAGTTTTTTATTATGTATTTATATGTATTATATATAACAACCGTTTGACTTTTGTTGCTCACTGTACCATGTCACAATAACTAAGAATTGTTTGGAATAAGATGAAAAGAGCATGTTATGTTGTTCAGTTGCTTTGCCAAGTGCTTAAATGTTATGCTACTTTTTTATTTTGTTTTTTTACATGTTGCGGTTGTCTTCTATATTTTTTGTGTTTATTTGTATATATAGGGCATTTTCCAATATTTTTGACGCTGTAAGGGAAAAAAGAGCTGGACACTTGCCGACTTTCTTGCCTGTTCTTCTCGGTACAAGATCTCCCGCCCAGAGTAGACTTACGAACCGATGGCATAGTGACATTCACAAAAGCTACCTACTTTAAGCCTAAACTGAATAAATGATTTTCAATTTAAATTTTGTAACTAACTGTACTTACTCAGTAAAATAAAGGTAAAAAAATTAGAGAAATTTTCTTTGTCGCACCTCCAAAAGATGGAATAGACTACCAGCACACGTTTCCCCTCCTTCCTACGACATGGGATCCTTCAAACGAGGCGTGAAGAGGCACCTTGTGGGTGAGGGTGACTGATGCTGCGTTGTTTTCACGCTGCACCAGTTGTCCTTGCCTCTGGACTCCGACTCCACATAACATCAGGTGGAGTGGAGTCATTTGCCGAGCTAGGTACTTATAATATAAAAAAAACTTTACTCAAAAATAATATTTATTACAAATCGAGAAATCCTTATCAACAAAATACAAGTAACTTAAAGCTAATTAATCTTAAATTTCACATATCAACAGAAGAAACCTCCTCTTTTGGAGCTTAGACATATAAAAAATATACATTAAATCACAAAACAAAAATATCTTAAGGCTTATTCGCGGTATCTTTTAATTAACTTAAGCTATTGGCAATACTATACATACTTGATTAAGAAAGTTATTATAAAAAAGGAGAATCTATCGAGTTTATTGCTACGCTCTTCTCGATAGATCTGGAAGGCGATTCTTTGAACCGGTGACAAATTCTCACAACAAATCAATAACGATTACTATTTGTCACTGTTCTAAGTCACTGGTGACAAATTGTTCACTTTCGAAAATTCTCGAACGGTATTCAACCTAATGCTACACGGCCACATTATCGCGGTATCGCGAACATTATCCAAAGTCGGGCCAAGCAATAGTCACATTTCAGAACACGGTCAAAAATGTAATTATTGCTTGTCGTGAAAACGGCAAATGTTCGCGATAGCGCGATAGTGTGGCCGTAGCATAATAATCAAATAGGAATATTGACAATGATAATAATTAAATCTAGAACATCAAACGTATAAATGAAATCACGTAACAGTTCTGTAACCAAAAAAAAGTTCATAAATACTCGATTGACTGAACACAATAGTGACGTCATATTATGCCATTCCCGTACAATTACTATTTAAAAAAAAAACGTTTTCACAGTTGCTTAAGTTTCTTTTTTTGAAATAAAGGCTTTTATATAAAAATATCACATTTTTTTGTAAAATAAATTGGAAAAATCGCTCCTCCTACGAAAAGAAATTTCGAATTATTAATCTAGTACGAAGTAAAACTAAGGGTGAGGACATAAAGAGGCGGGTTATCGTTACCGGTGCAGACAAACCGGTACGGGTAGGCACCGATCCGTACAGGTAAAATATCTCAATGTTATCATATGCGCTCACGCATAAAGAAACAGTAGGCTTAGCCAAAGTAACATTAAGAAAACGATAGCGAAGTTAGAAAATATTTAAAATGTATGGGATTGACATAAGCCGCGCTAAATCACGTGGTCAATCTTATGTCAATAAAATGTATGGGACATTTTATTCTTTTCGCACTTCGCTATCGTTTTCTTAATGTTACTTTAGCTACCGCCGCAGGTTGGGACTTGTCGGTACTGACTACCTGGACTGGGATATACAGGCTTGAACGACTTTGAAGCCATGATGGTCAATAATCCTTTAACCCATTTACTGGTACAGCATAATATATTTTTTATTGGTTTTCGATGCTATTGCAACCGCATAAGGTTCAAATTATATAAACAAAACAAAAACATTTTACAAATTTACCTACCTGTTTCTTTATGTAGGGTATTCTGCACTGATCCGTCCGTACCGGAATACCCGCTTCTATCCTCACCCTAGCCGGGTCCATATTGGGTCGCATAAAATTAAAATTCATAATTTCGAAATGCATAACTGGTTTTGGCATAATTATCTTTTGGCTTAACGCTAATTTGGCATAAAATTTTGACGCCCAATTTTCTTTTGCATATTTACTTTAGTCATAATAATCTAAAACCATAAAATTATAAATCATGATGGTTTATCATATAACGATATTTAAGTACGTTCACAAGTAAAACTTCTTAAATTTTACAATTACATTTCAAGAGCACATATCACTTTGCTATGTTTAAACTGACAAACGCGAAGCGCAGCGTAGCTATTGTCAGATTAAACAAAAAATAGAACTACTACTTGTACAAAAAATAGAACTACCCTACGCTGCGCTTCGCGATTGTCTTAAATTTCTAACCTATCAGGTGACCTACATGAGTAGAGTAGTTCTATTTTTGTAGTTCTAACTACTGTAGTTTATGCGTAAGGATATTATGACTTTAAAATTTATGGATAACAAAGTTATGGTTAACACAATTAGGGCAATTGATAATTATGCCAAAGAATACATTATGCGTAAAGACCATTATGCCAAAAAACCATTATGCGAAGTGACTATTATGCTAAACATTTTATGCTATTCGATATTAGGACAGAAATGTTATGCGAAAAAAGTTGCACCCACCCTAACCCAATGCAACTAATGCAATAAACATTATATTTCATAGTCACTCGATTTCGAGATCACTGAAGTGATTAAAAAATCGCTCTTCCCTGGTGGTAAAATCATCACAATTTAAAAACACTACTGAAAGTAAGATTCTTCATCATCATTATCATTTCAGTCAGAAAAACGTCCACTGCTGGACAAAGGCCTCTCCCAAGGATCTCTACAACGACCGGTTTTGAGCTGCTCGCATTCAAACTTACTTAACTTAACACATGTTTTACATTTACTTTTAAAGCCTCTTTTACAAATTACCCTAGACTAAGATGTAAATTCATTTAAAGACCCATGGTCAACCATTATCCTTTAAAACAGCACATACTTTAATTCATAACCTTAAAAGAAATTCGGACTTCTTGGCGGGAAAGTGAAGAGTCATGTCTGCGGTTTTGTTTTATTTTCTACAATTTGTGTTATGTCGAATTATTAATGTGAAATAATGGTGGATTATGAACCGTTAAGTGTTCGTGAGTGTGCGTGTTGGCAAACGAAACAAAACAGTGCAACGTCACTTTTTAAATTCTCTCAAGAAGTCCGCGTGAGGACTTAGTAAAGCCCCACATTTTTACTGAGATACTCTAGGGCAAGGGGGGTATATCGTTTCTCACTTCTCATTTCTATTATCATTCATCATCATCATACAGGAGGGAAATATTTTTTATTTATGTATTACTTGTAAGAATAATTACTTTGACACTGGCTAAATGTGCTAATCGCATGAAGCCATCAACTAAAGGAAAAAAAAACTATATCATTATTTGGCGACGAAAAGCTAGTGTCGATCTCAGGCTCCTGACCTACCTAACACGTTGTATCGATAAATTTGAAGCTGTATGTTCAAATATGCCGAGTCCATAATTAACATTGAATAATCCAAAGAAATCTGATAATTTACATATTTCATGTCAAATTAAGAATATAATTGTAATTAACTAGATTTTTTAAAAAACAACATTTACATTTACACCTTTTGAAGGTTATTATTAAACAAGCATCTTAAATAATCACCATCAATCTTCATCATCGTTTTCATTAGGGAATCCAATCTCCAATACACTAAAATCTAATATATAAAATTATCGTGTCACGGTGTTTGTAATAACTCCTAAGAAATGGATCGACCGATTTTCGTGAAATTTTGTTTTGGTCTGCGAATCGGACATCTATTTTTCATCCCCCTAAACGTTAAGGGTGGTCCACCCCTAAATTTCTATTATTAACAATTTAATTTTCCAATACCTACAAAATGATCCACGATTTCTTTGTTTTGTTGTCATAGAAACGATTTGATTGTATTGTTGACATAGAAACTGTCAAAGCGATACGAAGTCCGCCGTCAGCTAGTCTTTATATATAAATCTTCTGTGCGTGTTTGTAATTGAACTCCCTTTAACCTTTTTACCGCCAACAACTTCTATAGAAGTTCGAGATTTTCGTGCCGGCGTGAAGAAGAACAGAACTTTTCAAATTCTCTCAAGAAGTCCGCCCGAGGACTTAGTAAAGCCCCATATCTTTACTGAGATACTCGAGGGGTTGGGGGGTATATCATTTCTCACTTCTCATTTCTATTATCATTTATCATCATCATACAGGAAATAAATATTATTTATTACTTGTAAGAAAAACCACTTGACACTGGCTAAATGTGCTAATCGCACGAAGCCATCAACTAAAAAAAAAAATATAAACCCATGTTCTACAAAACAGTTTTTAAAGTCAAACAATGGCTAAATAGGTTTTCAAAATATTGCGTCTCTGTCTAAAGATATAAGTTAAATCGTGACAGCATCTGTTAAAAGCATTGTCTAGCTTTGGCCATCGTTTTGTGGAAAAGCAGTAAATGTTTTTGCTCAAATTAAAACTACAAATTATTTAAAAAAATAAACTAGCAAATTGAAGAGTGTGTTAAGGCTAATCTACTAAGAAAATTTAGATGCTTAAATCGGTCTGGTTTGACTGTAAAATGCAAATCTATGTTTTAAAAGAGGTTACATTGTTATTTTTTTCTCTGTTATAAAAGTTGACAAATCGTGTTTCTGCAACTAACAAAATGAAGTCAATTAAATGAAAAACCATGTCATCAAATATCATTTTCGTATGTTTTGTAATTGTTGGGGAAAATCAAGATCCCCGCCACGTAAATTTCCAATGCGTCGCCTTAAAAACAGTATACGCCATCTAGCGCTCGAATAATCAGTAATTTTCATATTATGGCACACAAACAAAGATCTTATTTGGTGTAGTGATCGATGTTTTTTTTACAGTGGAAAACAATACAGTACTTATCTAAAAACCTTTCTTGGTGAAGACATTTTTATAAAATTTTGTTTGTTAAAATCAAAATTGTGCTACAGATAAAAATCATCCATTTTAAGTTAAAACTTATATAATTTAAAAAAAATACCGTTCTCTATATAAATGTTGTGCATACCCATAATAATTAGCAAGTTATATATTTGCTCGCATTTTAATTAATAGGCCATACAAAACAAACAAACACCCTAATAATAACACTAATAATAATATTAATTAATTAATTTATATTTAATAGTTACTACATTAAACACATACCCGCGAAGTTATACAAAAATGAGCCTTAAAACCTAACAGTTACCTATCAAAAGTGTCTCTATCACTGGTGGTACATACGTCTCGCTCTGGCACGTAGCTTTGGTGTATGTCTGTCTCGATCTACGTGTGAACTGCGGTTCTGTGAGAAGGGCGGGGCGAACTGGACGCAGACTCTACGCACGAGTCTGAAGCTTGCTCTGCTAGCTCTGTGGTTATCTGTGAGGAAGAAATGGTAAAATCAACCTTATGCTATATGTAAGTAAGTATACATACATACATATAATCACGCCTCTTTCCCGTAGGGGAGGCAGAGACCACTTTTTTCCACTTGCTACGATCCATACATACTTGTTTCGCTTCGTCCACTTTCATTATTTCCTTCATACATGCTCTTCGGTTTAGGGTACTCTTGACCTGGCCTTTTTCCAAGACGTCCCCGATTTGGTCTCGAAACGTCCGCCTAGGTCTACCCCTTCCAACACTTCCATTCTTCTTCATTCATTCTCTCGACATGTGCAAACCATAAGTAAGTATCATATTATATAATGCCACATTGCAGGGTTAAAGGCGTCCATCATTTAAATCAAGTCATACGTTACAATTGACGGGTGATTGATGGTATATCTTTATTATGGTAATAATTAAAAATACTTTTTTTTTAACCATATACTTGACAGTTTTTTTTGTTTTTTTGTTTTTTTTCACTACTTACTTGAATTTTTTTTAAGTCTTAACTTACTTACTTACTTTTTTTGGAAACCCTCACCTTAACAGGTTCACTGTCCCGCAGACCACATATTATGGTTTGTAACAATTGATTTAATCATTGTTATAAGTTTTGGACAGTGAACCTGTTTAGAGCGTTTACGCCGCACACTAGCGCCACTAATGAAAAATAAAACATATCTAGTAATTAGAGTTAGAAAATCAAATTATGCTCAACAAACTATTTGAATGAAGTAATTTAGCATTTCTACCCTAACAAACCCACCTAATGAACACCTCACATGTTATGGTTTAGTTAAATAAGACGTTACGGCCACTTTTAACTATAACGCCATATTTAACTAAACCATAAAATGTCAGTGTTCATTATGTGACGTAAAAATGCTAAATTACTTCATTCAAATAGTTTGTTGAGCATAATTTGATTTTCTATCTCTAATTACTAGATATGTTTCTTTTTTCATTGGCGGCGCTAGTGTGCGGCGTAAACGCTCTTAATATCTTTACCCATTAATTGTAGTTCTGCCTTGATTTCAATGATGGACGCCCAAGCGCCGCTTTGCTGCTTTTGAACAGTAAACCTTACTGCGTAATAGTGAACAGTAAAATGCAAAAGTTGTTTTTCCCCAGCCTGTAACAGGTAATAGCTAGGTACCTGTCTTAGCGCAGGGGCGGCGGCTCCGGGCGGCAGTCGCAGCGCCGCCAGCGCAGCCCCCAGCACGCGGGGCTCCGCCCCCGCCGCCACCAGCAGCTGCAGCAGCCGGCCACCCATCTCGGTGCGAGCCGCGGCGTGCCGGCTCGACCTGGTTCAATATGAGGCTAATTAATCTATGGAAGAGCGGAATCTGTTCCAACACGATAGATGACTAGCGGCCGCTCGCGGTTTTACCCGCGTGGTTCACGTTTCCGTGGGAATATCGAGATAAAAAGTATCCTATGTGTTAATCCAGGTTATAAACTATCTGTATGCCGAATTTCATACAAATCCATTCAGTAGTTTTTACGTGAAAGAGTAACAAACATCCATACTTACAAACTTTCGCGTTTATAATATTAGTAGGATATCCTTCAGGTACCTCAGGTCCACATTCCTAAATAGTCCACTTGCCTGAATGGTCCACTTTCCCATATGGTCTACTCGATTTTCCTGCATAGTCCACTTTCCTGGGTGGTCCACTTTTCTACAAGGTCCACTTTTCTACAAGGTCCACTCTCCCGTATAGTCCACTTTCCTACATTTAGCCTTCAGGTACCTTAGGTTAATTCGGAGAATGTTATAAAAGAAGTAGTATTGAAATGATGTAATTATTTGCATATTATCAAGTTTCAGGTGTAATACAACCTCTTACATAGTTATACTGTCCTGGTACTTCAGGTTAAGAATGATTACATAAAAATAATTACAAAAACACAAATGTTGAAAAAATTTCCATGAGCAGGATTTGAACCTGCACCCTTCTGACAGGTCAGGTGCTCTCCCATTTGAGCTATCGTGGTTCTAACCAGCCCGCCGAAATTATTCAACACTATTTACTTTTTACTTTGAAAGCTATAGGCGCCCATTCAATGTCAACAACTACCGTCATTAACATCTGATCATAATATTTTTACAATTATTAATTATTTCAACATTTGTGTTTTTGTAATTTGTTGGCAACAAAATTTGCGTTAAAAACTATATAAACATTTTAAAAATAATTGTTAAAAATCATCAATTAAAATGTTTTGCGACACGTAGATACAATATAACCTTTGAGTACTTTGACTTTTAATGAATATATTGAATGTAATGACTATAGTTTGACTTTGTTTTTCTTAATAAATTTTTGGCTTTTACTAGAGCACTGTAGTGGTTACTCTATGACATTGTGGAAATTGAAACTGGTAGGTACCTGATATAATTTTTGTACCGAAATTGCACAGATTACTGAAATCTAGCTAATTTTATAAATGTGACTTACGTAAATAGAACTGAATCTCGATACCTAAGAACATTATTACGAATCAAACAGGTTTTTTATACATAATGTATTAAATAAATGTTTTTAACGTGAAATCTGTCGGAAAGGAGATATTATCAAAAAACCGCTTTTAGATGCCGTTTTTCCAATATGGCGGCGCGGGCGGCAAAAGTACGAGGTGGCATATTGAAATTCGGAAAGAGCACGTATAAATCTATAAAATCACCCATTTTCAAAACTCCCGGAAAACTTTCCAGGTGACTCCCTTTTTTCAACCAAATGACTGTGCTTATACTCAAAGCCCCTTACAAATAAACAAAGAATAAGGTCCGAATAGTTATTCCGTGTTTTGTCTCTTTTACTCTTATTTGAAATGACGTTTACATGACAGGAACAAAACACAGAATTTACATATAATTTTACGCAAATATTGTTGCGAACAAATTACAATTTGAAAAAAGACAAAGTGTTGTAAAAATTCCACGAGCGGGATTCGAACCCGCACCCCATGACATGCCGGATCAGGTGCACTACCAACTATGCTATCGTGGCTCAATCCAACTCGCCGAAATTAATCAACACTATCTACTCTTACTCTGCCCACTGATCAAAAAGCCTCAGTAAATTTAAGCTGTTTTAAAACTAAATTAAAGAGATGGCTTATAGATAAGGCGTTCTACAGTTTGACTGAATATTTCGGTACAAAAACAGCATAGTGGCTGTTTCTATGTAACATGTCCCAACCTACTAAAAATGGCATGCCCGACTAGGGAAATTGTTTGTTCCCAATTATAATATGCTTAACACCTGCTATGTATTTACACAATTTTATGGCAATAAAAATAATCTTATCTTATCTGTAAGCCAAAGGAGCCCTATTCATATTCTTTGTTTATTTGTTAGGCACTTAGCAAATAAAAAATATTCTATTCTACAAAAGGGGGGATTGGGGGTAGGGCTAGGGGTGGGGAGTGTCTATAGGGACAGGGAGTAAATATAATTAGTAATAGTACTATATCTTACTTGGGCTGCAGTTTGGCGAGCGCTCGGCAAGCTGCGTGCACTCGGGGGCGAAGCGCCTCCAAGCGGGCGGGGACTCCGCCGCCGCGCGCCCCACCCTCCGCCATCGATACTAGCCCACGGATCTATGACACGCAAAAGAGTCTATTCACGAGAGGTCGACGATGTATGACAAGTATGTATGTATATTACATCTAAAAGTCAATACCGGTTGTTAATATTATTATCAGTGATCGGAGTAGGTAGAGCTATTTAGGTTCATTGACCGCAAACATTGATGTTAATATGGATATTTCACGAGATTCCGACTAATACTCCGGGATTCGATTATTTGATTCTTGTATAAATATAAGAAATTGTTACATAAAAAAATATATGTGGTTTAATTAATCAAGTTTCTATCTTTTTATTCAACTATCCTTAAACCCGTCCTTATATTTATAGGAATAGTGTATGCTTTCACATTCATTCGGGAAATATCTATTATAGCTGTGCTCGCGACTTCGTCCGCGTGGAATAGTGACTTTTGGCAGCATTTTTAATTTTTTAGGCTCTTTTCCCGTTTTTGCAACATTTTTCACTGATGCTTCGCTCCTATTGGTCGCAGCGTGATGTTATATAGCCTAAAGCCTTCCTCGATAAATGAACTATCCAACACAAAAAGAATTATTCAATTCGAACCAGTAGTTCCTGAGATTAGCGCGTTCAAACAAACAAACAAACAAACAAACAAACAAACAAACTCTTCAGCTTTATAATATTAGTATAGATTCTATCATATGGCAAGTACACAAAATAGCTGTACCTACTCCGATCTATGATTATTATACACCTTTATTAGGACTATGTCACTTAGGCTTCAGTAATAACAATGATTATTAATTTATTTTTAAATTTGACAACTTTTTTTTCTTTTAATGCATGCTATATTTAGCTAGTGAAACAAACACACTACTCTACAATTTTTATAGTGTTAAAGTAAATAGATGCTAAGAAAATTAAAAAAACGTTAGTATGAAAAATAAAATTGTATAAAAAATCTTCATACAAAACGGCAATTTCATAGGTAAGGACCTAATATGAAAAATTTATACACGAAGACTTCTATCGGTGATCAGGACCTACTGATTCCTACTAAGTAAATGATGGCCATTGCGATAAAAATAGTAGTTACATGTTTTCTTTTTATAAATTTAATTTTATATTTTAAATTAGGTGACCAAAATTAATTAGAATGTATGGTCTCCCCTATGTGGTGCCGGGGATAAAGAATTGCACCACCCCCTCTCTTCCCGTGGGTGTCGTAAAAGCCGACTAAGGGACTATTCCAGAGGATGATGAGGATGATTCCAGAGGGATAATTATCTGATGTATATTTGTTAACTTACATTTTTTATTTTAACAGCATTGTCCTACAGATAACAAACAGCGTTGCGTTAAATACATCATTAAGTTTTTATTTAGAGTATCTTGAGTGTGTCATGCTCTCTTTACTGTCTCTGCGGTGGTGGCATGTGCGTCGGGTCGTTACGTTCCCTAAAATATGGTTGAGCGAAGCGATGGCTGATTCATATGTCATGCTCGTGAACGGGTGCCGCCTGTGGAGGCTGGTCTGCTCTTGCATACTTATCTTATTTTTAGTATTATTAATTATAGTTTGACTTTGTTTTACCTAAACAATTTTTGACTTTTACTAGAGTACTGTAGTGGTGCTGTATGACATTGTGGAAATTGAAACCTTTACATAATTATCTGATGTAAATTTGTTAACTTACATTTTTTATTTTGTTTTTTTACATGTTGTAATTGTCTTATATATATTTTTTTGTTTATTTGTAATGGAAAGTGTTCTGCTATGATAGGGCATTTTCCAATATTTTTGACGCTGTAAGGGAGAAAAGAGCTGGACACTTGCTGAGTTTCTTGCCGGTTCTTCTCAGTACAAGATCTCCCGCCCAGAGTAGATTTACGAACCGATGGCATAATGACATTCACAAGAGCTACTTGTAGCCTAAACTGAATAAATGATTTTGAATTTTGAATTTTGAATTTTAAATTTTGATGGGCAGCAGCATCTCTCTGAGGTTACCCTCAACCTACTGCGATCGCCAACCCGCCTGCCAAACGTGGCGATTACGGCAAATACCCCTCATATCCTTGGGGGAGGCCTTTGTCCAGCAGTGGACGTCTTTTGGCTGAGATGATGATGATGGTCTTCCTACATTTTCATTATGAAGTGAAAATTAAAGTGATTTTTTTTACGTTGCCTGCCATTTGTTAGTTTACTACTAATAACATGAAAAACTTTTAATCTTCAAGAAGGTTTGTTATCATCGTTGTTATCAGGTTTATTTGTAACAAGGAGTAGGATGACCCTGATTTTAATACACATAGTTATTGGGTCCTTACCTATGAAATTGACGTTTTTTTCTCACTAATTAATAAGTTTACACTCGTTTGTATTAAATAAATATTGTAAGATTTGGTAACGACATACTTTTTTGGTACCCGACTGCGTCAGAAGGAGGGTATTGTAAATGTCGTTACTTCTATTAAAGCTGTGGAGTTTCTTGCGCCAATTCTTCTCCACAGCTAAAGAATATACGTCCTAAATGGGTAGTAGGTAAAAATGTGTGGACGATTCAAAAGCACTTTTCGTAAGTTTATTTGAAGAAAAAAATTTGACTTTAACTTTAACTTCGATAGCACTTAAACCAAATAAAGATTTTTTCTATTTCTATTTTCACTTTTATTGCAACACTATAAAACATAAACGTATACAAAAAAAAAGTGATAAAGTTACAATTTGGCGGTCGTATCGCTTTCAAGCGATTTCTACCAGACAACCAGTTGGATTACCTACGAGATTTAGCATCTATAAAAAAAAGAATTTATTTTTATTGTAACAAAATGAAAGTAGGACTTCTTGGCGGGAAAGTGAAGAGCCATGTCTGCGGTTTTGCTTTATTTTCTAAAATTTGTGTTATGTCGAATATTAATGTGAAATAATGGTGGATTATGAACCGTTAAGTGTTCGTGAGTGTGCATGAGTGTTGGCAAATGAAACAAAACAGTGCAACGTCACTTTTCAAATTCTCTCAAGAAGTCCGCTGCGTGAGGACTTAGTAAAGCCCCACATCTTTACTGAGCTACTCGAGGGATTGGGGGGTATATCATTTCTCACTTTTCATTTTTAATATCATTCATCATCATCATCATAAAGGAAATATTGTCTATTTATATATTACTTGTAAAAAAAAATAATTGACACTGGCTAAATATGCTAATCGCACGAAGCCATCAACTAAAAATTAAAAAAAAAATTGAAAGTACCTCGTCGCACACGTGCAGATAGTGGTGGAGCGCTAGACCTCCGCTGTCCCAGCCGCTGACCTGATCGCGGGAGGCTGCCTCGTGTAGCTGTTCCAATATGTGCGATATACTCTTCAAATCGTCTGCGGACATAGGAAAACTAATAATGTCACAAACTAGAAGGCTTAGATTAATTTTAATAAAAGTGTTTTTTTCTTTTGAACTGGATAAGGTCTTAGGTAATAAGAGCGAGGCACTTCTTGCCGCTTCTGCTGGTCTACACACACACACACAATAGGGCTTCGCAGAATATCAGCGCTACAGGTGATGTTCATGCTGCAACATGTGCTGAATGAGGTTCTTTTCAGTTTCGCTTCTTTATTTTATAGAACAGAATAGAATAGATTTATTTATTACAGGCAACAAAACAATGTATAGTCGACAATGAAATTGCTTTACCACCTTAGAAGTGAATTTTGTTTGCATATAATAAAACAAGTTCTATTTTTGTTTAAAAGACCAAGTGACAGATACGTTCTCATTATTGATAATGGCCCTTAGTGAAATTTTATTGTAATGGAAGTTTTTGTCAAAAGTGATAAAGCAATTTCACATGGTTGACTATACAATAAATGCTGCAATGGTACTGGAGCTGCTATTATCGCACTACCAATACAATACTGGTGCAAGTCAAAATGTACTGATATTGGAAATTTAACCTTAATGAAGAACGGTACAGTTTAATTTCAAATATCAGTATATTTTGACTTTCACCAGTATTGTATTGGTAGTGCGTTATGTATGTATGTATGTGTTTACATACGTATATTTTCCTTGAGGTTCGAGCGAATAACTTTGATTTTTTACGATCGTTATCAGGTGTTTAGGAGAGACAGATCATCCAATACTTTTGGGACGGCTTCTAATGGAGGAGGAGCTCTTATTGGCGTCAAAAAACCTATCCATGCTTATAGAGATTATCCTTTTGAAAGATCCTATGTGAGGACCTATGGGTTACCTTAACGTTAGGCACTATAAAATTACATATCTGCTGTGTTAAAAAAAATTATAAATTACTTATATATTAAAATTAAATATTATATATTATATAATAAATTAGTATAATATAATAAATAATAAATAGCATCATTTTTTTAACCTTTTCACCGCCCAACTATCCTGCACGCGATGTCCCGCTGTACGCCAACGTATAAATGTATTTTAATAAAGTAGGTACAAAGAAGAACTTTTATAGAAGTGCTGGCGTGGACGGCACGAAAATCTCGAACTACTATAAAAGTTGTTGGCGGTAAAAAGGTTAAAAAGATTCAATTTACCGTATTTTTTAATATTTTTTATTTGACATTTTGCATTTTAAATCATTCGACCAATCAAATTACTTATTATTTATTTTCACTAATAATATTTAACATATTATTAATTTATACAATTCAATCATATATTAACACGAATAACAATATTTAATCGATACAAGGAACAACTTTAGTATCCACGAATGCAACTCAGCCTCCGTCTGAAAATCAGCGTCATGGCGATAGCTTTGCTAATGCTGTGACACATGCTGAGCCGGAGACTTTTTGGCCACTGTTTCACTGCTCACCATAATATTTTTATGCTCCTTTTTATTTTTGTAACCCTTCTGTGTGACAGTGTGCAAAATAAATTATTTGAAATGAAATGAAATGAATAAATGAAATGAAATACATTTATTGGCACACACTACAAAATCACACGATACTTACAATAACAATACAAAACAAAGACAGACGAAGTGTGGCCAACTAGGCCCCAGCCCCAGCACATGCTACAGTGACATAGAGCCGCTGCAACGCTGGTATTCTGGAGGGGCCTAAATTTGTGACATGTCCACAAAACAAAGAAGAACCAACATAGACAATAAATTAGTAGAACGCTTAAACATACAAAAAAAGCAAAAAACAATAAATAGGACTCAGCACCATCCTGGCCGCCCGCTTGCCTTCCCGTGCTTAAAGCAGAAAATAAAAAAATAAAAAAAACTGAAATTTGCACTATGGATGACGTAGGAGTGACATTTGACAGCACAGAAGAAACCAAACAGAAACGGCAAGATGTGTTATTTGATTTGCAATAATTTACATTTACACAAAGAGGAGATTAATATTATATTATATTTGATTTGATTTGTGTTTATTGGCCGTCCCCTCTTAAACGTACAAATCTTGAACAGTTTTTAAATAATACTACCGCGCTAAGGGCGCGAGCAGTAAGTCGAAAATGTCAAAGTTGAGAAAATGGCGGTAAAAGTTTTCGATTAAATTTTTACTTACTTCTACTTTAGCTCATAAGTTTTAGTAGGTCTGATTTTTTCAATATGTAGCTGAAATGGAGTTCTTTCATGATAAATACTTAATAATTGCTATTTATTTATTATAATATGTTTAATTGACGAAAACTCCTATTAGTGCTAGTACGAGTTAAATTTATTTGTACTGATTGCTTAGAATAACCGCAGTAAGTACTATAGTTACTGCTTTAATGCTAAGTATTCCATACATAGGATATCTATGTTTTGTATGAAATTACGTATCACTTTGGGGTCAAAAAAAACTAAGATGTTAGCTAAATAGTATTAATAATTATATATCGTTTATAAGATCATATAGTAAGAAATCTATACATTCCTTGAAATGTAATAAATTACTTATAGGTTTTTTTCTACAAGGCTCTGAAAGTATGTAATTAAAGTAAATACCGTTTAATTTTTAAAGCATTATTGTTTTGGTTTTTTGTATTTAACTCACTATATTTTATACCTAAACGTATTTATTTATTGTTTTTGTTTGATATGAAGTGAAACTGACTGAGTTTTA
This sequence comes from Eudonia lacustrata, assembly GCA_947562085.1. Taxonomy (NCBI): domain Eukaryota; kingdom Metazoa; phylum Arthropoda; class Insecta; order Lepidoptera; family Crambidae; genus Eudonia; species Eudonia lacustrata. The sequence goes on from OX387333.1 coordinate 12,954,213, forward strand.
ATGAGTGTTTGTGCTTGTTGAAATAGTAGCGATGAGTAATAAATAAAAGAATATAGGTATGTTTCATAATTACAACAATCAAAACTATATTGTTCAAAACTTCTTATCAGAATAACAGACACAATAAACTTAGAATATTTTAAACAATAAAATTTGTATTATTATTATTATTCTCTTTATTAAATATATATTTTAAGATCTTTTTTTTACAATATTTTATATAAAAACATATTTAAAATATAAAATATTATAAGAAACTATACCTAGGTTGCCACTTTTTTTAAATTATTATTATTATTTTATGTATTCCTCAAGGAGATACCTTTTTTTATTCCGGGAACATTTGATGTTAAAAATTTTTTGTTTGTAGAAACTCCAATCATTGTTCTCAAACTCGCCCCGATTTGCTATTATCGCCATTATATTTTTAAGGTAAACTCTTGGTTCACTTCGACGTATCTTGTGTTGCGAAGATAAGTCAGTGTAATGGAAAATGCATGTGCATTTATATGCTGGCTATTGATAATAAACACCAAGAAACTGAAACCCTAGAGCCAAGTTAACCCGGCACTATACCGAAGACACCCCCGACTTTAGCCTGTACGAGATTAGTAACTTTCAAACAGCTCAGAAACAGCAGGGCACCAGGTGCTGAAGGAATTACGGCCGAACTTCTGAAAGCAAGCGGAAGACCGGTACTCGTAGATCTTCAGAAGATATTTAATTCCGTCGTACTAGGGGGCAGAACGCCAGAGACGTGGCACGAAGGTATGGTGGTACTGTTCTTCAAAAAGGGCGACAAAACCCTGCTGAAGAACTACAGGCCTATCTCACTTCTAAGCCACGCTACAAGCTGTTTTCGAGAGTCATAACGAATCGTCTCGCACGCAGGTTTGATGACTTCCAGCCTATCGAACAAGCCGGTTTCCGAAAAAGCTTCAGCACCATAGACCACATGCATACGCTGCGGCAGGTTATACAGAAGACCGAAGAGTATAACCAGCCTCTTTGCTTAGCGTTTGTGGACTATGAAAAAGCCTTCGATTCGATTGAAACATGGGCCGTGCTACAGTGTTTCCAGCGGTGCCAAATTGACTACCGGTACATCGAAGTATTTGTATGAAAGCGCCACTATGTCAGTCCGTCTTCAGGACCAGAGCTCGAAACCTATACAGTTGGAAGATGTTTTCAAGCTTCTGGACTGGAAAGGACTCGGCATCAACGTCAACGGCGTATGCATCACTCACCTTCGATTTGCTGACGATATAGTGGTCATGGCTGAGACCCTGGAAGACCTCGGCGCAATGCTCGGTGACCTCAACAGAGTCTCTCAACAAGTGGGTCTTAAAATGAACATGGAGAAGACGAAAGTTATGTCGAACTCACGTGTCGTACCCACTCCTCTGAAGGTTGGGGACTCTGCCCTTGATGTTGTGGATGTGGACGATTATGTTTACCTGGAACAAACGGTCCAGCTAGGTAGGTCTAACTTCAGCAAAGAGGTTAATCGTCGAATCCAATTAGGCTGGGCAGCGTTCAGTAAGCTACGAAATATCTTCTCGTTCGATATACCGCAGTGTCTCAAGACGAAAGTCTTTGACCAGTGTGTGTTGCCAGTGATGACATACGGGACTGAGACGTGGTCGCTCACTATGGGCCTCGTAAAAAGGAACAAGGTCATTCAAAGAGCAATGGAGAAGGCTTTTCTCGGGGTTTCTCTGCGTGATCGAATCAGAAATGAGGAGATCCGCAGAAGAACAAAGGTAACCGACATAGCCCGAAGAGTTGCTAAGCTTAAGTGGCAGTGGGCAGGGCACATTGCTCGCAGGACTGATGGCCGCTGGGGCTTAAAAGTCCTTGAGTGGCGACCGCGTACCGGAAAGCGCAGTGTGGGCAGGCCTCTGTCGGTGGACCGACGATCTGGTGAAGGTCGCGGGAAGCCGCTGGATGCTAGCAGCACAAAACTGGTCGTTGTGGAGATCCTTGGGGGAGGCCTATCTCCAGCAGTGAACGTCTTTTGGCCGAGATGATGATCAAGAAACTGAAAAAGAGCCCAATTTTTGTTTTGGGTGCAACAATTATCCATCCATATTACTATTTTATAACTAGTTTCTGTACTTGCTGCTGATATTATTAGTGAGATAGTGAAAAAGTAGTATAAAAATGCCTATCGTAACAGCAGTACGTGGGGCTACTGCTTATGAACTTAGAGATAAGGTTTTTTTTTTTTTTTTTTGAGAGAGACTGCTGGTTGCCGAGGGGCATTTCCAGCTTCACCGGGCTTGTTTTAGGGGCGGCGAAGTACGTAGAGGGTACCTCAAGCCGTGTTGAAACGAAACACCTTCAGAGGATTTCTAGAGGGGTACGGCATCGCACACTTGAAAGTGCGCGTCCCCGTGCCCTTCCAGAGTCTCCGAAGGGTTCGGATCGGATCGGGTTAGAGATAAGGTAAATCAGCTTGCAAAGTATGGTTGACATAAAAGCAGTAAGTGTGTTTACTGCTGACATTCTAAGAATCCAATAGTTAAAAGTTTTTGATTAAGCTCATTTACACAACAGTATGTTCACTTACTGTTTTTATTATTAGCAAAATAGAATAAAGATGTCGGAGGTACACTAATTACCGTGAAGTATATTTCCTGCTTTTATGCTAAGTAAAAAAAATCATTTCATTGACTTACTGCTGTTATGCTTAATGGTATTTTTAGGTTCCAGTGAAGCTAGAAAAACGAGAGTAAGACCAGTTTTTAGAGCATTACGTAGCGATCCAGAATATGTACTTAACTCATTTTTGAAAAAAATCGACTTGCTGCTGTTACTGTTGGCGCGGCAGAATACTAGTAGTGTTATGTGTGTGTATCGCCACTGACCGTCCAGTACGGCGCGCGGCATGAGCTCGTCCAGCAGCACGCGGTGCGCGGCGTTCCAGCTGCCGGCGGCCGCTAAGTGTTCCGCAAACAACGAGGGCAGGTGCTAGGGACGGTATATGTACGTTTAGATATACAGGTTCACTTTTTATCACCGTCCAAACCTTCTGAGATGACTCCCGTGATACATACGAACAACTCTTACTGTTGTGGACCGTGATACATACGAACAACTCTTACTGTTGTGGACTCATTTTGAGCCGCCCTTGTTATGTTTTATATAGCTTTAAATATTATTCTTTTTAATTTATCACATTTGACTTAGATGTTTTATATGAATTATTGTTTTGCTTGTCTTTTGAGGTGGTAGAATTTATATTGTAAGTTATGATAATAAACTCACATTCCGTTTTATAAGAGCATTTTTCATTATTATAGGATTCATCTTTTCCATTGCTATTTTCTCCGTTTCACTTACTATTGGACCAACTATAAGTATGTATTTTGCCTCGCATCTGAGTTCATTATAGTCTTTATACCTACACGTGGATTACGTGGTGGGATGTGTTACCATTTATATTACGTAAGTCTATTAATAAGCCAATTTATGTAACACATTTGTTTGTAATCCCTAAAAATAAATAAATAAACTGTCTAACTCGAAAATAAAAGTCAGCTGTTCGATGTTTTGTATGGACAAAACATCAATATACATTTGACCAAAATTAGGCTTCGGTCTAGTTTCGGGTTCGACGGCAAACCTGCCGGAATTACGACCGCAACCGAAATTGCATTCGGGAGTTCTCGCGCTGAGCTCGGTCATGTTCCGCACGGTAAATACCATCCAAGCGACGAAGACATTTTGCCGCGTCCACGTGCCTAATCATGTTTATTACTTAAATATTAAGGGTGCGCCGACCAAAAAATGCCAAAAATGCAGTTACGGTTATGTAGATATAATTGAAAATACTATCGTATTAAATAAACAAAATATATATTTAGTATCATAGGGAACGTGTTTACAATTTGTCAGAACCATAAATTCATAACACGCTATAGTTTTTTCTGCAATATCATTTAAAGTTGGGCAAAAATCATGAAAACGAATGGCGGCGTTTAGTAGATTTCTTATAGTTTATCTAAATTATTGTACCTCTGATTTTGTCTAAACAATCATCAATGGATAAACTACAAATTGCTAGACTACATTTTCGATTCATCAAGTGGTTATTTAAATAATTATTTTTTATTAAGCACCTTAAATTCCCTCCGCAGCATAATGTACAATACGCAAAATGTACACTACACGCAAAATGTAACAACCGGTAGATTTTACAATACGCAAAATGTACACAACGCTTAATGTGCACAAGCGAAATGTACAAAAAGCAAAATCATACAAAATTAGTATGGCCGCGCGGCATCAAATAAATATGAACGACGACATTTCAAATAAAACATATGACACTTGTCACTTATGGACGGCGCACCCTTTTGGGGGTTAAGGTCACTCGCGTCCGTAGGTTTACCCTCGAGACCCTACACGTGACCCCTGGGTGGTGCTAAATGAGTGACACTGACTGAGTGGTAGAGCCACGCTGCGTTGTAGCACGCATTGGGCCGGCTCGCCCGGTGTAATACCACCCTCTCACTTAATACCGGCGTGAAATAATGGCACTCGTTGCTGTTGTGTTTCGTCCGGTCAGTGATAGTTCCGGAGGCCGCGAGGAGGATAGCGAACTTAAATTTAGATTTACCCCAGGGGGGTACCTACAACTCCTGTGTAGGAGAATCCCCCCCTGAGCGTCCACGCTCAGGCTGCCCTACGTATTCTGGGGAGGGCAAAAGTCCGCTCGTATCAGCACATGCTGCAGGCAGGAGTAAGGCAAGACATTCGGCACCCCCTCCTACGCTTCGCGTGGACTTCTGCAACATCAGGGGAATTCACTCCAACTTAAGCGCCGTCCATTACCACCTTGAGACGGAGAAGCCGGCCTTGCTTTTCCTGACTGAAACGCAGATATCCCCCCCTCCTGACGTCTCCTACTTGCGCTACCCGGGATACAATCTGGAGCATTCGTTTGTGCCACGCGCCGGTGTTTGTGCTTACGTCAGGGAGGATATGTGCGTTCGTCGCCTCGGCAATCTTGAAGTTAGGGACCTCTCCATCTTATGGCTGTACGTCGACTGCGGACACCACCCTCGCGTCTACGCGTGCCTGTATAGGTCCCACAGCGGTAACATTGAGACTGATCAACTTGTCGAGAGCGTCCAAACGGCCACAGATTCCTTTCTCCAACGGATCCCCTCTGCCGAGATCGTGGTGCTGGGAGACTTTAATGCCCACCACGTCGAATGGCTTGGCTCACGCACTACTGACCATGCGGGTAGAGCCGTTCATGACTTCGCTTTGGCCTACAGTCTGTCCCAACTGGTTGCCGAGCCTACGCGGGTACCAGATGTGGAGGGCCATTCACCTTCCTTACTGGACCTCTTGTTGACCTCGCACCCAGACGGCTATCAAGTGTCCGTTGATACACCACTAGGCTCATCAGATCATTGCCTGATTCGGAGCACAGTGCCTCTCACGGAAACTTTAAAATCGCAACGTGCGGTCAGCCGTCGGGTCTGGCATTATAGGTCAGCGGACTGGTATGGGATGCGAAGTTTCTTTCCGTCGTACCCATGGTGGCGAGTTTGCTTCTCGCTGGATGATCCTGATGTCGCCGCCGATTCTGTCGTTGATGTGATACTGCAGGGAATGGAACTCTTTATTCCAAACTCTATGGTTCCCGTTGGCGGCAGATCCCAACCATGGTTTGGTCGATGTTGCAAAATAACGTCTCGCCAGAAGCGCGGGCTAATGCGGTGTCATCAAAGGATCCAAGTGCCAGTGTGCTCAAAAAGAAGTACAACTTTGCTGCCAGGTCTTTTAAGAAGGACATTGCCAAGGCGAAGTCATCATTTATAGGTAGAATTGGGGAGAGGCTAGTGCGTCTTCCTTCGGGTACGCGTGCATTCTGGTCTCTCGCCAAGGCTGTCTTGGGGAATTTCTGTCGGCCGTCACTTCCACCACTGCACAAGACCGATGATTGCCTTGCCCATACTGCAAAAGAGAAAGCCGATCTCTTGGGTACTCTTTTCGCATCAAACTCGACCTTGGACGATGGGGAAAACTCGCCACCAACAATACCGCATTGCGCTTGTTCTATGCCAAACGTTCGGTTCCTGCAAAGGTCAGTTCGTAAGGCTCTTTTTTCCCTTGACATTCATAAGTCGAGTGGGCCTGATGCAGTCCCTCCCATTGTGCTTCGGACGTGTGCTCCTGAGTTGGCGCCGGTTCTAACGCGCCTCTTCCGGCTCTCTTACACGACTGGCGTTGTCCAGAGTTCTTGGAAGACAGCCCTTGTCCACCCGATTCCCAAAAAGGGTGATCGCTCAGATCCGTCCAACTACAGGCCTATAGCCATCACCTCTTTGCTCTCCAAAGTAATGGAGTCCATTACAAACTGTCAGCTCTTGAGGTACCTAGAAGAGAATCAGCTACTAAGCGATCGCCAGTACGGTTTTCGCCGCGGTCGTTCGGCTGGTGATCATTTAGTGTACCTCACTCACCAATGGGCGGAGGCAGTCGAGAGGAAAGGGGAGGCACTGGCAGTTAGCTTGGACATAGCAAAAGCCTTCGACAGGGTATGGCACAGGGCTCTTCTCTCGAAACTTCCATCATACGGGCTCCCTGAGAAAATGTGTGCGTAGTTCGCCAGCTTTCTTTCTGGGCGTAGCATCAAAGTCGTAGTTGACGGATCATGCTCTGACCTGAAGCCCGTGAATGCTGGAGTCCCGCAGGGGTGTGTGCTGTCGCCTACACTGTTTCTTCTGCATATCAATGACATGTTGCATAACAACAGCATTCATTGCTATGCAGACGACAGTACTGGGGATACGCTTTACACCGGACGTACTAATATTTCTCTGGAAAGCGTCATCGAGAACCGGAATAAACTTGTGACTGACACTGAGAACATGTTAAGTCATGTCTCGAATTGGGGCCGACTTCTATCTAGTCCATTTTAACCCTTCCAAAACACAAGTTTGCGTGTTTACCGCTAAAAAACATCCCTTCGTCGTATCTCTAAACTTTGAAGGAGCTCTCCTTGATACCAAACCGACCATTGGAATCCTTGGCGTCGATATTTCGAGTGACGTTCAATTTCGCGGTCATTTGGAAGGTAAAGCTAAATTAGCTTCGAAAAAGCTGGGTGTGCTCAATAGAGCGGGACAGTATTTCACGCCGACCCATCGCTTACAGCTTTACTAAGCACAGGTCAGGCCTCATATGGAATACTGTTCCCATCTTTGGGCTGGAGCGCCCCAGTACCAACTCCTCCCATTTGACCGCATTCAACGCAGAGCTGCTCGAGTTGTCGGCGACGTGGTAACCTCTGGTCGGCTCGATCCACTGGCCCTTCGGAGAGACGTTGCATCTCTCTGTATATTTTATCGCCTTTATCATGGGAAGTGCTCTGAGGAATTGTTCGGTTTGATCCCTGCCGCTGATTTTCTTCACCGCACTATACGCAATCGACTGTCTTTCCATCCACACCATCTTGATGGATGGCGATCTACTACTGTGCGTTTCTCACGTAATTTTTTACCACGAACTACAGTGCTGTGGAACCAGCTCTCAGCGGCGGTATTTCCGGACCAATATGACTTAGGAATCTTCAAGAAACGAGCCTATTCCTTCCTTAAAGGCCGACAACGCATCTGTGATTCCTCTGGTTTTGCGGGTGTCCATGGGCGGCGGTGATTGCTTTCCATCAGGTGACCCACCTGCTCGTTTGCCTCCTTCTAATATAAAAAAAAAAAAAAAAAAGTACCTATACCCATTGTTATATTAGGTAACAACTTAAATTAGTAATTTTATGTTTAATATTTTTTTTAAACCAAGAATAATATTCTAAAGAAGAATCTACCTACTCAAATTAACACCTCACCTATTTTAGGTATTTTTAAGGTTCAATTAACATTTTTTTCTTAAATAAGGGGTTGTTATGTTGATTATCAATAAGTGAAAATGACGAAGACTGCATAGCTATGTTATTTAAAGATAAAAATATAAAGTTTTCTTTATTTTTCCCTTAAAACATGATACTTGTAAGGAAGTTTCAGTTTCGGCCGAAACTGAAACCGTCGCCAAAATTCGGTTTCGGTTTCGGTCGTAAAAACCAGTTTCGGTCGGACACTACTCCTTACCTGGTACTTGGCTCGCGTATTTTTCCCTTAAAACATGATACTTGTAAGGAAGTTTCAGTTTCGGCCGAAACTGAAACCGTCGCCGAAATTCGGTTTCGGTTTCGGTCGTAAAAACCAGTTTCGGTCGGACACTACTCCTTACCTGGTACTTGGCTCGCGTGGCCTGCGCCCGCCGAAGCCACTGGTCGGGCAGCTGCAGCCGCGCGAGCAGCCGCAGGGTCTCCGGCGCGGGGGCGGAGGCCGGCGCGTGCCGGGACAGCACCGACTGGATGAGGTGGCTCCGACTGCGGTGGCGAGAAGGGGGCGGGTAGTCAATAGCCAATACCGGGGTTCCAAGTTATCAAGATATTATTTACTAGCTGTGCTCGCGACTTCGTCCGCGTGGAATAGTGACTTTCGGCAGCATTTTAAATTTTTTAGGCTCTTGTTTCCGTTTTTGCAACATTTTTCACTAGTGCTTCGCTCCTATTGGTCGCAGCGTGATGTTATACGGGGTGTCTCATTTAAATCGGTCATTATGGGAAAGTCTAAATCTATAAGACATACGAAGATCTGTTCTTAGGAACGATGTCATCGATTGTAATAAGAAGAAAAACTGCATTCATACATTTAAAAAAAACCTGTACTCAGCTCGGGAATCGAACCCGGTTGTTTTATAAAACTTAAACTTACACTATTTCTATTTAGATATCGATTGTGTAGGTCTTAAGCAGTAAATGCCTCTATGAAACATGATGTCTAAAATTAATAAAATGCATTGTTTTCACATACTTTAATTTATTTTAGAAGGTGTTCGAATCGAAGTGACCACCGTTTTTTCAATACAATATTCAACACGTTAAGGTAACGATCTTACAATTACAAAACCAGCAAAGAGGTACAAACAACATTACATACTCTAAAAAATTAAATTTTAATTAAGTAGATTTTTTTTATACGATTTATTTTTCTTATGATTTTTTAGTTCTAAAAGGGATTAGTTATACTATTGTTCTGTTTTTATTGATTTAATGTGCTATGCTTGTAATGTGTATATAACCCTACATTAATTTGTTGCTATATGTGAGGACCTGTTATTGGCTTTTTGTTGGTATTTTTAAGTTTCTACTTTGTTTATTAGCTGTTGGTTTTTCAAATGAATAAATAAATAAATACTATTATACTATTTTCGCAATAAAGCATTTAGGACCGTGCGGTTCCTCCTGTGGCGCCATACAAAATGGCGGCTGTGTGGGAGTTAACTGTCAAAATCCCCAAACCCACAAATTTCAAGATTGTTCTCAGTTATGTGAAACCCCCCTGCATTGATGTTTTATGTTCCTATATAACTACTAACAATATAAAATTATAATTTGTCTGTCTGCCACTAACAAATGTTATATATAAGTATTGTGTTTGTCCATAGGCATTACAGAGTACAGATCATCAACTGGGTCTACAGCCTCAAAATTTAAGATCTCACCACCTCTGTACTTGTACGTTGTGCTCTTACGAGAAACCGATACAAGCAATGAGTCTGTAGAAATAAACAACTGAGCCAAAAACTGGATATCGGCGAAATCCAAAGGGAAACGCCACTGCACAAAAAGAAGAAGAAGATTTTCTAATAACGTTTTAGACCGAAACAACTAGGAATAGTGGAGATATTAGGATGGCACGTAATAGAGAAATTTATCTAGTTTCTACCGGTACCAAAAAGTCATTTCGACAAAAAGTGGAGTTATTCGTTTTGCGAATTAAGGTATCGATATGTGTTCACTTACGCAACGTCGTCAGGATGATAAGCCAGCGCTTGTATGGCGAGGTGCCATAGCCCACACGCTTCTAGCTGGGCAGCGAACCCCACGATATTGTCCACCGATGGGCTACCCAACCACGCTTCTAGCAGGAAACTGGAAATGGGAAATGTGGGCATGAACTTATCATAATCATAACAATTAAATCAAAGTAGTGTGGCGGCTCCATCTACCGCATACGCCGCACATTATTCTACACGAAACAAACACCTTCTCAACCGTGTACAGATGGCGCCACAGAGGCAAATCAACGACGTCGCCATACCACGACGTAAAATAGTATGGGAAGCCTGCATCGCGGTAGCGAAGTTCTCCATCTCCTTCGCTATATATAGCACCTCCATCTAACATCTGTTGGACCTCGGTCCCCGAGCTATACCACCCAGCTCGGAGGAAGATCTTCCCTTTGCCTTCCTCATTGCGACGTGATTACTTACCACTGGCTCCCTACAGTAGATAGAATAGATGATAAACAAAATAAGTACCTAGGTGATAGATGTACTTAATCTTGAAAAATCTAGTAAATAATAATAATAATAATATGAAGTGTCACAGAATGTTGTTCTTCATACAAACAAATAATAAATGCAAATATTGACATTGCAGTTCACTAAAAAGGTAAAACTACAACAAACGTAGTACCTGAAAAGTATCCTGCTATCATTTTCCAATATATTAAGAATAAGAATAAATTTAATAAGTAAGTCTTGATTTTTTTTTCTTTTTAATGTGTTCTATTTATTTATTTACTTTACTGTCTCTGCGGTGGTGGCGTGTGCGTCGGGTCGTTACGTTCCCTAAAATATGGTTGAGCGAAGCGATGGCTGATTCATATGTCATACTCGTGAACGGGTGCCGCCTGTGGAGGCTGGTCGCTCTTGCATACTTATCTTATTGTTAGTATTAATTACTATAGTTTGACTTTGTTTTTCTTAAACAATTTTTGACTTTTATTAGAGTACTGTAGTGGTACTGTATGACATTGAGGAAATTGAAACTTATACCAGATGTAAATTTGATATATTAGATTTGTTTATTTTTTTTTTTTTTTTTTTTACATGTTGTGGTTGTCTTCTATATTTTTTTGTGTTTATTTGTAATGGAAAGTGTCCTGCTATGATAGGGCATTTTCCAATATTTTTGACGCTGTAAGGGAGAAAAGAGCACTTGCTGAGTTTCTTGCCGGTTCTTCTCAGTGCAAGATCTCCCGCCCAGAGTAGACTTACGAACCGATGGCATAGCGACATTCATAAGAGCTACTTGTAGCCTAAACTGAATAAATGATTTTTGAATTGAATTGAATTTAATAGGACAACCAACAAAATTAACACTATATTTGGGTTACACGCTTAATGACATATTTAGGTAGCCAAACGCACAACTACATATTTAGCTAGTGAAACAAAAACACTACTCTACAATTTTTATAGTGTTGATATAAATAGATGCAAAGAAAATTAAAAAAAAAATTGTATGAAAATAGTAGATTGTACAACAAGAGCATAAAACGAGCCATTTTACCCGAGTCGTGCATATAGCCACCCGAGCCGGTACAGCGAGGGTGGATAGTCATGTCGAGGGTAAAATGGGTTTTAAACTCGAGTTATACACTCTGCTTTTCACTTCGATTGCAAGGAAATAAAACAAACCGCAACACAACAAAAGCTAGTTTCTAGTTTTGTTTGACGAATAATTAGCTTCCCGCCACACAATTTTTCTTATTATTTTTTTTAATTTTTCAACTATGTGACGTTCGACTATGGTCTGAGCCGAAATGCCAAGTTATTATAAACATTTGCGTTATATATTTTTTTACTTAAATGCATGCTCGTATTAATCGTAAATTTGTATTTAGATAGTAATACATAATTATGTAGTAATTGAATTAAGATATAACCTAAATCTCATTAAAATATATCAATTAAATGAAGGTGTATTTAATTGTGTATGTGGCTGTAAGGCCTAATGCCTTAGTCTTAAAAGAAGAAATTACTTTATGCACATGAGCATAAAAACGCATTTTATGCCGCCTTCTCTCGACATAAATAACAACTTTACGAGCATGAGAAGTAAAAATTATATTTTCACTTCTCATGCTCGTAAAGTTGTTCTTCATTTAATTGATATATTTTTATGAGATTTAGATATTTTAATTTAATTACGACCTAATGCATTACTATCTAAATAAAAATTTACGATTAATACGGGCGTGCATTTACGTAAAAAAAATATAACGCAAATATTTTAAATAACTTGGCATTATGGCTCAGACCATAGTCGAACGTCACATAGCTGAAAATTTTAAAAAAATTAAGAAAAATTGTGTGGCGGAAAGCTAATTATTCGTCATTTAATTACACGCAAAATACGTATCAAACACAAGAAATGTGAACGCCACTAAAAAAAAAAAATCTTGTATTTATCCTTGTTTTATTATTTCCTTACAATCGAAGTGAAAAGTTTTATACTCGAGTATAAAACCCATTTTACCCTCGACGTGAAATGGCTCTTTTTATGCGCTTGTTGTACAATCTACTATTTATAAAAAATCTTCATACAAACCGTCAATTTCAAGTGGATTCGAGAATAGTCGGGGTCTGTAACTCACCATAGGCTATAGTCCAAGGGGTCGGGCGTGTGCGAGTCGGGTTGCAGCCTCGGCCGGGAGTTGAAGGCGCGAGCGCGTATCAACTCGTAGCGGAGGTCGGTAACGCGCCGTTGGTGGCCGTTCTAGAGCATACGGTAGGGAGATAAGATGATGATGATGATGATGATGATGATGATGATGATGATGATGATAATGTTCCTGTGTTCGGAAGGTGTATGTGTAGTTATACCAAATAAAGATTTTTTCTTTTCTATTCTATTCTATAAGATAAGGTAATAATTCATTTATTTATTTATAATACAGCTTCGAAAGGTTAATAATCAATGACATCCGGCTTATCTCTACAATTCTCTACCAGTGAACCATTAAGTCTAACCTTTTCTACTCGTACAATTTTTAGACGGCGTTTTCAGCTTCACCGGGCTTATTTTGGGAGCGGCGAGAAACTTAAAGGGTTCCCTCAAGCCGTGTGATACGAATCACCGCGTGCTGAGGTTAAGCAACTTTCGCAAAGGCCGGTCATCGGATGGGTGACCAAAAGTTTATCATCTCTCGCTCCTCCGTGCTTCGTCGTGCACGTGTTGCCGTTGGTCCCGGCTGCATTAGCAGTCGTTAACAACCACCACCCGCATTGGGCCCGCGTGGTGGTGTATGGCGCGTTTTCCCTATCCATCCATAGGGAAGGCTCGTGCCCCAGCAGTGGGGACATAAAATGAGCTAGAGAGAGAGTCCAAAGTACCAGGCTAGCATGAGTCACAAGGAGGCATGCCTGGCGTATGCCGTGAAGTAATTGAAGTACCAGGCTAGCATGAGTCATAAGGAGGTATACATAACATGAGCTATATACTTGGGATTAGGCCGTGCTGTGTTTAAAGTACCAGGGTAGCATGAGTCACAAGGACGTATGCCTGGCGTGAGCTACATAGGGGCGAAGCCGTGAAGTAATTGAAGTACCAGGCTAGCATGAGACATAAGGAGGTATACCTAACATGAGTTATATATTTGGGATAAGGCAGTGCTGTGTTTAAAGTACCAGGCTAGCATGAGTCGCAAGGAGTTCCACATTGGGCCCGCGTGGTGGTGTACGGCCCGTTCTCCCTGTGGTGTAAACATCCATAGGGAAGGCTCGTGCCCCAGCAGTGGGGACGACAAATGAGCTGATGATGATAGCCTATATCACCCACCTCTTGCAGCTGATACTGGTCCATGTAAGGAGGGAGCGGTGGCTTCATCCCCATATCGTCGACCCTTAGCACATCCGGTTCCTCGTCATCATCAGGGGAAGTGCGGAAGAAGTCCTCGTAAGTGCGCACCACACGCTCCAGAGTTGGCACTCCGGGGCAGAGGTACCTGGGAGAGATAACATTATTAAAGGACATCAGGCAAATTCCTTTGACAATAGACCCAAGAATGTATAGCATTTCTGTTTGCACAACAATGTAGTATGTAAATAGTGGATCGTGAAAACTATTCAGAGTTTATCAAAGATTTTTATTAGAAGAGTTATTCATATTTGAAATATTTTTCTTTGGTAACACTGACACTAGTATAGCAACATTAGTAATTCAAACCAAACGTTTCGTAAAGTGCTGAATGAACACCAGTTTCTCGAAAAATGGACTAAAAGTGGGTGTACCGATTCAAAATAAAATTATTTATTATGCTTTCTTGATGATCACAAAGATCTAAAATAAAAAAACATGATACTGATGGAGAGTGCGGAATTCTGTACCGTTCATTTAATCATGTGGTTCTAACCAAACGCTTCAGTTGACAGTGATTGACATTGTCAGTGACAGGCTGGCTGACAGATCCTCAGAAATACAGAAATCCAGCCAACTTCTGTCAATGTCATTGTCATCTGATGTAATGCGCCTTGTTCTTACTCTGAAGTTTTCATAATTCAGAGTGTTCTTACGCAAAAAAAATAGTGATGGCGGCCACAAAAGTGTCAGTTTCATAGACGTAGTTTCGTTTTCTAATTTATTAATTTCAGCCAATTAAAGGAGTTTAAAAATAAAGGTGATACTGATTTAGGTATATAATGCGTAATGACACATAGTGCTTAGTGAAAATAGAAATACGTTTATACATATTTGGGTCAAATGTGCCTGATGTCCTTTTTACTTTTTTGATGTGTAACATCTTTTCGCTCGCCTTCTATACAACGTTAATCGGAACGGGTGTACTAAGCCGAAAGAAGGGTAAAGTATACATCATCTCTTCAGCCTACCATCCACCACCCGCCATCCTTTTTAAGTCGTCGGTCCACCGCGCAGCAGGGCGCCCTACACTGCGTTTGCCTAAACGCGGTCTCCACTCTAGGACATGTCTGCTCCAACGATCATCGGTCCTTCTGCAGACATGACCGGCCCACTTCCCCTTTAAGGTGCCAATTTTGCGAGCTATGTCGGTAACCTTAGTTCTCTGTCGAATAACTTCGTTGCGGATTCTATCTGCCAGAGAAACCCCAAGCATCGCTCGCTCCATCGCACGCTGAGCGACTTTGAACTGGTGGACCAGCCCTATCGTGAGTGTCCACGTTTCTGCCCCGTTGGTCATTTATACATGATAGTAAATAACTTTTGTCTAACAACTTTCCTTCAAAATGGATAATTTTAGATTAAAAGCTTTTTAAGATTTCAAAAGAAATTACGCTGTGTGTAATTTTTTAACAAGTGTTTTAAATAAATTTACTATTTCTTTTTACTATTTAAATATTTATAAAATACAGTAAAAAAATTAAATGCCCACCCGACCCAGCCCGGAATCGAACCTGGGTCTTTCGCAATCCGCGCGGCTGCACTGACCATTACGCTACCGGAAAGGCTGTCGTAAGCACTGAATTTCTTTACTGCTTTTAACTTTGACTGCCTTTTAGCGGCAGTAATGCCCCATCTATCCAACGGTTATTAATCTAATTAAGTAAGCGTCTTGGATGCAAATCTGTAAGCTACAAGAAATTTAAATAAATAAATATGTCGGAGACATGACGCTAGCATCGCTTAGAAACGACAAGTATAGTCTATACTTAGTGTGGTCTGCGCAGCCATCGGACTGGCTAGGGAAATTTGAACGGGAGCAGTCGGAGAGTACGCACGCGCAGAACTCACTTCGTTTCTAAAATCCATTTGCATCGGGCAACTGTTTCTAAGTTATTCAATTGTGATGTTAAAATAACATTAAAGTGACTGTAACGAATACGACAGCGTTTTTATTTTGAAGATCCAAGATGAACTGTGTTATCGACGAATCCGAGTTTGCTCGACCGTCCTACCTACAAAACAAACCTCGCCGCCGACAAATAAATAGATAGATACATATTCTTACCTAGCCGTGGCGTGCAAAGCCCTCATCCAGTCTACCTCCAGCAGCTTGTCCAGCGGCTTGGCCTCTCCCGCCACCAGCCTTAGCGCTTCCAGCCGGTGGGAGGATATGAGGCTATCCGCACCACACTCCCGCCATAGGGAGAGCTGGCGGGATAACAAGCTGCGGAATGTCGGGTCGCCTGCGCAGTTGAGAAACATTTAATTAACATCGTCACAATAATTGAAATTAAACTACTTTGACGGATCTCATCATCATCATCATCATCATCATCAGCTCATTTTATGTCCCCACTGCTGGGGCAAGAGCCTTCCCTATTAATAGATAGGGAGAACGGGCCATAAACCACTACGCGGGCCCGGTGCGGATTTTGGTTGTTAACGACTGCTAATGCAGCCGGGACCAACGGCAAGACGACGACGAAGCACGGAGGAGCGAGAGATGATAAGTTTTTGGTCACCCATCCGATGACCGACCTTTGAGAAAGTTGCTTAACCTCAGCACTCGCAGACCGGGCGCGTTAACCACTGCGCCATCGAGCTCCTACGTATCTATTCGCGTTAATTTTAAACATTAATTTTATTTAACGTTTATCCTGACGATGCGAACCCTTTGCAGGGTCATCATTACACTCATTAAAATGAGTTCCCACCATGTTAACTGTATATAACTTTATTTTTGTTTGTTTTCTATCTGTTGCGTGTAATTGTGCCTTAAATAATAAAAAAAATAGCATAGGTTTACTCACCATGCGCCTGCGCCAGTAGTGCGGCCATGTTGAAGTCTTCATGGTCCCGCGCTAGCTTGCAGGCCGGGGCCAGCCTCCCGCCCAGTAGAAGGGTCCAGACGCGGGCGCTATGCCCGTCCTCCTCTGAAGACAATCAAACAATACTAATTAAACACTCTGTAATGACTAACTAGGCTTTTTCGTGCAATTATAAAGACTAGTGGTCGCCCAGCGGTCGAAATTCGACCGTAATTTTATTAAGGCTGCACGGATTGTATCCTGAGCAATGAAAAATTAAAAAAGATAGAATGTGAGTTTGGATTGGCATTGACAGATTTCGGCCGCTCGACTTCCATTTTTGAAATTTATGAAAAGAGTATTTATGTGTGTGTCAAATACATGGTAAAGTCTAATCATTAATTCGCTGGAGTAAACTGACAGATGCTAATGTCACATAGTAAAATTGTGTTGCCACATTTATTCTACTAGTGTTGCGTTTCGTTCATTGCCATTCAGATCACTCACACAAAGTCAGTAGGACTAGGAACGTTTATTATAAAAAGGTACTTAATTAATTATAATATAGGTAGGTTTATGAATATCTTTTTTTACCGAGAAATTTCACCTGACAATTTAGTTGTCAGTGTTTGTTTTGCTTTGGGAGCTGTTATTATTCGAAAATTTTGGAAGTATTTTAATTATTGCAATTTTTACATCATTCATCTTTTTGAAAGAATAATACAGATTTAACCACTGTGTAGTAGTACCATTTACTGAATAACAATTAAGACAAAACAGAATACTATAAATTAATAACGTTGAAATGGAGATAACCTCAACAATATAGTACCGATTTACGTCAATAATCACTCGATCCCGTTCCAAAATTAAAAATCACTCTGACCCGTTCTAAAAACATTTTTTATCACTTTCTCGCATAGCACTTTCTCTGTCTCCGAGTGAATTTTCACATGGGTTACTTTTACGACAACTAAAACATCAACTATTTACAATTACTTTTAAAAGCATCGTCAAACAGTACAATTATTAAAACTAAATAATGTTATTGTCGCATGCAGCACGGATCGCGCTCATACCTATTTTGACGCAGACTAGAATAATAGACAACAAAATCAAATTTCAAAACGTAAACAAATTACGCCGTCAACTAATAATCAAGTAGAAATAAGCCGTAAAAATAATAATGTTTCATACCGTAAGAGACGTCTTACGGTATGAAACATTATTATTTTTTATTAATTGAGTGCGGGCAGACTCCGACTCTGACCGGTGCAACTGTCTCGTTTCCGCACGCGCTGTTTGTAATCTATCTGTTCGCTTTACTCTCCTTCAGTGAAGTGTGAACTAAGTGATATACTTGCTAAGTGGACTAGTCCAATTGAAGGATTCATTCATGAACGACTCATCTCTATGTCTGTCTGACGACGACGAATAAAAATATATCCATTGCATTTTTCTTTAATTTTATATAATTAGAGAAATTCGCCTTTTCAAAGTTATCATTTCTTGGCCTTTAAAGGTACCAATGCTAATATTTTTATATCGATTAAACAAAACTGGCCTAGGAGATTTCTAAATAAAGTAAATAATATGAGTAATGTGATTTGATTCAGAACGTTATGGCAATGAATGAGTGAGTAATTGATGTCAATCTTCTTGTCACAACACTATTTTCTGTTCATCAGAAACTGGGAACACCGTAAACGTCAGATTACTCCAGTGAATTAATGATTAGACTATAGTGTTTGTTTTAATGATTTAAGGTATTTTTTATTTAAAAAAAATATTAACATCCTGTACTCCTTCTCTATATAAACTATAAGTGTGCGAAATTTCATACTCCTCCGTCTGCGCAATTTTCGTAAAAAGGGGTACAAAGTTTTTGCTTCACGTATATAGATAAGTGTTTGCAGTTCCGTTACTGTTTTAACCGCCTCTGTGGTTTAGTGGCTATGGCCACCAGTTTAGACCAGTGACGCTACTCACCATCCTCCGTCTCTCTCTTTCGTTCAGACAGATACCGCTCTAAACTATTCTCCTTCGGCCTTCTGGCGACCTTGAAACCTATAATCCTGGTCTCTACTATGAAAGACATCTCTGTAAGGAGTTTCTTTGCGCCGATTCTTCAGTAGGTAAAAAATGTTTGAACTCAAAAGCACTTTTCTTAAGTTTACTTGAAAAAAAATTTTGACTGAAAAGATCGTTTTCGACATTGACCCGACCGGGAATCCGGAAAACCGGGAACCCGGGACCTCAGAGTTAGCGCCGCCCAAAGTCCGGCGTGCAAGCCACTCGGCTACGGAGGTCGTCTAAACCATTTTTGTACTTAACTTAACACCTCTCCAAACCTTTCTCCTCCTCCCGTCTAGAGACCTTGGAACCTAAAATCCCGGTCTACTCAGATACCTTTGAAGACCTGTAAGATCAATTAATATTACTCACCATCCTCCTTCTCCCCCTCGGTGATCTTGGCCAGTTCCTCATCAGTAGCATCAGCCACTGCTTCGGTCAGCCACGCCAGGAACTTCCTGTGCCGGTCTACTATGGAAGCCACATCAGTGCCGGGGAGACCTGTGAGAGACCAGGCAATGATGTTAACATAGTGTTATTTCCATTAAAAACGTATAACTTAAAAAGCTAAATAAGTTAAAATTGAGTAACGCCTAGGCTGGGCAGCATATGGGAAATTATGTCGGGTCTTTACGTCACCTATTTCACAGAGTCTAAAGACGAAAGTCTTCAATCAGTGTGTCCTACCCGTTATGACATATGGAGCCGAAACGTGGACACTCACGGTAGGCCTGGTCCACAAATTTAAAATCGCTCAGCGAGTTATGGAAAGGGCTATGCTTGGAGTTTCTCTGAGGGACCGGATCCGGAACGAGGTGATCCAACAGAGAACCAAAGCCGTCGACGTAGCATTATTTTATTTATTTTTACGTAAACCCCGACCCGGTATGTCGGAAGGGTGCGGGTTCAAACCCTGCTCGTGGAAATTTTTTCAACATTTGTGTTTTTGTAATTTAATCGCAACAAAATTTGCGTTAAAAATTATATAAACATTTATAAATAGCTTGCCTACTTCTTAACTGATCTTTAGTATTTGTAAAAATATTATGATCGGATGTTAATGACGGTAGTTGTTAACATTGAATGGGCGCCTTTGGCTTTCAAAGTAAAAAGTAAATAGTGTTGAATGGTTTCGGCGGGCTGGTTGGAGCCATGGTGGCTCAATTGGAAGAGCACCTGACCCGGTATGTCGGAAGGGTGCGGGTTCAAACCCTGCTCGTGGAAATTTTTTCAACATTTGTGTTTTTGTAATTTGTTCGCAACAAAATTTGCGTTAAAAATTATATAAACATTTATTTTTACGTTTTACGTTTATTTTCACATTATATTTACAAAAACTACTATTAAAATATTCACTATTCTTTTGTCTTGGCGATTTGTTATATAATTTTTTAAATTTCTTTACCGCCAAGGAACTTGGTTTAAGGTCAGTCCATCTCTAAATAGCCAGATTTAGCTTTTAAAACGTCTGTAGATCTACGGATTTTTGTAGGGGGCAATCTACGGACTTCTACGGATTTTTGAGCAAAGCCGGATTTTTAAAAATTGGATCTGGCAACACTGGCCTAGCGAGCGCCGACCACTGCGAGCCAGTAGATCGGATTCAGTGCGCTAAAAGTAGTGTTTAAAATTGAGTGCGCTCGCTGAGTATGTGCGAGGTGGACGTGTGGACGCCTTATGCAAGACGCCTAACATGTATACTAACTACTGAAATAAGCACTGTCCATGAAAAAGTACCAAAATATGCAATAACGCTATAAAAATAGAATGATATGCATTTGCATATGCAAACATGCAAATGTATAATCCGATGTCTAGTGATCACCATCACCAACCCGCATTTGGCAAGCGTGGTGATTAAGCCATTACCCATCAATTGTAGTGATGACTTGATTTCAATGATGGAGGCCTTTGCCCAGCAGTGGGACTGTTATAGGCTAACCTTTACTTGTGGCCCGTTGAAACTCCGAAACGAAAATCGGCTCGATTGACAACAAAATACAAAAATGGTTGCAACGTAAAGTCGTGACTATATCGTTACAGATTTCGTTACACTGGGCACAAGTGATGGTGTAACTTGGTTATGCTAAATAAAAATAAAGATTTAAAAAAAAATTGTTCGCAACAAAATTTGCGCTAAAAAATATATAAACAAAAATAAAAACATTTTATAAATATCTTGCTTACTTCTTAACTGATCTTTAGTATTTGTAAAAATATTATGATCGGATGTTAATGACGGTAGTTATTGACATTGAATGGGCGCCTTTGGCTTACAAAGTAAAAAAGTAAATAGTGTTGAATAATTTCGGCGGGCTGATTAGAACCACGATAGCTCAATTTGGGAGAGCACCTGATCCGGTATGTCAGAAAGGTGCAGGTTCAAATCCTGCTCGTGGATTTTTTTTTAACATTTGTGTTTTTGTAATTTGTTCGCAACAAAATTTGCGTTAAAAATTATATAAACAAAGCAAAAACATTTTACAAATTTAAAAGATGGCAATTACATTATACATTACACAGACAGAATAGGGCTCCTTTGGCTTACAGAGTAAGAGTAGATAGTGTTGATTAATTTCGGCGAGTTGGATTGAGTCACGATAGCATAGTTGGTAGTGCACCTGACTCGGCATGTCATAGGGTGCGGGTTCGAGTCCCGCTCGAGGATATTTTTCAACACTTTCGAACGTCTTTTATCAAAATTACAGATATATTCTTCTATGCAATAGTGATATTCTCACCGTCATTGTCCAGGTCCTGCCCCCACAGCGCGTCGCATAGCTTCCACACTTGCAAAGCGTACGCACTGCTCACTCCCCACTGCGGACAAAAACATATAATTAAGGCCCTTCGCACACGAGTCGTGAGCGTATCGCTACGACGCAACGCGTACGAGACCTGCGGCTGTTCGCACACGAGTCGTAAGCGTGGTCGTATCGTAAGCGAATTGTTGTACAAACGAATCGTCGAGTAGACGTATCGTCAACGGTACCAGATGTGTTGGGTAAATCTATAGACTATTTTACTTTCTCTTCAGACGAAGAGGATATTTGCCGCCATGTCGTAAAACAAATGACAAATTAATGAAATAAATACACAATAATATTCGCAAAAAGATCCATTTTCAAAATTTGAACATATTTTTTTATTATATCGTTTACAAGTGAGCAGTTCCAAAAACTTTTAACCTTTTCACCGCCAACAACTTCTATAGAAGTTTGAGATTTTCGTGCCGCCCACGCCAGCACTTCTATAGAAGTTCTTCTTTGTACCTACTTTATTAAAATACATTTACACGTTGGCGTACAGCGGGACATCGCGTGCAGGATAGTTGGGCGGTGAAAAGGTTAATACTGTGAGAACTAATGCTATGAACAGTAAATTTTTTACGCTAGTTTTTTTACGCCAGTACGCTACGACTATCGTAATGACAATAAACATCTCCTACGATTCGCTGCAGCACCGCTTCGTGTGCGAACTCGTTTGAACATGTACGCGCTCGTATTGCTCTCGTCCTGCGCGCGTATTACGATACGCTTACGATACGACGCCGTGTGCGAAGGCTCTAAGGCGACACACTGAAAAAATGCACCAACTTCCGTTGAATAGTATAAGACTACAATAAGCGTAAGCGTATAAGCGTTACCATTTTCTCCCACTTCATCTGCGCCGTCAAGCAAGCGACTTATGCTATTTCATTAATATAGCCAATGGGTCAGTAGATAGTCCAGAGTTGTTATCTAAGGTTGGTTTACGTTGCAATGAGCCGCGTTTGAGACAACGTGTCGAGGTGTTTGTGACGCCAGCGCATACTAATTATAGGAGAAATTCATTTCTCCCTCGGACATCTACTGCAATAAATAAGTCTATTTTAGATTTTGACCTGTTTTGCACCAGCAGCACTTCTTTGAAGAGTATAGTAGCTAAAAATTTCTTTACCTAAACTGTCCTGCACACCAAAAGTTAGTGTTATTTAATTTTTAAGTGTTTAATCCTTTTTAAAATAATTTAGTGATACAATATGTTCTTAGTTTTTATTTTTCTATCCATAGGTGGAGACTTGTTGTTAGCATCGCCATATTTATTGTGAATTTATTAAGTTACTAGACTATTTTGCTGTAAGACTCCCGAACACAAATAAATAAATAAATAAATAAATAATATGACTAACGATTCTGAAATGATGATATAGGTAAATTCATGTCTCTATCTTGAATTATAAATACAAACACGATTGTAAAATTTTGACTCGATCATAATTATTTTCAAAACATCACAAAAAAAATACTATTGTTAAAATTACAACGAAACTACTTAATTTATATGCTTGGAAACTCAATACACAAAAATACAAATACACTGTGTTTGTGTGTCTGTGTAAGTGACTATATGCGTTTTATGTTGCTTGCTATACTGGATGACTTTTTTTACCGTCAGGAAAATAAACGCGTGAGTTATGTAAACGATATAGGTGAGCACTTAAAAAAAAAGTTTAATAATTTTTTTTAATATGAATTACCTATCCTCATAACCATCTAATTCTAAGTTAATTTGGATTAACATAACGTTTAAAAAAAGAATATTAGAAAATAATAATAAAAATACGAAACCGACCAAAACCCAAACGCATATCCACCCTACTCCGAACGCGCTAAACATCAACGAATTCGCCCGAGTTAATTTAATTCATTCAATCACACGCAGGGCGGGCGCCGCGCCAGGCTACCGTTTTACTACACTACCTACGAATAATACGCATGCACTAATGTATTCTAAATTTATGCATTTTTTTGGAAATTCCAAAATTTATAAAATCAGTTGTATTTTATAAACACACTCACGTATAAAACTTGTTTTAGGTACAAAATACACAGTTCTTTTTTCCTGACGGTAAAAAGAGTCATCCGGTATAGATATACCGGATATATATATATATAGCAATACAGACACACTCGCATATGCGAGTGTGTCTGTATTGCTAAACATTACATGAATAAATATTTCCCAACAGAATTCAAGCTGCCTATAAGCGGCCCGCTGTAGGTAGGTCACACATAGCGCGGCCGATGTCCCGATCCGATTCGATCCGAACCCTTCGGAGAATCTAGTAGGGCACGGGGACACGCACTAGTGCGTGATGCCGTTAAGGTTCGGCCGAACCCCGGAACCTTTCTAAAATGATGATTTGGCCGTTAAATTAAGCCCAAAAGGAGAATGGCGAGTTTGGCCTTGACTAGCTCTAAAGTAGAAATATACATTAAAAAAAAGTCTTATTTTAGACGTTTTAAAAAACATAGTCCATTATTTTTTTAAACTTGTCATATTGCTAAAATATCAAAAAAACCTTTTTGTATTTTAAAGTGTAAATTATCGTATTTTTGAACGTTACTCTAAAGTATGTTCATTACGTTCCGTTACACCATAATTTATTTATCAAAAGATATAAAGAGCTACACTTAACTAAAAGTAATGCGCTTAACTTTCTAGTTTTGTAAGATAACAGTTTAACATACTTTCCAAAATGTTTATTAGTGTACAATTCTGTAGGATATGCTAAATATGCTTAAATAATTACTTACGATTTTGTGTTTTTACTTTGTAAAGGAACACAACGAATGTCAATGTCAAATAAACGTCATGTCTGTCACTGACAGTCGCTAGAAGTAGGTAGGTACCTACTTATTTTTATTTAAGAACCACTTTTACCACTGTCGAGCAAAACTTATCCAGAGGATAAAAACCAGTCCATTGCTTTCTTTCATTTTTTACATAGACCTAACTACCTTACGGGGAATTTTTTCTCGATAGTGGCGAAAAAGGGTACCTTTAAGCTAAAAGTTAATTTAAAAAATGAAAAGATTTTACCAACTTATTAAATAAGTAGGTACTTACTTACTTTTTTTTTACATATTTAGAGTCTACACAGAGTAAGTACCCATACGCTCGGCGCTCTGGCAGCTACGTGCGCTGACGCGCTGTAAAATAAAACTCATCGTAGTTTTTGAGGTTTCTGTCATCAATTACCTAGTCTTTTTTTGAGCGAAAATCTTATTCTTTAGGGCATGCCATTACTTTTCTTTTTAATTTATTTATCTTTTTACAAAAAATATACATAGTTAGCATAGTTAAATAGCAACAAAATACGCACACCAATATTGATTTCAAGTGTCTGCCAATTGAACGAATAATTTTTGATTCAAAATTGACATATAACCTAAAAAGGTTTCAAATTATAAATTTAAAAAAACTGACAAGTTTTATGTTGCTATTTGTTTTTGAAATAGCATTATAACCTCATAATCTAAAAGAATTCAATAATCATAACATTAGACCCACTTATTAAAATTCAAGGCCAGGCTTATATGGAATCTCGCCATTCTCCTTTCGAAATACACGAAGTTTAAGTCAAAGTCAAAGTCAAATATTCTTTATTCAAATGAACTTTAGAAAAGTGCTTTTAAATCGTCCATACATTTTATTACCTACTACCCATTTGGGACGTCTATTTTTTAGCTGTGGAGAAGAACGGGCGCAAGAAACTCCACAGCTTTAATTCATTATGTGACGACATTTACAAAATTATATGCCGTTACGTTACCAAGTTAAACAAGTTTAGAAAACCTTAACAATATTTTGAATTAGAAATACCTGTTGGAGTGATTGGAGCATTTTAAACCCATGCTGTTTCGTTTTCAATGTAATCAGAGACTTTATAATAAGCTTTTCTATAAAGCTCTCCCTAATAGCGATTTTAAATTTAATAATATCTAGTTTTTGGATGTTACTTAGAACTTTATTATAAAAACGTACACACAGGCCTCTAAATGAATTATTTACTTTGTGGAGCCTAGTATAAGGTACTGCTAGTTTGTTTTTATTTCTAGTGTTTCATCATCTCAGCCAAAAGACGTCCACTGCTGGATAAAGGCCTCCCCCAAGGATCTCCACAACGACCGGTTTCTTGCTGCTCGCATCCAGCGGCTTCCCGCGACCTTCACCAGATCGTCGGTCCACCTTGTTGGAGGCCTGCCCACACTGCGCTTTCCGGTACGCGGTCGCCACTCCAGGACTGTCCCGGACTATCTCTAGGACTATCTATCTATCTCTTATCTTATCTTAGTGGGGCCTGCCGAGGTTTCCACCTCCCAGTAACACTTCGACCCATCGGGATCTTTTCTGCAACCCCATCCTTTTACTCTTCCTCCTCTGTAAAGATAGATGCCATAATTCTGGCAACGTCCTCAAGATCGAAGAGCCTGAAGTCCTCCGGTTTCGGATAGGCCGACCCCAGGAGTCCCATTCTTTTCCTAGCCAGAGAGTCGCAGTCACACACCTATCTCTTAGTGTTTGCATTGTGAATATCACTGTTTTTAGAAAAAGTTTCAATTTCAACTAAGGTTGCCAGATGTCCGGGATTTCCGGGATTGTCCCGGAATTTTACGTATTGTCCCAGATTCCGAAAAAATTAAATAATAAAAAAAAATAACAAGTGTTCTCAATTTATATCTTTTATCTGGACTAATAAAAACGTATACATTTGAAAAATAAAATCATCATCATCATCAGCCTACACACGTAAAATAAAATGAATTTTCCTAATAAATACAAATATAAAATTAAATATTCCCTAATTTATATTTATATATAATTTTTTATTTTTTTTATTTTCACATATTCATAGCCACGGCCCGACATGGAATTGTCCCGAACTCTGTAAGTTCCGATCTGGCAACCTTAATTTCAACCCACCCTACAGTCCCACCCCCCACCTCACCTTGTTAGGCCTGCAGTGCGGCGCGGGCGGTCGCTGCCCCGCCAGCAGCCGGCGCCGGTCCAACGGCGAGTCACGGACCACCAGCCGGGGGGCGGAGCCCGGGCGCGCCGGGGCTAGCTCAGAGAACTCCAGTAGAGTCTCCATGTGACGGGACAGGGCTTCCTATACAGAGAAAGGGGGGAGGTTTTAGGTTATATACTTGTATGATACATGACGACCTCCTTGGTCGAGTGGTTTGTATGAAAACCGGTGTATAGTCGACCATGAAATTGCTTTGTCACTTTTGACAAAAACTTCCATTACAATAAAATTTCGCTACGGCTCATTGCCAATGATGACAACGTATCTGTCACTTGGTCTTTTAAACAAAAATAGAACTTGTTGTTTCATTATATGCAAACAAAATTCACTTCTAAGGTGGTAAGCAATTTCATGGTCGACTATACACCGGTTTTCATGGTGTCGCCATCTCTGAGGTCCCGGGTTCGATCCCCGGTCGGGTTAATTTAGGTATTATAGTTTTTTTAAATTGTCTCGGGTCTGGGTGTTTTCTAAGTATAATAAGTATATATTTAAGTATTTTAAGTATGTTTATCCGTTGTCTAGTAACCATTTAAAGAGTTTCATAACGAAGCTTCTCTTGGGCTAGATAATTGGTGTGAGTGTAGGAAAATTTATTTATTATAAGTACACACAATTATAACAACTATACGCGGTAATAAAAATAGACAAAATTCGTTTATCCCTCAGACATCTACTGCGATAAATAATTCTTTTTTTAGACATTGACCTGTTTTGCACCAGCATCACATCTTTAAAGAGCCAAGTAACTAATGAATTCTTCGCCTAAACTATCCCACACACCAAAAGTTACTGTATTTCTTCCCTTTTCATTTTAATTTTTAAATCCTTTTAATATAATTTAATTATGTTATGAGTTCTTAGTTTTTTCATGCATAGATGAAGACTTGTTGTTAGCATAGCCATATTTATTAATAACTATGTTTAATACAAATAATAATCGTCATCATCAGCTCAATTTATGTCCCCACTGCTGGGGCACGAGCCTTCCCTATGGATGGATGACGGATAGGGAGAACGGGCCAAAAACTACCACGCAGGCGCATAGCAGATTGGTGGTTGTTAACGACTGCTAATGCAGCCGGGACCAACGGCTTTACGTGCACGACGAAGCAAGAAGGAGCTCGAGATGATACATTTTTGGTCACCCATCCGATGACCGGCCTTTGTGACAGTTGCTTAACCTCAGCACTCGCAGACCGGGCGCGTTAACCACTGCGACATCGAGCTCCTCAGTACAAATAATAAATAAAATAAATATATCGCGGTAAAAAAAATAAATATACCGTGATAATGCATCAATAAAGAGTCGACATTTTCAAAGTCTTGGGACTTAATAATATTTGAATCTATACATAAAATAGAATAAATTACTTTATTAGAAAATGTCGATACTAAAAAGAAATAGCTTATATTCTGTCCTACTACTGAGCAAAAACGTCCATCATTAAAATCAAGTCATCGCTATATACAATCGATGGGTATAAAAGCCTTAATAACCAGCACGCTTGCTAAAATGCAGGTTTATGATAGAATTTTATTGACATTTGAGTTATATTTTGTGTACTGTAATTTGAGTTATTATATGCTGTATGTTTTTCATAATGCAAAATAAAATAAAAATAAATAATTTTTGAGGAGCTCGATGGCGCAGTGGTTAACGCGCCCGGTCTGCGAGTGCTGAGGTTAACTTTCTCAAAGGCCGGTCAACGGATGGGTGACCAAAAATGTATCATCTCTCGCTCCTCCGCGCTTCGTCGTGCACGTAAAGCCGTTGGTCCCGGCTGCATTAGCAGTCGTGAACAACCACCGCCCGCACAGGGCCCGCGTGGTGGTTTAAGTCCCGTTCCCCCTATCCATCCATAGGGAAGGCTCTTGCCCAGCAGTGAGGACATAAATGAGCTGAAGATGATGATTTTTCTCATTTTTTTATAAATATAATTTATATCTCAATAATAAACAACATTTGGAAAGCATGAAGGCAGTTATTACAAATGTCATCTCACCTGCACATAGCTCCCGGAATCGGCCTGTCCAATAGCTATCCTGGCCACGAGGGGTTCGCTCCAGTCGTCTTCCGTCCTCCCCTTCACGTAATGACCGAGCTCGCACAGATCCGCAGCTGAAAGATACAGATACAGGTACTATAACCCCCTTACAATGACAGGAACAAAACACGGAATGACTATTCGGACCTTATTCTTTGTTTATTTGTAAGGGGGGTGAGAATATATAAAAATATATCCATTTAAAAAAATACTATAGTGGTCGTCCAGTGGTCGAAATTCGACCGATAATTTACAATGAGAATAATTATTAACAGAGATTCTAACCATGTCTATTATTTATGAGTATCCGATATTATCCGGTAATATGGAGATACTCATCCGGTAAGAAACCCCCTAATAATTACTCTAATGAAATAACATACACACGCACAGAAGATTTATATATATATAAAGATCTTACTGTGTGTGTGTATGTCACTGAACTCCTTTTAAACGGCTGAACCGATGTGGATGAAATTTTCTGTGTGTTCAAGTGGATTCGAGAATCCATCCGTTGCAGCGTGAAGAAGTAACAAATATACGAACATACAAACACACAAACTTTCGCATTTATAATACTATAGTGTGATATATCCAATATTTTGAGACTGTAAAAGAAACGACTTTGTCTAAATTTCAATAAAAAATAAATAAAATAATTATTTTTTTCCTACATTCACACCAATTATCTAGCCCAAGAGAAGCTTCGTTATGAAACTCGTTATAAGGTTACTAGTTATTTAAAAGTGTATTAACAAAATGGCTATTAGGACATTGCTTTTATAGTGTTAGTGAACTCTTAAACCACAAAATGTATTAATTTTTTCACAATAATTAAGATTTTTGCACGCCTGCTTGCAGGTTGAATACAATTGTACTAAATTTAACCTTTTTACCGCCAACAACTTCTATAGAAGTTCGAGAATTTCGTGCCGTCCACGCCAGCACTTCTATAGAAGTTCTTCTTTGTACCTACTTTATTAAAATACATTTATACGTTGGCGTACAGCGGGACATCGCGTGCAGGATAGTTGGGCGGTGAAAACAACTTGGTGTAACATCCAAATTTACTGTGGTCTAGCAAATAAATTTATTATCTTATCTTATCTTATCTTGCGAGTGACGTGGGAGTATTACGCTGAGACAGGGTTCTTGTTGGCCTAACACACCCTATTTGTTTTTTATTTCACTTGTTCATGTCATTTTTTTTAATTTTTATTTGTCTTTGTTTGTATACTTGTTTAATTTTTTATTTTTTCATTTTTGTGTGTTTCAATAAAGATATTTCTATTCTATTCTCTTCTTATCTATATATTTGCTGAGTTTCTTGCCGGTCCTTCTCAGTACAAGGTCTGCCACCCCGTGTAGACTTACGAACCGATGGCATAGCGACAATCATAAGAGCAAACTTTTAGTCTAAACTAGAGATTAGAATGACCAAAGTGACTGAATTTGACTGACTGTCAATTACGGTCAAATTGGTCAAAAACGGTCATTTACTGTCAAAAAGGGTCATATATGGTCAATATGATCTTTAGTGTTTTTTATATTTATTTTGAATAAAAATGTAAAAAAAGCGTTAAGCTAGATTTAGATTTCAAATTCTTTTTATAACGCCGCGTCACGCGCAGTTGATACTTGTCACGACTTGCACCACCGCAGTATGAGTAAACAAAGAGTAAATTGAATTTTCTTTAGCTAATAAATACTTAAATATACTACTTTTTTTGGAAACGTGACATAAACATCATAGAAACGTACTCCTCCATGAACACAGAATAACAACTTTGTTTTTTTAAATAAACTGAAATTGTGTCGCTATGTTGGCGGAATTGGCAGTAATGTAAATTTATTTATTTATTTTGAAAGGTACACCAACAATGTTCACACAGTTTTGATTAAAATTAGATGTATGTAGTAATAAGATATGTATGACATTTATGACAGGCATACACAGCATTTACAAAAAACATATGAAGCTAAAAACAAATCAAACAAATTCCAAATAACGTTCTAAAAATAAAACATAAACCAGTTTCGTATACAATGGAATTTTACAAATAACAATAAAAATATAAAATTTTAATACCAAAAAAATATATATACATAAAATAAAATGAAATTGAAAAGTGTTAAGGTCTTAAAAGCTTGCGTTTAAGTGTTAAATAACTATCCGAAAATTATGTCTATGTTCGCAAACCTAGGCTCGTTAACCAAATCATTATAAGTGCTACACATTCTCATTTAGTCACTTTAACAGTTAGAAATATTAATATGTTTAAGTCAATTTGATTGAATTTGACAATAAATGACCGGTCAAATACGGTTTTTGACAATCGTGACTGGTCAGATTCAGTCATTTTACATCTCTAGTCTAAACTGAATAAATGATTTAGAATTTTATATTTAAGTAAGGTATACTTACAACTGGGCAAACCGACCACGCTGTTGCGACTCGTAGCGAATACCAGGCTCGCCCGGGGACCGAATCCGACGCGCGAGTGTCTCGCCCGCCACACCGACATGTCTGCTAGGCACCCGGCGCCCAGTCGACCTGCACACAAGCATAATACGACGTTTAAGACGACACTGAACATTTTAAAAGGCTAATCCTTACTGCGCTGTCGTAAGGTCGAAAATACGTAGAGCCTGTGTTTTTATTTTTGACGCTGTAAGGGAGAAAAGAGCTGGACACTTGCTGAGTTTGTTGCCGGTTCTTCTCAGTGCAAGATCTCCCGCCCAGAGTAGACTTACGAACCGATGGCATAGTGACGTTCATAAGAGCTATTTGTAGCCTTGTGAATTTTGATTGTACTTTGTTAATTATAAATAAATAAACTTTCCTACACTCACACCAATTATCTAGCCCAAGAGAAGCTTCGATAAGAAATTCGTTATATGGTTATTAGACAACGGATAAACATATTTAAAATACTTAAATACATACTTATTATACATAGAAAACACCCAGACCCGAGACAATTTAGAAAAACAATAATTTCGAAGTTTGCGGGACTATTCTACGAAACTAATTACTGATACATATACATACTTAAACTAAACATAATGTATGGAATTCAAAATGGAGTGGGTGAAAAACAAGTGATTCGTTCAGCCAATCAGCGTGCACTTTGCGTTTCGTCAAATGCAAAATTACAATTTGAAGACTGGACATCGTCAGTTTACAATCTTACGAAAGTGTAAGCGTTAGATTGTAATTTTTTTTTTAATTGTGACACGCCATAATGGCTTTACCCTGCCTGATGAAAAGCAGCCAGTGAAGCCCAAGAAGTGAAAGCGTTCATCACAGCGCTACCACGCTATGCCGAACGCTCACACTATGGCGGCCTGTATAATAATGCTTTTTCACACCCCACTTAAATAACCCGGGAGAGAAACACGTGTGCGGGAAGTGCATTCCACATACGGGCAGTTCGGCAAAGGAACGATTGTCCAAACTTTTTGGTACGTGTCTTGATGGTCAGCACGGTATGAGGGTGGCTTCTCAGTATAGTATAGTGTCCGTTCACAATCTATCGACAGTTTATAATCTCACTAGATTAATTATAAACTAACGGCTCGTACAATTATCCGGTGACATATACATACATACACATTTAAACGTATAATAATTTAAATGTATACGTAACTGATTACCAGTGTTGGAAAGGTCTTTCAACTTATGTTCGAATGATTCTACCGATCGATGGACTCTCACGAATGTCGGCAGGCAATTTATTCCACAATTTGGCTGTATGGACGGTGAATTACTCAGACTCGAAATTTTTTATTCAAATAAACTAACGAAAAGTGCTTTTGAATCGTCCATACATTTTTTTACTTACTACCCATTCAGGACGTTATTCTTTTAGCTGTGGAGAAGAATGTTTTATAAAATGTTTTTGCTTTGTTTATATAATTTTAAACGCAAATTTTGTTGCAAACAAATTACAAAAACACAAATGTTGAAAAAATTTCCACGAGCAGGATTTGAACCTGCACCCTTCTCACATACCGGGTCGTGTGCTCTCCCAATTGAGCTATCGTGGTCCTAACCAGCCCGCCAAAATTATTCAACACTATTTACTTTTGCGTTAAAAAATATCGCACTACCAATACAATACTGGTGCAAGTCAAAACATACTGACATTGGAAATTTTGTCGTATTAAAGAACAGTACAGTTCAATTTCAAATATCAGTATATTTTGACTTGCACCAGTATTGTATTGGTAGTGCGATCTATAAAACAAAACAAAAACATTTTATTTTATTTTAATTTGCACGATTTTCTTTGTAATGAAGAATTATTAAAAAAATATATATATATATAAAAATAGCGCATTGCAGACACATCTCATTAAAAAGTGTTATTATTCAGTAGCGGATTTTTTCAATGACAGGGATAAATAATTATTGTATTTGACATTTTAATTATTATATTTACTACCCGGTAGCATAATGGTCGGTGCAGCCATGTTTTATTATGTGGTGTTATTAGTTTGTGTTAATCCTTCCTTTGTTATGTTTAACTATGGAACGCGAAAGTTTATAAGTTTATAATATAATTACCGGCTATGGTGTGGTGGAATGGCGGCACCTTCCGGTGATACTTCAGCACGATGGTGTGCGGCTGCAGCAGCAACGGCCGAAGCGGCTGCTCACTCTCAGCTGCCAGACACACAGTTCGCAATTACAAAGATAATTAGACTTAAATAATTAAAAAATCTAATTATAAAATCCCACCAGTGGTGCCGGGGATAAAGAATTGCACCACCCCATCTCTCCCCGTGGGTGTCGTAGAAGGCGACTAAGGGACCATTCCAGAGGATGGGCAGCAGCGTCTCTCTGTGATTATTCTCAACCTACTGCGATCGCCAACCCGCCTGCCAAGCGTGGCGATTATGGCAAATTCCCCTTAAAGTGATTTATCCTTGAGGGAGGCCTTTGTCCAGCAGTGGACGTCTTTTTGGCTGGGATGATGATGATGATGATGAATTATAAAATACACTCGAGAGCAATGAATCCGGGTCACTTAAAGAAACCCATAAATCTCGGTAACTTTTAAGGCAAGATCAGCAGTTTTTTTTAGGAAAGTCAACAAAAAACTGTTTATTCAAGCATTATAAGATAAGATAAGATAAGAATTGATTTAAAAGTAACAATAAAGTACACAGCATTTTTACGTTTCATTGTTCTTGACACGGTTTAAAATACATAATATTTTTCTGCTGACACTTACTAAAGGATACCCTGAGCAGTCAGTATCAGCAACCTTCCAAATGTCTCTATAATATTCAATAGAATGTTTCTTTTTTAGGCAATATTGACACACAGAACAGAAACTGCTCTTCATCATGTGGTGAGTCGAGCGGAATTTTAAAGTTCACTGGGTCTTAAAACTATTATATAGCAACGGGCATGCAAATTCAAAATAATAAAAATAAAATAGAGTAACATAGTGAAATCGTATATTGATCAACTAAATAAATAAATGATTTGGCTAACTTTGGCTTTGGTACATACCTTCAGCTATGATAGGCGCTGGTTCGTCCAAGCTCTCCCTTTCCATGGTTCTTACGGAAGGCGCACTGCCCACGCCCATCAGTGGGACCGATATTGGGACCAATTGGTCGCCGGTAGACACTGACACGTCGTCTTCCATATCTGTTGACAAAAAAAAATAGCAAAAAATCATTCATTCACCAATCACAATGTTATATTATGTAGTTACAAGATAAAAATGTACAAGAAAAAATCATTCATTCACCAATCACAATGTTATATTATGTAGTTACAAGATAAAAATGTACAAGAAAAAATCATTCATTCACCAATCACAATGTTATATTATGTAGTTACAAGATAAAAATGTACAAGAAAAAATCAATCAAAATCAAATCAAAATAATCGTCAAATTACAAATAACTCGAGAAAGCAGCGACACGTCTGCTCGCGATAACGTTCGCACGCTGAAAAAGGTATGTCAGAAGGGTGTAGGTTCAAATTTTTTCAACATTTGCGTTTTTTTTTATAATAAAAGTCATTTATTTATTTTGAACTACTTTAGTAAATGGCATTGAATAAATAATTTCACATTCTATTTTAAGTATTGTATCTGACATAGTTGATGGTGAATTAAAATAATAAATCGTCTAGATCGTGTATAATGTAAGTATATATTTATTTATGTAAGTATTTAAAACTTTTGCAACAAAATATTACATGGCGGACTTAATGCCTAAGGCATTTTCTACCAATCAACCATAGGGTGGTGCAGAAATCACATGGTAGGTGCTATTTTGCGACAACAAAAGTGGAAAACAGTATAAAGAAATAGAAAATCATTTATTCAGTATCACAAAATAACATTTATACTAATAAACATTCATAACTTAAGATACATGATATATGATACTGAAAATATCCCCTGTGTGGTGCCGGGGATAAAGAATTGCACCACCACCTCTCTTCCCGTGGGTGTCGTAAAAGCCGACTAAGGGACTATTCCAGAGGATGGGCAGCAGCATCTCTCTGAGGTTACCCTCAACCTACTGCGATCGCCAACCCGCCTGCCAAGCGTGGCGATTACGGCAAATAGGTACCTCTCATATCCTTGGGGGAGGTCTTTGTCCAGCAGTGGACGTCTTTTGGCTGAGATGATGATACTGAAAAGGCATCTTCTCAGCATGTGTCATAGAAATAAAAATAAATAATATAGTATAGCTTTATACAACGAGGAGCTCGATGTCGCAGTGGTTAACGCGCCCGGTCTGCGAGTGCTGAGGTTAAGCAACTTTCGCAAAGGCCGGTCATTGGATGGGTGACCAAAAGTGTTTCATCTCTCGCTCCTCCGTGCTTCGGGAGGCACTTAAAGCCGTCGGTCCCGGCTACTTTAGCAGTCGTTAACAACCACCAATCTGCACTGGGCCCGCGTAGTGGTTTATGGCCCGTTCTCCCTATCCATCTATAGGGAAGGCTCGTGCCCCAGCAGTGGGGACGTCAAATGAGCTGATGATGATAATGATGATACGACGTGTAACAGAAAGGTGTGGTAAAAATGAAAAGACCCAAAGCGTAACCGATCTAGATTTTGTATCCAAAGTTACTGAGTCATAAATTAAATTATTTAATATTGTTTTCTAAAGTTTACGCGAACACTACACATTGAAATGAAACAACTTTTACGGATCTACTCGCGTTTATTTTACACATTACTTATTTAATGTTTATCCTGACGTTTCGTTTGCGACTGTGGGCTCTCTTACATCGGGCAAACAAAGAGAAGTATAGGAACCCGTGTTAAAGAACATATAGCCGACGTCAAGCATAGGCGCGAAAATAAGTCTGCAGTATGCGAACATTCCCTAGAGGGGCCCAACCATTACATCAGATTTGATAAACCACAAATACTCGTTAAAGAACAACGATTCATCCCCAGGATGATACGCGAGGCTATTGAAATTAAAAAACATCCTAATTTTAATAGAGAAGATGGTTGGAATCTACCACCAGCCTGGGATCCCATCATACAAAATATTAAATCCCAGCCCCGACACCATACTGCCAGACCAAAAGATACTGTAAGCTCTTTCTGCGTAAAACGGAACGCACCTGATTAAATTTAAATGAGGGTATACAAGCTACCAACTAATTATGAGATGACCAACACCTCCTGTGACCACGGACCCTGCAAAGGGTTCGAAACGTCAGGATAAACATTAAATAAGTAATGTGTAAAATAAACGCGAGTAGATCCGTAAAAGTTGTTTCATTTCAATAAATTATTTAAATTAAACTTAAAATCATTTATTTCAGGCATATTTTGCCCATATTATCAATATAAAATTCTACACAATACAATACAATCACAATCAATCAATCAAAAATAATAAAAATAATAAATATTAACTTTAATTTGTTATGCAAATATTATTTATATTGTGACGTCACATCAAAATAAATAAGTCAGTTATCAAAATAAACCTAGCGGTTTAGTAACCACTGTGTACTTACATTTATGATCGTTGCTGCTTGCTTATGCGCGCCTGACTTCACTAATATCTGTATATTAATACGTGAAGCAAAAACTTTGTACCACTTTTTTACGAGAATTGAGCGGACGGAGGAGTATGAAATTTCGCACACTTATAGTTTATATAGAGAAGGTTATCCGACTGTTAATTTTTTTTAAATTATGCATAAAAATACATTAAATCAATAAAACAAACATTACACACACTACCATGTATTTGACACACGCATATATACTCTTTTTAAAAATTTCAAAAATGGAAGGGGAGCGGCCGAAATCTGTCAATGCCAATCCAAACTCACATTCTATCTTTTTTAATTTTGTCATTGCTTAGGATACAATCCGTGCAGCCTTAATAAAATTACGGTCGAATTTCGACCACTGGGCGACCACTAGTAAATATATAATTTACAATTGCATGATAAATTAAAGTTAACAATGACACATACCAGATCTATTTTATTTTAAATTTATTTGGAAAACTTACAGCTAATACATACATACATATATACATACATATAATCACGCCACTTTCCCGTAGGGGTAGGCAGAGACCACTTTTTTCTACTTGCTACGATCCATACATACTTGTTTCGCTTCGTCCACTTTCATTATTTCCTTCATACATGCTCTTCGGTTTAGGGTACTCTTATTTGGTCTCGAAACGTCCGCCTAGGTCTACCCCTTCCAACACTTCCATTCACACTCCCCTTATACACTTTTTTCGTCAATCGTTCTTCATTCATTCTCTCGACATGTCCAAACCATCTCAGCATACCTTTCTCAATTTTTGTCACTACATCTACAGCTAATACATAAAATAAAAGTGTTTATAAATTAAATACGGCCAATTACAAGTTTCCGCTTATAACAATCTAGATCGGATACACTTTGGATCTTTTCATTATTACCACACGTTTCTGTTACACGTTGCATAAAATAAATGTATAGTATTGCGCTTACCCGCGTCCGCGTAGAGCGATGCCTTCATGAGTTGGACGTGATGGCTCTGCCTGTTCTCGAGCCGGGCCAGCTCACTGGTGGGACTCTTCACGCCGAACGCTGTGGGCAAACGAAACGTTTACTTAAAATCTACAGGGTGTTTGGTACTACCTGTATAATCACGAATATTAGCAGATAGGGTACCACTCATAGAACCCTGGAAAATTATCAACATAATCTGAAAAGCACCACATGATCGAGATATTAGGTCCTTACACTCAAACTACTCAAACGTCCGGGTACACTTGAGTGTCTCAAAACTTTTTTGCCTTAAACGTCCGGGTACACTTGAGTGTCCTCTTATGGGCAGTGATGAAAAAACGTTCTAAGTGGTTTTAAAAAGCACTGTGGCGCCTTTGTCGTTCGTATTTAGGACAGGCCACAAAATGTAGATGGCTAACGCCATCTATCGGCTAACAACATTAAACGTACATATTTTGTTGTAAACTGAATTTTTATCTCAGTTGACGGCAGTGAGTGTAATTTGAGACTGTCAGTTGTGCGCTACTCCCGCAATTATGTCGTAATTACTCTTTTCTCGTTACATAAAGCTTATAGTGTAATATATCAACATGTTCCTTAGGATTTGCCCATGTCAGTGATGTATAACAACTAATTAATAACTAATAATTTTATTTTTGCCATAATTAACAAAATAATTACGAAAAAAATTGGCAAAATGCCCATTTTTTTAAATTCTCCATTTTTTTGAGTATATAGATCTGGTTTAAAGCTTATACTTTAAAGTTAATTATATTATGTAATATATTAGGCTACGCAGTGATATTTTTAGTTTTCATCAAGCTCGTTTATTGTATTTTTGGCAATTTTTTTTATCGGAAGAGTTTTGCAATAAATCGCGCGCTGTCACCTGCGCTGTCACCTGCGCTGTCACCTGCGCTGTCACCTGGACGTTTCCGGCTATTGACAGTTCGCGCGTCGGACGTCTGAATGGGAAATTGACGTTTTGTATGAAGATTTTTTCTAAAGTTATATTTTTCATATTAACGTTTTTTTAATTTTCTTAGCATCTATTTAAGTTAACACTAAAAAAATTGTAGAGTAGCGTGTTTGTTTCACTAGCTAATCAAAGCAGACATTAAAAAGAAAAAAAATCAAGACCCTTCAAAGCTACAATGAAACAAAGGGTCAATTCCGCGAACAAAAAAAGAAGTCAATTTAAAAAAAAATTGGGCGATAAAGACTCAAAATGAATAATCATTTGTAAGTAATGAAGCCTAAGTAATATAGCCCTAATTAAAGGTGTATAATAATAGTAGTAGTAGGTGTATAGTAATACACCTCTTATAAAGTGAGAAAAATACGTCAATTTCATAGGTAAGGACCTATTATTAAGGTTCTTTTTTTACAAAGTAAAACTGTGACAACCCTAGGCCAAGCTGATACGTTGTTCTTGGTCGTCAATCTCACGGTCAAACATAAACAGAAGTCGAAACATTGCAGGAATGAACAAAAAAATTGTATTAAAATCAATTTGAGTTTATTTTTATGGAAAAGTGAATCTACGTAAATATGATTTAGCATGTTATCTCCAATGATATTTTATGTTAAGATACGTTGCCTGGCCTCCGTAGTGTCTAGGACAAATTAAGGTAATTGCCTGAAATTCACTCAGTCACACGTCAGTCAGTGTCACGTCAATACGTGCCTTTTATAAGTTTTTTGTTGTTTATTAGATAAAATGCCTTCCTGTGTACACAGAAATTGCAAAAACTATTCTGCAACCGTAAGAGACAAGAAAAGTGTTTCATTTCATTCGTAAATTGTAATTATGAATTTAAAATAGATAATTTTCATTTAGTTATGACATTTGCGATGTTGCCAATTCGATATGCATGAGCGAGAAGCGTGTACTATGTTTACTGTAAGAGTGAAAGAGAGAATCAGGTGAATTCAATGAGCTCATTTGTCAATTACCTCAAATAGTTTTTATCTC
This sequence comes from Eudonia lacustrata, assembly GCA_947562085.1. NCBI lineage: Eukaryota > Metazoa > Arthropoda > Insecta > Lepidoptera > Crambidae > Eudonia > Eudonia lacustrata. Next base: position 12,993,780 of record OX387333.1, read on the forward strand.
TTTTTAACGATAGGTTCGATATGACTGTTTATTTTCGTTCCCTTTCGACGTGTAATACGTCGTAGAAACAATTTCGCCATTTTTAAATACAATTCATTCACGTATGTCTATATATAAAAGGTCATAAGTTATCTCAGCGTCCTTTATACTTGGTTGAGTGGCTATGTTTCGGGAATATACACCTATTACCAAACAGTCTGTATACTAATATATAAACCTGAAGAGTTTGTTTTTCTGTTTGAACGCGCTAATCTCTAGACCACCGGTCGGATTTGAAAAATTAAGGGTGCGCCGTCCATAAGTGACAAGTGTCATATGTTTTATTTGAAATGTCGTCGTCCATATTTATTTGATGCCGCGCGGCCATACTAATTTTGTATGGGGAATTTAAGGTGCTTAATAAAAAATAATTATTTAAATAACCACTTGATGAATCGAAAATGTAGTCTAGCAATTTGTAGTTTATCCATTGATGATTGTTTAGACAAAATCAGAGGTACAATAATTCAGATAAACTATAAGAAATCTACTAAACGCCGCAACTGTTTTCATGATTTTTGCCCAACTTTAAATGATATTGTAGAAAAAACTATAGCGTGTTATGAATTTATGGTTCTGACAAATTGTAAACACGTTCCCTATGATACTAAATATATATTTTGTTCATTTAATACGATAGTATTTTCAATTATATCACCTTAACCGTAACTGCATTTTTGGCATTTTTTGGTCGGCGCACCCTTAATTTAATTTTTTATTATTAGTACAATTTTAAACGCGAGGCACGTTGCGCGTTTTCTCCACGGGTTTCGGCAGAATATCAGTGTTGTGACTTTGGTTGCAACAAAAAAAACTGAGTCGGAGCCCTTAGGTTGACTCGACGCATACATGTTACACTAAGGCTGTATTTTTAGTTGATATTTCAGTTCATGTTTTTTTTAAATGTGACTTTGTGTATGTGTCGTGTAGAACCAATAAATGTTATTTATTCATTCATTCATTAAAAATATTTTTTGCATTTGATAGCTTAATTTTTGTGAAAGGCTAATACAGGCTGGGACAATATACGTTTTCATACAATATATTTTGTTTAAAATAAACAACATGAACGCCACCAACCGGGGACGTGCCACCGTCTTAACCACTAGATAGACTCGATCAATAATGTCTTAGATTCCCGATGAGCGCTTGTAAAACGATACGCGACTTTGGGGCCACGGAGCCGCAGTGACGTTTGTGGCGGTGACAGTCAATATAAGTACAAAGATTTTTCACTTCTCATGCTCGTAAAGTTGTTCTTTATGTCGAGAGAAGGCTGTATAAAATGTGTTTTTATGCTCTTGTGCATAAAGTAATTTCTTCTTTTAAGACTAAGGCAATTAGGCGTACAGCCACATACACAATTAAATACACCTTCATATAATTGATAAATTTTTATGAGATTTAAGTTATATCTTAATTTAATTAGGACATAATTATGTATTACTATCTAAATACATATTTACGATTAATACGGGCGTGTATTTACGCAAAAAAAATATAACGCAAATATTTATAATAACTTGACATTACGGCTCATACCATAGTCGAACGTCACATTATTGAAAATTTAAAAAAAAAATAAGAAAAATTGTGTGGCGGGAAGCTATTTATTCGTCAAACAAAACTAGAAACTAGTTTTTGTTGTGTTGCGGTTTGTTTTATTTCCTTGCAATCGAAGTGAAAGCAAAGTGTAAAACTCGAGTATAAAACCCATTTTACCCTCGACGTGACTATCCACCCTCGCTGTACCGGCTCGGGTGACTATATGCACGACTCGGGTAAAATGGCTCGTTTTATGCTCGTGTTGTACAATCTACTATTGCAACCTTAATTTAATCTTTATTTTAAGATTTAAGGTTTACAGTAAGCTGAAGTTGTTGATGATATTCAATGTCTTTTCAGATTTTGTTATTCCAAATTTAAATGTATAGGTACGAGCAAACAGGACTACCAAACAGGAAACGGACAGGGTCGCCATAACATCAATGTTTGTAGCATGGACATTTTATATACAACATTTTATAGACGCAATATATCCACAGTGGCGGTTGAAATTATGTGTAAAGCTCACCTCTGTTGTCCTGATACATGCTCTGCCCTTCGGCGTTGTCTTCCGTAGTGTCCATCTCGAAAGCTACAAATAAAAATACTAAATTAAAAATTTGTACAAAATGATCCGAGCGTTCAACAAATCTTCAAAAATATTTGCAACAAAAATCCACCTTTTTTTACTTAATAGATTATACTTAATAATAGCATAAGACTTAAGAAATAGAAATAGATTTTTCTTATTTTTAAATATTGTAAGCAGTTAGAATGCTAGAATGCGATTTCACCCAGCTATTCGATAAACCCATTATGGTTTGAAATTAAACAACTTTTACGGATCTACTGGCGTATATTTTACACATTACTATATATACATACATACATTTTATACATATTGCAAAGGGTTCGAACGTCAGGATAAACATTAAACAAGTAATGTGTAAAATAAACGCGAGTAGATCCGTAAAAGTTGTTTCATTTCAATGTGTAGTGTTCGCGTAAACTTTAGAAAACCATATCCATTATGGGTTTTTAATAGTGGGTTGTTATCTATATATTAATACGTAAAGCAAAAACTTTGTACCCCTTTTACGAAAATTGCGCGGACGGAGGAGTATGAAATTTCGCACATTTATAGTTTATATAGAGAAGGAGAAAAAATAACATTCTGTAATGTTATTTTTTTTTAATTACGCATAAAAAATACATTAATTTAATAAAAGAAACATTACACACGCTAAGTATTTAAGGGTGGGCCGACCAAAAAATGCCAAAAATGCAGTTACGGTTAAGTAAATATAATTGAAAATACTATCGTATTAAATGAACAAAATATATATTTAGTATCATAGGGAACGTGTTTACAATTTGTCAGAACCATAAATTCATAACATGCTATAGTTTTTTCTACAATATCATTTAAAGTTGGGCAAAGATCATGAAAACGAGTGGCGGCGTTTAGTAGATTTCTTATAGTTTATCTAAATTATTGTACCTCTGATTTTGTCTAAACAATCATCAATGGATAAACTACAAATTGCTAGACTACATTTTTGATTCATCAAGTGGTTATTTAAATAATATTTTTTTATTAAGCACCTTAAATTCCCCATACAAAATTAGTATGGCCGCGCGGCATCAAATAAATATGGACGACGACATTTCAAATAAAACATATGACACTTGTCACTTACGGACGGCGCACCCTTAACAAACACGCATAAATACACTTTTCAAAAATTTCAAAAATGGAAGAGGAGCGGCCGAAATCTGTCAATGCCAGTCCAAATTATCATTCTATCTTTTTTAATTCTTTTATTGCTTACTAGCTGTGCTCGCGACTTCGTCCGCGTGGAATACTGACTTTCGGCAGCATTTTTAATTTTTTAGGCTCTTTTCCCGTTTTTGCAACATTTTTCACTGATGCTTCGCTCCTATTGGTCGCAGCGTGATGTTATATAGCCTAAAGCCTTCCTCGATAAATGGACTATCCAACACAAAAAGAATTATTCAATTCGAACCAGTAGTTCCTGAGATTAGCGCGTTCAAACAAACAAACAAACAAACAAACTCTTCAGCTTTATATATTAGTATAGATGATACAATCTGTGCAGCCTTAATAAAATTACGGTCGAATTTCGACCACTGGGCGACCACTAGTCTATATTAAATAAGTAATACTTTGTAATGAATAAATAACCTAAAACAAAATAAAAAAAATGTACAATCGAAACGCGACTGCTCAAGTTGCTCTAAGATCGCTTGCTTAGTGCATTTGCGGTTAAAATGTATGTAATAGTTTACATACATTGGGCGATTTGTGTCCGTAATACCTAAATAAATACAACCTTATTTTTAGTTTATACGAAAATCGAAACACGGGTCAAATGTTTTCAGAATCAGTACAAAAAAAATTAAAAATAATATCTCGAAAACTCACGAAGTTACAAGCTTTTTGTGCTGTCCCGTTGTGTGTTTTTAGTAGGGTATACTTTATTTGAGATTTTGTAAATATTATTTGGTCAAAATGTAACATGGTATAAAAAATATTGAAATCGATTCTATTACTGATTCTGAGCAAACAGTTTTTAGGTTTCGTATAAACTAAAAATAACATTGTATATCTATCTATATCTGTATATCTCACTCGAGCTCACTGAGAATAGTAGATTTTTTCAAGTAAATTTTACCTTTTTATTACTGATTGAACAAACGTCTGACCAAAAAATATTTAGTCGATGTACCCATGACATTTCTAAAATCGAATGGACGTTTGGTCGAATGGATGTTTGATCGAATGAACATTTGGTCGAATGGAAGTTTGGTCGAATGAACGTTTGGTAGGAAACACTTACTTTTCTATACAAGAGCTTACAGATCATAGACTATGTATAATACCGAGTATAGACGTGCCTTTCAAAAAAAAAAGATGGGAAACTAGGTTTCCTGTACAATAGATGGCGGTAGTAGACGTGTGCGTGCGCGTTTACGCTTCTTCTCGATATATGGCGCTAAAAATATATATAATATTTACAAAAAACTAGTTAATTTTTTTTTGTGTTAGTATAATTTTAATTGTAAGATTGATAAAAACATATTTAAAAACTTATAAATGAACATAAAAATCAAAAAGTTATTATTTATTTCCGAAGGAACCCAGGATTTCTCTAGCACGATGCGTCGTCGCAGCCGCTCGGCCAATGTGCTCTTTGAGGAGATGACGAAAGTTGTGGCTATAAGAAAGTTATACTACCGCCATCTAGTGACATTATATGGATAACCAGTTAGTAACTTGAGGTTTCTCTTACGGAAGATGGCGCTGCCGTACATTAAATTTTTAATTACTCAATGTATGGAAGATTCACCCCTCTGTTACAGATCTACCAAACTACTGGTCAAAGGCCTTCCCAAAACCCTTCCACCTGGGATACATTGGACATCCTAAACATTTATTCATAAGAATTTTAATGGTCTTTTAAAATAAATACCTTTTAAGAATGATTTACGCAGACTAAGTCACAGGCTGCTAGCTAGTATCTCATTACTATATTAAGGAGTTCGTTGGCACCGCGGCTTTCGTGCTCTAGTTAGGATCATTTAAGAATGATTTACGCAGACTAAGTCACAGGCTGCTAGCTAGTATCTCATTACTATATTAAGGAGTTCGTTGGCACCGCGGCTTTCGTGCTCTAGTTAGGATCATTTAAGAATGACTTACGCAGCCTAAGTCACAGGCTGCTAGCTAGTATCTCATTACTATATTATAGAGTTCGTTGGCACCGCGGCATTCGTGCTCGAGTTAGGATCATTTAAGAATGATTTACGCAGACTAAGTCACAGGCTGCTAGCTAGTATCTCATTACTATATTATAGAGTTCGTTGGCACCGCGGCATTCGTGCTCGAGTTAGGATCATTTAAGAATGATTTACGCAGACTAAGTCACAGGCTGCTAGCTAGTATCTCATTACTATATTAAGGAGTTCGTTGGCACCGCGGCATTCGTGCTCGAGTTAGGATCATTTAAGAATGATTTACGCAGACTAAGTCACAGGCTGCTAGCTAGTATCTCATTACTATATTATAGAGTTCGTTGGCACCGCGGCATTCGTGCTCGAGTTAGGATCATTTAAGAATGATTTACGCAGACTAAGTCACAGGCTGCTAGCTAGTATCTCATTACTATATTAAGGAGTTCGTTGGCACCGCGGCATTCGTGCTCGAGTTAGGATCATTTAAGAATGATTTACGCAGACTAAGTCACAGGCTGCTAGCTAGTATCTCATTACTATATTAAGGAGTTCGTTGGCACCGCGGCTTTCGTGCTCTAGTTAGGATTATTTAAATTAACTTACGCTACTTTTGCAACGCTTCGGTGCCGAGTGCCAGAGCAAGTATTACTCAATACTTTATTGCATTCCATAATCATCATCAGCTCATTTGATGTCCCCACTGCTGGGGCACGAGCCTTTCCTATGGATGGATAGGGAAAACGGGCCATAAACCACCATGCGGGCCCAGTGCGGATTGGTGGTTGTTAACGACTGCTAATGCAGCCGGGACCAACGGCAACACGTGCACGACGAAGCACGGAGGAGCGAGAGATGATAAACTTTTGGTCACCCATCCGATGACCGGCATTGCGAAAATTGCTTAACCATAGCAATCACAGACCGTGCGCGTTAACCCATTCAATACCGGACCCCGCACGGGTGAGTGGTAACAATTAAAATTCTATTGTGTCTGGTTTTGAGGCAGTCAACGTGTTAACCACTGCGCCAATTCCATTATGCGCCATTCCATAATGTTTACACATTAAGATGGTAGTTTTACAATGGATTCAATTATGGACCATGTCGGGCACAGCACAGCTCAGTAGGAGAGAGGAAGAGAGTCAGCAAAGTGTGTGTTTGGATTTTTCCGATGCATACCCCGGGTTTGCGATCGGATAACTAATGTTTGACCAAAAAATTATTGACAAATGGTCATTCGCCAAACAACGTTTCACCCAATGTTCATTTGGCCAACGAGACATTTGACAAAAGTATCATCTTACAAAAACTTACTTCGCAAATGATCCATTAGCAAACTTTACACTTAACCTTAAGACCTTGTTGGCGGTAAAAAGGTTAACCTTTTTACTGCCAACAACTTCTATAGAAGTTCGAGATTTTCGTGCCGTCCACGCCAGCACTTCTATAGAAGTTCTTCTTTGTACCTACTTTATTAAAATACATTTATACGTTGGCGTACAGCGGGACATCGCGTGCAGGATAGTTGGGCGGTGAAAAGGTTAAATGTGTTAAATATTAAAATGTCAATTGACCTTTTTTCATTTCACCAAATAATATGTTTCGCAAATAAAATAAAAATAACCTCGAAATGCTAAACAAAAATTACCAAAAAGAAACTCTTTCTGTATTCTAATAAAAAAAAATAACCTCGAAATTCAAGATAATCGCTACGCTGCGCTTTGCGATTGTCTTAAATTTCTAACCTATCACGTGACCTACAGGAGTAGGGCAGCTAGTATTCTCAATCATTAGAATAATATCCACTACTTCAAAGAAATTTAGACTAGTTGTAGTCGTTTTTAGACCAATAGTAGTTTTGTTTGATAACTCAGTTGCTAAATGTTCATTGTGTTAAATAATCTATATTATAATATTATTCTGAAGAGTTTGTTTGTTTGAACGCGCTAATCTCAGGAACTACTGGTTCGAATTGAAAAATTCTTTTTGTGTTGGATAGACCATTTATCGAGGAAGGCTTTAGGCTATATAACATTAGGCTGCGACCAATAGGAGCGAAGCATCAGTGAAAAATGTTGCAAAAACGGGAACAAGAGCCTAAAAAATTAAAAATGCTGCCGAAAGTCACTATTCCACGCGGACGAAGTCGCGAGCACAGCTAGTTATTTATAAAATGTAAATTTAAGTGTTGATCATTTGGAAAAGTGAGTCATTTATAAAATGATTAGTAGTAAAATCGAGGAGCTCGATGGCGCAATGCTTAACGCGTCCGGTCTGCGATTGCTAAGGTTAAGTAACTTTCGCAAAGGCTGGTCATCGGATGGGTGACCAAAACTTTATCATCTCGAGCTCCTCCGTGCTTCGGAAGGCACGTAAAGCCGTTGGTCCCGGCTGCATTAGCAGTCGTTAACAACCACCAATCCGCACTGGGCCCGCGTGGTGGTTTATGGCCCGTTCTCCCTATCCATCTATAGGGAAGGCTCGTGCCCCAGCAGTGGGGACATAAAATGAGCTGATGATGATAGTAGTAAAATGATCAATGCCCCACACCTACACACCCTAACATACACGAGTTGAGCATTTATAAGCTTATGTATTTGAGTATTGCCAATGATTCTTGCTTCTCTGGTGCTACCTCTTTCCTTATTAGTATTAGTTTCAGTTTTTATTTTAGTCACAGCTTCCGCAGAATACCAGCGTTGTGGCCTGGGGATCTCCTTAGGTCATGACACATGCTGAGCGGTTGCCTTTTTGGTTCTGGAACCTATAAATTTGTGTATTAAGCTTAATGTTTTTTTATCACTATATTTATGAACCAAATCAAAATTTATTCTATTCTATTCTATTCAATGGGCGAAACCATTTTTTTGCCAAACGTTGTTTGTCAAGTGTAATTTTGCCAAATGACTTTTGGTCAAACAGCAGGACCCCTTTGCGATCAGCGACCCGCATTTGGCAAGCGTACTACACATCAATTGTAGTGATGACTTGATTTCAACGATGGAGTGCGGGTAGGGGTGCCGCCTGAGAAGGCTGGTCTGCTCTTGGATACTTATCTTATTTTTAGTATTATTCACTATAGTTTGACTCTGTTATTCTTAAGGGTGCGCCGTCCGTAAGTGACAAGTGTCATATGTTTTATTTGAAATGTCGTCGTCCATATTTGTAGTTTATCTATTGATGATTGTTTAGACAAAATCAGAGGTACAATAATTTAGATAAACTATAAGAAATCTACTAAACGCCGCCACTCGTTTCCATGATCTTTGCCCAACTTTAAATGATATTGTAGAAAAAACTATAGCGTGTTATGAATTTATGGTTCTGACAAATTGTAAACACGTTCCCTATGATACTAAATATATATTTTGTTCATTTAATACGATAGTATTTTCAATTATATTTACTTAACCGTAACTGCATTTTTGGCATGTTTTGGTCGGCCCACCCTTAAACAATTTTTGACTTTTACTAGAGTACTGTAGTGGCACTGTATGACATTGTGGAAATTGAAACTTTCACCTGATGTAAATTTGTTAACTTAATTTTTTTTTACATGTTGTCTTCTATATTTTTTGTGTTTATTTGTAATGGAAAGTGTCTTGCTATGTGGCATTTTCCAATATTTTTGACACTGTAAAAATATTGGAAAACGCTGTATTTCCTGAACAGGGTTTTATATTCGATAGCAATATAGCTACCACTGCATTCTTCTAATCTAAAGGACTAAAGGTTTTTCCATTATTAATAATAATATTACTTTAATCAAAAAATAAAATCCCAAATCTCTAATTTTATTTATTACAGCAAACATTTTATATCTTTAAACAAGCAAAAAATTAAATTTAAAAGTATAATTACCCACTTTATACTATATTTACCTAATTTAAAACTATGATTACCCATTTAGACATTTGCCCAGAAGTGGAACGAAAAAGGCTAATATAATAAAACCAACACTTAAATCTAAAAATAATACACGATTAAGTTTAAATTAGAAAGTAGTGATAATTAATTAAAATAAAGATTAATACAATAATAATTTTATGCTGTTTTTATATTTAAAACTCATTTAGCAAAAAGACTCAAATAGCTATATTTCTTCATTTATTGAAGACTTCTTAAACGTTAAAGAAAATACATTACACACGCTATTAGCAGCTTATGCTGAGACAGGGCCCTTTAACTTCACACACTACCTACATATTTTATTTTTTACTTTTTCTTTATTGTTGTATAATTGCTATAATTAAGTGTGTATGTTAATAAAAAAAAAACTATTTCTATTAGAACTTAAGCTTATAAGTTCGCATATAATGCTTACACTTTAAACTTAGCAGTAACTTTAAAGTTAAAATTACTTATTTAAAAGAACATTATTTGGCTTTGAGCATAAATAATTTACAACAATCAACAAGTTAAAAAACTAAAAATGATTTTTTTTTAAATTACTTCTTATTTTGATTTTATTAATTTACACAATCAAAATTATACAATATTTGTATGCAATAATACATTGAAATAGGGACGTCAAGATAAACAATAAATCAAATTGATGTGTAAAATAAACGTGAGTTGATCTGTAAAAGTTGAGTTGAGTAAGGCGTTGAATTTTTCCACTATATTTTATAAATATTGGACTCAAATCTATTTATTAAATACTTCTACAATATTATTATGCATAAATTTAACTTTATTACTTTTCACTTATAACAAACTCTAAGCATCATGCCTAAATAATCGCAATTGCAATGTATAGTACCTTTGCCAGCTCCGTTGAGTAGGTTGAGTGAGGTCTGGTGCATCGCGAACAGGCTGTCTTCGGCGAGGCCGGGGGGCAGGCCGAGGCCGAGGCCACCGAGGCCACCGTGGCCGCCAAGGCCACCGTGGCCGCCAAGGCCGCCGAGGCCGGGGGAGGCCGTCGCCGGTTTTGGAGCTACTGGGGGGGAAGGGAGAAAATTTTGTTTGAAGATAAAAATTACTAGAATAAATCAACCAGTCGCAGGAAACACGAGTGGGAAACGAACCTACGACCTTTGGTTAGCCGGTCCAATGCTCTGAGCGTTGAGTTACCGAGACCACGGAAGACTGGTTGAATTGTTCTAGGACTGCAAGTCAGCGGTATTACGTCACTAAATGGTGTCGATGATGATCAACTTAGTAAATAAGCACTTATAAATCGCTATAGAATGTTTTAAAAAGCGTTGAATTTATATAAAAAAACGAGCGAGCCTTAGTAGTCGCATATGATGTGTAACATTTGACATCTGACCTTAGTAATAAGCAATTTAAACATTATATTCTGAAAAAAATCGGTCAGATAGTAATACAAAATTAATTATGATAAAGTCTATTACACACGAAAGGGTTGAAATCAATATTACTATAGAAAATAGATTATAGAATTAACAATGACGTATATTTTTTTACAAATCATAAAGGTAATGCAGTAAATAAATACTCATTCCTCTCACTTCCCCTATAGAAGACATTTGACATATCAATATGACCTTTGATAGTCAAATGACACAACAGGTTACTTATAATAATAATAATTATGTCATGTTCATAATATCGATTACAGAATTTAGAAAATGGGCGTGCGCTTCTCCGACTTCCTGTTTCACACTTCCGTCACATTTCACGAAATCACTCCCACATATTGCAAGAAAGCGAGAGAAAAAACGTTGCACATCAAAAAACCATCATATTTATCAGTCTCCTACTCATCATCAACACCAGACATAGACATAGACATACATTTATTTACTACAAGCACACATAAATACATTTATACAAGACGTTTAATCGTAGCAATTACAATAAAGAGAGAAACATAAATACAAACAGAATTAAATCAACAAAGACAACAACATTAATAATTTAATAATAAAATAAAAATCTAATGAATATTGAAATATGTGTGCTACAGCAGCAAATGGGCAGCTCAGCAAATGCCTACTGTGTTAGCAGCAGACGCTGTTATTCTGCCAAGACCGTGCATTTATTAGTCTCAGGACCCCGTGAAAACAATTTTTTTTTGCTTATTGGTGTGTTGCGTGTGTTTACAAGTGTTACAAAGTGTAAAATAAAACATTAAATAGGCGATGTGATAAGATAATAATTATTAATAAAAATAAAAAATAGAATAAGAATAATTAATAATATTAATAGTCAGTCGATGTGCTGAGTTAGCAATTATCAAATAATGTCAACGTAATTACAGAATTATACATTTCACCACTATAATCATCATCATCATCATCATCATCATCATCATCATCATCATCATCATCATCATCATCATCATCATGATCATAATCATCATCATCATCACAGCCACTCACCAGTAACAGGCGCCGCCTGCTGCAGTTGCTGCTGCGCTCGCTGCCGTTTCAGTACATCAGGTGCGGGCGGGTCGTCTTCATCATCAGAGTCGGTTAAACCATACTTGCTGAAGTGTTCCACCTAACGAAAGGGGTGAAAACACCGTTAAATATAATAATAATTTTAAAATAAAATTCCTCTTCTTATATAAATTAAAACGCTCGGTCTGCGGTTGCGATTGTTAAGCAACTTTCGTAAAGGCCGGTCATTGGATGGGTGACCAAAAATGTATCATCGGAGATCCTCCGTGCTTCGTCGTGCACGTGTTGCCGTTGGTCCCGGCTGCATTAGCAGTCGTTAACAACCACCAATCCGCACCGGGCCCGCGTGGTGGTTTATGGCCCGTTCTTCCTGTGGTGTAAACTTCAATAGGGAAGGCTCGTGACCCAGCAGTGTGAACATAAAATAAGCTAGAGAGAGAGTCCAAAGTACCAGGCTAGCATGAGTCACAAGGAGGTATACCTAACATGAGTTATATAATTGGGATAAGGCCGTGCTGTGTTTAAAGTACCAGGCTAGCATGAGTCATAAGGAGATAGGGATGCCAAGAGTGAGCTACATACTTGGGGAAAGACCGTGAGGTGGTTGAAGTACCAGGCTAACATCCTGCTAATATTATAAACGCGAAAGTTTGTAAGTATGGATGGATGTTTGTTACTCTATCACTTAAAAACCACTGAATGGATTTCGATGAAATTCGGCATACAGATAGTTTATAACCGGGAATAACACATAGGATACTTTTTATCTAGATATTCCCACGGGAACGGGAACCACGCGGGTGAAACCGCGAGCGGCAACTAGTGAGTCATAGGGAATTCCACACTGGGCCCGCGTGGTGGCTCACGGCCCGTTGTTCCTGCGTTGTCTCTATCCATAGGGAAGGCTACAGTAGGGACATTATGAGCTAGTGAAGATTTAAATTGGCGGTGTATCTTATCTTAGTGGAGCCTGCCGAGGTTTCCACCTTCCAGTAACACTTCGACCCATTGGGATCTTTTGTGCAACCCCATCCTTTCACTCTTCCTCCTCTGTGAAGATAGATGCCATAAGTCTGGCAACGTCCTTAAGAGCGAAGAGCCTGAAGTCCTCCGGTTTCGGATAGGCCGACCCCAGGAGTCCCATTCTTTTCCTAGCCAGAGAGTGGCAGTCACACAGTAGGTGCTGCATTGACTCCGTTTCCTCTCCACATGCCCTACACAATCTATTTGTTGAAAGGTGCATTCTGTGAAGCATTTGTTTTGTGGAGTGCCCTGTCAAGACACCGATGGTTAATCGGGCCTGCCTTTTTCTGCCTCTGCATATGAACTTACTCCGTCCTAAGGCGTTTTCGCCTAGGAAGGATTTGGAGTGTTTCATACCCAGCTGCTCTTGGCGGTGTATAAAAGATCTCTGTATACGCACCCTGAACACCCAGCTGCCGGTCTGCGGACGGTACTCCACGAATTTGGTCTCGTGTTTGTCGCAAACGCGACGCAGCTTCGCTTCATAATCCATTTTTATAAGCCTGTTGAACAATAAAATAAAAGACATTAAAATAATTTGGTACAGAAAAACATGTTTTTTTTTTTTTGCAATATTTTTTTATCTATTTGACGACCTCCTTGGTCGAGTGGTTGGAACACCGGTTTTCATGGTTTCGCCATCTCTGAGGTCCCGGGTTCGATCCCCGGTCGGGTCAATTTAGAAATTACTATTTTTTTAAATTGTCTATTTCTATAATTGACCCAGACCGACTGTTTTCTATCTATACTAATATTATAAAGCTGAAGAGTTTGTTTGTTTGTTTGTTTGTTTGAACGCGCTAATCTCAGGGACTACTGGTTCGAATTGAATAATTCTTTTTGTGTTGGATAGTCCATTTATCGAGGAAGGCTTTAGGCTATATAACATCACGCTGCGACCAATAGGAGCGAAGCATCAGTGAAAAATGTTGCAAAAACGGGAAAAGAGCCTAAAAAATTAAAAATGCTGCCGAAAGTCACTATTCCACGCGGACGAAGTCGCGAGCACAGCTAGTGTATAATAAGTATGTATTTAAGTATTTTAAGTATGTTTATCCGTTGTCTAGTAACCATTTAACGAGTTTCATAACGAAGCTTCTCTTGGGCTAGATAATCGGTGTGAGTGTAGGAAAGTTTATTTATTATTATTTATCTATCCCACCACCCTACTTCGCCTCACCTGTCCGGGTCAATGATGGGTCGCCGATTCGTCTTACTATTTTGACTCCCAAAATGTTTTGGTACAAAAACACGTTTTTTTTAAAAAATTTTTTCATTCCAAGCTGCAGCCGCCGAAGGCGACGCAGTCTTACCTGTCCGGTCGGTAATGGGTTGCCACTGCGTCTTGGAGTCTTGACATATTTTAGCACGAGAGTCCATATAGCTGCTACTTATAAAAATGTTTTGTTAAGAATCACATGATCTTTCTTCTCTCAGGGTGGGCCCTGCGTCACCTCACCTGTCCGGCCCCCCGACCGCCTAACCGATCGCTTTGACTACGCGTATAGTTTACGACGTCATCTTGCCACCTCGCACCGCCTATGAAAGCAATTTTAAAAGCTAAAGGCTATAGCTTTCGATATTGCTTTCATAGGCGGCACGAAACGACAAGATGACGTCATAAGCCACACACGAAGTCAAAGCGATCGGTTAGGCGGTCGGGCCCCTGGTCAATGATAGCTTGCCACAGCACCTCGACTCCCTATTGCAAGGGTGCATTAAGCACTACTAAACAATTTTTGTTTTAGAAGAACCTGGTTTTTTTTTACATGTCGCATGCTTAATGGAGCACTGACTCAACTCAAAAAAGACGATTTTGGGAAATTGTTACAGAAGATCTTGCTATGAGGACTTATTCTACTTGTTGACGCATAAAATTAAAACTGATTTATTAATTAATCATCAATGATTCTATTTAGAACGAATAATAAACTATTGACAAGATCTGATTTTGAAAAAATGCCTGTATCTGTACGTAACTCAATTCTGACCTATCTACTAATGGGACAGTGTTCCATTAAACATGCGATGTATTAAGGGTGCGCCGTCCGTAAGTGACAAGTGTCATATGTTTTATTTGAAATGTCGTCGTCCATATTTATTTGATGCCGCGCGGCCATACTAATTTTGTATGGGGAATTTAAGGTGCTTAATAAAAAATAATTATTTAAATAACCACTTGATGAATCGAAAATGTAGTCTAGCAATTTGTAGTTTATCCATTGATGATTGTTTAGACAAAATCAGAGGTACAATAATTTAGATAAACTATAAGAAATCTACTAAACGCCGCCACTCGTTTTCATGATTTTTGCCCAACTTTAAATGATATTGTAGAAAAAACTATAGCGTGTTATGAATTTATGGTTCTGACAAATTGTAAACACGTTCCCTATGATTCTAAATATATATTTAGTTAATTTAATACGATAGTATTTTCAATAGTATTTAGTTAACCGTAACTGCATTGTTTGGTCGGGCGCGGTCACCTGTCGGGGTCGGTGATGGGTCGGCGGCGCGTCTTGTCCCGCGGCCACACGCGGTCCAGCGTGACGACGGCGCGCCGGTTGAGGCCGCCGCCCACGGGGGGCTTGTCTGCGTCCTCGGGGTACACTATCACCTCCTTGTTCAGGAAGTGGACTGGTGACGGACCAAATGTATTCATTATATATAGTTTTTATATTTTACAGCGCCTTGATCTCATCACTAGTAAATTATATGTCCCCACTGCTGGGGCACGAACCTTCCCTATAGATGTTCACACCACAGGGAGAACGGGCCGTAAACCACCACGCGGGCCCAGTGCGGGTTGGTAGTTGTTAACGACTGCTAATGCAGCCGGGACCAACGGCAACACGTGCACGACGAAGCACTGAGGGTCTCCGATGATACACTAACTGGGTAAACTATTTATGCTTAAGAGCGTTTACGCCGCACACTAGCGCCGCCAATGAAAAAAAAACATATCTAGTAATCTGCCGCACAATTTATGAACGCAGTAAAGAACATATGAACAGTTTCGAGAAAATAGATCGTAATGTCAGCATCTCAAATATCACAATCACAAACACAGTTAGTTGTACTTACTGCGTTCATAAATTGTGCGGCAGTAATTAGAGATAGAAAATCAAATTATGCTCAACAAACTATCTGAATGAAGTAATTTAGCATTTTTACGTCACCTAATGAACACCTGACATGTTATGGTTTAGTTAAATATGGCGTTATAGTTAAAAGTGGCCGTGACGTCTTAATTAACTAAACCATTACATGTGAGGTGTTCATTAGGTGACGTAAAAATGCTAAATTACTTCATTCAAATAGTTTGTTGAGCATAATTTGATTTTCTATCTCTAATTACCAGATATGTTTATTTTTTCATTAGTGGCGCTAGTGTGCGGCGTGAACGCTCTTAAGGGAGGTACAGGCACATTTAAAAAAAAAAAGGGTTTACTGAACTGAATTTATGAAACAAACTTTGATCAAAAAATGTTAAAAACAAGCTATTTCCAGCTTCCATAAAAACATTCTAAATTAAAACATAACTACCACATTAGGACCTTTAAATTTCATATAGTCAGATTTGGGCATGATAACTTTTATGAATTCGAATAGGTGGTTCCCAGTTTGCCATTCTCCTTTAAAACCTTTTCCATGGCAGTCTTTAAATCGCATAAGCTCAGTTCAATAAACTTTTTTTAACCTTTTCACCGCCCAACTATCCTGCACGCGATGTCCCGCTGTACGCCAACGTATAAATGTATTTTAATAAAGTAGAAGAACTTCTATAGAAGTTGTTGGCGGTAAAAAGATTAATGATTTCTACTAAATATTTTCCTTATCCTTCAATAGAAAGTTTCAATAAAATTGGCTTATTGGTTTGTGAAATTTTTTGCATAAAATGTAAATGACTCACAAAAAAAATGCGTAAATGTTATACAATATGTGAAAAAACCCTTTCCGATCCGTAAAGGTGTTATTAGGTATCGACATTTAGTTCTATTTACGTAATTATTTTTAAAAACAAGTGCAAAAAATTTACCTTGATAAAAGTTTTGTTAAATGACAAAACTTACATGACAATACTTTTGTCGGCACTTCGGTAGGACCTTTGGCGACGCCGCGCCGTCGCCATTGATAAAACCAACTTCAAAAGACAGAAAACTAAAAAAAAGTTAAAACAGCTCTAAAAAGCAAGAAATAATATTGAAATCATATTATTAAAATTACCTAGATACGCATATAAGTTTTAAAGAAGGTCTTTTGAAGTCGAGTGGGGCTTTTACAATAAAAAAGTGACAACTATAAAAGTTTAAATGAAACAAAATTTCCCCCCCAGCCGACCACCAACCACCCGACTTCAATAGACCTTCTTTATAACTGATATGCGTATGGTAATTAATAATATGATTTCAATATTATTTCTTGCTTTTTAGAGCTGTTTTTACTTTTTTAGTTTCCTGTTTTCTGAAGTCGGTTTTTTTTCTTAATAATTATTTTTTTGAATCGATTAACCGTTTTACCGCCAACAACTTCTATAGAAGTTCGAGATTTTCGTTCCGTCCACGCCAGCACTTCTATAGAAGTTCTTCTTTGTACCTACTTTATTAAAATACATTTACACGTTGGCGTACAGCGTGACATCGCGTGCAGGATAGTTGGGCGGTGAAAAGGTTAAAAAATTAGCTAGATTTTTGGGTAATTTGAGCAAGTTAGATAAAAAAAATGCGTTTTAAATTACGATAACTCTTTTATTTTCATAAAGAATATTTTCTATTATTTTTTTGTTATTGTTATTTGTATACCTGTACCCCTTTGCGATCGTACAGGGTTTTTTTTTACATATTGTATGACACATAATATACCCATATTTATAATGAACTCACCGAGTGCATCCAAGTCGAGTCCGGCCACATCGATCTCCGTATCGTAAAACACGTTGCCGTAATTGTGACGGCCGATAGTGAGATGGGGGACCACGCACGAGCCGTCCGGGCGCATGTAGCCTGAGGGAAAAAACAAAGAGATAAAAATAAAGAGATAAAGATATATTTATTTGTTAAAACATGAGTATACACATGGTGCAGGTGTTACTAGCTAGTGATGTCCTAACATGTTTTGGCCTTTAAGGCATACAAATGTTAAATTACAATAAAATCAATAATTATTAAAATTATAAATTAAAAAAACAAATAAAAGAAACATTTTATGCCACTGACTAAAAAACATTCAAATAATAATAATATAATGTCAACTATAAATCAATATAAATTATACAAATTAAAAAACGTAAAAACAATTTTATTATAACAATATTAAAAATATTTTTGACTATTAATAATAACGTTTAGTAGATTTAATTAAATAAATGACAAATACAATAAAATGACTTTAAATCACAATAAAGGTATAAGTTCTAGAAGACTATACCTACTTAATAACGTAATATTACCAGAAATTAATGTTGCCATACTCCTCCGAAACGGCTCGATCGATTTTTATCAAATTTTATATGTATATTCGGTAGGTCTGACAATCGGTCGTAATCTATTTTTCATACCCCTAAGTGATAAAAAAAATGTTCCACGATTTTTTTGTTTTGTTGTCATATAAACGATTTGATTATATTGTTGACATAGAAACTGTCAAAGCGATACGAAGTTACATTGGCCAAACAAAACGTACAGTAGCCTGCCACACTAAGGAGCATGTAAAAGCTGTAAAGAATAACGATACGCAAAAATCGGCCATTGCTGAACATTTGATCCAATCGGGTCCTAATCACTGGATTGAGTTTTATAACCCCCAGATAGTTTCAACAGAACGTCACTACATACCAAGATTGGTAAGAGAAGCGATTGAAATTACAAAATACAAAAATTTCAATCGCGAAGATGAGTTTAAACTGTCGCGTATCTGGAATCCAGTGATTAAGCCTATGTAAAGACCGCAAAAAGAACAAAAGTGCCGTTTCGCGATCTGATACGGTCAGTGTAGTGTGTCGACAACAAGTTCGAGTGAATAGTGACTTAGGAGCCAGTGGTACGAGTATTGAGCGCAAAAAACGACTAAGGAAGAGGGTAGATCGTTTTGTCTGCTCATAATCACCCACCCCACCCGCAATAACTTCAGTACATCCGTGATCATGGCGCATGCAACTGTGCCGAAATATCGGATACTCAAACACGACAATAAACATGGTAATAATCCTGTTAATAATATTTATTCTAATGTTAGTGACCATGATAGTTTAAAAAGTTATATCGATACGAAGTCCGCTGGGTCAGCTAGTGTCATGCTCTCTTTATTGTCTCTGCGGTGGTGGCATGTGCGTCGGGTCGTTACATTCCCTAAAATATGGTTGAGTGAAGCGATGGCTGATTCATATGTCATACTCGTGAACGGGTGCCGCCTGTGGAGGCTGGTCTGCTCTAGCGTACTTATTTTATTATTTTTAACTATAGTTTAACTTTGTTTTTTTTTTTCTTAAAACAGGTTGTTGACTTTACTAGTACTGTATGACATTGTAAAAAATTATACTGGTAAATGATGTTTTTGCAAACTTAAATATTTTTTCTTTTTTTTTCTTTTTTGTGTTTTTTTTTACATGTTGTGACTGTCCTTTAAATTTTGTGTTTTTATTTGTGATGGAAAGTGTCCTTTTATGATAGGGCATTTTCCAATATTTATGACGCTGTAAGGGAGAAAAAAGAAAAGAAAAAAAAAAAAAAAGAAAAAAAAAAGAGAAAAGAAAAGAAAAGAAAAAAGAGAAAAAAAAAAGAGAAAAAAAAAAGAAAAGAGCTGGACACTTGCTGAGTTTCTTGCCGGTTCTTCTCAGTACAAGATCTCCCGCCCAGAGTAGATAGACTTACGAACCGATGGCATAAAATGACGTTCATAAGAGCTATTTGTAGCCTAAACTGAATAAATGATTATGAATTTTTTTTTTTTTTGAATAACGTTTTATTTAAAACGTTGACGGTCACGACGTTGTTTGTCGGTCACCGGTGACTACCACGGCGATGAAAGACTTAACCGCTTGCGTGGTCTAGTGGTTAAGACCACCGGTTTAGACCCAGAGGTCCCGGGTTCAATTCCGGGGGGTACATGTTTGTGTACTTGGTTCGGTTAGTGGTAGGGCTCGTTTGCCCGCCTGGCTAGCTACCACGATCGATCATATCTAAATATGTTGCCGTAACATCAATGTTTGTAGCATTGTTGTGTTCCGGCAGCTAGAGGTAAAAGGTAGATCGGATGTTGATGACGTAGTTGTCGACATTGAATAGGGCTCTTTTGGCTTACAGACTAAGAGTAGATAGTGTTGATTAATTTCGGCGAGTTGGATTGAGCCACGATAGCATAGTTGGTAGTGCACCTGACGCGGCATGTCATGGGGTGCGGGTTCGAATCCCACTCGTGAAACTTTTTCAACACTTTGTCTTTTTTCAATCTATAATTTTAAATTGACATATCGAAATAAAAAAAATAATTTAAAAAAAATATATTAACAATAAAAAATAACCCTTTTACTGATTCCTTCACGTGTTAAGTGAGCAAAGACGCGTGCAAAAGCTAGTAACAATATAACATAGGTTGGTTGCTCACTTATCATCTCGTTGAGGCTGGGTATGGTGTAGTAGCCAGCACGGGTCAGCTTGACCCCGGCGGGGTGCGGGGGCATATCCCGAGCGGGGACGTGCTCTTCCTCGGAAACTGCACATGGGAAAACAAAAAAAAAACATTACAAATAAAATACTATAATTTTATTGATATATTTTCTTGTCCGTTCTCCTTCATTCAATTCCGATCTTCGTTCGTTCTCCTCTCCATTCTTTTCCTCATCTAACAGATAAATGTCCTGAACCTTTAGGTTGAGAACGACCACTTCCTAAAAAGACAAGTTCCAAAAACGACAACTTCCTAAAACGTCTATTCCAAAATAGACAATTTCCGAAAATGACGAATACCAAAAATGACAAATTCCAAAAATGACAAATCCGAAAATGACAAACTCAGAAAATGTCAAATCCGTTAAATGCCAAATTCCGAAAATGACAACTTCGAACCGCCTCTGCGGTCTAGTGGCTAAGACCACCGGTTTAGACCCAGACGTCCCGGGTTCGATTCCCAGCGGGGGGTACATGATTGTGTAGGGGTAATGGGTAGGTAGTAGGTAAAAATTTGAAATTATAGATTCTTTGATAAGTATTACTGCTACCATGAAACGAAATAAGTTAAGTTCTTTCCGACTAAAAAATGGAGTTGTAAATGAGTATGTTTTTGGGGAAAAGTACTAGGCTACCATGACACGTTCGAAGTTAAGATCCATCTAGAACAGAATGGAATGGAATGGAATGAGTTATAACTATGTATATGTTATAACATATATGTTATTATGTTTGAATATGTCGTCTTTATGTCGTCATGTATGGGTTTAATATAAAATGGTAATAATATATACTAACTAAAATACAATTTTTACTAAGGTATGTTTCTCCTGAAAAGTACCAGGCGCGCATAAATCGCGGGGTAGTAAACACCCGTACCGTAGACTCCCGCGATCTGATGCGCCACCTTCTCACAGCTGTGGCAGCGCTCGCCGCCGTGGTGGCCGCAGAACCGAAGCTCCGACAGTGACGTCACTACCGGGGGAGGAGGGGTTAGGGTACAGGTGGGGATGTAGGAGCGTAGGTATAGGGAACTAGTACAGCGTCACAATCCGTAAATTTTACTAACAATGACAGAAATCATTTCATAGAATACATGACATTAAGAGAAGATCCATGGCGCGCTCGGTTAAGAATTTCTAAGGTTAAGCGACTATCGCAAAGGCCGATCAACAGATGGGTGACCAAAATTTATTCGAGCTCCTCCGTGCTTCGTAAGGGTCGTAAAGCCGTTGGTCCCGGCTGCATTAGCAGTCGGTAACAACCACCAATCCGCACTAGGCCCGCGTGGTGGTTTATGGCCCGTTCACCCTAACCATTTATAGGGATGACTCGCGCACCAGCAGTGGGGACATATAATGAGCTACTAATGATATAATAAGTTTTATATTTTTTTACAATTTAATTGTTAAAATACACAGAAAATTCGGTGTCAAAAATAAGTTACCGGTGACTTTAAATAAGATGAAAAGGTGTGAGAGTTAGTCATAGGTTCAAACATCACTCAACAGAATAGTTAACAATTTATAAAACATTTAAAAAAACGTATGTAGCGTTATTATAACGTTATAATTAAATAAAAATAATAAAAGGAAAATCTAGGATTATAGGATCATTAGGAATCACTGAAGTAATAGAAATACTACATAAAAATAAATCACAAAACGATACACAATACAACATACCGGACAGTGTGTCGATGTTCTCTTTGTCGGAGAGCCTATCCGGGGATCGAACCCCGAGCTCGCGGACCGAGTTTTCCACACTCTCAGGGTTGGGCACTAAGGGTTTCCGAAGCGGTTTCGTTGTCAACCTAAAAAAAAATACATTAAATGCAATAAAATAAAATAAATATCATTTTAATTAATAACCTTTTAACCGTTTTTTTTTCTTGGCGGGAAAGTGAAGAGTCTGCGTTTTTGTTTTATTTTCTAAAATTTGTGTTATGTCGAATATTAATGTGAAATAATGGTGGATTATTAACCGTTAAGTGTTCGTGAGTGTGCATGAGTGTTGGCAAAAGAAACAAAACAGTGTAACGTCACTTTTCAAATTCTCTCAAGAAGTACGCCCAAGAACTTAGTAAAGCCCCACATCTTTACTGAGATACTCGAGGGGTTGGGGGGTATCATTTCTCACTTCTCATTTCTATTATCATTCATCATCATCCATCAAACAGGAAGGAAATATTGTTTATTTATGCATAACTTAAAAAAAAATAACATAAGAAAAATTACTTTGACACTGGCTAAATGTGCTAATCGCACGAAGCTATCAACTAAAAGAAAACAAAAACCCTTTTAACCCCTCGCGCGATAAGGCACCGCGGTGGTGCCTAACTTTTTTACACCGGACGCGATTAAGCACCACCGTGGTGCCTAACGACATTTGTTTATTTATGGCGTGTTGTGAATTTATTTTGTATCTGTATCCGGTCATGAGTATTGTAAAAGTTATCCTCTGTCGAATAGTATAATAATCATAATGCTTTGCCAAATAAAATTACCGGAAGAAAATAAAACAAAAATTTGCTGTGAAGGCCTACGCGCCATTACTAATTTCGCTGCTTGACGTGTTGTGTTTTGGTGTAAATTATGAGTTCCCTTCGTAAACGGTAAGTGAATTGTATATCAATCTATTGGAAATTTAACGTAGAATGTGTTTTAGTTATTAGTTTGAGTCGTTTCTAGATTTTAGTCCAGTAAAAATGTCTGCAACTTTTTGGTTGCGGTTTTGCAATGTCGTTAGGAATTGCGTCATGTCTTTGAAAAAAATATTTATTTTACACATTGTGTGTTCAGATATAGATAAGTTTGTTGTAAATTTATCCAGGAATCAGAAAGTAGAATCAGTTTTGTGATATATAATATGAATGTAACACAATTGTGTTTTCAATTCAACACGGTCCCAAAATTCATTACAATACGGTACTATTGGACGAAAAAGTGTTACTAAAGTGTTATGATAAAAATTTATTTGATAGTTATTTGGTATAAAATAAAGTCAGTTTGTGTTTGTAAAAAGTAAAAAACAATTTGTGCACAATGTTTTTTTTCTATTTACGTAATTCTTTTTATTAATTAATTAATAATTAAAATTATTAATTTTTTATTATGTATTTTTTAGATCACGGTCGAGGTCAGTTACCCCGGGGGCCATTGAGGCTCCCCGGCCGATCCTGGCAGCTCGGCGGCAGCTAATTTTAAAGTTCTAGTTATAAAGTTTGTCTGTACATATGAAGCTGTATATTAGATTGTTTCTTATTTTTCATACCATTGTTTGCCGTATTGCAGTATGTACAAAACTGCAGGATAATAATGTCATAAAGTACCTACTTGAAAACATGTATTATGTTATGATCACCTCTAGTTATAAAGTTTGTCTGTACATATGAAGCTGTATATTAGATTGTTTCTTATTTTTCATACCATTGTTTGCCGTATTGCAGTATGTACAAAACTGCAGGATAATAATGTCATAAAGTACCTACTTGAAAACATGTATTATGTTATGATCACCTCTAGTTATAAAGTTTGTCTGTACGTATGAAGCTGTAAATCAGATTGTTTGTGTTGTTTGTTTTTTTTATTATATTAATATTTTACCCTTTTTTTGTCGTTTTTCTTACACGAGTACCTTTTCTTTCTTTATAATATGTAGCAGACAGCGGCAGAAATATGTTCTAATGCTTCTACTGACTGTTTCGTAAGTATCTCGTAAGTATTTATCTTTTAATCTTGAAAACGTTATGTGGATTCGAATCCCGCTACTAAGCACGTACCAATCTTAGACACGTACTGGGCGTTCGACCCCCCCGTAAGTACATTGTGTAAACTTTTGCTATGAAAATTTATTACTACTAGGTATAACCAAATTTGTTTCGTAAAAATCTACTAATCTTGACGTAGTGTGGGTTCGAATATCGCTACTAAGCACGTACTAGGCGTTCGCCCCCTGTAAGTACATTGTGTAATCTTATGCTAAAAACAAAAAATATAAAACCAAAGTTTCATAAGAATCACTAATATGGAAAACGTAGTGTGACCCCACATGTAAGTACATTATTTTATAAAAACTTGTGTACTACATTGAATGCCAATAGCGTATTGCCAATACTCTTTCATCTGTCCCTTCATAACAGAATATCAAATATCCATACGTTCAAATTAGTAAGTAATTTATCGACCGTTATCCATTTTATAAAAAAAATCTATGAAATCGAATATTACTACATTGCTTGTAATAATTTGTTTTTGCAACTACAATCGTAAAATAATGAAAACAATATAAAAAGTTAACTAAAAAAAACACATTGATATTTACTACCAAATTTGAACAGAACGTGTGAATGACTTTTGCAGTGAACAGTACTCTGAACTCCGGCTATGAAGTTCGCGCGCAAGCGGGCTCGAGAAATGGCGGTCTGCATTTGTTTCGCAGTAAAATTGTGATTGTGAAGTAATTAGAGTGTTTTGTGATGATGTGAGTTATGTAAATGAAAGATGAAGTGACAATAGTGATTTTTAGTGATAGTGGCGATGTGAAATGTGCGTAGTTTCTTCTCTTCGAACCTTGGGTGAGTGTAGGCATAAAAAAAAATAACAACATTAAAACTTTGTAAATTATTGTAATATTTTATATAAATAATTATGTATAAATGATGTTTTTGTCGCAAAGCTTATTCTTTTGCCAATCTAACGATATATGACACTGTCTCTTTTTATTTACGGAATTGGACAAATTTCGACAATTTCCTAGTGAAGGCGTAAAATATTTTTAAATTGAATAAAACCATATCGTGCTATGACTATTAGTACTGGGGGTTGTGTCGTTCGAAGGGTTAACCACGTATTCTACAATCCTTCGTGAACAACAATTGTTCTACTTTTGAAAAATTTACTAATCATACAAAAATGTTAGGCCGAATAAAAGTTTTGTCAAAAAAATATTTTAAAAATTTTCGAAAGTTGCAGTTGTTAAAATAGAAATAGATTTTTATTTATTTAGTTACAATACATCACACATATAAATAGAAAAACAAGGAACCATGAATAATTGCATATATTTTTTTCATTAAAATAAAGAAAACATACGTACCAGCTAGCTCGTCTTTCCGATGCTTGTGTTGGCAATTCCTTATCTAAAAAATAAATAATACAATAAATATTATTAAAAGTATATTTATATAGATTTTATTATTATTATATATACAGAGATATTGACAGTTAGATAACCTCTCAATGGCGTAGCGTGGGAGGGTTCCAGCCGGGATTACCGGTAAAAATGCCGGTAAAACCTAGGTAACGATACCAAGTATAACAATACCTTTTTTAACGGTATATTCGTTTGAAGAAGAAAAAACATTCATAAGAATGACATAACAAAATACGCTATTGAACATAAAGAGGAAAAAAGAAGAAAAAAGTATAGTTACCAAAAAATTTTACAGTATTAAAAGCCCTGGCTGGTATCGCCTTTTTTAAATAAATAAGCAAACCCAGCGGTGGGCACAGAACTCACCTAGATTGGGATAGAGACGTGGCGTGGGCTCGCCGCCGACCGGCTTCTCCGTCTCACTCCAAGGCGTCTTTGAAGCGCTGAGCCTGTAAGAGAGATTGAATTAAAAATTTCTAATCAATGATTTTATTTATTTATTTACTTATTTACGCCTAGATGGCATAGTGGCAACGCGCTCAGTCCGATACCCGAAGGTCCCAGGTTAAGGTACTCGGTTATATTTAAGAAAACTAGTGGTCGCCTAGTGGCCGAAATTCGACCGTAATTTTATTAAGGCTGCACGGATTGTATCCTAAGCAAAGAAAAATTAAAAAAGATAGAATGTGAGTTTGGATTGGCATTGACAGATTTCGGCCGCTCCTCTTCCATTTTTGAAATTTTTGAAAATAGTTTAATATATGCGTGTGTGTCAAATACATGGTAGCGTGTGTAATGTTTGTTTTATTGATTTAATGTATTTTTTATGCATAATTAAAAAAAATATATTAACATTCTGTACTCCTTCTCTATATAAACTATAAGTGTGCGAAATTTCATACTCCTCCGTCCGCGCAATTTTCGTAAAAAGGGGTACAAAGTTTTTGCTTCACGTATTATTATACAGAGTCTAACAAAAAGGGAATTGTGATAATGTTTTGTTGATTATCTCGGTAACGAGCCTGTAGTTTTGGACCAAATTTGGTGAGCATGCTCAGTGTGATGTATAGGTGCTCCCCTTAAACGTTCGCTTATTGATATTGTTAGACCCTATATAGATAAAGCTTTAAACATTTTCAGAAAATCACAATTTTCAGTCATTCGTATCATCTTGTGTGTGTGTATGTAAAATTCCACTGTCTACAAATATTATAATTTAATAATTAAAATAAACTCACCAACTGTTACTTTTATCTACACCGTTTTCTGCGTCTAGAAACAAAAAAAAAAACAAATTTAGCCCACGAAAAATAATGGCTAAGTGTTATGCTTTAAAATCGTTTTTAATGTGTTTTTTATTTTTAGAAATAAAAAACAAATTAAAGTGTGTCAAAAACACAAATGTTGAAAAAATTTCCACAAGCAGGATTTGAATTTTTTGTTCGCAACATTTGCGTTGAAAAGCTTAGCCTACTTCTTACTGATCTTTAGTATTTGTAAAAATATTACGATCATGTTAATGATGACGGTAGTTGTTGACATTGAATAGCGCCTTTGGCTTTCAAAGTAAAAAGTAAATAGTGTTGAATAATTTCAGCGGGCTAGTTAGAACCATTATAGCTCAATTGGGAGAGCACCTGAACCGGTACGTCAGAAGGGTGCAGGTTCAAATCCTGCTCGTGGAAATGTTTTCAACATTTGTGTTTTTGTAATTTGTTCGCAACAAAATTTGCGTTAAAAATTATATAAACAAAGCAAAAACATTTTAAAGTGTATCATCCATCACTTACTGCCGTTATCCGTCCGCTGGCCGTCAATGGCGTCGCCACTCTCCTTCTCAGGCTGAGGGGAAGTCACTTGACTGGCTGTGTGTGACTGGTGGTGCTCTTCCAAAGACCTGGACATAAATATAATATAATAATAATAAAATAAGCTAGAGAGAGAGAAAGAGCCCAAAGTACCAGGCTAGCATGAGTCACAGGGAGGTAGGTATGCCTGGAGTGAGCTACATACTTGGAGAGAGAGTCCAAAGTACCAGGCTAGCATGAGTCACAAGGAGGTAGGTATGCCTGGAGTGAGCTACATACTTGGGGAGAGAGTCCAAAGTACCAGGCTAGCATGAGTCACAAGGAGGTAGGTATGCCTGGAGTGAGCTACATACTTGGGGAGAGAGTCCAAAGTACCAGGCTAGCATGAGTCACAAGGAGGTAGGTATGCCTGGAGTGAGCTACATACTTGGGGAGAGAGTCCAAAGTACCAGGCTAGCATGAGTCACAAGGAGGTAGGTATGCCTGGAGTGAGCTACATACTTGGGGAGAGAGTCCAAAGTACCAGGCTAGCATGAGTCACAAGGAGGTAGGTATGCCTGGAGTGAGCTACATACTTGGGGAGAGAGTCCAAAGTACCAGGCTAGCATGAGTCACAAGGAGGTAGGTATGCCTGGAGTGAGCTACATACTTGGGGAGAGAGTCCAAAGTACCAGGCTAGAATAAGTCACAAGGAGGTAGGTATGCCTGGAGTGAGCTACATACTTGGGGAGAGAGTTCAAAGTACCAGGCTAGAATAAGTCACAAGGAGGTAGGTATGCCTGGAGTGAGCTACATACTTGGGGAGAGAGTCCCAAGTACCAGGCTAGCATGAGTGACAAGGAGTTCAGTCACGCACTGGGCCCGCGTGGTTTACGGCCCGTTCTATTTGTGGTGTTTCCATCCTCAGGAAAGGCTCGTGCCCCAGCAGTGGGACATGAAATTAGCTAGAGAGAGAATCTATAGTACCAGGCTAGCATGAGTCACAAGGAGGTATACCTAGCGTGAGCTACATACTTGGGGAGAGGTCGTGAGGTGGCTGAAGTACCAGGCGAGCATGAGTCACAAGGAAGTCAGTCACGCATTGGGCCCGTGTGGTGGTTTACGGCCCATCCTCCTATGGTGTAAATATTCATAGGGAAGGCTCGTGCCCCAGCAGTGGGGACAAAAAATTATCTGATGATTATGATGAAAAACCGAGTACTCACCTCTGGTCTTGCGGCGCTTCGCCCCCCAACTGGTCGTTCCTCACTTGGTTGGGGCGAAGCACGAGTCTTTTCCTGCTGGGTTTCAAGCTCAACTTGTCTTCGAGGCTGGCGTCAGACTCTTCTAGGCCGTCAAATAAGGATTTCTGTTGGCAAAAATATGTAGTTATTATTAGTAAGGTAGGTAGGTGAAGTAGGGGAATTTAAGAGCACTCAAAAATTATTTGAATTTTCTATTTCTATCTATAATTGCTATTACCCATTAGTTTAGTAGTTTAGTTAGTTTAGTTATACTGGGCTGTATCCGCACTTAGCCATTCGATTTGGCCATTGTACGTATTGTACCTTCTGCCTACTCCAACCAACCCAGATTATCCCAGAAGGCTTGCAGCCTTTTCAGGCTGCTGCAGGCTTCCGCAAGCGTTCTGGGTGTTTGTGTTTGTGTGTTGTTGTAAAAAAAAGTCTAAAAATTCTACATTAGGGTACCTCTATATAATACTTTTAGGGGTGTTATAACACCCTGTCGGAGCAAGTGGGTTAACTGCCTAACTTCGACGATCTCCTTGGTCGAGTGGTTTGTACACCGGTTTTCATGGTGTCGCCATCTCTGAGGTCTGAGTTGAATGGTTACTAGACAACGGATAAACATACTTAAAATACTGAAATACATACTTATTATACATTGAAAACACCCAGACCCGAGACAATTTAGAAAAACAATAATTTCTAAAATTGACCCGACCGGGGATCGAACCCGGGACCTCAGATATGGCGACACCATGAAAACCGGTGTACAAACCAATGGACCAAGGAGGTCGTCAAAAGATCAAAGACCTCAATATCTCGGCCTCTGTTCTCTTCAGTTATGTTCATAATTAATTTTCCAGGGTTCTATGAACGGTACTTTATCAGCCATATTCGGGATTATACAGGTATTATTTAAAACCCAGTAATCAAGATGTAACAGAAAGGGTAATAATGAAAAGATCCAAAGTGTATCCGATCTATTATACAATCTTGTATGCATGTCGTTACTTAGACATTACCATCATCATCATCAGCTCATTTTTATGTTCCCACTGCTGAGGCACGAGCCTTCCCTATGGATGAATAGGGTGAACGGGCTATAAACCACCACGCGGGCCCAGTGCGGATTGGTGGTTGTTAACGACTGCTAATGCAGCCGGGACCAACGGCAACACGTGCACGACGAAGCACGGAGGAGCGAGAGATGATACATTTTTGGTCACCCATCCGATGACCGGCCTTTGCGAAACCACTGCGCTATCGAGCTCCTCAGACATTATTTGTATCTACTTAGATTAATAATTTTTATTTCTATTGACATTTTATTATATAATTATTTAAGCTAAAAATTTGCATTTATGTAGTTATGTATATGTTTTATAAAATTGTATACTGTATTGACATTTGCATGCCTACAAAATTAAGGCAGAATATTGTTGACCCTGCTCAACATTGTCGCTCATCTCAATGTATTGTACACAATATTGTGCAAATAAATGTTTGAATTTGAATTTGAATTTGACATTACATTTAGCTTTATTTATTATGCAATTTTGAATAAAATTGACCACAAATTAGTAGAGCATGGTGATATTTTGTTGATTTTGAATGTACCTTGTCGTGCGCCAGCGGCCTTAGCTGCAGGCGGAGTGCGGGGCGTGCGGGGGGCAGGCGGCCGCCCGCCAGCACGGCCGCCACCGCCAGGGGGTTGGTGGGCTTCAGCACCTCCTCCGCGCTGCTGGCTGCGGGGGGGAAACACTCAAATAAAATAAACAACAAAAACAATCATCTACATCGGTTCATAATATTATCGTATAGTATTATCTTAATGTATTCATATTTAATTTAAATTAATTTTAATTCGGTGTAGAAATGTATTTGTATTGTGTTCGAATATCGATTATTTATAATATTTCAATAATTCCTTCATTTATATTTTATTATTAATGTATCAAATTCAGAGTAAATTATGTTGCCTTGTTAAATATTTGTCATGCCGTGTACACATGTCATAGGTACTACAACCTGTCCTTGATACTAATTATCTTGTAACATCTTTAGCACGCTATGTTGTATTCTGTTTGTGTACCAATTAAATTTAAAAAAAAATTAAAAAAAAACGACCAAGTTAACCGCGAACACACATAAAAGAAAAAAATATCTTCTTCTAATATATAAAATTCTCGTGTCACGGTGTTTGTAATTAAACTCCTCAGAAATGGCTCGACCGATTCTCGTGAAATTTTGTGTGAATATCGGTTAGGTCTGCGAATCGGACAACATCTGTTTTTCATCCCCCTAAATGTTAAGGGTGGTCCACCCCTAAATATTTTATTTTATTTTTTAGACAAAATCTTTTGTTTTTATTTTTTTATGATACAGCATACAAAAATACATACAACCCTTAATTTTCATTCCTCTACGATCAACTTCTATTTTTATTTGTTAATTACAAACTTTAATTAACAAATTAATAAATAACAGGCCGATAACTTTTGGACAGAACGAAATCATTAAGCAGCTATTAACATACAAAAATCAATGTAACTTTGTTTTAGAGAAATAGGGCAGAACAAGATCTACCGGGACAGCTAGTATATATATATTATAATTCAATATTTTGTATAATGGGATCCCAAAATATTAAATCCCAGCCCCAACACCATACTGCCAGACCAAAAGATACTGTAAGCTCTTTCTGCGTAAAACGGAACGCACCTGATTAAATTTAAATAAGTAATGTGTAAAAAAAACGCGAGTAGATCCGTAAAAGTTGTTTCATTTCAATAATTTGATTTTCTATCTCTAATTACTAAATATGTTTTTTTTTCTTTGGTGGCGCTAGTGTGCGGCCAATGAAAAAAAAAACATATTTAGTAATTAGAGATAGAAAGTCAAATTATGCTCAACAAACTATCTGAATGAAGTAATAATGAACACCTGACATGTTATGGTTTAGTTAAATATGGCGTTATATTTAAAAGTGGCCGTAACGCCTTATTTAACTAAACCATAACATGTGAGGTGTTTATTAGGTGACGTAAAAATGCTAAATTACTTCATTCAAATAGTTTGTTGAGCATAATTTGATTTTCTATCTCCAATTACTAGATATGTTTTTTTTTCATTGGCGTCGCTAGTGTGCGACGTAAACGCTCTTAATGAGAATAACGGGCCTTTGAACTGAATCTACTAATACATAATGCACTCACAGTTTCCAGGCACTAAGTCCTTGAAGAGAGGCGAGTCTCCGTACGGACGCGCCGCCATAGTCAAGATCTGTTCGTGCACGTTCACACCCGCCGTCGATCCGGAGAGACCCGAGCTGAGGGGAAACACATCATACTTATATTATAAAGAGGAGAGAATAGAATAGAAAAAATCTTTATTTGGTATAATATATAATAAACAAAACAAAATAAACTCAAAAACTACCTGACCGATTTAAAAAATTCTTTCACCATTAGTATAAAATGAAAATGAAAATAAATTTATTTGGGACAGAACAGTTCAAACATAAAGATAAAAATGGAAATAAAAAAACATAGGAGTCCCAAAACGGTTCCGACTCAAGATGCTAGCCTTGAGGTTAGCGCTGATGTTCCGTCGTTTAGGTGATGCTGCGATAGCAACACAACCGTAACACACAAAAATGTAAGTACAAAATAAAAAAATAAAAATAGCAGCCGTACGTACGTAGGTATCAAAAATAGAAGATAAAAAAATTATAGGCTGTATATTCTAAATCCCTTCCTGTAACGGTACAACCCGCTATACACTACTTTAAAGTTTATACTGACACCCCCTACCAACCTTCCGGTTACAAAGTAGGTGTCAGAATAACCTTGCGCAAGCACAAGGGACCATCTACGTCAGGTCATAACGCCAGATCAGAACACGCCGGTACGCATCCTTCATCCAGTACTTTTAAGACTAGTGTCTCAAGCTAGTCGCCCCGTGGACACGTATAGTCCACTACCTAATATCCAGATAGGTCACCGGAGCTGTAAGCTCGCTCGCCTGTAACGGTACAATAAAAAAATAAAAAAACATACATTCAACAAAAAATCTGGAGTGACAATGACAATTAGCTGATGATTATGATGATGATGCCCTCTCCCAGAAACATCTAGCTCTTATCTCTCCCTCGCTCACACATTCATACGTCACACGCTCTGTTCCCTTACATTTCCCCTTGCACTGTTCCATCCCCACCACATAATGTGTTCAATCAAAGGTACTGACTTGTTGATAGAAGCGTTGTTCGTGTTCATTCCCATTCCTAGCGAGGGCGCGCCGAGTGTAGACCCGCCCGAGAACATGCCGCCGCCCAAGCCGCCGTCTGCAACAAAAAAAACAGAAAAAAAACGAAAAATGAAAAAAAAAAACAAAAAACAAAAAAATACAGAAAAAAAGACAAAAAAAATTGTCTATAAACGACTTGCTGCTAGTGGGACACGAGCCCGTCAGATATCGCAACATTCGCTACCCGGGCGACATTTTATTTGAGTTTTCCGTTGGCCTCAGAAAGCATTTTCAGGGTCACCGGACTTTTTGGGGGCCGGGTGGCGAGAAACTTAAAGGGTTTCTTGTGCGCCGCTTGGGAGCCGTGTGCAACGAGTAATTCGCTCGAGGGGTTCAACTTACCTATAAGTTAATACGTTTCCATTTATTCCATTATTTGTCTATTTGTACCAAAACTAGTTTTACCTATACAATTTATGGAACCCTGGCTTCCAAGCTAATAAAAACCGTAATATGGAAGCCAAATTAATCTAATCTTGTAAGCGTCTTAGATGTAAATCTGTGTGCTACAATAAATTTAAACAAACAAATAATAAAATGATCTCACCGGTCCTAAACATGGTGTTCTGTTGCGGTTGCTGGAACAGCCCGCAGCTGAGGGTGCCGAACCCGCCAACCGCTGGTTTCTGCTGGGTGTTCGTGAGACCTGTGTTGAGCCCTGTACCTGTGGATGCATAATACAATGATAAATCACTATATTTCTGGGAAAAAAAAGGAAATAGTAAATATTATATGATTATTTATCACACTAATATTATAAATGCGAAAGTGCTTCTTCACGCTGCAACGGATGGATGGAGTTGGATGAAATTCGGCATACAGATAGTTTATGACCTGGAATAAATAATACATAGGATACCCTATGTATATCCTTTTATCCCGATATTCCCACGGGAACGGGAACCACGCGGGTGAAACCGCGAGCGGCCGCTAGTCTATATTTATAAAATTCTCGTGTCACATGTGAGTTGCCATGTAGTAGAGTGCGCCACATAACATCATATGGAAATGACTCACACATAATATTGTAACTCAACATATCATCATCATCATCATCATCATCAGCTCATTTTATGTCCCCACTGCTGGGGCACGAGCCTTCCCTATAGATGGATAGGGAGAACGGGCCATTTAACACCACGCGGGCCCAGTGCGGATTGGTGGTTGTTAACGACTGCAAATTCAGCCGGGACCAACGGCTTTACGTGCCTTTCAAAGCACGGAGGAGCCCGAGATGATAAAGTTTTGG
The DNA here is from genome assembly GCA_947562085.1 of Eudonia lacustrata. Lineage (NCBI taxonomy): Eukaryota > Metazoa > Arthropoda > Insecta > Lepidoptera > Crambidae > Eudonia > Eudonia lacustrata. The sequence continues at coordinate 13,027,923 of OX387333.1, forward strand.
TCACCCATCCGATGACCGGCCTTTGCGAAAGCTACTTAACCTTAGCAATCGCAGACCGGGCGCGTTAAGCACTGCGCCATCGAGCTCCTCACTCAACATATGTTCCATATAAATTAAATACACAAATCATGTAACCTTGAAATAGCACGTATTTCTAATATGCTATCATATGATTGAACAAAGTCCATTAATTACTTTAATATTTTCCTTTGTTTAGAAACAGTATAAAAGCAGTATTTTTTCATAAATAAAGACAGTTAAGAACCGACGTCCGTCGTATCATTTCGTCTCTCGACTTCACACATCACAGGCATACTCCTCTGAAACGGCTCGATCGATTTTTATGAAATTTTATGTACACACGGCGGCAGATCAACCTACCTAAAACTGTCAAATTTCTACAATCAATTTTGAACTTTATTGTATGGTTATATGGATCAATATTAATTGGAGAAATTTGACAGATTTGGGTAGGTTGATCTGCTGCCGACTGTATATTCGGTAGGACTGACAATCGGTCGCAATAAGTGATAACGGTGCCGTCCACCCCAAACATTTTTTTTTCCAATACAAAATGTTCCAAGATTTGTTGGTTTTTTTTTTTTTTTTTTTTTCATTGTTCAAAACAGTTTACAAAAAACAACATACAATACAATAATCCTAACACGGAAACCTTACAAGGTTTATCTGTGTAGGAGAGCCACTTTTGCTTAATACTTTTTGGTTTTGTTGTAATAGAAACGATTTGATTGTATTGTTGACATAGAAACTGACAAAGCGATACAAGTCCGCCGTCAGCTAGTAATACACAATTTAACACGTTGACTGCTGCAAAACCAGACACAATAGAAAGGAGACGGTCTAGAGTACCATAGAAAGTCTTCACTAAAATGCAGCCGTACCAAAATGAATAAAAATCGGAAGAATGCAATATGTAGAACTCGTATGAGTTGAAAAAAAAATCTTAGTCTAGCCAATTTTTCACAATTAATTATTGAAAATTAAAGGTTTTTTCATTTTTTACACGGCCATCATGTTGTTTAAGTTTTATGGCAGCACTAGCCTAGCACAAGCCGTAGAGAAGAGATAGAGTCAATCAGTAACAGTGTATCGATTTGTTATACAGTATCGATATATATCGCGGGCAATTATATCGATTTTTTATATTTTGCAACAGCTTTGTATTTCATTCGATATTTCGTTACGAGATTAAAAAGAATGCCTTCATGTTATTGATTTTGTTGAGTTATTAAAACTAAGTTAAGAGCATGGTTTTACGCGAATTAATATAATGTCACCGCATATCGGTTGGTAATGAATCGATACTCAACTCAGTAATATGGATATATTTGGCTCATCTCTAACAAATGGTTATGTCATGCATTGACATTGTCAATTTGACAATGACAATAATTGACAGTCAAATACTTTTTTTAAATCGGGTATGTTCTCATCTTCAAACCAAGAATAGCTGCGTTCTCTAACGCAATTAGGAGTAATTTTGTATTTTTTTGAAAATTTAATATTAAAAAATGGGCTAGCTTTAGAATTTAAATAATAACGTAAGGACATTACGTTTTAAAGGCTTTATCGATTACTAGTCTCATTATGCCAGCTGCTTCTTAGGGGATTTTTATTCTGTCTCCTTTATTGTTTGTCGGTCACCGGTGACCGCCACGGCTTCTGCATTTTGGAAACAACAAGATTGTCGCAAATATCTATAACTAGCTGTGCTCGCGACTTCGTCCGCGTGGAATAGTGACTTTCGGCAGCATTTTTAATTTTTTTTAGTCTCTTTTCCCGTTTTTGCAACATTTTTCACTGATGCTTCGCTCCTATTGGTCGCAGCGTGATGTTATATAGCCTAAAGCCTTCCTCGATAAATGCACTATCCAACACAAAAAGAATTATTCAATTCGAACCAGTAGTTCCTGAGATTAGCGCGTTCAAACAAACAAACAAACAAACAAACAAACTCTTCAGCTTTATATATTAGTATAGATATATTCTTGGCGTTGTATGTTGAATACTTTTTATATAAACCATGCATAACTGAATAGCTTCTGACAGTTGCCAGCGCCTTAACAAAAAATAAAACAATGTACAAAGTAGTCCACTCACCTAGCGTCGGCTGCGTGTTGAAACCGAAGGCAGGCGCGGCGGCGGCCGGCTTGCCGAAAGTAGATCCGCCGCCGAACAGGAGGCCGCCGGAAGTTGACGTGTTGGTACCGAACGCGCCAGGCATAGCGCCGAACGCTGAGGAGGGTAAAGGGGAGTTAGTTATCCGAAGTCGGCTATAACCGACTGCCGTTGTCGGATATAATCGACCACCATAGTTGGCTACAATCGACTGCCACAGTCGGCTACAATCGACTGACACAGTCGGCTGTGATCTTTGCCATTGTCGGATATAATTAGCTTCTATTGTCGGCTATAACCGACAAGCTATAGCGATAGCGTAGACGGTAATGATTGTTAATACTTATAGCTTACAAAAAAAATAAGAAAGAAAAAAAAACAGTTTTTTTGCACGTGTGAAAAAAACCTATTAAACATAACCAACCTGGTTGTGCGGCCCCGAATGCCGGCGCGGCCTGCTGCGGCTTTGCCTGGAATAGGCCTCCGCCGCCGCCGAACCCGCCGAAACTGGTGCTAGGCACCGCACCGAACCCGGTACCCGCCGGCTTGGCGCCGAACATGCCGCCGCTAGCCTGGAGAGTACAATGAAGGGTTTACCTCATACTTTAGTTTTGTAAAAATTGAATGTGGACTCACCCTAAGCATATTTTAATTTTATCTAAAGAAAAGATTATAGGCACTATTGGTAATATCTAATATACAACTGAATAGCATATAAAAGCTAAAAATAAACTTTTTAATATTACAAAAACACAAATGTAAAAAAAAATCCACGAACAGGATTTGAACCTGCACCCTTCATCAAAAACGCACGGGATGACGCTGAATCTGGAGTGACGTCACCAGCTTGTTTACAGTAAATGTCAATCAAAGTTTTGTACGTTTAATTTGACAGCTAAAAGTTTGCTTACAAGCAGGTGACGTCACGACATCACGTGACCTGCATTCAGCGTTTTGGCGGCTATTTTATTAATTTGAATTTTAATGGCGATTTTCATAAAAATTAAAGAAATTCATAACGAATTAATCAAATTGCAAATATATTATGCTATAATGAACCATTAGACATATTTTTCTAAAACCTGTCAAATAACCCATTATAGTGACTACTCGATTTCGATTCGATTTCGAACTATTATCTAATCAAAATGTTTAAGTCACCTGGTTCTGCGTGTTGGCGCCGAAGCCGAAGCTCGACGTGGCAGTGCCGAAAGTCGGCGCTTGAGTGGTGGTGGCGCCGAACAGACCTGTACCTGTTACAAAAAGATACAATATCAAAAACCGGCCAAGTGCGAGTCGGACTCGCGCACGAAGGGTTCGGTACTATTTATCTATAAAAACGAGCAAAAACGAGCAAAAAATCACGTTTGTTGTATGGGAGTTCCCTTAAACAATTATTTTATTCTGTTTTTTAGTTGTTATAGCGGCAACAGAAATACATCATCTGTGAAAATTTCAACTGTCTAACTATCACGGTTCATGAGCATTGCTCGTGACGCGGGGGGCTTGGTGGCGCCGCGGCGCCGGCCGCGCCTTCTGCAAATCTGCCAGCCACGCGAACCATCCACGCCGCTCAAGCACCTAAGTACTGTGCGGGCGCTGCGCCTGATCGGTGACGTGCTCGCTCAATACGATGATCTCGATTTGTTCTATGATGGATTAGAGCGATTTATACTCTTAACCCATCAATTTCTTAACTTTTGTAATATTTGACCCATTTAATAATGTATTATTTTTCTGACATTTTATCACATTTTTAATGACTTTTCTTTGTTTATAATTTATTTTTATACCTGACATGAATTTTTTTGGATTTTATTTTTTGTTATGATTAATTTTATTGATTTGTATTTTATTATTGATTTGAATTTATTTAATTTTAATTGTATGACTTGTCTGTGTCTTGGACCAAACTGTAAGCAGGCATGGTAATTGAAATATATAAATAAATGAGATACAGCCCGGCGACAGACGGACGGACGGACAGCAGAGTCTTGGTAATAGGGTCCCGTTTTACCCTTTGTGTCCTCCTCCTCGCATGTATTCCTCATGTCTGAGGGTCGTGACCACCACCTCCCAGCAGTCTTTCTCTAATGATGTTTCGCCATCGTCCCCTGTCCCCGGCGGCATGCATCGCGTCGTAGACTGAAGTGTCGAGTGCAGTGCGAATCTGATCGGACCAACGCATCGGGCTGCGACCTCGAGTTCTTTTGCCGTCGACTTTTCCTGTCACTATCAGTTTTTCCAGGATGTCGCCTTCTTTCCTGGCAATGTGACCGAAGTAATCAAGGACACGTTTGAGACAGATGGTAGAAAGTCTTGTCGTGACCTTGAGCTGTTGAAGTATTGATACGTTGGGCCGATGTGCTGTACATGGTATTCTGAGCATTCTTCTCCAACACCACATCTCGAAAGCATCGATGCGATACCCTTTGGGTACGGAACCCTAAAAATACTTATCTAAGTTGATACAAACGCTTTTATTATTTTAAATTAAATTTGTATATTTTAATGTGTTTTTTAAGCTATACGGGATCGCAGAAAATTTTGTATACTGATCTCCTTACTTTCAGTATGAAGATGGCACTAAATGATGAGAATGATACTTTAAAAAACAATATGCCTCGTGGGGCAGTGGCGTCAGTAATCGACTTTTTTAATTTTAATTATTAATAAATTAAAAATAAAAAACGTTTTTAAAAAAACAAGCTTTTATTTAAATGGCCTAAGAAGAAAAAAAAAATACTATCAACTTATAACGTCATTACACAATTTATATGATATAAAAGCATGTCGCGAGATTTAAGTACTCGTATTTACTTAGATTGAAAAATTTTAATAGTTAAAATCAATCACATTAAGTTATTTTTCACATTCATTTCACATTAATTTACTTGTGAATTTCTTTCGAACGACTTTTATAATCGGATGTTAGTATAAATAATAAATAATAATAAAATAAATAAATGTTTCCCACACTCACACCAATTATCTAGCCCCAAGAAAAGCTTTCTTAAGAAACTCGAGAAATGGTGAACTAGACAACGGATAAACATACTTAATATACTTAAATACATACTTATTATACATACGAAACACCCAGACCCGAAACAATTTAGAAAAACAGGTATTTCTAAATTGATCCGACCGGGGATCGAACCCGGGACCTCAGAGATGGCGACACCATGAAAACCGGTGTGCAAGCCACTCGACCAAGGAGGTCGTCGGAGGGTATGAAAATGGTGCCGACGACTAATGCAAGCGTCGCCTTTACTTTAGTGCATGTAGGTGAATCGAATTACACAACGAATTCTAAACACGTAAATCTCGCGTCAAGCTTTTAATCATATAAATTGTGTAATGACGTTATAAGTTGATAGTAAAAGTTTATTATTTAGCGCATTTAAATAAAAACTTGTTTTTTAAAAAGGTTTTTTACTATTTAGTTATCGCTGGACACGTTTCAAAAACCCGCCATATTGGATTTAGACTGACGTCACTTTATTTTTCGAAAATTATTATTTATTTGTCAGAAGGGTTTGAATGATTGCCTTGCCCATACTGCAAAAGAGAAAGCCGATCTCTTGGGTACTCTTTTCGCATCAAACTCGACCTTGGACGATGGGGAAAACTCGCCACCAACAATACCGCATTGCGCTTGTTCTATGCCAAACGTTCGGTTCCTGCAAAGGTCAGTTCGTAAGGCTCTTTTTTCCCTTGACATTCATAAGTCGAGTGGGCCTGATGCAGTCCCTCCCATTGTGCTTCGGACGTGTGCTCCTAAGTTGGCGCCGGTTCTAACGCGCCTCTTCCGGCTCTCTTACACGACTGGCGTTGTCCCGAGTTCTTGGAAGACAGCACTTGTCCACCCGATTCCCAAAAAAGGTGATCGCTCAGATCCGTCCAACTACAGGCCTATAGCCATCACCTCTTTGCTCTCCAAAGTAATGGAGTCCATTACAAACTGCCAGCTCTTGAGGTACCTAGAAGAGAATCAGCTACTAAGCGATCGCCAGTACGGTTTTCGCCGCGGTCGTTCGGCTGGTGATCTTTTAGTGTACCTCACTCACCGATGAGCGGAGGCAGTCGAGAGGAAAGGGGAGGCACTGGCAGTTAGCTTGGACATAGCGAAAGCCTTCGACAGGGTATGGCACAGGGCTCTTCTCTCGAAACTTCCATCATACGGGCTCCCTGAGAAATTGTGTGCGTGGGTCGCCAGCTTTCTTTTTGGGCGTAGCATCAAAGTCGTAGTTGACGGATCATGCTCTGACCTGAAGCCCGTGAATGCTGGAGTCCCGCAGGGGTGTGTGCTGTCGCCTACACTGTTTCTTCTGCATATCAATGACATGTTGCATAACAACAGCATTCATTGCTATGCAGACGACAGTACTGGGGATACGCTTTACACCGGACGTACTAATATTTCTCTGGAAAGCGTCCTCGAGAACCGGAATAAACTTGTGACTGACACTGAGAACATGTTAAGTCATGTCTCGAATTGGGGCCGACTTAATCTAGTCCATTTTAACCCTTCCAAAACACAAGTTTGCGTGTTTACCGCTAAAAAACATCCCTTCGTCGTATCTCTAAACTTTGAAGGAGCTCCCCTTGATACCAAACCGACCATTGGAATCCTTGGCGTCGATATTTCGAGTGACGTTCAATTTCGTGGTCATTTGGAAGGTAAAGCTAAATTAGCTTCGAAAAAGCTGGGTGTGCTCAATAGAGCGGGACAGTATTTCACGCCGACCCATCGCTTACAGCTTTACAAAGCACAGGTCAGGCCTCATATGGAATACTGTTCCCATCTTTGGGCTGGAGCGCCCCAGTACCAACTCCTCCCATTTGACCGCATTCAACGCAGAGCTGCTCGAGTTGTCGGCGACGTGGTAACCTCTGGTCGGCTCGATCCACTGGCCCTTCGGAGAGACGTTGCATCTCTCTGTATATTTTATCGCCTTTATCATGGGGAGTGCTCTGAGGAATTGTTCGGTTTGATCCCTGCCGCTGATTTCCTTCACCGCACTACACGCAATCGACTGTCTTTCCATCCATACCATCTTGATGGATCTTGCGTTTCTCACGTAATTTTTTACCACGAACTACAGTGCTGTGGAACCAGCTCTCAGCGGCGGTATTTCCGGACCAATATGACTTAGGAATCTTCAAGAAACGAGCCTATTCCTTCCTTAAAGGCCGACAACGCATCTGTGATTCCTCTGGTTTTGCGGGTGTCCATGGGCGGCGGTGATTGCTTTCCATCAGGTGACCCGCCTGCTCGTTTGCCTCTTTCTAATATAAAAAAAAAGGGTGCAGTTTCAAATTATAACCCTCCTTCTAACCCAATCGGGTAATTATGGAGGCATTTGCCTGGGCAACAGCTGGCTGTGGGACAGCTATAACTTAATAACCTATTACTCACCGGTGGTGGCGGTAGTGCCGAAAGCTGGTTTATTGGCACCGAACAGACTCGTGTTGGCCGTGCTTTGTGTGTTACTGCCGAACGAAAACGTGTCTGCGGGGAAGAATTGTTTAAAAGTTATATTAATTTATTATGTATCTATAACTTTGTTGATATTAATGTCTGTTGTGTAAACTAATAAATAAATTACGGGTATATTTTTGAATATCGAAATTTAAAATACCTACGTGTAAAATATCGATGTTCAAAACATCGAAAATTAAAATATCGATTGTATCGAAATATCGAAAATTAAAGTAACGAAAGTTTATAATGTCGATTGGTTAGACAACCTACGTCCAGTATATCGAAAATCTAATTATCTACAAAAGTAACATCGAAAGACCAAAATATCGTAGTGTAGAGTATCGAATGTCCTAAACATCGATATTTATTTATTATGCTAAGTTAAGTAGAACACGTCTAAATATATTTTTACATGGAAGAAAACCTTTGCAAAGGTTAGCTTAACTATCATTCGGTCTAATTAGACAGTGATTACTGGCCTCTGATAATAAGTTCAAATTCAAAATTATTTATTGCATGCCACATTGGTGTACATATTAATTAAATAAATATGTACAAAAGGTGTTAGAAAAAACAATTTAACGCCCAGTTATTTACTACTGTATTATACTTATATACATTAAATATAATAAAAAAAATATTTAATTACATGTAAGGAGACTCTTGCCTGAGTCATATTATAACATATTTGTTTATTGTGTAACATCTTTTCGATCGCCTTCTAAGTATATATACAATTTGTGAGATTGATTTCGTGGAATGTGACGGAAGTAGGTGTAACAGTGTGACAGGAATTAGGGGACGCGCGCCATTTTGTAAATTTAAAATCGATATTATGAACATGACGTATTATTATATGTGACATATTGTGTCATTTGACTATCAAAGGTCATTTTGATATGTCAAATTTCTTCTAATCAGTATTTACTGCATTTATTTTATAGTTATAAAATGACGTAATACCTGACCCTTTTTTTTTAAATATAATGTTAAAATTGCTTATTACTAAGGTGAGATGTTATTTATAACTAGCTCGGCAAATGACTCCACTCCAGCTGATATTAAGTGGGAACGGAGTCCAGACGCAAGGACAACTGGTGCAGCACGAAAACAACGCAGCGTCAGTCACCCTCACCCTGCCAGCCCACAAGGTGCCTTCACGTCTCGTTTGAAGAACAACCCATGTCATAGGAATATTTGTTTTTTTTTTTATAAATAAAAATGAGGAAAATAAATTAAATAAAAGCACTCACTAGTCTGTCCGAAGCCACCGCCGGCGCCTAAGCCGCCGCCGCCGAACACACTCGCCACAGTCGTAGTGGCAGGCTGACCGAACGCCGCTGAAAGTAAACGAACATAATATATTACACAGTTGTATTCAATGATGATACTAAAAAATACTGTCCTGAATAAAGTGATGAAGAGTAAATTTAAGTTTTTTTTTTAGTTTAAAAAAAAAGTAGGGAAAAAAATAATAATAATAAAGACGTTACACATCAAAAAAACAAAAAATGCACTCACTGCTACCCCCAAACAAGGGTTTGTTCTCCGTAGGCTGGGATGCGAACCCGCCACCGAACATGCCACCTCCCTGCGCACCTTTCCGTCCCGCTGTATAATCTTCTAAGCGTAGTTCTTCCAATGATTTGTTCTCGTATTCCTTAAAGCAAACGACGCATATTAAGCATTTTTTTTTACTTACATCTATACATATAATAAAGCTAAAGAGGGTCGAAAGACAGCATAAGGTAGATATTCGAAAAAAAGTTGGCTAGGGGGGGGGGGGATTACTTAGAATCGATAACAGAACACGTTCCAACAGTTTTTAGAATTTTTGTCTGTTTGTCTGATTGTCTGTTTATTTGACCGCGCAGCACGTGAAAATGGCTGAACGGATTTAGATGAAACTTTGCACATAGACAGACCATGACCCGGACTAGGATATAGGATACTTTTTATCCCGGTAACAGGTTCCTGTGGGATAGTGTAGTCTACGCGAACGAAGTCGCGGGCGATTACTAGTAAATAATAAATATATAGATTATATCCCTCTGACTGTGCGGGTTCCAACCTCGCTCGTCAATATTTTGTCTCTTTATCTGTGCAACATAAGTAAGTAAGTAAGTAATCATTTATTCAGTGCTTCCAATACATAAACATTACAATAGGTTTCTTATAACTAAGGTATAGTGAGAAACAACTGAAAGGGCTGACCAGCTCAGCTCATGTTGTAACTTGTAGCCACAACGCTGATTTTCAGCTGGACCCATAAAAAATTAAATTAAAAGTAAAAACAAAAACAAAATATCTGTTGTTGTGACAAACTCTTGTTGCTGTGTGTGTGTGTTTGATAAAATAACATGTTTAAATAGTAAGTATTACTTATTTATACATAAGATTGATTGGTAGTATAAATATATAGGGTCTAACAATATTAATAAGCGAACGTTTAAGGGGAGCATCTATACATCACACTGAGCATGCTCACCAAATTTGGTCCAAAACTACAGGCTCGTTACCGAGATAATCAACAAAATATTATCATAATTCACCAAAAAATACACCCTTTCCAAACCCGTACAGCTGTACTACACGCAAACAAAGATAGCCGTGTGTGTACGAATGTCATACAATGGTTTTTCAATTGTGTGCGTGTATCTGTACAGTATCTTTTTTTGGACGCTTGCGTACGTGTTAGTAAACATACAGCATGTTTCATGATGTGCATTATATTAATTGATTTAGTTTGTTAGAAAACATAACTTTGAAAAATCACTATTAAAAAAATGGAGCCCATTTCTTGTCATTGTATTCAGAATGATGTATAGATACCGCCCTTAAACGTTCGCTTATTGATTTTGTTAGACCCTGTATATTGTTCAGAATGTCTATGGTTCATTTTAGCTATGGTTTTCAAACACAAATTATTCCCCACAGCTAAGCTTCAACTCACCTTCATACAAGTGATGCAGTGGTGTTTAATGTTGATGTTCTGAGATGTGCCGGACTTGACCACCACATCAGTTCCCACTACTGGGCTGTATTTAGCGTGGGCTGTCCCGGGGGCGGAGGCTTGGCCGAAGGCGCCTGCTAAAAAGAAAAGAAAATATTTTTATTATTTTATTTTTTACATTCAGTGCTATATTATTATTATGTAGTTACAACATCGATTTAGAATACCTAGATACACCGTCACCTACAAATTCACGTCGAAAAAGTGTCCTGACTCGCTTAGTTGTAAGTATACGTGTATAGTAGACAATTTAAAAACGTATAATGTGCTAAGACCATATTTATAAAAATTAAATACAACTGTATTCCCCGCAGATAAGGTTTTATTTGTATTGCACGCGTTAGGCGGTTGTGACATTACAAAATGCGATCATCGCGAAAGTCGTAAAATTTAACGATCTCCGCCTCTTGTAGGAACAGAGTAAGTGGAGTCGTGTTCAACACAATTATTTTCAATAAAAATTGGTGTAATGCTAGTTGCACTATTTTTTTTATAAATTATAGTAAAAATAAAACAAATTATATATTAAAACATATATGTTTATGTACCCTGAAACAAAATTTAATATATTGTTAACTTGTTTTGTCTTGTGTTGGTTTCGAAGTAATTTTTTTTAATGTTTTCTTTTTTACAAATATAATGCAGACGCACATCCACATATTTCTGAACTGCTGATTTTGTCAGTTTATAAATATGGTGAAATTGATCACTTGCATCTGTATTTTTAAATAGCTTCATGTGCATTATACATCGCAGTATTTGCATCGTTAAAAAAATTACCACTATACCGCCTTAACAATGTACTTCCGCCACTTATTTTAATATAGTGCCTGATGATCTTTCAGATTCAATTTAAATTAGGTATAAATCATTAGACGCATAACACAAACCGCCAACGTGGCCAAAATGGCAATTACATTATTTCGTTCACCTAATGCGGTCACCGAACTTGTTTACTACTACTTAGGCCAACGATCGTTGTTTTCACAATAATCTGTCCGCCTACTGCAGCCTACGTCATTACCTATGGCCACCTTCTGTCTCCATCATCAAACCAGCTAGATGGTACCAACACATTACATTTTCAACGGTCTTTATATGTTTGCAAAAAAGCTCAATCGGTTGAGGAGGATAACTGCTTTAAAATTAATTTGCAAGATTTGACCCGAACAAACATACATTCATACATACAAACATACTTACATACATACATGCATTGTAATTTAATACAAAGCGTGTAAAAAATAATGTTTGACAAATATCAGTAGAAGTACAGTAGGTACAGTACTTATCGGTCATAAATAATTATTATTTTCGCTTTGATTTGAGTATTTATTATAGTAGCTGAAAAACATTTATTAATTTTAATTCCATAGAAACATACCAACATACCGCCAAAAGATGTGGACTACAAAACTAACTTTGAAAAAACTAAACAGGCGGCTCTATATATTTAGTATTTAACTATGTTCTACTTTTATGAATCTTTCGTCCCTTTTAACACGTGAATAGCATCACGCGAGGGAAAGGGACAACCGCGTAAGCGATTTATTCAAACTATTTTAAAAAAATAATGTTTTTACTTAGGTAGAAGGTAAATTTAGCCACAAATTCATTACATTATGAAACCTTGAATGAATACTTAGCGAATTATACGAAACCCCATCCTTTTTTAAGCTATTTGAAGTATTATTTTGCACTTTTTCACGGAGCACTTAGGCATGTTGACTTGACGGTGATCGGCGCGCGACTACGAGTGCAATTGTGCTAAAACGTGTTTTTAGCACAATTGATTCAAGCCGCGTGTGAGGCGTTGTTGGTGTATCTAGGTATTCTAAATCGATGAGTTACAAGTTAAAGATAAATTCGAGCACCCAAGACTGGTTAATATTTTCTATTAAAAAATATTATCAAGAAATTTAAAACTTTAAAAGTGAAAATACAGTGAAAAAATTAAATGCATACCCGACCCAGCCAGGAATCGAACCTGGGTTTTCCGCAATCCGGGCGGCTGCACTGACCATTATGCTACCGGGTAGTATATATAATAATTAAAATGTCAAATACAATAATTATTTATCCCTGTCATTGAAAAAATCCGCTACTGAATAATAACACTTTTTAATGAGATGTGTCTGCAATGCGCTATTTTTTTATATATATTTTTTAATAATTCTTCATTACAAAAAAAATCGTGCAAATTAAATGTTTTTGTTTTATATATATTTTAACGCAAAAGTAAATAGTGTTGAATAATTTCGGCAGGCTGGTTAGAACCACGATAACTCAATTGGGAGAGCACCTGACCCGGTATGTCAGAAGGGTGCAGGTTCAAATCCTGCTCGTGGAAATTTTTTCAACATTTGTGTTTGCAGATTAAAGTAAGTTCTGTTTTTTCATAAATATTGTTTTATTTCAATTGTAAATGCTCTGTAACTTTGTATATTCAATTAATATATTGGCAGTTCTAATTTATTTTCGTGTTTCATATTCATATTTTAGACCATGTATATGGATAGATAGATACTGTTTTCTTCAACTCACCCGTGTTAGTAGAGAACAGTCCGCCCCCGCTCATCGAGTTATTCTGCTGGCCGAACAGCCCAGCGCTGGGCGTGGGCGCCGCGCCGAACAGCCCGCCTGTCGTCGGCGCCGCGGCCGAAGTGGCACCGAAGCCGAAGCCTTAGCACAAAATTCATTTATTATACATTCTCAAACAAATTCCATTTTAATTTTAATATATTCCAAAATTCACAGCTCTTAATCTAAATTAGCATACTTATATTCTTAAACATACAGCTAATATCAAATAATATAATATAATAATAATATAAAAACGTTTATTTTCTCTTCACAAATGATCGTTCGTAAAGTAAAGAAACAGTGTACAGTCGGCGGCAGATCAACCTACCCAAATCTGTCAAAATTCTCCAATGAATATTGATCCTTATAACCAAACGATAAAGTTCAAAATTTATTGTAGTAATTTGACAGTTTTGGGTAGGTTGATCTGCCGCCGTGTGTACAATAGATAATTTTCAGATTCATTTGTGAGACTGGTGTCTGAGCTAGGCGTAAGCCTGTGTTACAGATCACTAGGCTCCCAACCCACAGGTAATTCGTTCCTTATTACCAGGCGATACAAGAGTGTTATAATAATCTTATTGAATAGTAATAATAACAATAACAAAACAACCGAGCTCTTTGACCTCATCCCACCTTCTCCCTTTCTTCATAGGAGTACACATGCTGCTCTTCTAACTCACCGCTTCACTGTCTCAAATATCCCATCGCGTACAAAGAAAGGAGATATAGATATAGATTTTATTTATTTATAGATTTTGTATAGAGCCTGGTAGTGGAACACCGACTGCTTTGAAATTTAAACGATACAAAGTTCCTATTTTTGTTTATCATCATTGCCTAAATATCAGATTTTAACTCTTTCAGGCTCAGAGGGATGTATATACCCACCACATTTTGAACTTTATGTGATCGAGATAAGATTCAAAACCAAATAAATTTGTGGTTAAAATATCAACCACTATGCCGCAAAGAGTTAAAGTACTCCCGTTATTCAAATATTGAATTTCAAAAGTTCGACATAATAATTGAACTGGCAACATTGGTCACTTGTTCGTGCCCCATTCAAGATCCGTTGTGCGGGTTGCGGGACATGTGACGCCAAGGGCTTGACCAGCCAGCCGCGCCCCCGCGCCCTGCACAACGGGTTGCGACTGGGGACTGGGGCACAAACAACAGTAGGTACAACACAATGAATGTGAAAATAAGAGAAGTTTTTTATTTAAAAAAACATTGTGTGATTTCTCTACCATTTTGCAGAGTTCGGTTTGTCTAATTTTAATGTAACAGACGACGATAATACACCCCGCCTTTATTAAACATGAAAGTCTCAAGCGTATGCTGTATGGACTTAGATTCCTTTGCCTTCCTTATAATAGGAATGGGACACTGACGTCACTGGCACAGAGTAAATAAATTGTAATCGGTAAAGAACAACATGAAACTATGCAATTTTTATTTGAGATTTAAAATAAAACGGGAGTAAATTAAAAATTGAAATAAATTGATAATGTTAGAGTATAAATTAGCTTTCGAATGATATACTTTTCATTGCTGGCGGTTTTCAACTACCACTCTTTAACCATCTCCTTTGGTGACGTTTCTTTGTCGCACCTCCAAAGATGGAATAGTGTACCAGTATACGTTTTCCCCCCTTCCTATGATATGGGGTCCATCAAAAGAAGCGTGAAGAAGCACCTTGTGGGCCGGCAGAGTGAAGTTAACTGATGCTACGTTTGTTTCCACGCTGCACCAGTTATCTTTGCGTCTGGACTCCATTTCCACTTAACATCAGGTGGGATGGAGTCATTTGCCGAGCTAACTATAAAAAAAAAATTGAATTTCCTATATACTTAATTATAAAATTATCATTCTCGAAAACGTTTGCTATTCCAAAATAGTTTTAACAGTTGTTTCGGCAGATTCCCTGTACCACTCACTGCTATACAACAAAACGATGGCAAAACAGATGATGTCCCTTTTTAGCTAATACTTTTAGACAGACACAATAATAACAAAAACATAAATAAAAATAATTTAAAAAAAAAATGTATAAATTATTATTATTTTATTTAAATACCTCCTCTAATTTATAAAAGGCTTTACTAATTAGGTACTTTTTTAATCCCCTTACAAAGCAAGACAATTTTGTATGACTTTTTATGTGATTAGGGATACAGTTATAAACTTGAATAGCCATAGAGTGGGGGCCGGATCTATATAGGCTAAGAGTAGTGTAAGGAAGTTTTAACTTGTTTGAATAACGGTTATTTCTTTTTATATTGGTAATTTGTGTGTAGAGATGAAGATTCTTTTTTACAAATTTACAGCACTCTAATATATATATCGATGTTAATGTTAAAATATTGTGATTTATAAAATATGGTTTACATGAAATTGTTTGGTCTGATATATTAAAAAGTATTCTAATACATCTTTTTTGTAATACAAATATGTCGTGTATAATTGAGCTATTCCCCCATAATATTATTCCGTAGGTGAGTCTAGAATGAATGTATGCGTAGTATGCTGTCAGGGCGGATTGGAATTATGTTGATTTTTTAGGCTTTTTGGCGGGAAAGTGAAGAGTCATGTCTGCGGTTTTGTTTTATATTCTAAAATTTGTGTTATGTCGAATATTAATATGAAATAATGGTGGATTATGAACCGTTAAGTGTTCGTGAGCGTGCATGAGTGTTGGCAAACGAAACAAAACAGTGCAACGTCTCTTTTCAAATTCTCTCGAGAAGTCCGCCCGAGGACTTAGTAAAGCCCCACATCTTTACTGTGATACTCGAGGGGTTGGGGGGTATATCATTTCTCACTTCTCATTTCTATTATCATTCATCATCATCATTACCGAAAGGAAATATTGTTTATTTATGGGAGGGTTCGGGTCGGATCGGGGAGCGGAACAACCCGAGGGCGCCTCTGAAGGCTCGGACCTCGGTTCGGGTAGACCGGGACGTGGTGGTGGAGAGAAGCGCCATGGTACATGTCAGGTACATGTCTGTACCTGGTGTAGAGCGCGTGTGAGCCGGTTCGTCGTACCCTTGTTCTACGAGCACGGTGTCTTGGGCCTAAACTAGTGTGCATATTTAGTGTATTCTGTAAATGTGTAGTGGCATTTAGAGGATCGGGCGGGGATGATAATGATGTATGAAAACGGTAACCCAACTCACCAGCAGGCTTCGCTCCGAAAGCCGAAGTATTCTGCGCATTGCCAAACAGTCCGCTGCTGACGGTGCCACCAAAGTGTCCGGTGGTGGGGACGGTGCTGGCCCCGAAGCCTCCAAAACTCCCCGCGTTGGACCCGAAGGCCGGCGCCGACGTGGAGGCCGCGGTGTTGCCGAACAGGCCGCCGGTGGTGTTAGAGGCCCCGAAGAGGCCTGGATTCGATGTAACAAAATGATGTTGAATGTCTTAAATTTCCAGTTTTTGTAATAGACCTAGGTTCGATTCCCAGGATGCGACTTTGTGTACTCAGCTTGGTTTGTTGTAAGGTTTGTTTGTCCACTTGGTGGTGGTGGCGATGGTGGTAGCTAGACCACCATCTTATCTAAATATTTTTACTTTTTATTTTCAAGTGCTAATTGCTGCACTGAAGCTAAATTAAATATTTATAAAATTTATAAAATACAGTGAAAAATACAGTGAATCTGCATAGCCATCGGTTGCAATGACCGTTGGGTAGATGGCGCACTGTGCCGCTATTAGCACTCAAAACATTAAAAAAAGCAGTGACAAAATTCATCGCTTACGTCAGCCTTCCCGGTAGCATAGTAGTCAGTGCAGCCGCCTGGATTGCGGAAGACCCAGGTTCGATTCCTGGCTGAGTCGGGTAGGCGTTTAATTTATTCACTGTATTTTATAAATTTTATAAATATTTATCTAAATATGTTGTATAATGTTTGTAGCATTGTTGTGTTCCGGCAGCTAGAGATGTAGTTGAGGATCCCGGGTGAAGTGCGTCCGACCACCACGCGGGTTTAGTGCTTTTAAAGTTGTTAACGACTGCTAATGCAGCCGGGACCAACGGCATTTACATTCCTTCAACAAAGATTGTATATGATATGACCCATAGGATATATAAGGTATATATCCTATGGGTCTGATAACTTTAAATTGTTGCCTAAAAATAAATGAATTACGGAGTGTATGAAGCCGCAGAGGAGAGGCCTTCGCCCCGCAGTGGGACACAACAAAGGCTAATTAAAAAAAGTATTTATGATTGTTTATGATCGAGCACCTTAAAGTACCTACAGGTCTACTAAAGCTGGCACGTTCAACACATTCACAAGTTGCACTTGTGTAGTGTCTGTGAATAAGCGCGCGGTGTGACGTCGCACTGCATACGCATCATGAAAAGTCTATCCGTCTCCTTCGCGCTCGGTGAAACTTATGAGTATGAAGGAAGCAGTTATTGTTTTGCTTTTGCTACTGTTTATAAATACAGAGTGGTATTTTTCGATATTCGTTCGTTAGCGTCAATCACGTTTAAATCGACGAAGATTATTGTGTCATCTTTGTTTACCTATTTAAGGTTAGTTAAAGATGTCTTCTCAAAGAATTGGTTCCGGTAAAACATTAACAGGACAATCTCGTGAAATTAGCTTATTAAATCAGAGTAAAAAGACATTTTTTTTATAAATTTGCTTTTTCAAACAAGATAATTTAATTAATTAAATTTCTTAACATGCTGTTTAAATAGTGAATTTGCATTAGTGTGAGTACTGTGAACACGCCAGCTTCAGTTAACAGACCTTGTACTTACTCATTAGAAATAAAAAATAAAAATAAATTAGTTTATTCTCACCTCCACCAGTAGTCGGCTGTGCCGCCGCCGCAGCCCCGAAGGCGGGCGGAGCCCCAAACGCGCTGGTGGCAGTCGTGGGCTTGAACCCACCGAAGGGGGACGCAGCGCTGGTGCCGGCGTTGAACGACCCTGGTTTCCAGATATAAAATAGTCGCCTGGTTAGTTAGTCAATACTAGAGAAACTTAGCAACTGTCAAAAGATACTTTTTTATATAGAAAATGCATGGGAATGTAAATTATGACGTCACTATTTTGTTCCGACAACTCAGTGTTTATTTATAACTTTTAGATTGCAGAAATTCATGCTGAGGTCAAATGAAAAATATGTCAATGTTTTTTAAGAACTGTTACATGATTTCATTTAGTAGTGGTCGCCCAGTGGCCCTAAGCAATGAAAAATTAAAAAGATAGAATGTGAGTTTGGATTGGCATTTTTGTTTTTTTCAGACATTCAGGCATTGACAGATTTCGGCCGCTCCTCTTCCATTTTTGAAATTTTTGAAGAGCATAATATGCGTTACACACGCATGTTTTGACACACACGCAAATATAAATTCAAACATTTCAAAAATGGAAGAGTGGCCGAAATCTGTCAATGCCAATCCAAACTCACATTCTATCTTCTTTAATTTTTCATTGCTTAGGATACAATCCGTGCAGGCTTAATAAAATTATAGTCGAATTTCGACCACTGGGCGAACACTAGTTTAACTAAAAACATCGATAGTTATCCCTCGCCCCGCGACTCGGGTGACCTAGCCACAGACGGGAGAGGGTACCGCATGGACGCGTTCACAAACCTCAAATGTCTAGTTTAAATAACGCATTGGTCACTATTGGGAACGTATTCCATATTCGGTACACTTCCCTAATGAATAAAATGAATTACCTATAGATCTAGTTTTTTCGTCCTAAAACAGTAACAAATAAAAAAATTGGTAATATGATTATTTACATATTATTATAATTTTACGCAAATATTGTTGCGAACAAATTACAATTTGAAAATTAACAAAGTGTTGAAAAAATTCCACGAGCGGGATTCGAACCCGCACCCCATGACATGCCGGGTCAGGTGCACTGCCAACTATGCTATCGTGACTCAATCTAACTCGCTGTCTTTTTCAAATTGTAATTGTAATCCCCTGTGTGGTGCCGGGGTTAAAGAATTGTACCACCCCATCTCTTCCCGTGGGTGTCGTAAAAGCCGACTAAGGGAGCATTCCAGAGGATGGGCAGCAGCATCTCTCCTAGGTTACCCTCAACCTACTGCGATTGCCAACCCGCCTGCCAAGCGTGGCGATTACGGCAAATACCCCTCATATCCTTGGGGGAGGCCTTTGTCCAGCAGTGGACGTCTTTTGGCTGAGATAATGATGATGATGAATTCTTATCTTATCTTTCAATATTTGTAAATATATTAGGATCAGATGTTAATGACGTAGTTGTCGACATTGAATAGGGCTCCTTTGGCTTACAGAGTAAGAGCAGATAGTGTTGATTAATTTCGGCAAGTTGGATTGAGCCACGATAGCATAGTTGGCAGTGCACCTGATCCGGCATGTCATGGGGTGCAGGTTCGAATCCCGCCCGTGGAATTTTCTCAACACTTTTGCCTTTTTTCAAATAGGTAATAGTAATATAGCGCTTCTGTCATACTGAACATCCACTTATCCTACTAATATTATAAATGCAAAAGTTTGTGTGTATGTATGTTCGTATATTTGTTGCTTCTTCACGCTGCAACGGATGGATGGATTTGGATGAAATTCGGCATACAGATAGTTTATAACCTGGAATAACACATAGGATACTTTTTATCCAGATATTCCCACGGGAACGGGAACCACGCGGGTGGAACCGCGAGCGGCCGCTAGTGATACATAAGCTTATGCTGAGACAAGGCCTATTATCTTCATACTCTTCGTTTTTGTTCCTTGATGTTGAAATACTTTGCAATGACCATTACAGTTCTTTCACACATTTTGGACTAATTAACAAAACACTATATACAAACACAATATTATTCAGATACATTGCATGCATAGCCCGGGTTGGCAAGTGTGCGTTGTAGCCATTAATTTTAGCCATGACTTGATTTCAATTGGAGAATTTTGCCCAGCAGTGGGTCAGTATACAATGTTATTTTTAGTTTACACGAAACCTGAAAACTGTGTGTTCAGAATCAGTAATAAAATCGATTTCAATATTTTTTATACCATGTTACATTTTGACCAAATAATATTTACAAAATCTCAAATAAAGTAAACCCTACTAAAAACACAACGGGACAGCACAAAAAGCTTGTAACTTCGTGAGTTTTCAAGATATTATTTAAATTTTTTTTTGTATTGATTCTTTAAATGAAAATATTTGATCCGTGTTTCGGTTTTCGTATAAACTAAAAATAAGGTTGTATAGGCTTACTTTACTTTCCAAAGAGTACTTACCAAACGTAGACGTGTTGGTACTCCCAAACGTGGGTTTCTGAAACATTTTGGCGGTGTTCTAGCGTGCTTGGTGACTGGTTCTATTCTCTTGCCCCTGACTGTTAAGCAGCCATTGTGCTGGCTGTAAAGACAAAAAAAATCAAAATTAATTTAGCTTTTATCACCTTTCTGGTGTATTGTTTAGACCCACTCAAGGTTGCACATCAGACTAGCACAAACTGATAAATTTAACATAAATTATTTATTTAATTTATTAGGAACAACAAACAATTATAAAACGTATCTGATACAGCTAAAAATATAACCTTCTACAAATTTTGTAAGTGTCGCCATCTCTGAGGTCCCGGGTTCGATAACCGGTCGGGCCAATTTAGTAATTATTGTTTTTCTAAATTGTCTCGGGTCTGGGTGTTTTCTATGTATAATAAGTATGTATTTAAGTATTTTAAGTATGTTTATCCGTTGTCTAGTAACCATTTAACGAGTTTCATAACGAAGCTTCTCTTGGGCTAGATAATTGGTGTGAGTGTAGAAGTTTTTTTTTTGTAACCAATTTATCCACAAAGTTAGAGCAAAATTTACTTTGAACTTTTTGTCTATATGGCATATGGTTGAACATTGAAGAGATTTGACAAAGTCAAAGTCAATTTTTTTTATTTAGACGTCACAACTATGCGCGTAGTCAAAGCGATCGGTTAGGCGGTCGGGGGGCAGGTCCTGAATTCTATCAATTCATATTGCAGTGTTTAGTACTGAATGTATCCTATTTGCTACCTTTTGTAAAAAAATTAGTGCCTCTTCTATTTCAAAGTTATATTTAAAACAGTCTGGTCCCGCCATTAGAACGTTATAATGGCGGGACCACTTGTGGCAGCCATTGTTAGCTGCAATTAGTTTTATGAATAATTAGTACCTAATTAGTACTCTTGAAAAATGCTTAAAAAGTGTGACTGGGTACAGCAGGTACTGTGCTGTTGAAACTATACAATGACTATGAATGAATACATATACAGACAGTTTCGGATAGTGTGATATAAGGCGTCTGTAGTCTGTACATTACATCATAGTAAAGAAAATTAAAAGTTACAAGTGTTGCTAAAAAACCCAAAACGAAAGAAGTCCAAAAAAAAAATCTACATTCAAAAATTTTTTTGAAACTGCACATGCTGCACATACAACCTTCTGTTGAATTTTTGCAATAACTGCAACACAATTTAACCGCCTCTACGGTGTAGTGGTTAAACCAGAAGTCTCTTGTTCATTCCCCAGAAAAGAAACTGTATTCAAGATTATTTACATATAATTTTGCTTATTTACATAAAATTACAATTTGATAAAAGACAAATTTTAAAAAAAAATACCACGAGCGGGATTCGAACCCGCACCCCATGACATGCTATCGTAGTTGTCAGTGCACCTGACCCGGCATGTCATGGGCTGCGGGTTCGGATCCCGGTCGTGGAATTTTTTCAAACTGTATTCAAGCTCATACTAAGCCTGCTTGGCTAGCTATCACCATCTTATCTATTTCATCAATTAATTATCTGAAAAGACGATGATGACGATGATGTACCTATACAAGGAAATTGTTGTTGTTCGATTTCAACATACCGGAAATAGTTATGCAACATTGTAATGTGACGTAACAACATATGTATGTTGAATACGTATGTTGAAATGGAAGAAAGCTATCCGTTTTCCTTGTACAAACGCCTGCGATTCTATCGATACTATCGACAGTATCGATATCTCCTTTACTGCAATACCATCGGTAAACAGCAATACTATCCTATCGATAGTTCATTGCTGCTTGCATTGCTTCATAGTTTCGATCGCTGCCAACTTGGCAGCGATCGAAACTATCGATAGTACTGCTGTTTACCGATAGTATTGCACTAACAGAGACGTCGCGTCGATACTATCGATTGTCCTATCGATCGTATAGATGATTTTAGCGTTCAACTATCGATTGCAAAACAATCGATTTTTCGGCAACACTGGTCCCTAGCACGATAACCCAGGGCCAGGGCTTACTATTACTAAATTCATTACTCTTGCATAGTACCATAAGAGACAAATAAGTTTTCAATTTCATAGCTATCTAGCTATCTATCTAGAAAAAATGTCTATGTGTATGTGTGTATGTGTGTAAATCTATGTAAAAAAATATCTCTCAAATTGCAATATGGATTAAAAATCAAGTAAAAATCAAAATTTTAACTTGATTAATACCTATTCATATATTCTATATATACAGAGAACCAAAGTCGTCGACATAGCCCACAGGATTAACAAGCTGAAGTGGCAGTGAGCCGGCCATATTAGCCGCAGAACCGGTAACCGATGGGGTAAACGTGTTCTTGAGTGGAGACCGCGTATCGGCAAACGTAGTGTGGGACGCCCTCAGACTAGGTGGAACGACGATCTTCGCAAGGTGGCTGGAAAGAGCTGGATGAGAGTAGCCGCGGATCGTGGTTGGTGGCGTGGACTTGGAGAGGCCTATGTCCAGCAGTGGACTAGTATAGGCTGATGATGATGAATACCTATTCACCATCAGCCCTATAGAATAGATATTGCTATACTATTAAAGTAACAAGATAAAATTTTACAAGAAAAAAAATATGTGGGTTAGATTCCAACTTGTACTGTATGGATGTTTGGCATTCAGCTATGGAGTAGTGCAAGCGACTCCAATATAAATATCCTACACCGCCGACAAAACAAGATCCTGCGATCCATAGCCAATGTGTCATAGATCATCTTTATACATACAATGACTTGTTCTGACTGACTGATTGATCAATGCTGAGCCGAAACTGCTGAAGCTAATTAAATGAAATTTGGCCTGAAGGTTAATTGAGTGACATTACCAGCTACTAAGAATGGATTTCACGAAAATCACACCCTAAGGGGGTCAAAGAGGGGGTGAAAGTTTGTATGAAAGTCTGTCAGTTTTAAAGTAAATTACATGAAAATTGATATTTGGCTTCTTGAAAAGAAATAAAGAAAGAATACACAAACATCTCAACATGACCACTGTTACGGAGGAAATCCGTGCTACTACTGCTAAGTACAAGGAGCGGCTCATACACCACCCTAATGAGTTGGCTCGTGGATTGAGCATTCAGCAGTATAGCAGACGATTGAAGTGACATAACTTCTTGGAACTCGATAATCGCCACTAACGTTATCACACTACTATGAATGAGAAGAGACTCCTGCTGAGGAGCCTACTCGGTCTGCCATTGACCACAGAACACATCTGCCCATAGTTAAGGAACTGATTGCAGATAGTAAAAGAAAAAAAAAGAAATAATCCTACGAGCTTACTGAGATAGGTTGATTTTTTTCTAGTGCATAATTTTGTTTGATTGATTAATGCCCATTTTCACCATTGACCCAAAGTTTTAGGTGACTCCTAAGCCATTTTAGGTGACAGTTCTGCTCCAACAACTGTCACCTAAAATGGCTTAGGAGTCACCTAAAACTTAGGGTCAATGGTGAAATCAGGCATGAGTGTTTATCTGTTTCAGTGCTTGTTATGAAGAGATCCTATTGACCTAGTGATGTTTTGAGCGTGTTTCATTTTAAGTCGCTCCCACTCTCTCGAGTTCTTCCAGTAATAACACATGTTGTGAGACTCCATTATAATTTCTATCTACCATACAATTGTACCCTTACTTCTAATAATAAAAATACTTGAAATTTGCTAAATGCTTAAACGAAACCATTAATTAAGATAATTAGATAATTCATTTAAAGTATTGGATATTTTTATATTTTCAGTATCTATATCCCCCCCCCCATCATCATCATCATCATCTCGTTTTTAACAGTCTTCATTATGTTCCCACTTCTAGAGACCCTTTAACAAAACTTGATATACCTAAGACAATTTTTCTTAAAGTGTAGTAAGTTTCATAAAAAAAAATCTTTGGTCCTCAAAACCAATTTTTGACTGAAGTTTTCTAGGATATAAAAAAAATTTAGTATATATTCTGGTGCACTTCTTCGATCCTCTGAAACAACATAGCATCAGGAACTGGTAGGTAGACTGGTGACGCATGATGCATAACTTGTATTAGCTTTAGCTTTAAGTACCCAATTGTGAAGAAACAAATAAATCTGTTTTATTATTATTTTAAAAAAAATTGTTGACTTAGTTAATTCTATTTAGTCAGAAACTCCTTTACCAACAACAAAACTTCTACAATACTGTTTTAAGAGCTTGTGGTCAGAACCCTGATACTATTATGAGCAGTATAGATTTATCATAGTAAATTAAAGATCTATATTAGATTTATAATTATTTAAGAATTGTTTTGCCTACTGCCAAACACTATTAAAAAATAAATCAATTGCTATTAAACTATTTGGTGTCATGTTCAGAGGCAGTCAATAAGGATAAATCTAGACAGGCAAGTTTACTGATTATGTTGCAATATAAAGCATGCACAAGATTAAAATTAAATTAACCATTGCAACACTTATTACAACAATTTTAACAAACATATAAAAAAAATTTAAACTAATTTACTTTTAAAAATATTAAAATAAATGATTTAAGTAAATAAAAAAAAATACATTTACAACTTGCCTGGATTTAAAAAATTAGGAGCAAATATATAATTAAGACCTAGGGCCTAGGTATTCTATATTTGTTGAACACACAAAGAGTTTTTAAGCACAAATTGGGAGCGTAACAGTGTAGCATCACCAGTTTCACGAAGAATAATGAAAGCGGTGCTACTGGCGCGAGCTTTTATACAAATTAATGACGTCGTTGGAAAAAAATGTGTGTCAATATTATTGTGTACATGTTGCACAATATTTACTAGATTTCGCAAGATTGATTAATCTACTATGTTTTTAAACAATACATTATGTGGTAAGTATGGAAAATAGTGAAATAGGTATGTTAGGTAAAAAGATAAGTAGCAATGGAGTATTTACCTGCCGGCAATGAATATTAACGATGATCGATTGCAATTATCGATTATTAAAGGCTCTGTTGCAGTTTCTCGAGTAAAATATGATTAATAGGAATAATTTATAATATACGTGTCCTAGGATGCGTAATAGCGTAATTAAATTTACTCACGAAAATAACCTCCAAAATATTTTTTTGACGACAAAGTAATAGGCGGTCAGTATGTATTTTAATTACTATATAAAATAACGCGATACGGATAATTTTGAAATTTTGAATTGTTGTTGGGAAATTCACGAAAATTTTTATAAATTTTATCAAATGACGTATAACCCGACCAAGTTTAGTACACACGATGGATGCGTGGATCGTTTAGAAACTTTAACTAAGTACCTAGAGTAAATGTAGAAACAAGTTCCTACATTAACTTGTTAGCATTGATTGGCATGGTTTCAAAATTCAAATAACGTACCTACATAATTAATTAAACTAGATTAATTGAGCGATCATTTATCATGGAGATTTATGAAAGTAATCGATGGGTTTTAACTGTGTGCAAATATTTTCACTTAAAGTCAGGGACACGTGTATAAATGTTTATTATTCAGCAATAAATGTACAGTTCTATAATTACTTAGCAACGCATCAATTCGATTCATTACAAATATTAAAAGTTAGATCGAAAATATCATTTATCGTAAACCGTACGGAAACGGTTACGATAGACTGTCAAATTCGAATGTGTATTTTATTCGGAAGGGTTATACAATTATACAGTGTAAATCTACGTTTTTCCATTAAATAGACAAATACTTACGGCAATATTAAAGCAAAAACAATAAGAACTGATGACTTTTTTATCAAAACTTCTCACAAAATCACGAATTCACACTGTTATTAACACAAAATCAACTGAAAACGCACGCGAACAACATACACGGTTAAGTCACGCCACAGATGACAAACAATAATGACAGTTTAGTTGCCGTGTTACTAGCTACAAAAATATTTTTAAATTAATAGATTTGAAATTAAAAAATATAAGTTTTTAAGCCAATGATATTATATAAAACGAGAAGTAGATATAATTGTCATAAGCACGCACGTAGAGAAGACTCATATAAAGCCCAATTGTCTCATGTCGTAATCAGTTTGCGTCATACAAGCCACAGAGCGAGTCGTCAGTGACAGTTGAACAAAAATAAGTAAAATGCCGTCATGTGTTTCAGAAGTGCACAAATTATGGTGCTAAAGTAAACAAAATACAAGGGATCTCCTTTACCACATGTGAGTATGCAAAGATACGATTATTTAGTATCATCATCATCATCATCTCAGCCAAAGACGTCCACTGCTGGACAAAGGCCTCCCCCAAGGATATGAGGGGTATTTGCCGTAATCGCCACGCTTGGCAGGCGGGTTGGCGATCGCAGTAGGTTGAGGGTAACATCAGAGAGATGCTGCTGCCCATCCTCTAAAATAAAAAACGTAAAAAAAAAAAAAAAAAAATAATAATAATAATAATAATAAAATTATTATTGCAAACAATCAAATAACTGGCGCAAAGACGTCATGTTCAGGTAAAGAAAGAGAGAGCGATCTAGTAAAAAAACATTTGAAGTGCAATCATTAAAATTTTAGCTATCTCTTTCATTTGCATGCTAATTCGTATCTTTGGTTTTACTTATCAGGGAAGTTTGTCAATGTGTGCAGTTTTGGATTGCTCTGAACAGATTAAAAACGCAAATTACTATGAACGTAACATATATAGTTTATAATGTCACTGTCTTAAGCTTTCAACTCTCCTACTATCAACAGTATAATTACTACTTATTTAACGTCAATATCTTTATATATATAAATATTCTGTGCGTATGTATGTTATTGAACGGAAGTAGGTGTAACAGTGTGACAGGAAGTCAGGGAAGCGCGCAAGCGCGCGCCATTTTGTAAATTTAAAATCGTTATTATGAACATGACATAATGTCTTTTAATGAGAATTTACTGCAATTATTTTATAGTTATGAAATGATGTATTACCTGACCCATTTTTTCAGAATATAAAGTTAAAACTGCTTATTACTAAGGTAAGATGTCAAATGTTACACATCATGCGACTACCAGTACTGTAAGGCTCGCTCGTGTTTTTTTATTAATTTAAAAACTTTTAACCATCTATGCGGCGTAATAATAATTGTTATCTTGTAATGACAACTATTAAATAATTATTTCCTATATTCTTCCAGGAACTGACTGATGAATTAGTAGAAGTCTTTGCCATGTGATTTCAATCAAACAACTATAGTAATATGTTTAACTGATCAGTCAGTTTGCATCTTAGGCGCTGTGCCCACCTAAGTAACGTGACAGTAACGTGATTGTCCACTGGCATGTAGCATGACTCTGGCATGACATTTAATAAGCCCACCAGGGTGACATGCCAGAGACATGTCAGAGTACAAAGGCACTCAAGACAATGTCGTCGTCTGATGAAGATCCAGATGCTCTTGCTTATTTACAAATTTTAAATATTCAAAACCGACAAAGACGCTTCTGGGTGCATCCCATGTGGAAAAAAAGATATAAACTGGTGGGATGTCCCACCAGTTGTTATGAAAGAATTAAATAGATACACTGATAGGTATAAAACATTTTTTAGAATGAAGAAAGAAACTTATTTTATTATACTAGAAAAATTTAGACCTCATCTACATAAACAGTGGACCATTTAGGGAACCAGTAAGCCCAGAAGAACGATTGCTTGTAACGTTAAGGTATTATAAGCTAATATAATGATACAGACACGGTCTTTCTTGAATTAATTGAATAAACTTATATTAAGTTCTAAATCGTCCTTCATGTTACGTGTTGCGCGTCACTTGATTGTGTCACTAGTAGCACGCTGAGTAGCATGTCACGCCACGCCACGCGAATGGGTGTTAGGCCCTGTGCCCACCTAAGTAACGTGGCACGTAATCGCATGTAACTTGCCACTAGCATCGGAAATGTATCTGAGTAGCATGTCGCGCTACGCCACGCGAATGTTCGCTAGCCCATAGGCCCTGTGCCCACCTAAGTGACGTGGCACGTGATCCGGCATGTAACTTGCCACTAGCATCGGAAATGTATCTGAGTAGCATGTCGCGCTACGCCACGCGAATGGGCGCTAGCCCATACATTGCCTTTGAATGTTGATGCTAGTGGCAAGTTACATGCCAGATCACGTGCCACGTTACTTAGGTGGGCACAGGGCCATACATTGCCTTTGAATGTTGATGCTAGTGGCAAGTTACATGCCAAATCACTTGTCAGATCACGTGCCACGTTACTTAGGTGGGCACAGCGCCTAAGAGCATGTTTGCATGCAAGCCGAAACGATATAAAAAAGTTTCAGTTTTATCGAAATAGTAGAAAAATGTCTATTTAGAAGTATTGTTTTTTTCCCATATGGTATTATTTTTAATGGCGGAAAAGCGGCAAAGGGTCGTCGCGTCGTCATTTCAATAAACTTTTGTATTGCTAAATTAAAATTTAGTAATAATGGATCGCATAATTAATTCCAAAGTGGACAAACAATCAATTTATGAGATATACAGAGCATGTCGGCTTTGTGGCGCTGGTGCAGGCTACAAAATGCCAATAATTCAAAACGTCATCGATATAGCTGGCGAAGAAGTTGAATTGAAGCGAAAAATACGAGAATGCGTTCAAATAGAGGTATATAATTTTAACAATCTTTCTTATTAAAACACACAAGAGGTATTTTTGGTATCAATAAGTAAAATTAACGAAAAGTAGGTTATGTGGTGTTGTCAAACAATCTTCCAATAAATACATAGATTACCGATTGAAAGTTTATTCTAATCAATCTTTTACTAACTTACTTATCGCAGTTTCCCCCTGGAAACTATATAAAAAAAATGTTTTGCTTACTTAGCTAACTTGTTAGTAAATACTGTGTCACAAAATTTACATCTTGTTAAAGGAAGGTTAGAATCTCGCTGATCTGTCTGTGTTACATGTGGTCATCAGTAGTTTTTACTCCTCATATATATAAAAAAATTAAAAAAAAGTTTCCCACACACCAATTATCTAGCCCCAAGGAAAGCTTCCTTAAACTCGATAAATGGTTAACTAGACGACTTAAACACTCATAATGTTAAATTAACTCTTAATTAAGTATCATTTTTTTTTTTTTTTTGGTTCAGACATTCTTTACTTGTGTAGTGGCTTTAATGTCTTTAATTATTATATGTAGACTAGTGCAAGATCGAGGCGAATTGCATAAACAAAGAGAGGCCTATGCCCAGCAGTGGGTCCGGGAGAGGCTCATGATGATGATGATGATGATGATGATTTATTATATTGAGTAATTAAGTTCAATACAAAGAAACTGTCTGTCTTGCCTAGATGTGTAGGTAGGGTTGCCACCGTTTTTTTTGAGCAAATAAAGTACATTGGTTATTAAAAGGTAGAAAAAAAAAGTTAATTGTGTCTAAATAAAGTATGATTATTTATTTAGATTAAATACATACTTCTCATTGCTTTCAGCAACTTTTAACAAATAATTGTCATTGCTAAATAGCTGCACAGCAACTTTTTTGTGTGTTATTATATGTAAAAAGAATCCCAGGGAACTAAAATATGTGAAATAAAGTATTTTTGCATAGGTACTTTATTGTTGTCACAAAGTATAGAGTACAATTACCCGAAATAACATACAATACTTTAAAATAAAGTATGAGTGGCAACCCTATGTGTAGGTATAAATGTATTCATTATGTTAATAAATGTTTAGGCCCAAGTGCCTGAGTGTTTGGAACGGCAATTGCTGCTACCGTAGCATGGGTTAATGGTATTTTGTAGAAGTTTTTTTAGTTCTGTATAATGTAGGTACTTGCTAAAATATTATGAATTTACTTCACTTTTTGTATTGTCACAATCGGTACTCTGCGTTATATAATTTAACAAAATTACAAGTTTAAGAAGAAGATTTCGAGTTTCATTTGATTGAAGCTCCTTTATGTTATATCAAACAATAAATAAGTATTAGGTGCATGGTGAGGCCTGTCTATGTATGACTTTGTATTAATAGTTTGTATTTTTTCATGTAACATCTACAAAAACAACAACCTTTACTAATAAATTTTAATATAATAAAATAATTAATGATTCCAGGTAAACCAGGATGATAAAATGCCACCTCTCATATGTGAGCTGTGCGTGGACAAGGTGAACGACTTTTACGAGTTTCTCGAGATGTGCCGTCAGACCAATATGAGTACTCGTAAACGTCTCGGACTACCTATGCAGAGCCGAAAGGGGGTAATATACATTCCATAATCTTTTGACCAACACAGTCTGCTATAATCGACAAGCGACAGCGTGCCCTGTACGCCACCGACTGCAACGCTGGACAATATAATAAATAATAAAAATATTTATTTTCTCCTATTACATAGTAATCTTACCACTATTTATATTTTAGTCTCAAATAGTATAGGAGACTGGTGCCCTAACTAGGTAAACCATGTGCGTAGGACACCAGGTCTCATCCCTGCCTAAAGGCACAAGAAGACATAAAATAGTAACATTTATACAATGAATGCGAACGTGAGTGTGAGGTGTCCGTGTGTGTGTGTGAGGGTGTATGTGTGTGTGTGTATGTTAGGGAGTGTGTGTGTGTGTTTGTGTTTTGTTTATTTTGCGATCATAGTCTCTGTCTCGTAATAATCCATTGACTGCAGCCAGTTTTGAATTATAAAAACATAATAACATTTAAATTTATTAAGAGCATATGTTATGTATGATGCTTATTTGCTATGTTGTATTGTCTACCTCCCTGGTACTTGAAAAATCTCCTATCGAGCATGGTTCTACATGATACTACTATACATACAGCATAGTGTCTTCTTTTGTTAGCAATACTTATAGTTTACAAAATGGTTTTTCTATGGTTAAAACACCATAGTGAGAAAAAGACCTGAAAAAAATTTCAAAATTCAAAATTATTTATTCAGTTTAGGCTACAAATAGCTCTTATGAACGTCATTATGCCATCGGTTCGTAAGTCTACTCAGGGCGGGAGATCTTGTACTGAGAAGAACCGGCAGTAAACTTAGCAAGTGTCAAGCTCTTTTATCCGTTACAGCGTTAAAAATATTGGAAAATGCCCTATCATTAAAGGACACTTTCCATCACAAATTTGTGATGGAAAGTGTCCTTTTCGGGTTCGATTCCCAGTGGGCGGTACATGTTTGTGTACTCGGTTTGGTTGGTAGTAGGGCTTGTTTGTCCACCTGGCTAGCTACCACCATCTTATAACATCAATGTTTGTAGCATTGTTGTGTTCCGGCAGCTAGAGGTAAGATAGCCAGTGCCTTAGTAATTGAGGATTCCGGGTGAAGTGCACTTCTACCATTAGCCTTATCATCACTTAACATCAGGTGACATCAAGGCACTGGTGCTTACCCTTAAAATATTAAAAAAACAATGTTCTTTTATTACAGTCTGACTTGAGTGACTGCATCTTGGGAGTGACCGAACCGGTTTACCTCAACGAGGACTCTGACGAACCCTTGTCAAAGCCTTCCTCGAGGCACACCAGAAACAGGAGCGCTGTGGTGGTGAAGAAGCCAGAAGCAAAAGCCACGAAATCTGAACATAAAGCTAAGAAACCGGAGGTGAAAATCAAAGTAAGTTGTAGGTACTTCACTGCTGTCAACCCCATATTACCTGGCAGAATAATATATTTTTATTTTTATTAATTACTATTATTATCACTTATTAATAAAATGAGTCTTATGTACATACCTTTATTTCTAATTAATTAATTAAATAAATAAATAAATACATTACAAAAAACAAAACAAATACAGCCAATAATTTATATATTGTACTAGCCCCCCTCGAACCGTACTCGGCCCATAAGTTCCCATCACGCTTGCAGCGTTACCCCGCTGTATGGCTAAGCAAACTCTTTGGACCAGGTACGCTCCGGAGCGGGGGTCGTAGCCCAAGGGCTATATTACAATAGGGCAATATTATAGCTGGGTCGGCGTTGCAGGGACTTGTCCCTGCAACGTCGACCCAGCTCCGAAATTAATAATTTGGCCCCGGCCCACGTACCGTATATGTGTGGCATAAATTTATAACTTATTCTTTGCTGCGGTTTCAGCAGCATAACCGGATGCTCGAATACTTCCATCTAAATAAGACGCCGCAAAGGTACTAACACAAGTGGTGTCCCATAAGAGACACTGACCTCTTCGCCATGGGACCAACGTCATGCCATCCGGTCTCTTACCATCAGTTCGGCTTAGACCAGGCGGCTCTAAAACACAAGGCATGTTTATTGAGATCAAGGCCCGTCGAATAATCTCGTTGAGCTCGTAATGTCGCGGAATTCTATTACACCTTACGCAACTTAAACCGTGGTGACCATTTGCTTCGACCCATGCGCCACAAACACAACGATGTGGCTCGCATACGTTACAGCTTATTCTTATTGTTATTTCTATTTGTATTTTTAAAGATGGTTTTTGTTTTTTATATATTTTATTCTTAATACTTAGTATGAGGCACAACCACATAAATTTTTAACATTAGGTAGGTATATTATTAATTATGTAATCAATCTCACACAGATATAATTAAATATTTATCATTTATATTTCAAACTTTATCACTATGTATTATTATTATTAATAGCATTATTTTTATAACATTACACACACACACACACACTCACATCATGGACTCCTTTGCAAATCAGCGTTGCAGTTTCTTGAAGCTGCAACTTATGCTGAGAGGAGTTCAGTTCGTCGTAGCATTTTAATTTTAAGATTATGTATTAGTATTATTGTTAGGACCTAAGTCTGCTACGCAGAATATTATTTTTTTAATTTGAATTTGTATAAGATAAACATAAGTAATGGTGTGTTCTCGTTGACCCCACCAGATAGATAACAACTCGCGCTCCACCCGCGGCCGCGGCTCCAGTCCCCGCGCGTGGCAGAGCCCTAGCCCGCGCACGACGAGACACTCGCGCGAGAACGACGACAACCTATCGCTCAGCAAGTACAAGGTACTTACTAATCCCAAGCTCTACCACAGAATAATGTACAAACCGGAAGACTCACTTTTGACACAATGGCAATACAATATCAACCTTCGTTGCTCGCTAATACGGTCCAAAATAACTCTGCACCTGTACTCGTACTTAACGTTTCACCTCGCAATTTGCCGATGACGTAATTCATAAAATGGCGATTACCTAACGTCGATATTCACAAAAATATGAATATGTTGCAACAGATCATATTTTATCATTCTGTAAACGACAATTTACTAATTGATATATTTCCTCCGGCAGGTATCAAAATAAATGTGATTACCGAAATAGTTTATTAGTTCTACATGATCAAACTATTTATTCTAGTAAACTTCTTCATACAAAAGTAGACTCTAACTAGACGACATAGAGTCGATCGAATTCGATCGCTCTATTGTCAAAATTTGAAACTGAAATTTAAAGAGGTAGGCGCACAGAGCATAAAATGTTGGGGGGTTTGATAAAAGCAAATTTACTCTAGTTTGTCTATAGCCAAACTGCTTCATACAAAAGTAGGCTCTAAATAAGCAAAATTTAAGTTCTAATGTCGGTTGGCAGGCGTGATCATATATGATCGGTTGGGCGTTGAGAGTAGACTTTTAAACTATATTAATAAATATTTACTGATGTGATGATATGTCTCAATAAAGTGCAGATCGTTGATAATTTTTCAGAATATAATGTTAAAATTGCTTATTACTAAGGTGAGATGTCAAATTTTACACATCATATGCGACTACTGTAAATGCCATCGCACACTGGATGACTTGTCGCTGCGTCTAGTCGCGA
The DNA here is from genome assembly GCA_947562085.1 of Eudonia lacustrata. Taxonomy (NCBI): domain Eukaryota; kingdom Metazoa; phylum Arthropoda; class Insecta; order Lepidoptera; family Crambidae; genus Eudonia; species Eudonia lacustrata. The sequence goes on from OX387333.1 coordinate 13,062,244, forward strand.
CGTGCACGCGTACACACGACGACACAGTCGTGCGACAGTTGTGAGCGTCAGTTTCGCGACTCCCCTAGCTTGTCGTCGCGACTCTGCGACTGACGCCTAGTGTGCGGAGCTTTGAACAAGTAAGTAAGTAAGTAAACAGCCTATAATTGTCCCACTGCTAGGCAAAGGCTTCCATCATTAAAAAAATTACCAAAAAACAAAAAAAAAATACAAAAAAACAAAGGGAATTGTTCAGTTTACTAGGGCGCTTTGGCTTAAAGTGAACATTAACCGATATTATAAAAAATTGGTGTTTTTAATTCTTTGTATCTAAAAGAAAGTAATTATAGCAATATAATAGCAGGAAAACGTAATATGTGTATAATTAAGCAAGTATAATGTTCCTGTTAAATTCTGCAATTATTGCTGAAACAATGTAATTATGATAACAAAATAAATGACTAAGCATTGTTTTAATAATTTTTAATACATTATCTTACTTATAATGCTATAATACGAGAGTGGATTGAAAAGTTCTCGGCCTGACATATAAAATTAAAGTAAGTTCACCTACACGAAGGCAAAGCGAATACTTTTTTTTACAAACGTCATCATCACATCAATGTTTACAGGCTGATGTTGTTATATAAAAAATAGAAAGTATAATCGATACCATATTTGTTGTTATAGCAACACAGGAATAAATGGTGTGACTTTCCTTCAAAAAATACTTTTAAACTAATTAATTTATATATTTACTTTCCGGCAACGACAGTATGAAAGATATTTTTATTATATTTATTTATATTTTACTGTAAAAATACATTTTAAGAAATAACTTGTTCAAGAAAAGCCGAAAATGAACAATTCCCTTTTGGCTTTGAACAAAATATATAAAAATTGTCGGCAGCAGCCTGTCGTCGCGTCTAGACGCCGAGCTGCCGCAGTCGCGTGTCGCCTAGTGTGCGATGGCATTTAGGATCTTTCATTTTTTTTATTTGAAATGACGTTTACGTGACAGGAACAGAACACGGAATAACTATTCGGAGCTTTTTCTGTGTTTGTTTGTAAGGGGGTTAGGATGCTTGCACAGAATGATCCAAATTATTAGCCATGTTTAAAATAACAAAAGAAAACTAAAATTAAAAGGTTAGCTGTTCTGGTCTTAAGGCGACGCATTGGAAATTTACGTGGCGGGATCTTGATTTTTCCCAACAATTACAAAACATATAAAAGTGATGTTCCTAGTACTAGTTAATTACCTTAGTTTAATTACCTTAGTTTAATTACCTTACTAGTTCCCTGTGTGGTGCCGGGGATAAAGAATTGCACCACCCCATCTCTTCCCGTGGGTGTCGTAAAAGCCGACTAAGGGACCATTCCAGAGGATGGGCAGCAGCATCTCTCTGAGGTTACCCTCAACCTACTGCGATCGCCAACCCGCCTGCCAAGCGTGGCGATTACGGCAAATACCCTCCATGATTATTTGGGGGAGGCCTTTGTCCAGCAGTGGACGTCTTTTGGCTGAGATGATGATGATGATGAAAAGTGATATTTGATGACATGATTTTTCATTTAATTGACTTCATTTTGCTAGTTGCAGAAACACGATTTGTCAACTTTTATAACAGAGAAAAAAATATCAAAGCAACCTCTTTTAAAACATAGATTTGCGTTTTACAGGCTAACCAGACCGATTTAAGCATCTAAATTTTCTTAGTAGATTAGTCTTAACACACACTTCAATATTGTAGTTAATTTTTTCATATTAATTTGTAGTTTTAATTTGAAGGGACAAAAACAGTTTTTCTTATGTGTACGGCGCAAACGCTCCGTATGAGATTTATGTTTAGCGGTGCGTCGCCTTAAACAAACTTATTGAGAGGTTACTCTTAACATGCCCTTATTGCTAGTATGAGTATGCTAGTTTTGAATGCAACATATTGTCTGTGCATATTTGAATTGGATTAAATGTAATGTATCGATTTATTAATTAATTTTATATAATTGTCAGCGGATTTTTGCATGCTGAATATTCAGCGAAACATGTGGATCAAATTATCATTTTCACTTCTCATGCTCGTAAAGTTGTTCTTTATGTCGAGAGAAGGCTGCATAAAATGAGTTTTTATGCTCTTGTGCATAAAGTAATTTCTTCTTCAAAGACTAAGGCAATTAGGCATTACAGCCACATACACAATACACCTTCATTTAATTGGTATATTTTATTGAGATTTAGGTTATGTCTTAATTTAATTACGACATATGTATTACTAGCTGTGCTCGCGACTTCGTCCGCGTGAAATAGTGACTTTCGGCAGCATTTTTAATTTTTTAGGCTCTTTTCCCGTTTTTGCAACATTTTTCACTGATGCTTCGCTCCTATTGGTCGCAGCGTGATGTTATATAGCCTAAAGCCTTCCTCGATAAATGGACTATCCAACACAAAAATAATTATTCAATTCGAACCAGTAGTTCCTGAGATTAGCGCGTTCAAACAAACAAACAAACAAACTCTTCAGCTTTATAATATTAGTATAGATTATCTAAATACAAATTTACGATTAATACGGGCGTTTTTACGTAAAAAAAATATAATGCAAATATTTATAATAACTTGGTAATGCCGGCTCAGACCATAGTCGAACGTCACATAGTTGAAAAATAAAAATAAAAATTAAGAAAGATTGTGTGGCGGGAAGCTAATTATTAGTCATTTTACATTACCTATAAAAATTAATTAAATTTTCTTGTTATGCTTAATCCTTGTTTTTTTTTCCTTGCAATTGAAGTGAAAAGCAGAGTGTAAAACTCGAGTATAAAACCCATTTTACCCTCGACGTGACTATCCACTCTCGCCGTACCGGCTCGGGTGGCTATATGCACGTCTCGGGTGAAATGGCTCGTTTTATGCTCTTGTTGTACAATCTACTATTATCATCTTTAATGTATCGTGTTTCCTGCACAATAAATATTTCTTTCTTTCTTTCTATTCCAATGGTTTTTTTTGTCAACAGCACCAGTCGAAGCGGCCAACGCGCCTGCCTCCACCGCCGACCAAATCTATATTGAAGAAAGAGCCTAAGGTATTCTGTACTATTGTAGCGATGACTTGAATTCAATGATGGAGGCCTTTGCCCAGCAGTGGGATAATTATAGGCTTATCATCACTTAACGTCAGGTGAGATCAAGGCACTGTGCTTACCCGTAAAAAAAAATACTTATTCATTATTGTATTAGCGATGTTCATGTAAATCGATATGATATATCGATAAAAATATCGATGTTTTCGATATATCGTATGTAACTTGTATTTTATTGTTCAGTACCAAATTATTTAAAGAAGAGTAAGAATTTATTTAAAGTAAGTTCAGTATTTGGGTCTAAATCAACTATATTTTGTAAAATTGATCGTTGATTGGCCATCTTCCGGTCGCGACGTGAACCATGTTGGAGAGGCTCCGGGATCAAAAGAAACACCAGTTGTTCTGTAATAGTTTTATATTAGAGCACACAACGTGCGAACCGAGCAGACCGTTTTATAAGAAGTGACATCTGTCTATATAGAAAAACTATATTCTAGTTTAGATAAGCTCATACAAATTACATGGTCCAACACTGGCCCTTGAGCTAATATAAACACACACATTTGCACATGAGTAAATCACGCACAATAATACCCAAGAAAACACAAGTAGTGACACATCTGCTGTCCGTACAATAAAACAACACATCATGGAAAATAGTATAAATTAATTTGTACACCCGTGACATATAAAACAGTAAACAGTTAAAAAACGATATATGAAACGAATCTAAAATAATTTATACTAATTCTATAGTATATACTACTTAGACACACCTACCTCATCTATTCAACGCAATAAATAAATGAGATAAAAACTTATCGTGTTTTTCTTTTGGTAGCGGTTTCGTTAACACGTCGGCCACCATTTGGTCAGTGGAAAGGTACTTAAGATAATACTATAATACTAATAATACCATCATCAACTTTTTCCCTGATAAAATGATGTCGTACGTCAATGTGTTTCGTTCTGGCGTGATACATAGAGTTAGTGCATAACTTTAAAGCCGACTGATTGTCATTATGCAAAGTTATGCTGTACTGTACCCCGTAAATTTCGAACAGAAACTTGCGCAGAAAAAGAGCCTCTAGATAGATAGATTAATTTCGATACGATATTCTATGTATCATATGAAATACATCGATATTTGCTAATAAATGGATTCTTTATCGATATTTGATTAAATATATCGATATTTTATGATATGATAATGTCGGTTTGATTCGATATATCGTGACGCTAATATCGATTTTTTTAAATATCGATATATATCAAGCCTATGGTATTGCAGATTGAAGAGAAGCATAGCTCGAGATCCAAGAGGCTGCGTGAACCGCCCAAACCGGAAGTACCGCAAAAGAGAGTCAAGTAAGCTACTGTTTATAATAGTTCCTTACCTATGAAATTGGAGTTTTGTATGAAGATTTTTTTTTAAATTTTATTTTTCATACTAACGTTTTTTTAATTTTCTTAGCATCTATTTATTTTAACACTATAAAAATTCTAGAGTGTAGTGTGTTTGTTTCACTAGCTAAATATAGCAGACATTCAAAAGAAAAAAAATCAAGTCCCTTCAAAGCTAGAATGAAACAAAAGGACAATTCCGTGAATAAAATTGGGCGTCAATTAAAAAAAAAATTGGGCGATAAAGACACAAAATTAATAATCATTGTTATTACTGAAGCCTAAGTAACATAGTCCTAATTAAAGGTGTGTAATAATATTAACAACCGGTATTGACTTTTAGAAGTAATACACCTATTAATAAGTGAAAAAAAATATCTCCAATTTCATAGGTAAGGACCTATTATGTTAAATTGGTATTTTGAATTTACAATTTAATGTTGTATGAAAACCGTGCTATGTTATTTTTACAATAATCTTATGAACAGGTAAACCACCTCTGTGGTCTAGTGGTTAAGACCACCAGTTAACCCGTCAAGCGTCCAGCAGAAAGACGTCTGTCTGTAAGCGAAAAGGTCCCATCGCGTTCTACAGACAGACGTCTGTCTGTAAGAAAGAACGTTATCTCTGACGCCTTCACTCACTCATATTGTGTTATTGGACGGGCGTTTGAATGTTTAAACCCAATCAGAGTTTACAGTTTTAAAATGTCAAGTCCTGACGACCAATTGAAAACGAGTGTTGAAATTAATAAAAATATTTTAGTTTCATTCGGAAAAAAATGTCCGCCATTAGTAGATCCGACGCGGAAATCGTGTGCACTGTGTTGTTGCATTATGTCTCAAACATTTAAACGTTAAATGTTTATTACTAGAGTTATGTATCAAATTACTGGTAAATAAGTGTAGAATGTGTTTTTAGTATTTGTTTTACCCGTTTTACGAAATACTTTGGTGAAAAAAGCATCGAACTTTGTTTTGGCGTCATAATCGTTCAGTGCGACCCAGTTTATGTCCAAAATAGTAATAGGTATTTTGTTCTAAATGTTGTGAACTAGTGATAGGTTTGTTGGAAATTTATTGAGGAATTTAATGGTACCATTAGACTCGTCCAGAGTTACTTACATATTGAGAAATCTCGTTTTCTTTGCATCAAGTGTCAGTGTATTGCACGGTTTTTAGTACCGTATCGGAACTGTGTCAGCCATTACAAGTGCACCGCTGCACTTCCGCGTAAATAAATATCATTTTTTATGTATTTTGTTTAATTTCGAATAAACTTTTTTGTAAAATCTACTCGTGAATAAATAATCTTTAGTGAAGTGTAGTGAGAATGTGATAATATATCACCAAATTAGTGTTTCGAGTTTTTTCGAAATATCGAAAAAAACAAAATCAAAATCTTGATAAAAATCAACAAATTCCAGAGAAATGTAAGTACATTAGCGTAATTACTATTATTTTTAATATAAATTTTTTTATCCTCTTTCTATTAATATTTTTTTTGGATTTTACAACCTAGCCAAAAATAAACTATTTAAATAAATGTCAATAAAAGTAGCAAAAAAAAAAAACTTTTTTTTGGAGTCTGGACGCTAGACGGGTTAAGTGCCAGAGGTCTCGGGTTCGAATCCCAGCGTACACGTTTGTGTATTGGTTTGGTTGGTGGTAGGGCTTGTTCGTCCGCCTGGCTAGCTACCGCCGTCTTATCTAAATATGTCGCCGTAACATCAATGTTTGTAGCATTGTTGTGTTCCGGCAGCTAGAGATAAGATAGCCAGCGCCTCACTAGTGAGGATCCCGGGTGAAGTGCGCTTCCATCATTGGCCTTATCATCACTTAACTGGCCAAATGCTTACCCGTAAGGAGTAGAAGAAAATGTATAATGTATACTATTCTATATCTATACTATTACAACTTCTATAGAAGTTCGAGATTTCCGTGCCGTCCACGCCAGCACTTCTATAGAAGTTCTTCTTTGTACCTACTTTATTAAAATACATTTATACGTTGGCGTACAGCGGGACATCGCGTGCAGGATAGTTGCGCGGTGAAAAGGTTAAAAAAGAATATTAACATTCGGATAACTTTCTCTATATAAACTATAAGTGTGCGAAATTTCATACTCCTCCGTCCGCTCAATTTTCGTAATAAAGGGGTACAAAGTTTTTGCTTCACGTATTAATATATAGATTCTTTCACTGATAAATAGGCTATATTTTATTTAAAAAGGTTTATTTTTAAATATGAAATCCACGCGGACGAAGTGCTGCTAGTGATATATATTAATTTTTTTCTCTTGCAGGTTATCCGTGAAGCCGGTGACGAAACCCGAGAGGGTGAAGTCTGAGAGGGCGCAGCCCCCGCCCCCGCCCCCACCGCCTCCGCCGCCCCCAACCTATCGCTGCAGCATTTGTCGGCAGCAGAGCAAGACTTCACAGGCCAACGGAAACCACATGAGATCGCACACGGTCACCTTTACCAGCCCCAAGTGAGTTATGGTGCCCTGGTACTTTTCAACAGAATTTTGCATTTATCGGTTTTTGTTAGTTTTTTCAACAGAAGAAATCAATAATGAAGCGAGTGTTTGAACATCCTGTTTGATCATGGTGTCCTGGTAGTTTAAAAAAATCCAAAGGGTTTTTGATAAGTTTTTTGTAGGTTATATACAACGTCTTGTTCATTGATGTTGCCCTGGTAGTTTCGAAACGGAACAATTGTGCATCTTTTTAGTATGTTATTCTCAACAGAAACTACTCCATATATTGAAGGGTTTTTTTATAACCTCCTGTTTATTGATGGTGTCCTAGTAGTTTTGAATTGAACTGTGCATCTTTTTAGTATGATTTTAATATCTCTAAAAGACAGACAGACAGAATTATCATTTTTGTTTTGTGTCGTTAATTATAACCTCGTTCGTTGATGATGTCCTGGTAGTATTTAACAGAGTGATTCATGTTGTATTGGTATGCTTTCTCAACATATTCCAATATGAAGTGTGTTATTACAACCTCCTGTTTGTTTATGATTTACTTGATACCTAGTTCAACAGAATTGTACTTTTTTTAGTATGTTTTTCTGCTAGTTTGTTATTACTGCCCCCCGATCGCTTTGACTTCGTGTGTGGTTTATGACTTAATAAACTTTTAAACAATATTAAAAAAAAGGAAAAATAGAGAAAAAAATATACGTCATTGTTAAAGGCTATTTTTTATTGTAATATTGATTTTTAAAAGGTGATATCGTCGCACTATGGGGCCTTCTCATACGTAGTGATGATAAGAAGTCAATGAAATCAAATAGGATTATATGCAAATATTATTATTGTTTTTTATACTTGAAGGTATGCACAATGTTGACTTCATTCTATTTTTTCTCTACTCTCTGTTGTATTATGTGTATTGATGTTCAAAGTTCACATTCGGCGCTAATTCTTCGTCAAAGCTGGGTGATACAAAATTTTAGTGTTGAATTCATTGTTAGATTTCTCGGAAACTATCAAAGTTATTTACAATATTTAAAAAGGAAATTGTAGACGAAGGTATGTAGATTTACGCATTCTAAAAAATATAAAAATAGATCGTTAAATATTATGTATTAACTAGTTAAACTAAAATGATATAGATTTTTATAGTGTTTATTAAATAAAAATCATTATTTCTGTTTACGGCATTTCTCCCGCAGAAATATACAATAGTACAACATTATAAAGGGTCTTGCAAAAACACTGTGCACAAAATACTGATCCACGGTAATTTTATCTGGTCGCAACGTAGGTTGTAAAAAAAATGATTTTTATTTAATAAATTTAATTAATATTACAATGACAAAGTTCAACTTAGCAACTAAAATAAATGTAGAGTCTCGACCGAGGTTAGGTACAAGAATAATGCAAAACGACACGATGAGGTAAGGCGGCCGGCGACGCGGCGGCGGCGCGGCGGCGGGCGGCAGGGCGGCACGTTGCGCAGCGTCAGCGGCTCGTGTTCGCAGAAGTTGTTGTGCACCGTAAAGTAGAGCGGTGCTATGTCAGCAATATACCTATACTAGGCTTGCGTAACATCTCCACCCGTAGAACAGCGACTATTGAAGACTTTCGTCGTAAATTGAGCTGGAGGCTGTTTTCGGTCAGATCTGGATTGACCGGGAATAGCATAGACTCCTTGAAGTTCGGGAAGAGATTCCTGTTGGGATACATCTGTCTTGATCTTCATTTGTTTCAGATGATACTTGCGGTAGGCTACAATAACAGCCAGTGCGCATGCACTTAGTAACACGGCGTACATTGGAATAGTTGTATGATAGAGGCTGTAATCTTGATCATGTAGCGGTGATATTGGTGTCTGTAGTGAGATTTTGGTGTTCGTTGCTTGAAGATGACTAAGATTGATGGAGTTCAACTTGAATGCTGCATCTGGAGATGATTGCGGTTTGATTTCTTTAGGTAGATCCATTAGTTTCATAACTTGGCCTCTTATACGATTCTTGATGTTTGATATCAGGAACTCTGGTGTTTCTACGTAGCAACCTTGCGGGATCATGATAAGATAGCTACCCTGGAGCGTTTGGTGGAGATCTTGACCACAGGAAAGATGTACTCTCGTGGGATGCGGGAACCTGGCGGTGTAGTGTTTGTCGTCGAGTTCTTCGAAGGCTGGGTACGCTAGTGATACTTTTACTGATTTACAGGAAGGCAATCTCTGCTGTGTAGTTATTAGCGTGTGAATGCAGTCTTGCGACGTTTGGCTCTGCAGATTCCGTACTTCTTCACATAGGTGCCCTTTACTCGTCTTCGGGCATTCTGCCTCTATGTACTTGAAATCTTTCAAATGGATGGCAAGGAATGAGGATACGGGCGTTAGGATTTCAGTATTTTTATTAGGTACTATAGATAATTTAAATAAATCATAAGTTGGAGGTAGAATGATAGGGAATTTATATACTATTATAATGCTATTACCTACGTAATATGCCCCTAGCTTTATAATATCATAGTATTCTCTAGTATCAAGGTCAATTATTTTATCTTTACTGTATAATTCACGTAGCTTGCTAAGCATGGTCTCAATCAATGGTGGGCTTATGATAGAATGGTGTAAGGTTGAAGTTTTAATAAAAGCTAATATATTTTGTAACTTTCCTATCTCCAAAGAAACTGAATCTATGTTGTCACTTAGGATGAGAAATACCTGAGCTAAATGAGCGTACTTAACAAGATCATTGTCATTGGTAACTACGCTTTGCCTTATTTTATTTAAGAGAGATTCAATCTTATTCTGGTTATTTACTATGCTATCGATTATTTTAGAATATTGAGATGTCCAATCTTTAGTTAAACTTACATGGCTATTAAATTCGGTTATTAATTTATTCTCTTTGTCTTGAAGGTTTTTTATAACACTATTATAGTGGATCGCGTCGGTATAATCAAGGTTGCCAGTTATACTTTTTACTACTGAGCCTAGACCATCTACGAGTCCTCTTTTTACGCGGTTCGTTCCAAACGTTTGCAACTGTTCAGATAAGGTTAAAATCTTGTCATTGAGATAGTTAATGTGAGGTTCAAAAAGAGAAGATGTTTTATTGTTAAGTTCCGGACTTATACTATTTAACTGAGATGTAATTGATTGAATATTATCGCGTATGTCTTGAAGATCTATAGTTTGTAAAAACGAGTGATAGTTAGCCACGATGTTAGCCGGGCCCAATCTGAAAGGTAAAATACCGGGTCCATTGTCTAGAGTTTCAAGTTTTATCTCCTGCGCTAGGGTTGGCTGCAGAAGAACGTGAAGTGCCAGGAGGGTCCTGCAACAAGCAGGCACTTTTAGGTAACCTTTTTAAGCGGGATTTCGCGATAGGGCCTCGTTTCTTCCGTGTGTAAATGTGGATGGGGAGGTCCGCCATAACTGTGTCCTGAGTATAACGAGGGGCTAATTTCTGACGAGATGCAAAAGGATTTTTAATAAAGATTGGTTGCTCGTTAGCGTATTCAGATTCCGGCTCCCTGTCTTTATTTCGATTATCAATTAAATTCTTACGTAAATTAGAACAAGACTCGTGTATTAAGTTGTATGCGCAATTCATCTTATTTTTATGGTCTATAATGTATTGTTGTAATAAATGCGTTGAGAGGTCTATGTCGAAAGGATCGCGAGGATCAAAGTGACCTGTAATGATATCTAAAGGTTTACATTTCGTGAAACTATGTATCGTGCTGTTATAACCTAAGAGGGCGTAAGGCATAAGGTTAATTACAGGTTCGGTTTTCTTATCAATTTTTAAAATACGTAAGTGTTCCAATATAGTAGAGTGGAACCTCTCGACGATTCCGTTCTCATTAGGAGTGTGCGGAGCGATCTTATGATGCTGTATTTTGTGCAATCTAATGAATTCCGCGAATAACTGATTACTAAATTCGGGTCCGTTGTCTGTTACTAACGTTATCGGAACGCCGTGATGAGTGCAATATTTTAACAATGCCTGAACTACACTTAGCGCCGTCCCATCTCTTAAATAATAGGCTTGCGCATACTTAGAAAAAGAATCTACTATGGTAATAAATTTTTCACTTTGAATAGTAAGTAAATCTAAGTGGACTAGTTCGAACGGTTTACTAGCGGGAGGAACTAATTTAAACTGCTGTTTTATAGGGTTGCGATCGTACTTAGCCTGACCGCAAACCGTGCACTCATTAATAAATTTGGAGATGTGATCTCGCATCTTCGGCCAATAATATTTAAAAGATAGCGCCAGGTAGCACTCGTTAATGCCACGATGGTTTGTTTTACCATCGTGGTACTTATTAATTATATCCTGCTGCTTTAAATACTCTCTGACATTTTCTAGCTCTCGCTTGGTGATTAAAAGATTCATTGCCGAATTTTTAAATGTTGATTGAATGATTGGTACTATCTGGTACATTGCCTGGGGAGGATTTATAAGAAGCCCTGTCTTAATTTTCGGATGAACGTATTCTTTTATAGCACTTATGACATCGTCCTCAAGGTTGGATTCTGATAGCTGGATGCTTAGTCGGGTATGTGTTTCAAAAGGCTTAGTTACAATAGGTCGACCCTTGATGTCGCCTACGACTGTTAAGATAATCTGTTTGGTGAATTTATTTAATGGCTCGTCTGTAATTGGGATTTCTAAAATGGGATTTTCCTCGTTGGTATGAACGGTAAGGGTTCTAGATTCATCTGCATCTTCTATAGCCGTGATGGTTCTAGAATCATCAAGAGATGGATCTTTTTCAGATGGGTTGACTATTATGGAGCTGATCTCATCATTATTCAGTTCAATACGGGATAAGGCATCTGCATTTGTGTTGCATTTACCCTGTTTATAAACTACTGTATAATCATATTCGGAGAGTTTAAGACGCCAGCGTGTAAGACGCGAATTAGGTTCTTTTAAATTCATAATCCACTGGAGTGGCTTATGGTCTGTAATAATTTTGAATGTACGGCCGAAAAGGTATGGTCTAAAATATTTGCATGCCCAAACGATGGCTAGAAGCTCTTTCTCAATAGTACTGTAATTGAGCTCACTAGAATTTAGCGTCCGAGATGCATAGGCTATGGGTTTATCTGCTCCTATTGAGCCCTGCGACAAAACAGCGCCTATAGCGACGTTTGAAGCGTCAGTCGTTAACAGAAATTCGCGTGAAAAATCGGGATACTGAAGAATCGGATCATTTAGTAATAATGTTTTACAGTGTTCGAAACAATTTATATAGCCTTGGTCAAGTGTAATTTTAAATCCTTTTTTTAAGCATTGAGTTAACGGTTTAGTAAGTTTAGCAAAATTTGGGATGAATTTTCGGTAATATCCCAGTAAGCCGAGAAAACGCTTGATCTCTGTTGCGGTTTTAGGTAACGGGTACTTTTGTATTGCAATTATCTTGTTAGGATTGGGTTTCACGCCGTCTTTACAAATAACGTGACCTAGAAACTCAGTTTCCAGCTTCAAGAACTCAGATTTGTCCATCTGAATCTTGAAGTTGGACTCTCTCAATTTTTGGAATACTTTCTCTAAATTTAAGATGTGCTCTTGTAAAGAGGTGCTGAAGATTATGATGTCGTCCAGATAAACGAGACACACCTCGTTCTGGAGGCCTCTCAAGACATTATCCATCACCCTCTGAAAGGTTGATGGAGAATTCTTAAGTCCCAAAACTCATAATGTCCGTTTTCGACATTGAATGCGGTTTTGTGAATGTCTGTGGGATCCATTTCCACTTGGTAGAAGCCACTAGCCAGATCGAGGGTTGTGAAGTACTGGCACTTGCCAAGTTTATCTAGCACATCCGTAATGTTCGGGATCGGATATTTATCATCAACCGTTTTCTCGTTCACTTTTCTGAAGTCCACCACAAGACGCCATTTAACCTTGCCTGAAGCATCAGCCTTTTTGGGCACGACCCAGATAGGAGAGCTCCATGCAGAATCCGAAGGTCTGATTATATTTTGTTGAAGCATTTTGTCGATCTGATCGCGAACTTCCTGTCGGTGGACGTAGGGGTACCGGTAGCTTTTCGTGTGTACTGGGATTTCATCAGTTGTTTTTATCTTATGCTTTATCTTGTTGGTGAATGTTAAAGATTCTCCCTCAAGATAAAACACATCTGCGTAGTTTGCGCATAGAGTTTGCAAATTAGCAAGCTCTTCTGCATTGAGATGTTCGGTACGTAGACGCGACAATACTGCTTTAGCGCGATCTGGTAAAATCTCAGTACGTTCGTATTCGATATTAAATAATTCGGCTGTTACAGGACGGTCCATAGAGAAGATTATGTCATTAGATGAATCATTGATTATTTCTACCCAACCACGGTTATCTTTTACATTTGTTAAACATTCAGAAATTAGGCAATTGCATATTATTTGACTGGTAACTAATACATCTCCGTCTTTACTATTTACAGGCAAACGGACTAATTTAGAAGAGTTAGCGGGAATAATTTCTTCATATAAATTTGCGTTACGGGAATCATACATCTCTATAGGGATCTTTGCGTTACGAGTTACTAGGGTTTTATTTTTTAAATCAATGGTAGAGTCCCATTTATCAAGAAGGTCAAGTCCTAGTAAACCATCAAAGAAATTATGAAAGTCATAGACAAATAGGTTGAGATCGTTGGTCTCTTTAAATTCATTGAAACAAGGTAGTGTAATAGAATGATCGCTTTTACTTGTGGCGTGAACGTTAGTGACTTGAAAAGGTTCGTAGTTTAGCGGTACGTGGTTAAAATATTTTTCTACAGCTTGTGGGCTGATAAAAGATTGATTAGCTCCCGTGTCAAGTAAGAATTTAAGAGGAAGGTCGCTAATTTGTATGTAACCGAGTTGTCTTTGAATATGAAAGTTAACTTCTATTTTCGTATGTTTGATTTCGGAACTTTCGGAAAATTTTCATCACCAGATGAGGAGGGGGTCTGTTCCACTTCTTCTACCTGAGGGGTCTCGGGACCTTGAACCTGCTCATAATCATGATAGTAATCGGGGTATTGTTCGTAAGAGTAATCTTGACAGTAATCGGAATAATCATAGTCGCCTTCATAGTACGGACTACAATCGTATTCAAAATTATTTAAATTAACCTCGCGAGTTTTAAAGTAGTTGGTCGGCGGTGGATTCCCGAATTTCCGCCAGTCGTGTCCGGAAGGAGGTAAGGGCTTAGGCACAAAGTGACTCACACCACTCATGGGTCGCGGAGTACCAAAGTTATATGATTGTTGCGGCTGAGGTCGGTTGACCATTCTAAAGGCATTACTCTGCGCGTTATAATTTGGAGGAGGGGCTCGGAACATCTGTTGAGTTCTAGTGGGGCCACGGGGAGGCTGCATCTGAGGCATATTTGGTCTCCAGCCTTGGAAAGGTTGAAGTGGCATTGACTGTTGCCTTTGGAAGCCGAAATTATTAGAAATTTGTTGTCTGGAGGGACCAGGCATGACAAAATTAGACATTCGCTGAGCAAAATTATTAAGAGGTAGATTAAAGTTAGAACCGGATGCTGGCTGTACCCATTCTTTACGGCTAGGCCCTTCATTACGTTGCTGCAAATAGAGAGTGTTTAGCTCCTCTTGAACAAACTCGAGGGCTTTTTCCATAGACTCGGGCCGCATGCAACGGATTCTGGACCCTAAAGGGTCTTTTAAACCGCGCAAATAAGATTGCAGTGTAAGTTTTTGATAGAGGGCTCGTTTTGCCTCGATTGTAGTAGTGACAGTCTCGTGAAGCGAGATATACGTCATTATAGTACTGTATAAAGTTTGGCAGCGCTCGTAAAATTCCTGAGGGGAACTGGAGCCTTGGGTTTGCATAGACAAATCGCTGTAAAGAGCGGTCTCGTCGCGATGGTCGGCAAAGTTATTGATAAGAGCGTTACGTATTCCGTTCCAGTTTTCGGCAATACCGGATGAGTTTATTAATCTGGCTGCGGGCCCTGTGACCTTGTTTAGTATACCGTTTATTAAGGCTAAATTAGACAGCTCATACCCGGGATTTACGTTAAAATGGGTGATCACCAATCGATCACATAAGTTAATGAAACGCGTCAGAACATGCGGGTTTCCGTCAAATTCCGGTACAAGCCTAAGCGACTTGTAAATGACGTCAATATCATCTTGAGCCATTATGTCTTCTAAATTTCTATTTTCGTCTATATTGCTAAGCCTACTAGACGACCTACTAGATTGTCCACTACGTAATCTACTCTCGCGTGAATACTTCGGATGAAAAATCTTGGCGATTTAAACACACACAAAATACAATAAAATTACACAGAAATAAAATTTAGTTAAAAAGAAATATAAAATAGTAAATAGGTACTTAGGCAGGACTAAGGAGTAACCTGATCCTGGGATAGTCAGGGACAGATAGGAAAAATTATAGGGTAAGGTAAGCAAGGACTTGAAAGATTCAAGGTACTTACAGCATAATATCTGGCATCACTTCTTTTACGGAATCTATGTTTGGATTCACCTTCGCTGCAACCACTTGTAGATTCGAAATAATCGCGGTGATTCGATATTAGAAATCTACTCTACGACTATCCTACCGACTGCGCCAATTTTATCTGGTCGCAACGTAGGTTGTAAAAAAAATGATTTTTATTTAATAAATTTAATTAATATTACAATGACAAAGTTCAACTTAGCAACTAAAATAAATGTAGAGTCTCGACCGAGGTTAGGTACAAGAATAATGCAAAACGACACGATGAGGTAAGGCGGCCGGCGACGCGGCGGCGGCGCGGCGGCGGGCGGCAGGGCGGCACGTTGCGCAGCGTCAGCGGCTCGTGTTCGCAGAAGTTGTTGTGCACCGTAAAGTAGAGCGGTGCTATGTCAGCAATATACCTATACTAGGCTTGCGTAACACGGTTATGAAATTTGTATCAAAATGTATGGTGCCCATTGGCCTTTTGAGTGGAGAATCATTGGAAGCCGGAAATAAAGGTTTTAAAATTTTTTGAGAAAATTACAGCCGAAAACTTCAAGAAGAGATACTTTATGTGATATTATAAACAGGATGCTGGTTTCTTCTGACCCATTAGTGACCTCTAAGAACATTAAATAACTCTCAGACACGAAACCAGTTCCTTAAAGATGCAATAGAAATATTTAAACAGCCTAATCTAGATTCGACTTTCGAGTAATAACATTTTTAGATTAATAAATCAATGTTTTGTAAAAAAATCCGTTATATATTTTTAATTTTACGATATTTTGAATAAGAAATAATATTTGGCAAAAAAATAACAAATGCTTAATTATTATCACAAATGTATAGTTTTGGCCCCACTGTGCGTCGTAGTTCAAAGCGCGTAAGTAGTATTTGGTGATTACCGCGTAAGCGTCAAACACCTGTTTTTTTTTTAAAGAAAATTGGTAGGCAGAAAATTAAATATTTAATTATTTACTTGGTACTTTTACGTACCAATCAGAACATAGCAATTGTTTTGGCTCCTATATGTAATAATGAAGTTATTTTCTAAAATAACTACGTAAATCATAAGATAAAAGCACTTACGCTGTTTTGCTTTATCCATATTGAAGGGAGTTTGTGCGGAATCCACCAATGCTACTTACGGTTTTGAACTATCCCCGACGATATGTCAAATGTTAGTATCAAATGCGTCTACTATAAAGCTCGCTCTTTTTTTAGTATCTACTTAGATTCATAATTTTTATTTCTATTGACATTTTATTATATAATTATTTAAGCTAAAAATTTGCATTTATGTAGTTACGAGGTATATGTTTTATAAAATTTTATAGTGTATTGACATTTGCATGCCTACAAAATTAAGGCAGAATATTGTTGACCCTGCTCAACATTGTCGCTCATCTCAATGTACTGTACACAATATTGTGCAAATAAATGTTTGAATTTGAATTTGAATTTAGGTAATAAATAGCCTGCCGTCCCAGTTACAAAAAACACACTCTATATTGCAAGTTGCTAATACGTCATTTTGTAACCTTTAGGCTAGCGTGCGACTCGTGCTGTAGCTGGTTCTCGACCGCCGAAGAAGCAGCATCCCACCACCGCCGGCATGCAGCGAGAAACCGCCCCTACCACTGCCGCGGGTGCAATAGCCCCTACCACCGGCGCCGCGACTACGACGCGTGAGTAGACTCGTGTAGAGTAGTGTAGAGTAGTATAATAGCCGCCCCTACCACTGCCGCCGCGACTACGACGCGTTGATTAGACTCGTGTAGAGTTGTGTAGAGTAGTATAATAGCCGCCCCTACCACTGCCACGGGTTCGACAGCCCCTATCACCGGCGCCGCGACTACGACGCGTGAGTAGACTCGTGTAGATTAGTGTAGAGTTGTGTAGAGTAGTATAATAGCCGCCCCTACCACTGCCGCGGGTGCAATAGCCCCTATCACTGGCGCCGCGACTACGACGCGTGAGTAACACTCGTGTAGAGTAGTGTAGAGTAGTATAATAGCCGCCCCTACCACTGCCGCCGCGACTACGACGCGTTGATTAGACTCGTGTAGAGTTGTGTAGAGTAGTATAATAGCCGCCCCTACCACTGCCGCCGCGACTACGACGCGTTGATTAGACTCGTGTAGAGTTGTGTAGAGTAGTATAATAGTCGCCCCTACCACTGCCGCGGGTGCGATAGCCCCTACCACCGGCGCCGCGACTACGACGCGTGAGTAGACTCGTGTAGAGTTGTGTAGAGTAGTATAATAGCCGCCCCTACCACTGCCGCGGGTGCAATAGCCCCTATCACTGGCGCCGCGACTACGACGCGTGAGTAACACTCGTGTAGAGTAGTGTAGAGTAGTATAATAGCCGCCCCTACCACTGCCGCCGCGACTACGACGCGTTGATTAGACTCGTGTAGAGTTGTGTAGAGTAGTATAATAGCCGCCCCTACCACTGCCAACGCGACTACGACGCGTTGATTAGACTCGTGTAGAGTTGTGTAGAGTAGTATAATAGCCGCCCCTACCACTGCCACGGGTTCGACAGCCCCTATCACCGGCGCCGCGACTACGACGCGTGAGTAGACTCGTGTAGATTAGTGTAGAGTTGTGTAGAGTAGTATAATAGCCGCCCCTACCACTGCCGCGGGTGCAATAGCCCCTATCACTGGCGCCGCGACTACGACGCGTGAGTAACACTCGTGTAGAGTAGTGTAGAGTAGTATAATAGCCGCCCCTACCACTGCCGCCGCGACTACGACGCGTTGATTAGACTCGTGTAGAGTTGTGTAGAGTAGTATAATAGCCGCCCCTACCACTGCCGCCGCGACTACGACGCGTTGATTAGACTCGTGTAGAGTTGTGTAGAGTAGTATAATAGTCGCCCCTACCACTGCCGCGGGTACGATAGCCCCTACCACCGGCGCCGCGACTACGACGCGTGAGTAGACTCGTGTAGAGTTGTGTAGAGTAGTATAATAGCCGCCCCTACCACTGCCGCGGGTGCAATAGCCCCTATCACTGGCGCCGCGACTACGACGCGTGAGTAACACTCGTGTAGAGTAGTGTAGAGTAGTATAATAGCCGCCCCTACCACTGCCGCCGCGACTACGACGCGTTGATTAGACTCGTGTAGAGTTGTGTAGAGTAGTATAATAGCCGCCCCTACCACTGCCGCCGCGACTACGACGCGTTGATTAGACTCGTGTAGAGTTGTGTAGAGTAGTATAATAGCCGCCCCTACCACTGCCACGGGTTCGACAGCCCCTATCACCGGCGCCGCGACTACGACGCGTGAGTAGACTCGTGTAGATTAGTGTAGAGTTGTGTAGAGTAGTATAATAGCCGCCCCTACCACTGCCGCGGGTGCAATAGCCCCTATCACTGGCGCCGCGACTACGACGCGTGAGTAACACTCGTGTAGAGTAGTGTAGAGTAGTATAATAACCGCCCCTACCACTGCCGCCGCGACTACGACGCGTTGATTAGACTCGTGTAGAGTTGTGTAGAGTAGTATAATAGCCGCCCCTACCACTGCCGCCGCGACTACGACGCGTTGATTAGACTCGTGTAGAGTTGTGTAGAGTAGTATAATAGTCGCCCCTACCACTGCCGCGCGTGCGATAGCCCCTACCACCGGCGCCGCGACTACGACGCGTGAGTAGACTCGTGTAGAGTTGTGTAGAGTAGTATAATAGCCGCCCCTACCACTGCCGCGGGAGCACTGCCCTATCACCGGCGCCGCAACTACGCAGCCTCAAGATAAACTTGTATTTTTAAATTTTAATAGTTCAAAATTCAAAATTCAAAATCATTTATTCAGTTTAGGCTACAAATAGCTCTTATGAACGTCATTATGCCATCGGTTCGTAAGTCTATCTACTCTGGGCGGGAAATCTTGTACTGAGAAGAACCGGCAAGAAACTCGGCAAGTGTCCAGCTCTTTTCTCCCTTACAGCGTCATAAATATTGGAAAATGCCCTATCATAAAAGGACACTTTCCATCACAAATAAAAACACAAAATGTAAAGGACAATCACAACATTTAAAAAAAATATATATATAGGGTCTAACAATATCAATAAGCGAACGTTTAAGGGGAGCATCTATACATCACACTGAGCATGCTCACCAAATTTGGTCCAAAACTACAAGCTCGTTACCGAGGTAATCAACAAAACATTATCATAATTCACCAAAAAATACACCCTTTCCAAACCCGTACAGCTGCACTACACGCACACAAAGATAGTAGAATGTCATACAATGGTTTTTCAATTGTGTGCGTGTATCTGTACACTATCTTTTTATTGACGCTTGAAGATACCCAACTAACAAAAACTCTTCTTATAATGGGTTATATTGCCAAAAATAATAATCTTATAAGAGCCGTATTATCGCTGATAAGAATGCATTTGGGCACAAATTATAAGGGGCAATAGCCTTATGGTCCCCTTATAGTTGCTTTATAGTTAGCTTTTTTTTCTTATACGTGGCCTATTATGGCAAGTAAAAAGGAAGTTAGAGTTATAACGGCAAGAAGCGAATCTGTTAAAAGTCCAATACACTTATATATAACATATTAAACGCGTTAATAAAGGTGATCAACCTTATACGTGTTTTATCATCGCTAGGAATAAGTGCGATATCACTTACATTAGCAAAACAAATGCTCATAAAAAGCCAATCGCGTTTATATTCGGGTACACGTGATGATTCTACAATTTGGCAGCGGCAACCATTGTAAACAAAAGAAAACGTTAAGTTATCAATTCGTTTTATGTAGTCTTGATTAGGTGTTGATTTATGGTAAAACTGTTTGGGAATTCAAATTTATGAGAAAATGTGATACGCCGTGTGTTATAATAACAACGCGCCCTTCAATTTAAGCTACTTTTTGTTAAAATAGGTTGTTAGTTATTTAGTCGTGTTTATAACAAACCTATTATAAGGGCAAAAGCAATTCCCACGTCGTCTACAAGGAGTCTATAAGATTAGAAACCTTATAATGGTAACATTTGTTTCTTATCCATCGCCATTTTGTCAATCGTTAGGGTTCCTTTTTTACAAATAAAATCCGTTGCTAATATCATATTTTATAGGTAACAATGATTCAATATGCGGAAGTTGATAAGTCTTTAAAAAAAGAGGATCTTAATTTACAAAACATAAGATGGCTAATTGGCCATGGAATTGGACACATTTTATTCTACGAAACAAATGTTTTTGTAATTGTCTACATAATTCATTATGTCAGTAATGTCCAGTGCCAATTTCAGTAATGCATACTTCTACTTTATTTGTTTTGAGCAATGTACGCACATCCAATGGCATCTTGTATGGTATCACGTTATGTAATATTTTTAATAATTCACCTAAAGCAATATGGGATATATTGAATTTCACTGCCCAGTTTCCTATATCACTACGTATATCCACTTTTTTCAACTCGTCATATAATAATATGTCTATTTCACTATCACTACTATTATATTCTTTCTCGCAAACTTCCGGTTCGCTGTTATCTTCCACAAAATCTTCTACGGAACCATTAGGTGATACGTTGGTATCAGCTTGGTTATTGGCAATTGTAAATCCATTTTATATTTTATTTGACCCAGTTATATGAAACATTTAAATATGACCATCTAGGGACTAAAACCCTTATAATTACTATGTTAGTGAGTTTGGATTGCTTTAATTCTTTTAAAGACCATATAACATGCATATAATATGCTTGTTTGATAGATAACTTATTAATGCTCTTATAAGTTAAAAAGCCTCATTGTTACCTTTTACATTACCATTATAAGTATAATTAGCTATATAACAAGCTTTTATATGGCTTTTGAATATTATGTGGCTAAAAAGCAATATAACTGGCCGCTATAAGAAGGACACGTTTTGAACCCATATAGTAGCCATATTATTTGGCTTTATTATCGTTTACCCATCCAAATTATAAGAGTAAAGGTAATATTAGCCAAATTGTCTTATAATGTACCATTATAAAGTACATTGACAAAATGATAGCTATTATAAAACTACTATATGTTTTTAGACCTTATAAATTTAACTTTATAGGTGTATTTTGTTTGTTGGGTACAGCATGTTTTAAGATGTGCATTATTTTAATTGATTTAGTTTGTTAGAAAACATAACTTTGAAAAATCACTATAAAACTGGAGCCCCTTTTTTTGTCATTGTATTCAGAATGATGTATAGATACCGCCCTTAAACGTTCGCTTATTGATTTTGTTAGACCCTGTATATGTAATAGTGTATGCTTTGTTGGTAATCCATTTAAAATAAATAAATAAACCATTCTTTTTTATTCTTCTTTTAGGCAATTTATTATTTTGTCGTTTGCCTGTTTGCCCAGACATGCGGAAACCGGGTGCTATCCATGGCGAGAGGTACCCGATTTAAAATGCCCTGTCTGTTGGCGACTGTTCCCAACAAACCACTCGCTGGACTCCCACCGCTGCCTCGGGGAAGACTCGCGCCCAGGGGGTGAGTATATTTTTTTTAATTATATTTTTAAAATGTTTTTGTTAGTTTATATATAATTTTTAACGCAAATTTTGTTGGGAACAAATTACAAATACACAAATGTTGAAAAAATTTCCACGAGCAAGATTTGAACCTAGATATACTGTGTGCAGGTTGGGCTGTAGGTAAGCTAATAATAACCGCCTTTGTGGTCTAGTAGTTAAGACCACCGGTTTTAGACCCAGAAGTCACTGGTTCGATTCCCACCGGGAGGTATAGTCGACAATGAAATTGCTTTACCACCTTAGAAGTGAATTTTGTTTGCATTAATAAAACATCAAGTTCTATTTTTGTTTAAAAGACCAAGTGACAGATACGTTGTCATCATTGACAATGAGCCTTAGCGACATTTTATTGTAATGGAAGTTTTAGTCAAAAGTGATAAAGCAATTTCATGGTCGACTATACATGCTTGTGTACTCGGTTCGGTTGGGGCTTGTTTGCCCGCCTGGCTAGCTACCACCATCTTACCTAAATATGTTGCCGTAACATCAAAGTTGAGGAGCTCGATGGCGCAGTGGTTAACGCGCCCGGTCTGCGAGTGCTGAGCTTAACCTTTTCACCGCCCAACTATCCTGCACGCGATGTCCCGCTGTACGCCAACGTATAAATGTATTTTAATAAAGTAGGTACAAAGAAGAACTTCTATAGAAGTGCTGGCGTGGACGGCACGAAAATCGCGAACTTCTATAGAAGTTGTTGGCGGTAAAAAGGTTAAGCAACTTTCGCAAAGGCCGGTCATCACATGGGTGACCAAAACTTTATCATCTCTCCTCCGTGCTTCGGAAGGCACGTAAAGCCGTTGGTCCCGGCTGCTTTAGCAGTCGTTAACAACCACCAATCCACACTGGGCCCGCGTAGTGGTTTATGGCCCGTTCTCCCTATCCATCCATAGGGAAGGCTCGTGCCCCAGCAGTGGGGACATAAAATGAGCTGATGATGGTGATGAACATCAATGTTTGTAGCATTGTTGTGTTCCGGCAGCTAGAGATAAGATAGCCAGCGCCTCAGTAGTTGAGGATCCCGGGTGAAGTGTGCTTCCATCATTGGCCTTATCATCACTTAACATCATGTGAGACGAAGGCCGCTGGGGTAAACGTGTTCTTGAGTGGAGACCACGACTCGTTAAACGGAGTGTAGGTCGCCCCCCGACCGCCTATCCGATGCTTTGACTACGCGTATAGTTTATGACGTCATCTTGCCACCTCGCACCGTCTATGAAAGCAATATGAAAAGCTAAAGGCTATAGCTTTCGATATTGCTTTCATAGGCGGCACGAAACGACAAGATGACGTCATAAACCACACACGAAGTCAAAGCGATCGGTTAGGCGGTCGGGCCCTGGTGGGATGATGACCTGCGAAAGACTGCAGGCAGATTCAAATTCAAATTCAAAAATCATTTATTCAGTTTAGGCTACAAGTAGCTCTTGTGAATGTCGCTATGCCATCGGTTCGTAAGTCTACTCTGGGCGGGAGATCTTGTACTGAGAAGAACCGGCAAGAAACTCAGCAAGTGTCCAGCTCTTTTCTCCCTTACAGCGTCAAAAAATATATATTGGAAAATACCCTATCATAGCAGGACACTTTCCATTACAAATAAACACAAAAAATATAGAAGATGCTGAATGCGTCAAGCTGAGGACAGAGCGCTATGGCGCTCATTAGGATTATCCCTACAAATACTTGGCTATACAACCTTATTTTTAGTTTATACGAAAACCGAAACACGGGTCAAATATTTTCATTTAAAGACTCAGTACAAAAAAAAATTAAATAATATCTTGATAACTCACGAAGTGTCAAGCTTTTTGTGCTGCCCCGTTGTGTTTTTAGTAGGGTATAATTTATTTGAGATTTTGTAAATATTATTTGGTCAAAATGTAACATGGTATAAAAAATATTGAAATCGATTCTATTACTGATTCTGAACAAACAGTTTTCAGGTTTCGTATTAACTAAAAATAACATTGTATATTTATATTTACTAGTGGTCCCCCAGTTGTCGAAATTCGACCGTAATATTATTAAGGCTGCACGGATTGTATCCTAAGCAATGACAAAATTAAAAAAGACAGAATGTGAGTTTGGATTGACATTGACAGATTTGGGCCGCTCCCCTTCCATTCTTGAAATTTTTGACAAGTTTGTATATATGCGTGTGTGTCAAATACATATGCGTGTGTGTGTGTGTAATGTTTGTTTTATTGATTTAATGTATTTTTTATGCATAATTTAAAAAAAAATTAAGATTATGTACTCCTTCTCTATATAAACTATAAGTGTGCGAAATTTCATACTCCTCCGTCCGTGCAATTTTCGTAAAAAGTTGTACAGTCGGCAGCAGATCAACCTACCCAAATCTGTCAAATTTCTCCAATAAATATTGATCCTTATAACCAAACAATAAAGTTCAAAATTGATTGTAGAAATTTGACAGTTTTGGGTAGGTTGATCTGCCGCCGTGTGTACAAGTTTTTGCTTCACGTATTAATATATAGATAGTTTGGCTTTTATTACATCCAATCACAGGTCGTGTAGTCCACGTGAGCAAAGCCGCGAGCAAAAGCTAGTAGGTACTTAAATAATTATTAAAATTAACTGGACAATTGTATGTTTGCAGGTAAATGTACGAAGTGCAATCGTTCGTACGCGCTCCTAAAGAATCTTAAGAAGCACGAGGGCACGTGTACCGCCAAGAAGAGAAGTAAGCATAATATTTTATTGAAACACAAACTTATTAACTTTTTTTTTTATGATTATCTATATATCAAAATTCTCGTGTCACAATGTGAGTTGCCATACGCCTCCGAAACGGCTCTATCGATTTTTATGAAATTTTATATGTAGATTCGGTACGTCTGACAATCGGTCGTAATCTATTTTTTATACCCCTAAGTGATAAGGGTGGTCCATCCCAATTTTTTTTGTTTAATTTTCCAATACAAAATGTTCCTAGCTGTGAAACATACGATTTGTATGTTTTGTTGTCATAGCAACGATTTGATTGTATTGTTGACATAGAAACTGTTGAAGCGATACGAAGTCCGCCGTCAGCTAGTCAGTCAGCTAGTAACCACTATACAATGTTATTTTTAGTTTATACGAAACCTGAAAACTGTTTGTTCAGAATCAGTAATAGAATCGATTTCAATATTTTATATACCATGTTACATTTTGACCAAATAATATTTACAAAATCTCAAAGAAATTATACCCTACTAAAAACACAAAACGGGGCAGCACAAAAAGCTTAACTTCGTGAGTTTTCAAGATATTATTTTAATTTTTTTTGTACTGATTCTTTAAATGAAAATATTTGACCCGTGTTTCGGTTTTCGTATAAACTAAAAATAAGGTGTATATAATTTTACGCAAATTTTGTTGCGAACAAAGAGTAAGTGTTGATTAATTTCGGCGAGTTGGATTGGGCCACGCTAGCATAGTTGGTAGTGCACCCGACCCGTCCTTTTAAGAATTGGTCTTTTTAAGAAATTGGTATTTCTAGAACTAGGTATAAAGCGAATTAGCCATTTTTTACGCTGTTGGGCATTTTAAGAATTAGGCATTTATCGGCTAAGCCGGCGTGTCATGGGGTGCGGGTTCGAATCCCGCTCGTGGAATTATTTCAACACTTCCTCTCTCTTTTTTAGTAATCTTTTTAAAATTTATTCAAAATTTAAATACAGTTATTTGACGTAGCACAGATGGGATGTATAATGTAACTTGGTTTAAACCGAAGTAAATTTATGCTTGATTCCGATCGAGAGAAGTGAAATAGAAATAGAAATAGAAATATCATTTATTGCCAATACTGTGTACAAATTGTGCAGATGGTAATGCAAAACATAAAAAAAACATTAGACAACAGTATACCCATACCGGGTATGCAACTTAAAAAAGGAGATTACAAAATCATTAAATAGGTATAAGGGAAGGGTAGCAATAATATTAAAATGCAAAATTAAATCTATACTAATATATAAAGCTGAAGAGTTTGTTTGTTTGTTTGTTTGTTTGTTTGAACGCGCTAATCTCAGGAACTACTGGTTCGAATTGAATAATTCTTTTTGTGTTAGATAGTCCATTTATCGAGGAAGGCTTTAGGCTATATAACATCACGCTGCGACCAATAGGAGCGAAGCAACAGTGAAAAATGTTGCAAAAACGGGAAAAGAGCCTAAAAAATTAAAAATGCTGCCGAAAGTCACTATTCCACGCGGACGAAGTCGCGAGCACAGCTAGTTTAAATTTAAATGTAGGTAAGTTCAAGGCTTTTATTTCAGAAGGAAGGTGATTAAATATTTTGATACCAAAACCAAAAGCACTTTTGTAGTGAAAAGGATTTTTAATTTTTTATTTTTTTATGTTCAAAAGAGGCAAACGAGCAGGCGGGTCACGTGATAAAAAGTAATCACCGCCGCCCATGGACACCCGCAAAACCAAAGTTATCGCAGATGCGTTGCCAACCTTGGAAAGGAGTTGGATCTTGAGGAGGGAGTAGGAATTGGGAGGGGGGAGGGGTGAGAGATGGGCCTCCGGTACTTTCACTCACCAGACGAAACACAACAGCAACGAGTGTCGTTGTTTCGCGCCGATATTCTGTGAGAGGGTGGTGTTACGCCGGGCGAGCCGGCCCATTTCGTGCTGCAACGCAGCGTGGCTCTACCACTCAGACAGTGTTACTCATTTAGCACCACCCAGGGGTCACGTGTAGGGTCTCAAGGGTAAACCTACGGACGCGAGTAACTTTAACCCCCCAAGTCAACCCCCTAAATCTGTAATATTAAGCAAAGTCTTTGCTTAGCAGTGGGATGAAAGAGGCTAAATATAAAAGATTTTTAAATTGTTTTATAAAAAACTGTGTTGGTATAGAGGAATGGTAGGAAACCGGCAGTTCTTCAAAAGAAACATGGAAGAAATATCCATTAGGAACAAAAAAAACTTTTTTTTTAAACTTTTTGATTTTTTGCATTTATTTTTGTTTTTTACATTTTGTCTCTGCCTTCCTCAGGTGGGCTAGCCGTCAACCCAGCGTTGCTCGCGCAGTTGCGTCCCTTGCAGATTCGATTTGCGCGTTGCGATGAGTTGCTGACCACTCGCGGAGATCACTACTTAGTGGCTGGAGTTGACGAGGTGGGCTATATCATTTAATTTTATTTAGTTTAATTTATTTATTTACTAGCGACCCGCCCCGGCTTCGCACGGGTACAATGCTGATACACGCAACCGCTATGCCCCTGCATTTCAAATCTGTAATATCTTCGAAAATATTCATTTAAATTACATGCTGTAATGCACAATGTATTTAAGGTACTTAATTGGATAAAGATTAATGCTGTATTGCTTAAAATCGCTTCGTAAATAAGCCATTATTTCTCGTAAAAAGTAAAGGATAAAAAATTATTATTGTGGGTTATTCCTAAGAGATAGACCATACCATACCATCGCGGACGTTTTTGTAGACCTTTTTAAGGTGTACAATACTGTAGTACATTATTTTAATCTATCTCGTAGGGGTTTGCAATGTAAGCGCAAAAATGTGAAACTTCTAAAATTATCAGTGTTTCTCTGCTACATTATGCATGTATTTATACATATAACCCTTTGTCTTGAATCACTCTATCTATTAAAAAAACCGCATCAAAATGCGTTGCGTAGTTTTAAAGATCTAAGCATACATACATACATACTTAGGAACAGCAGGAAGCGACTTTGTTTTATACTTACAAAAATATATGGATATAGTTGCGTGGTGGCCCGTTCTGCCTATCCATCCATAGAGAAGGCTCGTGTCCCAGCAGTGGGGACATTATGAGCTGATGATGATGATGACTCCGATCACTGTTAATTACCCATTTCCTGTTACAGAACTACGGGCTCGACCCGAAATGCGTGTACCCATACGTCAACTCCGCGTCGCTCAACTGCAACCGAATGGTCAACATCAAATCGGAACTGGACGAGTTCTACTGTGAAGAAGACTACATCCACTGGGACTCTGACGTCAGCACTGACGATGACGGCACCATTAAAGATGGACGAGTATACCCTCTATCAACTCTGTCTTTGAAAACGCTGTTCTCGCAGAAGTGCTTAGGCAGAGTCCCGAGGAAGAAGAGAAGAATTAAAGCGGAGAAGAGTGTGTTTGACTCGTTCATGAATAACGAATTCGATATTAGTAAAGATATCGATAATATAATCGATGATTTGGGTGAAGATGCTGATGATGTGGATGCAAAGAATGATAATGATAGTGTTGGTAGGAGGCAGGATATTGATGCTATGATCAGCGAAGATAATGATTCTGATAAGAAAGAGAATGTCAGCAATAACAGTAATGATGATGAGAACGAAATTAATGATTTACTTACTGATAAAGGGAAGGATGAGAAAAATCGGAGCATTGAAAAGGAAATTGCAGTTAAAAATGCAGAAAAAGCTAGTGAAGATTCATTACGTAATGATAACAACGAAAATAATGATGACATCAAAGATGCTAGTGAAGAAGATAAATCCGAAAATATCGATAGAATCGCAAATTATGATGATAAAGATATAAACGATTCTACAAACAGTAAAAGTGATGGAATGAAAGTCAGTAATAGTGTTGTTGATAACGTAATTAATAAAGATGATTTAGAAGCCAACACAAATGTAGGAGAATCTGTTGAAACAGATACTATACAAAACAATGAATTAAGTTTAAGTAAAGATAATGATTCTGCATCAGAATCCTTGGTAGAAAGTAAAGATAGTTGTACAAATATAAGTGAAACAAGTCAAGGTGTAAGCACAAATGATGTAAGTAAAGTCAATGAAGAAATAGAGAGTATACCTAGAATAAGTCCCGTTAATGATATATCAGATGCTTATAATGATAAAGATAATCTTCGCAATGATAATGTAACTAAAGAAGGCGCCGTTGATGACAAAGTTAATAAAAATAGTGATATTGTTAAAGAAAATGAAGCTGCAAGTAGTGATATTGACAAAAACTTAGTCAAAGATAATGAATCTGAGTCACCTAATAATGATCAAAAAGGTGATATTAACGAAAAAACTAAAGAAAACAATGATTTTATAAGTAAAACAACCGGTGATATTATAGAAAACATCGAAAAGGATATAATTAAAAACGATAAAGGTGTCGATTTTCAAAAAGCGGATATCAATACAGAGACTGCCAACTCTACAAATGACAGTGAAGATTATAATAATAAAGAAACTGGCAGTAACGATAAGCCTTTTAACGGGGAACCAGAAGAGAAGTCTGATAAGTTAAATATGGATGATTTTAATGATGTTTGCGATGCAGAAATAGATGATAATAAGTTAATGGATGATTTAAATGAGCACATCGGTGAAGCTGATAGTGGAAACAAAGATATATCGTTGAGGAGTACTAATAAATCTAATAGTGAAGAAGACGCTATTATAAGTGATAGTAAAATTTATAAAGACGATAAAAATGATGGTAAAATCGCGGATAACTATAAAAGTGATGGTAAAATTGATAATGACGATAAAAGTGATGGTAAAATCGCGGACAGCAAAATAACTTTAGACGATTTAATATTTAAGGATAAAAGCGATTCGCGATCTACGGGCTTGGATAGTATATCGGACGATGAGTTCAATTTCGACTCTTAACGTTAGATTTCTTTCAAGAATGTAGTACCGAAGTGGCGCCAGTGTCCGATACTTTGAACCCAGTTTTCGTCACCAAAAAGTTATATCGATTACTAGCGGTCCGTCCCGGCTTCGCACGGGTGGACATTTCTTTTTTAATAAAGCCTATGTTACTCAGCGCTAATGTAGCATTGTAATGGTGAAAGAATTTTTTAAATCGGTCCAGTAATTTTTGAGTTTATTCGTTGCAAACATACAAAAATACAAAGCTTTCCTCTTTATAATATTAGTATGACTAGCGGCCCGTCCCGGCTTCGCACGGGTGGACATTTCTTTTTTAATATAGCCTATGTTACTCAGCGCTAATGTAGAATTCTAATGGTGAAAGAATTTTTTAAATCGGTCTAGTGGTTTTTGAGTATGTTTTGAGCAAACATATAAAAATACAAAAATCCAAAGCTTTCCTCTTTGTAATATTACTATAGATATAGATTATCATTGAAATTTTACGGGACGTAAGCTAGTTAGTAGATTGTCTGCATCCCATTGTTTGATAATGATTAAAACCAGCTGCTGGCTGACCCCTTTTTTTTTCTTCCTTTAGTTGATGGCTTCGTGCGATTAGCACATTTAGCCAGTGTCAAAGTAATTTTTCTTACAAGTAATACATAATTAAACAATATTTCCTTCCTGTATGATGATGATGATGAATGATAATAGAAATGGAAAGTGAGAAATGATATACCCCCACAACCCCTCGAAAATCTCAGTAAGATGTGGGGCTTTACTGAGTCCTCACGCGGACTTATTGAGAGAATTTGAAGTGACTTTGCACTGTTTTGTTTAATTTGCCAACACTTATGCACACTCACGAACACTTAACGGTTTAATCCACCATTATTTCACATTAATATTCGACATAACACAAATTTTAGAAAATAAAACAAAACCGCAGACATGACGCTTCACTTTCCCGCCAAGAAGTCTTTATAATCCCGTGACATGACAGTGACAGGACATGTATTTTATTTTAATGAAAGGCAAAGGGATCTAGCTTATACAGCCATGTCTTCAGTATTTTTTTCGTGTTCAACGGTGGTGAATAATGATGAGTGGTGGTTGGTGCATGATGTTAAATGATGATCATAAGAGAAGGATGATATACCCCCCCCCCATATTTTGATTGTTGACACTTCACTTTCCCGCCAAGAAGTCCCGCTGACCCCTATTTTGGTCTAATTTAATAAACTAATATTGATCACTGCTTCCTGTCGAAAACTGGTGCTATTACATAGGGTTATGTTGAAATAAAAGATGGCGCTCAAGACTTGAAAGTTAAAAATTGTGGGAGAACAAAAAAATTTGGTGACGGATAAAAATAATATTAAGCTGAATGTTTTTGCAATGTTTCTTGCTTTCATAGTTACTTTAATATAATGATGTGCTGATATTAATGATAACGCCTTAATAATGATACAGTATCATTATTTATTTGGTATTTTCGGTTACCTACTCTAACCGGTCTAGTGGTCCACTAGACCAGAGGTCCCGGGTTGGATTCCCAGCAGGGGGTACATGTTCATAAATATTTTTTTTTTTTTTTTTTTAATACTACTTCCTCCAACATGATCGGAGATCTTTTTATTGCAATCCTCTTTCACTCCAGTTCTGTCTTTTATGCTTCTCGTACTTCTATTCCATATACTACTCATTCATCCATCGCCTTTCATTCTAAGCAGTGGGTGTTCTGCTTTTTAGATCTTAATGTGACTTATCTATTTTCTATGTTTATATGTCTATTTTATCTATATAATGTGCGTGGGGTAATAATTTTTTCAGAACACACTTTTAATCTTTATCTTATATCTAATAACAACGTTTTACACCATAAAATTATTTATTTACTTGTAATTTTATTAGTGAATATGCATTCATACGCGCAGGTATGTATGCTATTCCTATTTTATAATCTATTTTTATTTAATTTATTACTACTTATTTCTATTTCTTACAAAATTTACTACTTTTTCACAATATTTAATGAACAGTTTTCTGTGCTCGCCCGCTATTAGGTCGGCAAAATTGCTAGGTTTAACTGCCATGCCTGTCTGAATTTCTATGTCCAACCTCTCCAGAGCGTGTAAAGGGCACTCGGAGAGGATGTGTGGGAGGGTCTCGTGTGTGTCAGGATCACAGACACACGACGGGCTGTCCTTGCACTTGAACTTGTTCAAGTAGGAGGAAAACCCGCCGTGACCCGTGAGAGCCTGTGTGGTGAGTTGTGTGTAAGTCAGCTTCCTGGTGATCTGGTATGCTGATGTGGTGTCTGGGAAGAATAGCTTGGTTGTCTCGGCGGTGCTGCTGGACAAGTACCTTTCGGTCCATTTCTCAAGAGATTCACTTCTGATGCTTCTCTTGACAAATGAAATTGGGCACTCGTCGTAGTCCGGTTTCTTCTTGGACTTTATAGCGGCTTCCTTGGCAAGTTGGTCGGCTCTTTCGTTTCCCTCTAACCCTGCATGCGCTTTAATCTGTCTGTGTCTTTAAGTTGTACTGTTTAAATGCTCGATTCAGGTTTGCTCGCATGTTGACTGCTAGAGGGTGGAGGGACATCACGTTAATGACGGTTTGGAGAGCTGCCATAGAGTCGCTATAAATTCCAAAACTTTTCTCCTTCCTAATTAACAGCACCTCCGAAGCCTTGTGTAGTGCTAGAAGCTCAGCCTGATACACGGTGCTGTAGGACGGCAGTGCAAGCTTTACGGCTTTAGTTTCGCCGGCGCTATTCCACAAGGATAGCGCCGCTCCAACCTTGCCGTCTATCTTGCTGCCGTCTGTGTAGATGCGGCTGTCATGCATGTGTGAGTTTATCTGCGTGATAGGCGTGAGCTCGAGCGTTGTGTGTTCAGCCGGGTGTGGTAGTTTTAGTGCAGGGTGTGGTGTCTCGATGTCTCTGCCGCATAGTTCCGGCCGAGGCACCCCTTTCCTGGCCTCATTAAGGGCGGCTGCCTCTTTAATCCGGAGGTCCAGGGGGAGTGTCCCGGTCAGTACTAGGGCAGCGTTGAGTGACACAGTTCGGTACGCTCTACACATTTTCTGCGCGAATCCCCGTTGCAATGCTCCCAGCTGCTTACGCGTAGTGATCTTATCCGCGGCTGAGGACCAGGCCGCAGCCGAGTAGGTCACAACGGGTTCCACGGCGGCCATGTAAATGGATCTTACCATCTCCGGGTTCAATCCCCAGTTCACCTTTGCGACCCTAGATAGATGGTTGAATATGTTTGCCGCCTTCTTACACACGCTTGCCACGTAATAAATATTTATAAAATACAGTGAAAAAATTAAATGCCTACCCGACCCAGCCAGAAATCGAATCTGTGGCGGTAGCCAAGGTAACATTAAGAAAACGATAACGAAGTTCGAAAATAATAAAATGTATGGGATTGACATAACATTGACCACGTGACTTAGCGCGGCTTATGTCAATCCCATACATTTTATTCTTTTCGAACTTCGCTATCGTTTTCTTAATGTTACTTTGGCTAAGCCTACTGGGTCTTCCGCAATCCGGGCGGCTGCACTGACCATTATGCTACCGGGAAGGCTGGCTGGGTCGGGTAAGCATTTAAATTTAATTAAAATTTTTCACAATTAGTAAAAGGGACATAAAACATTTCGTTGTTGCGGGAACTTATCCAAGGGCATCTGTACTGTGAGTAAGTACCAGTTCTTTTACTAATAATGTTCAAAGAAAAAAATTGTGATGTTCGTCAATTCCACTAAAAAATATTGCACAACGTATATTTTGTTTTTTTATCTGAAAAAAAATACTGGATTTTTGAGATATGCCCTTATTTTTGGTAGGCAGCGAAATGTTATAATATCCGGGATATAATTGATTCTAGTGATACTTAACTCTAGGGCAGAAATTCGCTTCGAAATATTCATTTGAGGTCGTGTCCGAAGGTCCCGGGTTTTCGTATTTTTCGATGCGTACCCAGTAGGCTTAGCCAAAGTAACATTTTAAAACGATAGCGAAGTTCGAAAATAATAAAATGTATGGGATTGACATAAGCCGCGCTAAATCACGTGGTCAATCTTATGTCAATCCCATTCATTTTATTCTTTTCGGACTTCGCTATCGTTTTCTTAACCTTTTCACCGCCCAACTATCGCACGCGATGTCCCGCTGTACGCCAACGTATAAATGTATAACAGATTCTATAGTAGTAAACCTCATATCGATAATAAAAAAAATAGATGTGTAAATTAAGTTTGTATTTTTTACAAATATAAATAAACACTGATACATTATAATGGTATTTTGTTTTATTTTATGATCATTTTTTGTAAGAAAAATGAATATCCATTACCAGAGACAAAAAGACATGCATATACTTGCTAGAGATATATTATAATCGGCACTTCACTATTCATTTCATAACGTCGTCCGTTCACTTCATATCAAGTCTTTGGTTCTAGTAGCACGATAAATTTCTTAAGGAAAAGGGTTGTCTATGCTTTTATTTCATTATAGAGTTTTGTTGGTCTATAATTAAAATCGATGTATGTGTTCACGTTCAGTTTTAATGTTACTTTGGCTGCCGCCACAGGTTTGTGATCACCAATCCGCATTTGGCAAGCGTGGTGATTAAGTCATTGCTCATCAATTGTAGCGATGACTTGATTTCAATGAGGCCTTTGCCCAGCTGTGGGACGGGCTATTTACTTTTAAACCATTAGGGTTTAAAAATCCTTGCTGCTTTAGTAAAATATGTTAAATGTAAAAATGTTTACGTTTACTGGAGTATATATGGATGGTTACTGTATTTGTTTTTTTTATATATAGATAAGATAAGATAGAAAGAGTTAGTTTATTTTTAAGTTTTATTTTTAACTGTATAATATAGCTTTTTGTAATGTGTAGTTATAAAATAGTATGTTATCTCTGTCATCCAGATTTATATTTTGTGTCTTGTGAACAATAAAAGACAGGTACTTATTTTTTTGTTTTTTTTTTCCTATCCTTTTATTCAACTGCGTCTGGCTGAGGTATTTGTGCGACGAGAGGTTTATTGGTGATGGTTGATTAGAGAAACAACAGATAAAATTATAGTTGCGTGTAATGTTGCTTGTTTCACAGTTGTACAGGGAGTGATAAACAAAATTTACATCGAAATAAAGAAACTGCGTTACTATGACTAATATTACAAATTAAGGAATGGTGCGGAGTGCAAATCATGATGCAATACATTAGTAAGATTAACCTTTTTACCGCCAACAACTTCTATAGAAGTTCGAGATTTTCGTGCCGTCCACTTTATTAAAATACATTTATACGTTGGCGTACAGCGGAACATCGCGTGCAGGATAGTTGGGCGGTGAAAAGGTTAATATTGA
Organism: Eudonia lacustrata; assembly: GCA_947562085.1. Classification (NCBI taxonomy): domain Eukaryota; kingdom Metazoa; phylum Arthropoda; class Insecta; order Lepidoptera; family Crambidae; genus Eudonia; species Eudonia lacustrata. The sequence continues at coordinate 13,097,240 of OX387333.1, forward strand.
CCTAAATATTTGATACAGATAAAACTTGAGCCTAATGCAATAACATGATCTACTACAAGTAGGCACACTTTTGTAGTTACCGCCATCTTGTCTATATTATTATTATTTACTATCTGTTCCCCGACTAGAGATGGGCACCTACCCGGTAAATACCCAACTTGTGGGAAAATACCCATTTTTACCTATTTTTACCCACCCATTTTTAATTTATACCGGGTAAAAATTAAAATCAGTTTATTTTAAACCAATTATTGAATTTGGTTATAGATACTATTACATACCGACTAAAGCATATTTTTAAGTCATTCAAAGTCTAATACTTAGTAGAATTCTATTCATTTTTGAGCTGAGGCACGACTTTTGTTATCAAGACATTCAAAATGTTAATACGTTAGTTATCATCTCTATTCTATTTCTGTTTGAATTGTAATATAATGTCTGGGGCATGCCCTGGGTATTCCTGGTTATTTTAGTTATTTGACATACGAAGTCAACCTATTCCCGGTTCCTTAAAAATTACTTTATTTCACAAAAATCGCATAATTAAAATTACGTTGTTTAAAGTGGGTAATGTAATTGTCATTCTCCCTGTTGGAATTTTGATGAACGCTATATAAGTATCAAAATTGATTGCGGTACTATACTAATCTGATAGGTATGAAAAGGTCATGCACGTAGTTTGAATATTTTTTGAATTGATGATTACGTACTGCGTACATATTGCTGACTAGGTTGCATTGTTTTTATTGTGTTATGAAACGAAATCTAAGTAATTGTTACTGATTCACTTGTTTTAAAATGTTTTCAAGATATATATTATGTTATTACTCATCTATTTCATCGTAAGGTAAAGGAAAGCCATTTTAAGTCACTTTTGGCATCTGTCAGTTTTATATTATAGTCACATGACCATCATAAATAATATGAGATTGACAGATGTCAAATGTGACCTATAAATAGTTCCACTCAAGTGCGCAGTATTTACTTTAAAAAAGTGCAATCAGTTACTAATGTTTGCTTTTATTTAAATTTTAAACAGAGTTTATTTTAGTTGAAAATATATGTTGATCAAAGATTTAAAATATGATCAACTTGTAGTATTCACTTTTTAATAACATGTTAATAAGATAGACGATAGGGAAAGGTTTGTGTAAATACGAAAATACTTACGATTTTTATTGTTGCTAAGCATGTTTTTTTATATTTTTATCTCTTGTAGTCACATTTTTAGGTCCAGTTGTTTCCTTTTATCTTTCTATCAAAATTATTACATGTTGTCTTTATTTTCTTACAATACTTCTTTAGATATTATAAAATTACTTCCATTCAATGAAAATTTATAAACAAAGCCTTGACAATCATGTCAAAAGTTTTGATGGCAAAGACAATATTTTCTTTTAAAAGTGCAATGTAAACTTTTTATGTAATTCTAAATTTGTATAAATTTAAATTAAATTGTGTTCTACGGTAAGGGTATATAAGCGTCCTGTCCTGCGGTCAAAGGCCAGTCTAATTACGAGTTCTGACCAAGGAGAACCTAGCTATAGAACCTCTGGCTGACTATAGAACCTCTGGCTGTCTGCGGAACCTCTGGCTGACTTCGGAACCACTGACTGACTGCGGAACCACTGTTTGACTGCGGAACCTCTACCTGGCCTGACCTCTACCGGTCTGACCTCTGCCGGTCTGACCTCTACCGGTTTGACCTCTACCGGTCTGACCTCTGCCGGTCTGACCTCTACCGGTCTGACCTCTACCGGTCTGACTTCTACCAGTCTGACCTCTGCAAGTCTGACCTCTGCTGCTGAAACAGTCTGACCCCGAGATCCTGTGAAGTGCTGCAAGATCCTGTGCGGTGCTGCTGAGCCAGTCTGACCCCGAGATCCTGTGAAGTGTTGCTGAGCCAGTCCTTCGCTACATACTGCTGAGGAAGCGCCATCTGGCGCTGATAGATTCCTCATCATAAACATCATCGGCCTATATTAGTCCACTGCTGGACATAGGCCTCCCCATATTAACTGTTAGATTTTTTTGTATATAAATTGTTTTGTATAGATTTTGTAAATATTTTGTTATTATTAAATTTCATTTATTTTCTTTCTTTCAATTAAAAAAGTTGCTTCATAACAAACTTTGTTTTATTTCAAATCAATATTTTATTTTCAGTGGTCAAGATCGAAACTAACACCGTAGATCGTTTTAAGGATGGTAAAGCCAATTAAATATTTTTTTAGACAGTATTCAATTTTTACCCGGTATTTAAAAGAAATACCCGGTATAAATGGGTATTTTTTAATTTTTACCCTTTTTTACCTTTCCTCCCAATTTTACCCACCCCATTTTTTACCCACCTGCCCATCTCTATCCCCGACTCGTCGCGTCGCCCGAATGCGCTAGTACTTCGTGTTCGCTTAGCGTTTTCTCTGACTATTTAACCTTTTCACCGCCCAACTATCCTGCACGCGATGTCCCGCTGTACGCCAACGTATAAATGTATTTTAATAAAGTAGGTACAAAGAAGAACTTCTATAGAAGTGCTGGCGTGGACGGCACGAAAATCTCGAACTTCTATAGAAGTTGTTGGCGGTAAAAAGGTTAGGGGTCATAACGTGATGTTAAATAGCCTATAGCCTTCCACAAAAATTGGGCTATCAAATGCAGAAATATTTTTTCAAAACCGACAAGTAGTTCTAGAGATTACCGCGTTCAAATAAAAAAACAGTCTCTAGCTTTATTATCTATACTTAATATTATAAAGCTAAAGAGTTTGTTTGGTTGAACGCGCTAATCTCAGGAACTACTGGTTCGAATTGAAAAAATATTTTTGTTTTGGATAGTCCATTTATTGAGGAAGGCTATAGGCTATGACATCACGCTATGACTAATAGAACGTGGGTGAAACCGCGGAGCACAGCCATTTATTTATTTATTTATTTATTTATTTATTTTAAAACTTTTGCAACATATATTACATGGCGGACTTAATGCCTGAGGCATTCTCTACCAGTCAACCATAGGGTGGTGCAGAAATGACAAGGTAGGTGCAAATGGGTGAAGACAACAATTTAGAAATAAAAATAATATATTATAAAACGCACAGTATATACCTACATATATACAATTTATATAAATATACTTATATACACCAATATAATGTATATTATTACATAAACTACTATAAAGCTGAAGAGTTTGTTTGTTTGGTTGAATGCGTTAGTTCGTCAATCGCTCGCTCGTGGCGCTGTCGCTGCGTTCTACGTTCCGTAACAGGAATAATAATATGTGTTATGGTAGCGATAAATCATAAATGGCTCAAAACAATAACTAAAGCTTAAGTTATTATTTTGAGGTAAATGGGCAAGCAAACGGTAAAATAGTTCATTCTAGAGGGCGCCAAGTGTTTGTTACACACCAGCTGTCAATCTCCATACAAATTATTATAATTATAATATTTATAAAATACAGTGAAAAAATTAAACGCCCACCCGAGCCAGCTAGGAATCGAACCTGGGTCTTCCGCAATCCAGGTGGCTGCACTGACCGCTATGCTATTTTTTTTATATTTTTTTATATTAAAAGGAGGCAAACGAGCAGGCGAATCATCTGATGGAAAGTAATCACCGCCGCCCATGGACACCCGCAAAACCAAAGTAACCGCAGATGCATTGCCGGCCTTGAGGAAAGAGTTGGACCTTGAGGTGGAAGTAGGAATTGGGAGGAGAGGTGAGAGATGGGCCTCCGGTACTTTCACTCACCGGATGAAACACAACAGCAATGAGTGCCAATGTTTCACGCCGATATTCTGTGAGAGGGTGGTATTACGCCGGGCGAGCCCGCCTATTTCATGCTGCAACGCAGCGTGACTCTACCACTCAGACAGTGTCACTCATTTAGCACCACCCAGGGTCACGTGTAGGGTCTCAAGGGTAAAGCCACGGATGCGAGTAACTTTAACCCCCTAAAACCGTAAAGGAAACCGGGAAAGCTGACGTAAGCGCTGAATTTTGTCATTGCTTTTTTGATTTTGAGTGCTGATCTCGTGCTAATAGCGGCACAGTGCGCCATCTATCCAACGGTTATTGCAACCGATGCCCATGCAGATTCACCTTTGCAGATGCTCAGAACAATAACTAAAGCTATAGAAACCGGACTAAAATAGCAAAGGTGTCACCAGATTTGTGACGTCATATTTAAGGTAATGTAGTGAGTGACATTAAAAAGGACTCAAGATTTTTTTTGATCACCGATTATCTGATGACCGTTTGACATAACAATACAAAAAATAAAAACTAAGTGTCAACCATTTGTCGCACTCCAACCTCCTTTTCTAGCCATAAGATAGAACGGAACTAAACATAGTATCACGATTTTTATTTTAGCCATCCTTCTATAGCTTTAGTTATTATTCTGAGTGCAGATGAAATACCACAAATTTGATAACACAACGCTATAGTAAATTTTACTTTTTATTTTCAAGTGCTAATTGCTGCACTGAAGCTAAATTAAATATTTATAAATTACAGTGGAAAAGCTAAACGCCCACCCGACCCAGCCACGAATCGAACCTGGGTCTTCCCAAATTTTTATAATTTAATAGGACTCCTTAACTTTATTAAATAACGGGTCGACGTGTGACCTTTGGATATGAAGAAATAGGTTCACATAAATGTCCTCCAAATTCTACACTAAGAAAAAATGGAAAAGAGCTATAAGAAGAAACCAGTGCCTCAGTAGTTGAGGATCCCGGGTGAAGTGCGCTTCCATCATTGGCCTTATCATCACTTAACATCAGGTGAGATCAAGGCACTGTGCTTACCCGTAAAATATAATTAAAAAAAAATACAGCAAATAACAGATATTACTTAGAAGCAAATAACAGATTTTAAATAATGTAAATATTAAAGGCAGTGTGGGCAGGCCTCCAACAAGGTGGACCGACGATCTGGTGAAGGTCGCGGGAACCCGCTGGATGCGAGCAGCAAGAAACCGGCCGTTGTGGAGATCCTTGGGAGAGGGAGACGTCCAGCAGTGGACGTCTTTTGGCTGAGATGATGATGATGATGATGAATGATTAAATGAAAAATGTTGATCATTGGTTCCTATCGAACGACGATGGAGCTATGCATTTAATTTGTTATTGCTTTTCATTTAAATTTTTGCCAAAAAAACAGTATCATCCTAGTTCAGGCACGTAACGATGTATTTTTCTCTACAAGTAGGTATGTTTAGTATAAAAATATGTAGTGACTGCACCGCGAGCACGGATCTTTTATCGACTGATAAAGTGACATTAGACGATAAAATTTGACAGTTCAAGTCGACAAATTAACATCGGCAGCATGGGACTTGCTTTATCGACCCGTAGATATAATCGGTAAATTTTATCTATTTAGTTTAAAAGCTAGCATGGGACTCGAAAATGACATTTCTAGTGGATAAATTATATCTATATGTAGATAAATTTATCGGCATCTAAAAGTTGGTAGATAAAGTTATCGACGCTTTCAACGCCATTGGAAAGTTATTAAATATTTTTCTTGGGCGGTAGTGAAAAAAAGGAATCGGGCACCTTTTGCTGGTTGCGAAAGAGACGTAACAGCGTCGTCGCGAAGAAACTAACATTGTCCGGCGCCATCTGAGGCAGAGAAACAACCCCATGGATTTAGCAGATTCTGATTCATGAGGTTGTTTCGCATATCCCGAGAATTAGCCATTGTGGTTATCGAAAGCATTTGGGGCGCCATCCGACGGATTAGATCAAACGGATTGCCCTTCCATGTTGTTGTAAGTAGCAGGAATTTAGTTTTTTTCTTTTCCTATTTCATATTTTTATTCTAACCTCAACAATCTACTTTTTGCCGGTCCTCACTAGCAGCATTAGGCAAGAATATAACTTGGCGTTGGGACAATGCACAGTTAGCAAAGTTGTGAAGGAGGTCTCTGAAGCTATTGTGCGTCGTCTTTTGCCCGTCTACATTCGATTTCCCAGCACCGCTGCTGAAAGGGCTCTAATTGCTGAAGGCTTTTTACAAAAGCATGGAGCAAATAATCTACTAAAAGTAATCCACTAACAACTAAGTAAATATTAGGTACGATGTTTTTTAAACGACTTAGAAAATGTGATACTTAGGTACTTCTTTGGTGGTTCCGACATATTAAAATAATATTAAATAAGTAAATGGTTATTATTAAAATTCCTTTAAATACCCTACACGATAAGAAACAGAACACAAAACAAAGAGAATTTAATCACTAACAATTAAAAATATAAGATTCGAATGAATGATGAACGAACGGGACGATAAAATTGCCGTGTTGCCATTTTTAAATATCGCTAAAATAGAACACGATAGAACTTACCGATCCGAGTCCCGTGCTAGCAGTTGTAGTTAAAATTCGATAGATAAACGGTTTTGTCTACCGATAAATTTATCGATCGGTAAGATCCGTGCTCGCACTGCTGTCCTTTATATTTTGTGTGTTTTATTTGTGATGGAAAGTGTTCTTAGGGCATTTCCCAATATTTATGAAGCTGTAAGGGAGAAAAGAGCTGGACACTTTCTGAGTTTCTTGCCGGTTCTTCCAGTACAAGATCTCCCGCCCAGAGTAGATAGACTTACGAACCGATGGCATAATGACATTCATAAGAGCTATTTGTAGCCTAAACTGAATAAATGATTTTGAATTTAGATTTTTTTTTGTTTTTCTTTACCTGGCTCTGCAAAATCCACTCCACCTGATGTTAAGTGGAAATGGAGTCCAGACGCAAGGACAACTGGTGCAGCGTGAAAACAACGCAGCATCAGTCACCCTCACCCTGCCGGCCCACAAGGTGCCTCTTCACGCCTCTTTTGAAAAACCCCATGTCAGGAAGGAGGGAAAACGTGTGCTGGTAGACTGTTCCATCTTTTGGAAGTGCTACAAATCAATTATAGTATGTACCTAGTTATGTTTGGACCAACGTGATAGGTTGCAACATGTATTACTTTTCCCATGCAACAATGTAATACTGTATACTAAGCACTTGGGCTCCCAAGATCTAGCTGCTGACATACCGTGTTTGTAACACCAACAGGACGTCACTCAGACGCTAAGTCATCATTTCAAGGTAATCACCGAACTGTAATGTTTAATCTAAATGTAAGCCTTCGGCAGTCGTACGTAGACGATCAAACTTTCGCCACGTCTTCTCGCCTAGTTAAAGTGCTGGCGCGGCAGCTTTAGCGGCTGAGGACCTCAAACGGCGCAAATATAGTTCTCAGTTCAGTTGGATAAAATCTCGAATTGTAATAGTTTTTCAAAACACCTTTTGGCGCTGCCGCAACTTAACCTATTGTAAAATTTGTTTATTTAATAAAGATTTTAATATCTATTTATTTATTCAAAACTGTTGCACCTTCCAGCCTTTCTCCATAATATGATTCTTTATGATTTTTATCATTAATTCTTAAATCGTTGTCCTTGTTTCCTTGAAACATTAAAGCTAGATTCGATTTTAAGTTTTCCCTAGTCTTGCGGTCCATCTTTTTGAGACCTTTGTCATTAATATAGTTGACGAAACGCTGCATAATTTTCAAGATATCACCCTCCTTACCATCTTGCCAGTCCTTCAAACTAGTCTTTATTGCGTTCCATTCTATTAAGTTTTCTTCGTTAGGGGGGAACGTTTTGTCTAGCTCATCTATAACTTCGAAGAATGCTATAGTGTTGTTCAGGTAAGGTAGACCTTTAATCATTACTTTAAGCGGATGGTTTTGGAAGGCATACATATTTTTAATGGATATAATCATGATCCTTGTCATATCAGCGCCCAAAAGCTCTGTCCTCTCAATCACTTTACGGAACTCCCTTTCTGTTTTGTCATCCATTATGTGGGATAAGTCTGTTGTCTTCAACACCTCTGTTAATGCGTCAGATGCCTGTTTTATTTTTGTATCGTCGCTTCTAAGCAATATCGTGAACACGTCTACCATGAAACTGTTGAAGCCTTTAGCGTTTCTGCATATGCCAAATTTAGAGCATATATGTCTGTATTCAAGCACTGTCTCTTTGTCAATCTCCTTCTGCAGCACATTGGAGACAGCAAATTGGTTCTTGAATGACCCGTCTTTATCCAACTCCCCTATAAAATAGTTGACTAATCGTTTCATGAGTCTGTTAGACGTTTCGATTGTGTTCAATACTACTTTCTGATCGCCTAAACGCGTCCTGATTTTGTGATTCAATGTTTCGTTGACAAACGAGCGGAATTTTTGGTCGTAACTGCGCGCTAGATAGTCGACCTTATGCGACATTCTGGGGTCCACTTTCTTCCTGATGACATCGAACACTTTGAGCGACTGCCGGTAAACGTGTAGCGCAAATTCGTTGATATGCTTGTCGTTTTTCACTGTGCGTGGCTCGTGGAATATATTGGACGCCCTGTAATGGTCCTGATCTAGTTCGGTGACCGCCAAATCCGTTACTGCCAGATGTTTTGTCTTGCGGTGTGTGGTCTTATGCCGACTGATGTGTCTCTTCTCCGTGGTCAGCGCTGTCGTTGCTTCATCGCTGAAGAGCGATTGCCTCTCGCGTTGTTGGGGTGCTGTCGGTGTTTTGCTCTTGTGCTTAGTTTTTATCTTGTATTCGTAATTCCAGTTGGGGCCTAAGTCTATGGTACCGTTTATCTCGACGCTGACGCTTAGATAGGTGAGAGGGAGGCCTGAGAATTTTACAATCATCATTGTCATTTTTTATATTATTTATTTATACACAAACACTACACACACTACAAACAAGTTTACTATAGGTACAGATTTACTATTATTCATATGTCTAATTAGTTATTGTAAGTTCAACAACGGTGGTTACAGAAAACATAAAAAAAAATAACGACAATGAAACCCAGTCTGAGTCATGTAAAAGTGAATTAAATATTCAATGTAAGTGTGTACTAAGTGTATCTCTTCTTCTTTATCGATTCGCTCTTGGCAGAGCGGTCGTATGGTCACGTGGAGTTGTCAAGTTCAGTGGTTGAGGCGGTCACAGCTCTCCGCACGACCTCCCGCCATCTCTCCCTTTAGTAGACTGTCTGGCACAGTCATTTTTTTTTTATGATAGAAGGAGGCAAACGAGCAGACAGGTCACCTGATGGAAAGCAATCACCACCGCCCATGGACACCCGCAAAACCAAAGGAATCACAGATGCGTTGCCGGCCTTTAAGGAAGGAATAGGCTCGTTTCTTGAAGATCCCTAAGTCGTATTGGTCCGGAAATACCGCCGCTGAGAGCTGGTTCCACAGCACTGTAGTTCGTGGTAAAAAATTACGTGAGAAACGCACAGTAGTAGATCGCCATCCATCAAGATGGCGTGGATGGAAAGACAGTCGATTGCGTGTAGTGCGGTGAAGGAAGTCAGCGGCAGGGATCAAACCGAACAATTCCTCAGAGCACTCCCCGTGATAAAGGCGATAAAATATACAGAGAGACGCAACGTCTCTCCGAAGGGCCAACGGATCGAGCCGACCAGAGGTTACCACGTCGTCGACAATTCGAGCAGCTCTGCGTTGAATGCGGTCAAATGGGAGGAGTTGGTACTGGGGCGCTCCAGCCCAAAGATAGGAACAGTATTTCATGTGAGGCCTGACCTGCTCTTTGTAAAGCGCAGGTCATACGCGGTACTAAATGTATATACAAATGTATACTATATGTAGGTATGAGTATATGCCAAATTGAGTGTTGGATGCCGCCGTCCCGTCCCTATTTTTTTTTATTTCATTTCTTTTTTTAAATATGTAATAGTTTGGACTGAAAAGGCAAACAGCCAAGATAGTGCGGCGTAAGTTATTTTTATAAGTTACTAGCTGTGCTCGCGACTTCGTCCGCGTGGAATAGTGACTTTCGGCAGCATTTTTAATTTTTTAGGCTCTTTTCCCGTTTTTGCAACATTTTTCACTGATGCTTCGCTCCTATTGGTCGCAGCGTGATGTTATATAGCCTAAAGCCTTCCTCGATAAATGGATTATCCAACACAAAAAGAATTATTCAATTCGAACCAGTAGTTCCTGAGATTAGCGCGTTCAAACAAACAAACAAACAAACAAACAAACAAACTCTTCAGCTTTATAATATTAGTATAGATTTATACTTGTTGGTTTCTGTTTTTATTTTTTTTTATTTTTTTGTTGTGACGTCACCGATTAGGCCCCTCCAGAATACCAGCGTTGCAGCGGCGTCATGTCGTTGTAGCATGTGCTGAGGTTGGGCCTAGTTGGCCACACTTTGTCTCCTGTTTTTATTTTTTATTGTGAAGGTACTTTGTTTATGTATAACTATATTTTTTTTTTTGTGTGAATGTAATTAGTTTTTGTTGTGCAATAAATGTTTTTCTTTCTCTTTCTTTCCTATATATATATTAAAGATTTAAGTGCATTATTGTGTTGGACGTAGGTATCCAATATTTATTAAATGAAAATTATAAATACATATACGTTTTGTTTGGGATTTTTTTTCCGCTTGGCAAGCTAGTAGCTACCACCATCTTGTCTAAATATGTCACCATAACATCGTCATCATATTAATTCCACCTTTTGCCTTATCATCACTCAACATCAGGTGAGATAAAAGCTAATTAAGCTTACCCGATATTACCCTTACCCTTATAGAAAATCTCTTACGGATCTACTCGCATTTATTTTACACATTACTTATTTAACGACTTATTTTCGCGCCTATGCTTGACGTCGGCTATATGTTAAAAAAAATAAGTCTGCAGTATGCGAACATTCCCTAGAGGGACCCAACCATTACATCAGATTTGATAAACCACAAATACTCGCTAGAGAACAACGATTCATCCCTAGGATGATCCGCGAGGCTATTGAGATTAAAAAACATCCTAATTTCAATAGAGAAGATGGTTGGAATCCACCACCAGCCTGGGATCCCGTCATACACAATATTAAATCCCTGCCCCAACACCATATACTGACAAAACAAGACCAAACCATACTGTAAGCTCTTTCTGCGTAAAACGGAACGCACCTGATTAAATTTAAATGAGGGTATACAAGCTACCAACTAATTATGAGACAACCAACACCTCAGTCTCCCTGTGACCACGGACCCTGCAAAGGGTTCGAAACGTCAGGATAAACATTAAATAAGTAATGTGTAAAATAAACGCGAGTAAAAGTTGTTTCATTTCAATGTGTAGTGTTCGCGTAAACTTTAGAAAACAATACTTACATACTGCTATGAACCACTGTACCGCATAAAGCATTTTATGTCTATATCGCGAAATGTATTAAACCAATATTTTTATTATTCCTTTTATTATGATTGTATTGTAAAAGTTACAAATACTTACAAAGAAATAGAATTTTCAAATTGTAAGTTCGTAGCCGTTTCGTTAGTTTTTTTGAGAGAGATTGCCTCAGACGGCATTTTCAGCGTCACCGGGTTTTTTTGGGGCGGCGAGGTACGTAAAGGGTACCTCAAGCCGTGTGAAACGAATCACCTTCGGAGGTTTTCTAGAGGGAACGGCAGCGCACACTTAAAAGTGCGCGTCCCCGTGCCCTACTAGATTCTCCGAAGGGTTCGGATCGGATCGGGGTTTCGTTAGTTACAATGACTACCTGCGATTCTATCTATGTGCAATGATATTATAATATCATTGTCTATGTGTATGTAGGTTGTATAAAAAAGAAAAATCAACACAATGAAAATTTACACGCATTTACACTCACTCGCGACTAGGTATATGACTATTGTTTTTTGTGACTATATTGTTTTTGTTTTTGTATTTTTTTCTCTCAATTTTAGTTAAAGAGGTTCGAACATTTTTGTATGGAACCTGGCATACCTACATGTCCGCCATTTTGAAAAAAAACGTGTTTTGGCGGCCAGTGATGAAATGCATGTCAATCAACAGAGTATGTGATTACAAACAAAAAGTGTTCCGTGATGAAATCTCTAAGTGATACGGTTTCTGAGATAATTGACTCCAAAAACAGAAAAATAAAACAAAAAAAAATATTTTATATACCTAGTGAATCATCTAACGTAAATGTGTTAAAAAAATTCGCGGTGCACCGAACTGGGTGGAACTAGTTTCGTGTAGCACGGAGGAATTTTGTTAACACATTTACGTTTACATTTACGATTCACTATATAAAAAATTTTTTTTTGTTTTATTTTTCTGTTTTTGGAGTCAAATATCTCAGAAACCGTATCACTTAGAGATTTAATCACGGAACACTTTTTGTTTGTAATCACTTACTCTGTCGATTGACATGCGTTTCATCACTGGCCGCCGAAACACGTATTTTTCAAAATGGCGGACATGTAGCGTATGCCAAAGAGGTTAGATGCTCTTTGTATTTTTATTTTATTATTATTTTTATTTTTTTAATACTTGCCATAAAGCTGGAATATTTATTGCTAGTACGTAAAAAAAATATCGTCTACACTTAGATTTATATATTATATAACTTGTTTGTCGGGGAGGTGGGAACCTGGTGTCGTGATGTACTGGCATTTCTTGCTTAGCTTAGGCACCAGTCTCCTACAGAGCTGCTAACTTGCACCTATAATAATTACAAAATGTAACTAGCAATAAGAATATGCTTTGTGGAGAGAAATAAAAAAATGTGTATTTTATTTGTACTGTATTACAATTATAAAGACAGATCCAATGCAATATACCTATTACCTATATAATATAGTATATAGTATATATATATAGTAATATAGTACCTATTTAATGCAAAAATTCATCCAATAGTTCACTGTTACATCCCATCTTTGTATCATAAATCACCTCTTTGAAAATGAAATGAAAATGAAATTAATGAAAATACACTTTGTTGTACATCATACAAAATACAAAAAGAGGACAATACAAGCAGAAGTACAAATTGCGGCCTTATCGCTAAAAAGCAATTTCTTCCAGGCAACCATATGTTGAACTGGACAAAAAAAGCTAACAAATGGGTGGTTAATGGTGCTTTCAAAATTATGAGTTTAATAAACAGACAATTTAAATACACTAATATAAATCATTAATTATCACACATACAATGAATATAACTACAAACGTATATTATTATATAAATTGAATACATATGTACCTATGTATGTAGGATAAGTTATGTTATTGTTGTATGTTATATCTAATATATAAAATTCTCGTGTCACAGTTTTCGTTGCCATACTCCTCCGAAACGGCTTGACCGATTTTGATGAAATTTTTTGTGCTTATCCGGTATCTATGAGAATCAGCCAACATCTATTTTTCATCCCCCTAAATGTTAGGGGTAGTCCACCCCTAATTTTTTATTTTTATTTTTTAGACAAAATTTTTAATTTCTATTTTTTTATGATACAACATACAAAAATACATACAATCCTCAATTTTCACCCTTCTACGATCATACGGTATTTATATGGCAAAACAACGTTTGCCGGGTCAGCTAGTGTATCTATATAAACTAAATATATATGACATGAACAAAGTATTTAATTATAATAACATTATAGTGACAAAGATAGATAGTGTTGCTTAAAAGTATCTATTTATTCTCTTTAAAAAGGGTTTTTCAATTAAGGACGCTCGAACTTTGACAGCGTATAGCGGCCATCTTGGTAAAGCGATAGCTGTCAAATTTGACATGATTAAATATTCAGTGGTGACAATTCACCATGGAACGCTACACGCTTCAACAACGCGTAGAAATTGTTAAAATGTATTAAATATAAATTTATTTATTTATTAAACATTAAATTTATTGAATGAGAAGTTCGAGGGCTTCGTCATCTCGCGTCGTGGCGACGTCAACTGGCCACCGAGATCGTGTAACTTAACTCCGCTCGACTACTTTCTGTGGGGCTACGTAAAATCTCTGGTGTATGCAGACAAACCACAGTCAATTGCCGCCCTGAAGGCCAACATAACTCGCGTACTTCGTGAAATTGAGCCACATTTATGCGAAGATGTCATTCAAAATTGGTCCGCCAGGATACTTCACCTACGGCGGAGTCTCGGCGGCCATTTGGCTGAAATTATATTCCTTTTATAATGTCATCGAATATCCTTTAAAATAAAATAAAAGTTGTGGCAATATCACTTACACAGGTTGTTTTATTTCATTTGAAAGTTCGAGCGATTTCACTTAGTCTAAATATTTAAGTAAGATGTGTGCACTCATATATTATTACATACCCTATTCATGTTTCATCATCATCATCATCTCAGCCAAAAGACGTCCACTGCTGGACAAAGGCCTCCCCCAAATAATCATAGGGGGTATTTGCCGTAATCTCCACGCTTGGCAGGCGGGTTGGCGATTGCAGTAGGTTGAGGGTAACCTCAGAGAGATGCTGCTGCCCATCCTCTGGAATGGTCCCTTAGTCGGTCCCTTAATTTTTACAACACCCAAGGGAAGAGATGGGGGGTGGTGCAATTCTTTATCCCCGGCACCACATAGGGTAATTCATGTTTACTTAAAAGTAATCTTTGCTGTGCACCATAAATAAATGAATAAATTAATCCTGCGAACAACCCCATACACCAATACAATACAATACAATACAATTCATTTATTCCAAACAATATACATTGTGTTGAATACTTATAGGTACATTTAAATTACTATTTCTTTTAATTATATAGAATTATTAAATTATTCATGTTACAAAAAAAATAATAAAAAATGCGACAAATAATTAGATGTCAATAAAACACTAAATAAACACTAACAAAACACAGTCATTATACAAAATTTAAATGCCATTTAAGTTAAAACAATACAATGTCACTAATTTTCATTTCATAATTCATTTTATAAGTACTAGTTATAGCTATTAATAATAAATTCATCTACAGTATAATAACATTGTTCTACTAAAAACATTTTCAACTTTAATTTGAAGCTATTCTTATACAATAAAATTTTCAATTCAATTGGTAACTTATTAAATATTCGAATTGACTGATAATAAGTAAACTGTTTGACTACTTCTAATCGAGGAATAAATTTATTTTTAAAGTCCTATCTTCTTGTACTTTCCCTAATTTTTCTTTCCTTTGAGGATTCAAATTCACAAACATATTTAGCAAAATTCGTCAAAAGTATAAGTATCTACAAGCTCGGAACAGTTAGGATACCAAGCTTTTTGAAATGTTCCCGACACGAGTCTTGTTGTTTGATGCGAACCATAGTACGGATCGCTCTTTTTTGCTGAACAAATGCTTTGTGTATATTATATTTATAGCTCATTCCCCAAAATAATATGCTATAGCGCAGTCTCGATTCCACCAATGCATAATATACCAGCATGAGATGCTTTATATCTGCTTCGTCACGCAGACTTCTTAGCAGGCAGAGCTTATTTTACTTTCTATATCAATCAATTCATCTTTCCTCCATCCATTATATCCGACATTATTTTGAAATAACATAACATTTGTTTTATTAGTGTTAATTAAAAGGCCATTAATAGCAAACCAATTATACATAGTATCCAGAGTATGATTTACACTAGACTCTAAACTCTCCAATTCCCTAGCAGAGATAACTGCATTCGTGTCATCTGCAAATAAGATTAACTTCACAGAGTTAGAGGAGTTAGAAATATGATGATTCAGATCATTTATGAAAGTAATGAATAATATGGGACCCAGAATAGAGCCCTGTGGTACACCTACTTTGATATCTACCATCTTCGATCTAGTTACAGTTTCAGACATATTATCATCAATTGTTTTAATCTCCACAAACATTTTCCTTTTCTGCAAATAAGATTCAAAGAGTTTCAAAGCCTTTCCGCGAATACCATAATGATCTAATTTCTTCAACAGTAACCTATGACTAACGGTATCAAAAGCAGAGCTAAGATCTAGATCACCTAGAGCTAAGATCTAGATCATCTAGAGCTAAGATCACCTCTCGGGTCCTAGCAAAAACCCTGTCAAGCGGATCGATGAGAATGCCGCACGTTAAAAAAAGGCTATCGTATTGGCACGTGTTCAACACAACCAGTTTTTGTCGCCAAAAAATAATGTAGAGTTTCCAACATAGGGTATTTGCACAAAGTGTTCGCCAGGAACGAATGCTTTTAATCTTAAAGAAAATGGTTCAGCAACTTTTTACACACAGACCACCGGCAGCCTTACTTTCATCCCTAAATCAGTGTCAATTTTCTCAATCATATTATTTTCTTCTTTTCTTCTTTCTTACTTCTAACCTCAGACAATAACTAATAGCTTTTTTTAACAGCTGGATTTTATTTTCGAGTTAGGGAGTTGCTCCAATAGTAAGAGTTGTTCGTTTGTATCACTGGAGTCATCTCAGAAGGTTTGAACAGTGATAAAGAAGTCACCATGTAGGTATAATTTTACGCAAATATTGTTGCGAACAAATTACAATTTCAAAAAAGACATAGTGTTCAAAAACTTCCATGCACGAGCGGGATTCGAACACGCACCCCATGACATGCCGGGTCAGGTGCACTGCCAACTATGCTAACGTGGCTCAATCCAACTCGCCGAAATTAATCTTTTATCTCCCAGTGACTCCATATGGAGGCATAGCACAATTGAGTTTCTATTGTGTCTCGTTTTATGGATAACGAAAGGTTAATCAACCCTATCCCCATGACCTATTAACCCTATGAGGAGCTCGAAGGCACAGTGGTTAACGCGCCCGGTCTGCGAGTGCTGAGGCTAAGCAACTTTCGCAAAAGCCGGTCATCGGATGGGTGACCAAAAATTTTTCATCTCGAGCTCCTCCGTGCTTCGGAAGGCACGTAAAGCCGTTGGTCCCGGCTGCATTAGCAGTCGTTAACAACCACCAATCCGCACTGGGCCCGCGTGGTGGTATCTGGCCCGTTCTCCCTATTCATCCATAAGGAAGGCTCGTGGCCCAGCAGGTGGGGACATAAAATGAGCTGATGATGAATCAACCCTATCCACTCTGTTTACCGTGTTAAAGGCAAACAAATGATTTCTATTTCTGTTCTATTCTGTTCTGTTCTATTCTATTCTATTCTATTCTATTCTATTCTATTCTATTCTATTCTATTCTATTCTACTCTACTCTACTCTACTCTACTCTACTCTACTCTACTCTACTCTACTCTACTCTACTCTACTCTACTCTACTCTACTCTACTCTACTCTACTCTACTCTACTCTACTCTACTCTACTCTACTCTACTCTACTCTACTCTACTCTACTCTAATCTACTCTACTCTACTCTATTCTACTCTACTCTATTCTATTCTATTCTATTCTATTCTATTATGTTCTGACCCGGCATGTCATGGGGAGCGGGTTTCGAATTCCGCTCGTGGAATTTTTTCAACAATTTGTCTTTTTTCAAATAACAATATCTTAGAAAAACCTAGAGATTACATCTTAACATGTCTTTGCATTAGTACCGATAAAAAATACATCTTACAGAGTAATAAAAGCATTAGGTATATTATATTAAGCGTATAAACATTAAATTACGCAATTTTACATTTTATAATAAAAAAAAGTTGTAAACATTATTTATGGTGTACCTTCTGTAGTGTCTATGGGAGAAAGTGCGTACTTAAATGTTTCTTTTAAAATGCAAATTGTCATTTTATTGCCACAATTTCAGATGGCTAATGTGATCTTAAGTTTTTGATAATGTCACAAAGAGCTTTTATTATTATTTTTATTATTATTATTACGTTTTTTTATATACCTAAGTAAATACAATCGAGTCCAATAATAATAACTCAACTTTAAGGGGCCCTGAAGTTTTTTTTTATATTCATGGTTTCTATCCTACTAATATGTATTATAAATGCGAAAGTTTGTGTGTATGTTTGTATATTTGTTGCTTCTTCACGCTGCAACGGATGGATGGATTTGGATGAAATTCGGCATACAGATAGTTTATAACCTGGAATAACACATAGGATACTTTTTATCCAGATATTCCCACGGGAACGGGAATCACGCGGGTAAAACCGCGACCGGCCGCTAGTTGAATATAAGGGTTTCATGGTTTTTATTAAATATAATTTGACAGAAGTATTTTTTTTCGTTGATTTCGTGCGATTATTACATTTAGCCAGTGTCAAAGTTACTTTTCTAACAAGTAATACTTATATAATTTGGGGATTAAAGTTACTCGCGTCCGTAGGTTTACCCTTGATACCCTACACGTGACCCCTGGGTGGTGCTAAATAAGTGACACTGTCTGAGTGGTAGAGCCACGCTGCGTTGCAGCACGAAATGGGCCGGCTCGCCCGGCGTAATACCCGCCCTCTCACAGAATATCGGCGTGAAACAATGGCACTCGTTGCTGTTGTGTTTCGTCCGGTGAGTGAAAGTACCGGAGGCCCATCTCTCACCCCTCCCCCCTCCCAATTCCTACTCCCTCCTCAAGATCCAACTCCTTTCCAAGGTTGGCAACGCATCTGCGATAACTTTGGTTTTGCGGGTGTCTATGGGCGGCGGTGATTACTTTCCATCAGGTGACCCGCCTGCTCGATTGCCTCCTTTTAAAATAAAAAAAAACATATATAAATAAGCAATATTTCCTTTCTGTATGATGATGATAAATGATAATAATTGAAATGAGAAGTGAGAAATGATATAACCCCCTACCTCTCGAGTATCTCAGTAGAGATGTGGGGCTTTTCTAAGACGTCACGCGGACTGCTTGAGAGAATTTGCAAAGTGACGTTGCACTGTTTCGTTTCATTTGCCAACACTCATGCACGCTCACAAACGATTAACGGTTAATAATCCACCATTATTGCACATTAATAATCGACATAACACAAATTAAAGAAAATAAAACAAAACCTCAGACATGACTCATTACTTTCCCGCCAAGAAGTCCTAGATGTTACTTCAGCAAGGTACAAGTGATTTTTTTAAAGGTCATTATTTCTATAAATATTATTATAATATGTGTTACGTTATATTTAGTAGAGATGCGCCGAATATTCGGTAATTATTCGGTATTCGGTATGTTCGGCGTATTTTTCCATGTTCGTATTCGGCCGAATATTCGGTTCAATTGCCGAACAATTACCGAATTAAGGCTTGTAAAAAGACTATTACTATAAGTAGGTACCATAGTTTATTCATTAATTATTATCAATGAATCGATAAAAAAATCTTACTTTTTTTGTTTTTAAGTGCTAACTTGTTTTTAGGCCAGGAACGAACCTGTTTTTAAGTGCTAATTGCTGCACTGAAGATGAATTAAATATTTATAAAATACAGTGAAAAAATTAAATGCCTACCCGACCCAGCCAGGAATCGAACCTGGGTCTTCCGCAATCCGGGCGGCTGCACTGACCACTCTGCTACTGGGAAGACTGACTTAACGTAAGCACTGACTTTTTTAACTGCTTTTAACAATAACTATTAGTGCGCAATAACTGCTAGAGTGACGTGTGTGATATTGCAACTAACAACTGCGGCGGGCGGCGACGGCGAGTGATTCCTGACCTGACACGGTACGGCGCGAACCTGTACAAACGTAAAAAAAAAAAACAAATGTTGTTGTTGTTCGCAACAAAATTTGCGTTAAAAATTATATAAACATCTATAAATAGCTTGCCTACTTCTTAACTGATCTTTAGTATTTGTAAAAATATTATGATCGGATGTTAATGACGGTAGTTATTAACATTGAATGGGCGCCTTTGGCTTTCAAAGTAAAAAGTAAATAGTGTTGAATAATTTCGGCGGGCTGGTTAGAACCACGATAGCTCAACTGGAAGAGCACCTGACCCGGTATGTCAGAAGGGTGCAAAGGGTGAAGGGCGGTTCAAACCCTGCTCGTGGAAATTTTTTCAACATTTGTGTTTTTGTAATTTGTTCGCAACAAAATTTGCGTTAAAAATTATATAAACATCTGTACAAACGTGTTTGGCTAGGCAAAGCGCGCTTAAATGATCAGAATTATGCGGCCGAATATTCGGTTCGTTTTATTGTAAACCGAACATTACGTCGAATATTCGTATTCGGCCAAACCAATACGAACATTCGGCCGAATATTCGTATTCGGCCAAACCAATATTCGGCCCATCTCTAATGTTTAGGTTACTTTACCAAAATTATATCCTGGAGGGCACGACCCTCAGCATTCAGGAATACGATGCAAAGAGGACCTAGTCAATTAAATGAACATACGTCACACGTTTGCCGATACGCGAGAGGAGGCCTATAACGCCAGTGTGACGTTGGGGGTTTAAAAAGAAACAACCCAGTCCACGTAAAAAGATTATAATTAAAAGAAAAAAAAATAAGGTCTATGGGGTCGAATGGCCCATCTAATATTATGCTTCCGTAGTCCGGCACTTCCCTGCAACGGCTGCCTGCAACCGACGATGAGCGATGTGAGGGAAGGTGAGCTGCCAAGCCTCAAGCTTCGAAGCCGATCCTCGGACCCCAATCGGGGTTAACACTTTCACTTTCTAACGAAAACACGCCAACAATGCGTCTTGTGGGAAATGCTTAGATTAATGACTTTTTGTAGAAACAAAAATAACGTTTACGACGTCGTTTACGTCTTTACAGACTATCTGCCAGCCTTTACACCGAGCGACGTGCGCCCGCTTTCGGATTGCGTGGCTTAATCCAGCGTGGACTAGTGTTAGCTGATAATGATGTTAATAAAGGAAAAGAGTCTTTACCACTAGTTCCCGCCGAATTCTGTCGTCACTACCCTAAGGTACTTAGTACTTTTTTTTTTTAAAGCTGGGTTAATTTCTTAATTTTATTTAAAATATTTTTCAGGTTAACTGTTCATTTGCGGTCTATATGGTCGCAGGCGCTACGTATCATCGACCTTATGCCAGCGTCAGTAAGGATCAGCCTTTCTGAATGTTCACAAATCGAGGTGTCGTCTTAAGCCCAGTATTCGACACAACTTCCGTCGCCAAAAAATAACATTAGAATAGATTTATTTATTTCAGGCAACAAAACAGTGTACTTACCAAGATGGTAAAATACAAAGAGGCCCATAGAATAGATACCTTACACACTAACATACATACAAATAATATACTTACTTATATAAATTAAAAACTATGCTACACGTATTAGACGGCAACGTGCGACGCAGCGTAGTGCCCGGTAGCTGACCTCGGAACCGCCGGAATATGACACCTTTCGGCCAATAGTCCTCTTTCATGAAGGTCGACAGATGATCGGTCGGTACGTACTCTCACCACAAATGAATTAAAATTCACATTGTGGCGGGACTCCAACCGCTCGACCCTCAAAGTGGCGTTGGACTTCACTCGCATGGTACTCTACGAGCTCTTCCGCCTTCGTAGAGTAATGAAGTCGGGACACGTACAGCAGCAGGGTGCCGCCTGTGGAGGCTGGTCTGCTCTTGCATACTATTATTTTTATTATTAATAACTATAGTTTAATCAATTTTTGACCTTTTTTAGTGCTGTATGACATTGTAAAAATTTTAACTGGTGACTGATGTAAATTTGCAAACTTAGATATTCTTATATTTTCTCTTTTGATTTTTTTTACATGTGTGATTGTCCTTTATATTTTGTGTTTTTATTTGTGATGGAAAGTGTCCTCTTATGATAGGGCATTTTCCAATATTTTTGACGCTGTAAGGGAGAAAAGAGCTGGACACTTGCTGAGTTTCTTGCCGGTTCTTCTCAGTACAAGATCTCCCGCCCAGAGTAGACTTACGAACCGATGGCATAATGACGTTCATAAGAGCTATTTGTAGCATAAACTGAATAAATGATTTTGAATTTTGAGCATCGTCGGTATCGCTGAACACAGCAGGTGTATCGGCACCGTCGGAGCGGTGCCACACAGGTTGCGAGAGGCTGGCTTCTTCTTCTATTTCTCCACCTTGATGAAGCCCTCCTCATCGCAACGGTCGTGCCGTGGTACCAGAAGCTGAGCTCCGAGGACAGGGTCACGGGGATTGATTGTCATTGTCACGGGATGACAGCAAGGTAGTAGGTAGCCGTATTCAATTGTTGTATATGACTACAATCAGTTGCTGAAACCTATTTTCAAAAAAAAAAACAAAATCAAAATCATTTATTTCTGTACCAAGAACCGTTTTCCAAAAGGCAGTGATTGACTCCTCCTGTTAGGTGCATAGTGCCCCTGTACTAAAAGGGAGTCGCTCTTCCTTAAATACATTTTTATTTGCGGTACATATAAACGAAGTACCTACTTAAAACTAAACTAATTATTGAATTGAATGTGTATGAGCGTGTGGGTTTGAGGGTGTGTATGTGTATGTGGGGGGGGTGTGTGCATGAGGGTGAGGGTGTGTGTGAGTGTGAGTGTGTATGAGTGTGAGTGTGTATGTGCGTGAGTGTGTGAGTGAGTATGTGCGTGAGTGTCAGGTGTCATTTTTGAGAAGTCGTTCAGTCTCATCATATTCCAGGGACTTCAGCCATGTTGATAATTTTTGCCTGCATTCACGGATAAATTCAATGGATAAATTTTTAGACTCTTATTTATTGTGTTATATAAATAGGAAGATAGATAGCCATATTGACATTGGGCAAACTGAGAGTGTGTTTGTTTAGTGGTAGCCACTCTGTCCGCTCTACGCCTTTTGAGAATAGAGATATCGTACTCCAAGGTCATGTGTTTTCTCAAAACAGTGTGCAGGATATAGAGCTTTCTAACTGATAATTTTAGATCGATTGATTAGATGAGATTTTAATGATAAAAGGTAAAAGGGGTCGATCATTGTTTCTTGTCGGACACTGCTGCCACTCCCCTAGGTAGGCCTTAAATTTTTTTAAAGCTATATAAACTTTTTTATTTACGTATTCACATAAATATTTCTTGACCTCCTTGGTCGAGTGGTTTGTACAACACCGGTTTTCATGGTGTCGCAATCTCTGAGGTCCCAGGTTCGATCCCTGGTCGGGTCAATTTAGAAATTATTGTTTTTCTAAATTGTCTCGGGTCTGGGTGTTTTCTATGTATAATAAGTATGTATCTAAGTATTTTATGTATGTTTATCCGTTGTCTAGTAACCATTAATCGAGTTTCATAACGAAGCTTGTCTTGGGTTAGATAAAATTGGTGTGAGTGTAGGAAAGTTTATTTATCTATTTATTTATTTATTGCTAGTTTAAACACGGGTTCAGAAATCTGCCAGTGACATAAAAGAGCGACTCCTGTTTTTTTTAAAACTAAATTGCATTTATCGATCCCCATTAGACCGGTTATCCACCACTCGAGCTGAGGCTGTTTGATATTTTTTTTTAGTAAAATTTTATCTTGTAACTATAGTTATAGCATTGGGAATGAAATAATAAACTGCAATTTAGGTTAAAAGTGAAAAAAAGAAGTATTCGGTTATCATACTTTTTAGAGTGTGACTAAATAACAAAATGGCGTGGTTTGCGCTCGCCATTAACAGTAGCATGACCAAAAACATCATGGGTCAAAGAGAAATGGGATCGCATCGCAGCAGACACACGCATTCAATAACCGTCTAATGGTTAGCGCAAATCGGCGCCCGGCATCTTCGCGACTTTCGCCTGCTAACTTACCGGTAGTGTTGTCACTCGTTTTAATATATCGAAAGTTTAAAAAATAATGGTTTCGATGTCTGAAAGCAATACTATTGGTACACAGACAAAGAAAACACTATTGATAATGTTGAAAAAATTTCCACGAGCAGGATTTGAACCTGCACCCTTCTGACATACCCGCAACTTTTTTTAGACTAAATATAGTATTTTTGGAATCAGTACCCATAAAAATATAGTAGATAGAAAAATTAATTAAAAAAATATAGTATATTAAAAAATATTTATTTTATTTCTTAATGAATATTTTTTGCTGCTTGCTGATTAATAGGTTTTTGTTTTTAGGGAACGCTTCGTATGGTACTATTATTACAATCTAATTTTAAGTTACAAAACACCATTAACTCGGCTCTGTTGCGCTCATCTTTCCACTTTGTGTTCATCACAGAAAACTATAGTAAAAATATAGTAGTATCGCCTACTATAATATATTTTTAAAATAATAGTAGTTAGACACCTAAAATAGTAGGATACTACAGTATAATATAGGAGGGTTGGCAACCTAGACACGTAAGCCCAGTGGTCCTAACCTAGTTTTCGTCGGCAAAGTATTTCTATACTTTTCAAATATATTTATAAAATTTATAAAATTCTATATTATGTTTATTCTATTCTTAGAATAAATATAATATAGAATTTTATTGAATATTTACTGTATGACCGATTTTTGTCAAACACTGGCCATTACCCTACATTAAGATAGTTACTGATAGGGTAGTGGGCACCAATGTTCGACAGAAACCAGCTGATCGAGACTTTTTTCCTTTAATATTGAGAAATAGGGATCACCAACTGATTTCTGACCTTAGCAACAGTTGAATATGTCATGACATACGGAGCCGAAACGTGGACACTCACGGTAGGCCTGGTCCACAAATTTAAAGTCGCTCAGCGAGCTACGGAAAGGGCTATGCTTGGAGTTTCTCTGAAGGATCGGATCCGGAACGAGGTGATTCGACAGAGAACCAAAGCCGTCGATAGCCCACAGGATTAGCAAGCTGAAGTGGCAGTGGGCCGGCCATATTAGCCGCAGAACAGATAACCCTTAACGCGTATCGGCAAACGTAGTGTAGGACGCTATCAGACTAGATCTCGTTCCAACGACGATCTTCGCAAGGTGGCTGGCAAGAGCTGGATGAGAGTAGCCGCGGATCGTGCTCAGTGGCGTGCACTTGGAGAGGCCTATGTCCAGCAGTGGACGTGTGTAGGCTGATGATGAACAGTTGAGTATAGATCACTTTTTTCTAGGGGCTATCAAGAAAAATTTCAATAAAACTCTATGTTTTTTTTAGCGACGAACATTCGGTTACTATGTCGAACAGTGGTGCCACAACATATGAATTTAAAAAAATATTAAAACTATCGATAATAAAACTATCGATTACTCGCCAACCGTAGTTACCAGTGACAATCGCAAGGTAACTGTTCTTCGCTCGCTCTTCAGTTTGGTAAATACGGTGCGCGTAAACAGACGTCGTCGTCATTTTTGCGCGCGAACCGCCCGCGCCATTACGAAAGAGATCGCGGTGTGTAACAAAAACTTCTTTGTTTGTTTTGGTGGACAGTGGTCAGTACCTATCTAATATTTAAAAAAATACAGTGACAGTGATGTGGCAGTTCTGAAACGTTGTCTATGTATTAGTGACCTGAATTAAAAAGAGAAAGAGCTTTTGTTTATTGGTTGGTAAATAACTTTTGGTACTTACTTAGTTCCTATACTGTATATTAAATAAATAAATTTTCCTACACTCACACCAATTATCTAGCCCAAGAGAAGCTACGTTATGAAACTCGATAAATGGTTACTAGATAACGGATAAATATACTTAAAATACTTAAATATTTATACATAGAAAACACCCAGTCCCGAGACAATTTAGAAAAACAATAATTTCTAAATTCACCCGACCGGGGATCGAACCCGGGACCTCAGAGATGGCGACACCATGAAAACCGGTGTACAAACCACTCGACCAAGGAGGTCGTCAAATTATTATTAGTGCTTTTGAAATTTTACGCGAACACTACACATTTAAATAAAACAGTACCACTAAATTTATGTTAAACTTACATACCTATTAAAATTATCTACATAACCATCTATACTAATATTATAAAGCTGAAGAGTTTGTTTGTTTGTTTGTTTGTTTGTTTGTTTGTTTTTTTGTTTGAACGCGCTAATCTCAGGAACTACTGGTTCGAATTGAATAATTCTTTTTGTGTTGGATAGTCCATTTATCGAGGAAGGCTTTAAGCTATATAACATCACGCTGCGACCAATAGGAGCGAAGCATCAGTGAAAAATATTGCAAAAACGGGAAAAGAGCCTAAAAAATTAAAAATGCTGCCGAAAGTCACTATTCCACGCGGACGAAGTCGCGAGCACAGCTAGTTTATTATAAAACCGGAATCCTCGACCACTGGCAATGGCTATCTTATATATCTTATCTTATAAATGCTCCTAACATTGATGTTATGGCGACATATTTAGATAAGATGGTGGTAGCTTAAACAAGCCCTATCAATAACCGAACCGTGTACAAACTTGTAACTCCCGCTGGGAATTGAACCTAGGACCTTTAGGTCTGTGACCGGCGGTGGTAATCACTAGACCACAGACGCGGTTAGAAAAACATTTAGGTAGTGCACCAGTGTTGGACCCTTTAAGCCCAGTCCTCGAAACAGTTTTGAATGAATCAATTTATTTAAAAAATACAAATTTTTCAGCATTTGTGTTTTTGTAATTTGTTCGCAACAAAATTTGCGTTAAAAATTATATAAACATCAATTTATTTATTTTGAAATATTTATTTCAACCAACTTGGGTCATAGTAGGCCTATTACATTTTGACCGTGATTTTTGCATAAAATGTTCTTGTTCAGAGAAACTGAAACCCTTAGACAATTTTGACTTACTTATTGTTTGGTGGAGAATAGTTATTAGGTAGTATATTTCGTAGCGGCCTCGATTTCTGCGATTTTCCCTTATCTATTTATATAAAGCCAAAATTCTGAAGCTAGTTTTCAATTAAATACGCTGACTGCAATTTTCAAGCTTATGGATTGAACTACTTTACTAAGCAAACGAAGTGAAAAATATATAATAATAATAGAATTTATAAATTTTATAATATCTCTTAAATAGTGGGTTAAGTTCGTAACGGCCTCGGAATTTCGAAATATGAATGGAATTTCTACAAAAAAAATCCCATTCAAAATCCATAAAACGTTCAGAATTACCTGTAAATATCTCCTTACTCCATTAATATAATTAAGTAAAATGTACACCAGAATTAACGTTAGTTTATAAGATTTCAAATTATATACTTCTTTTGAACGATAAAAAATTGTTAAACTTCAAATAAATGTAATTACACAAATTGCTACTTTTGCGATGCGTCGGCCGCTCGTAGCGTAAAGTACTGAAAAAGCGCGAGCGCGTGCATTTTGTGATAGGCCTCTATACACAAATAGGTATTAAAATTAAATCAATTAAATTAAATAACACTCAATAAAATAATATAAAACAAATAAAATTACTTGATCGATTAAATTTCATCGCCAAAAATTAACGTAGATTTTAATCAAAACTTTACAGGATGACAACTAGTAAGCAAGTGGTCTATCTATATTCAATTGTTGCTATTTTAAATCAGTGTTGACCTCTATTGTTAATGATTATAGGAAACAAATGATGATAACTGGTTCATGTTGTGCACCGGTGCCATATTACCATAGTACGAATTCTATTATCTATCTCTATTAACTAACATTTATTTATTTAAATTTACCATATAAACTTACAGCCTGTTCAGCCAACCAACACGCATATAAGCTATTAAACTAAAGTTGATTAAAGGTCAGATTTATTTATTTACGCGCCAAGTAATCAAACAAAAAATATCGTGTACCTTATGGCATTACAATAAAAATATCATCACATCAGATATTACTAAAGTCTTTCGATGTTATTTTATTTCTATTAGACTGCGACAGGCCAATAACTTTTGACAGAACGAAATCTCCTACCCTATTTTTAAGTTATTGTTACGAACCCATGGACCTTAGTAGTCTGAAATAAAAAGATTTGATTTGATTTGATTTGAAATCTGTCGGGGCAGTTATCTATTCTGTGGGGCAGCTATTAACATAAAAAAAAAAACAAATGTAACTTTGTTTTAGAGAAATAGGGCAGAACAAGGTCTGCCGGGACAGCTAGTTTGAAATAAATATTTTTTAGATTCTGTTAATTTCCGGTCTCAATTAATATAAGTCACAATCGTATCGTCTTAACATGTAAAATCTAACAAAGTTAACTTCTTAATTATTTAATGAACTTTTTAACTTTTGTTTACAGTAAGTAAATAAGTATAAAGTTCATTAATTCATCCATTAATGTCCAGTCGTTTGGATGTAAGTATGTCGAATTGCTTTGAATATTTTTGCATACGGAAAGGTCTGTATCGCAACACTATTGCGTGTTGATGCATAGTTAATGGGTACAAATGATAAATACATGATTGCTTTAACTTTTTATAGTCAATTTCTTAAATCTGAACATTATAACATTAAAGTTACACCTCAGAAACGAGAGTAACTTAAAAAAAACTGAGAAATAGTAATAATAACTAGTGGTCGCCAGTAGTCGAAATTAATAGAATTTCGACCACTGGGCTGACCGGAATTTTATTAAGGCTGCACGGATTGTATCCTCACTCAGCAATAAAAAATTAAAAAAGATAGAATGTGAGTTTGGTTTGGCATTGACCTTTATTATTCTCTGAGATTATTCTGAGGGCATTGACAGATTTCGGCCGATCCTCTTCCATTTTTGAATTTTTTGAAAAGAGTATATACGTGTGTGTCATAATAATACATTATGCGTGTGTGTCAAATAAACTATAAGTGTGCCAAATATCAAACTCCTCCGTCCGCGCAATTTTCGTAAAAAAGGGTACAAAGTTTTTGCTTCACGTATTAATAACGATATAGATAATATTTCAAATCACTAAAATTCATATTTTGTTAGTAAAATTTTTAACTTAACATCACGGCTTATAGTAATGATGACGTATATTACCCAAGTAACACATCAAAGCAGTATAACGGCCGACTTACAGCATTTCTGTATCTTTTTCGCATTTTGAGTTTGTTTTTTAGTAGCATTACAAACGTTTATACGGCTACTGTAAAGCTTATTTGGGCACAAATTATACGGCTTTAGATCCTAAATAGGTTCACATTAGTTGTTTAACTGCATTACAGAGACATTATATTAGCATTATTGTGGTCAAGGAAGGTAACAATTGCATTAAAGAAGCATTATTATGGTCAATGAAGTTGCTAATCGCATTACAGAAGCACTATGCTAGCAATATTTTTGATAATGAATATGTTAATTGCATTACAAAAGCATTAGACGAGCTATTTAAGTGTTCACAGTTAGAACTTAATCAATCCTACATCATTGCAAAAACATCTCTAACACCACGGTACAAATGTTTATAATAAATTGACGTTGCAATTAAACTACTTTGACTTGCAATATAATTATGGACGAAGACTGCCAATGTCAAAACGCTTGATTGTAAAAACAAAATTTATAATACTGGTTAATAGTTTTTAACTTTTTGTTGTTTCATGCCATCAAAATTAATGCGCAATGTAGTTTACTGTAAATGTCTACTTATGTTTCACTGAAAATTTTCACGCGCCTTCTATATTTTGTGGTTTTGATCTAAAATGTTGAATATAGATATGTGTGGAATAACCAAAACAATTATGTATTTCTAGTATATAACGTATTTTGCATAATTAACATAATTGTATTGGTTGGGCAGTATATTTAATAAGGTTTTATCCTTGTTTTATAGGTTTATTGCGTTTATAAATAGGTCCGAATGATAATATTTTAGGTTATAAAATATTTACAAAATAGTGTCTGTCTATAGCAGCCCGGTGAGCCTTTAAAAAAGCAAATTAGTGCCGCCTGCAGTGTAAATACTCACACGTGAACAATTATTAAGCCAGAAACTAGAAGAGCAAAACAATGAAAGCCATACGCATTACAATAAGTCACGTGCATTTGATTAAAGAGCTATTGGCTTTACAACAGAACTCAGTTGATCATTAAAAATGCAAGCATTACATTGATTCACGTTTATGCTGTTCAGCAGTACTAGGCATTTACTTACCACTTAATAGTGCTATTATACAACAAAAGGCACTAGAAACAGCTCAAAACTGTATAATGGATTTACGGTGCATTATAATGCTACAATTTTATGCTATTAAGCAGCATTAAGCATATACTTACTACTTTAAAATGCTATTGTACTCCTAGGGCACTATAAACAGCTGAAAGCTGTATAGATGCGTGTAGATTTGCTGCACTACAACTAAAGGCTTTACAAAAGCATTTTGATATGTTTTTATCCAACCGTTATACAGTGTAAAGCATCATAATGGTTTTGAGATGCCAATATGAGGCGTCCAGATGCTCGGTGAACTTATATAAGAGTTTACACGGACCTTAAGCTTTACATAAGTTTACTATTCGTTTCTTAAAATGCTTCCTGTGTTACTTGGGTAAGTACCTACCTACATAACAAGAAAAACAAGGGTTGAAAAAGTTCCACAAGCGGGATTCGAACCCGCGCCCTTAGTCCCACACACCGGGTCAGGTGCACTTTCTTTTATACAAACATAATACATCTATCGAGGAGCTCGATAGCGTGTTAGTTAGCTCGATAGTGGTTAACACGCCCAGTCTGCGATTGCTGAGGTCAAGCAACTTTCGCAAAGGCCGGACATCGGATGGGTGACCAAAAATTTATCATCTCACGCTCCTCCGTGCTTCAGAAGGCACGTAAAGCCGTTGGTCCCGGCTGCATTAGTAGTCGTTAACAAACACCAATCCGCACTGGGCCCGCGTAGTGGTTTATAGCCCGTTCTCATAGGGAAGGCTCGTGCCCCAGCAGTGGGGACTTAATGAGCTGATGATGATGATGATTTTTATTAAAAAGAAGAAAGTATGGGGATGGAATAAGAATTAGCAAGCTGAAGTGGCAGTGGGCCGGCCATATCTGGCGAAGAACCGACAACCGCTGGGGTAAACGTGTTCTTGAGTGGAGACCACGACTCGGTAAACGTAGTGTAGGGCGCCCTCCGGCCAGGTGGGATGACGACCTGCGAAAGACTGCAGGCAGACGCTGGATGCGTCAAGCCGAGGACAGGGCGCTATGGCGCTCATTAGGGGAGGCCTATGTCCAGCAGTGGACTAAGATAGGCCGATGATGATGATGATGATGATGATGATGATGATGATGATGATGGGGATGGAAAATAACGTAGGATACGTTATTTTAAAGTATGGTATGCAACCCTACCAAAACCACCTAACCAAAAACAATAATAATAATCCTATTACAATAACGAATCAATCACAATCAAAATTATAAATACAATAACATAAAAATTACTATTGTTAAATCCAGGATATTAAAAACCATTATTGTATAAATATAAGTCAGTAAATTAATACCACAGCAGTGATTTTACAGAAAATATGCAGCGCATTTCACAGCGTTCTGCAGTGCTATTCTCTAAGCAAAACAGCGTCGACCTCGACATTGAACTCGCTCATAACTTGCAAACGAATGTAGACTTTATTACTATTTAAAAATAGGTTGAAATTCGTGTGCAAGTTATGAGCAAGTTCAACGTCGAGTTCGATGCTGTTTTGCTTAGAGAATAGCGCTGCAGATAGAAAAAAAAGAAAAAAAGAAAAGCAAAACCGATCGAAACATCTTCGAAAGTTTATGACAAGATTTAAATTATATTTCTATTAAATTTAACGGTGGACTTCTTAGCTGGAAAGTGAAGAGTCATGTCTGCGGTTTTGTTTTGTTTTCTAAAATTTGTGTTATGTCGAATATTAATGTGAAATAATGGTGAATTATTCACCGTTAAGTGTTCGTGATTGTGCATGAGCGTTGGCAAATGAAACAAAACAGTGTAACGTCACTTTTCAAGTTCTCTCAAGAAGTACGCCCGAGGACTTAGTAAAGCCCCACATCTTTACTGACACTGGCTAAATGTGCTAATCGCACGAAGCCATCAACTAAAAGAAAAAAAAACTTAAATGTCAACAACAAATAGAGCTCGATGGCGCAGTGGTTACGCGCTTTTCTGCGAGTGCTGAGCTTAAGCAACTTTCGCAAAAGCCGGTCATCGGATGGGTGACCGAACATTTATCATCTCTCGCTCCTCCGTGTTTCGGAAGGCACGGAAATGCGTTGGTCCCGGCTGCATTAGCAGTAAGGCGACGCTAAACAATTAATCTATTAAGGAGCATGTACAGTTTTTTTCTTTCCAATATTTATTTATTATTAATGAATTTGCTAGGAGTATCAACAAAAGCTACTTTTGAGACAATTTTAGAAAATATAGTAAAGCTAACATTGTTTGTCAACAACTGCGTAAATTATATTAAATAAATTGTAATTTGCAATTAAATACTAATAGTTATTTAGAAGAAATAAAACAAAAACAACTTAACAATAACGTAACGTAACTTTCCAATTAAAACTACAAATAAGTAAAAAAAAATTAACTAGCATATTGAAGTGTGTGTTAAGACTAATTTAGTAAGAAAATTTAGAGGCTAAATAAGTCTGGCTTGCCTGTAAAATGCAAATCTATGTTTTAGAAGAGGTTATTTTGATATTTTTTTGTCTGTCATAAAAGTTAACAAATCGTGTTTCTGCAACTATCAAAAATGAAAAATCATGTCATCAAATATCACTTTCATATGTTTTGTAATTGTTGGGAAAAATCAAGATCCACGTAAATTTCCAATGCATCGCCACCACCAATCCGCACTGGGCCCGCGTGGTGGTATACGGCCTTTTCTCCCTATCCATTCATAGGGAAGGCTCGTGCCCCAGTAGTGGGGACATAAAATGAGCTGATGATGAGAGGATTCATGTGTGAGTAGCACGAGCGCGTTAGTATGGATTTTATTATTTTGAGAACGTGCATACTGCATACAGAACCAGCGCAATCTGGGAACCGGTCGGTACTCAGGTACAGTTAGCTGCACTGTTACGTAAATAAAGGAGATAAGATAATTGGAGCCGCGACAATGCCGGCGCGCCAACGGAACCGGTACAGTCGGCGAAAGAAGTCGGTGAATACATATTTTTTTTTTTTATTTTTTTTTATTTTTTATTGTGGCACGCCAAAATGGTTTCACCCTGCCTGACGAAAAGCAGCCAGTGAAGCCCATGAAGTGAAAGCGTTCATCACAGCGCTACCACGCTATGCCGAACGCTCACACTATGGCGGCCTGCATAAATGCTTTTTCACGCCCCGCTTAAATAACCCGGGAGAGAAAGAGGAGGGAAATTCTAGTGGACGCCCAGTGTGGTCGAAATTCAACCGACCCCAATAAATAACACAACCAAAATATGAATAATGAATGTGCTCAGAACCTGAGGCTGCTGAACACGATTCGCGAGATCGTGTCGGTGCAGACGGAGGCGGAGAATACAATGTTTGTATTTTTTTATGTAACATAATATTATATACAAATTTTACTTAAAGCAATCCTTCTCTATGGACTTTAACTATACCAAATTAATCTCACCTCCTCCGTGCGCGTAATGTGTAATGAGGTTCACAGTTTTTTCTTTACGTTTAATATAAAATGAATGACAAGTTATCTATACCTACACATACAAGTATAAGTATATATTCCCTACCTCGTCTCCTCTAACCTAAATTTTTTGCTGTGCCCGACAGGGTCCATACTGTTCTTGACATTATTTTAAGATCCTTGTAATACATATGGGAAAGCAATAAAGATATAATAAAGATATAATAATAAAGATAATATTCAAATCTTTATATATATAAATCTTCTGTACGTGTGTATGTTACTGAATTCCTTCTAAACGGTTGGACCGATTTGGATGAAATTTTCTGTGTATGTTCAAATGGATTCGAGAATGGTTTAGATTTAGAATTGGACCTGGTAGGTGGCGCTGCTATAGGGGTCCATCATGGGATACGGGTGTTCTTATGCGGACGAATGATTTGTTTGTTTTGTTGTCATGGAAACTGACAACGTTTTGTTTGTTTTGTTGTAACGGAAACTGTTAAAGCGGTACGAAGTCCGCCGGTCAGCTAGTTTATAATAAAAGATTCGGTAATATCGTAATAGAGATGCTTGAAATGTAGCTTGAAGAGATTTCTCTACGTAATTATTATAAATCGGGTAGCCGCTGAATGAGAACAGCACACAACCGGTCGTTGTGGAGATCCTTGGGGGAGGCCTTTGTTTAGCAGTGGATGTCTTGTGGCTGAGATAAAGATGATGATAAAATAACTCTGAACCTGACAACCTGACCTACACTCGCACTTAACTCATTCTTCTCTAACTTACATACATGCACTCCACATTCGTGCATTGCACCGACCGTCCAATAGTTAATTTATTTATTAATTGTTATTGTCAGAATCATACTGTGCAGTTATTGTTCGTGACGAATAGCCACATTGTTACCTTGCTAACCCTAGAGAATTGACCCCCACGAGCCAGGCCTAGCCTAATGTGGAAGTCATTGTACATTCCTGTAATACGGCTTACTATTATTTTAGTAAATAAACATATTTTTTTGATGTGTAACATCTTTCCGCTCGCCTTGTATATAAACAATTTGTAGGAGTGTGACGGAAGTAGCGTAACATGTGACGGAAGTAGCGTAACATGTGACGGAAGTAGGTCGTAACAGTGTGATACAATTTGTGGTAGTGATTTCGTAGAAAATGTAACAGTAACAGTGTGACATGCATTTGTATGAAGTTTTTCCATATGCCTTGTTCACTATTTTATAGTAACTAGACAAGTCGACAGCGACTTATTTATGTTACAGGATGCAATTAAAATATTGTAATTTATTTTTTATTTGCTATTTATTTATTAGCAATTATATCTGACTTTCGATCACGTTAACCTAAACGAGAATTGGTATTTCAAAATATTAACTTTCCCCGTTTGTTATCAGGAGGCCCTGCCCCCCGATTCTCGTAACAGAAACAGTAATAATATCGTAGCGACTAAGTCGTTGATACCATTTTCATACTAACATCCGATTTTAGAGTCGTTCGAACTACTTTAAAACCGGCTCGATTGACGGATGTGAATACCGATCTGATCCGAACCCGATCCGATTCGAACCCTTCGGAGAATCTAGTAGGGCACGGGGACACTAGTGCGTGATGCCGTCCCCTCTAGAAAACCTCCGAAGGTAATTCGTTTCACATGGCTTGAAGAACCCTTTAAGTTTCTCGCCGCCCCCCAAAAAAGCCCGGTGAAGCTGAAATGGCGTTTGAGGCAATCAGCAAATTCTCAAAAAAAAAAACGATGTGAAATACAAAAATGGTTTTAACGGTTTTCATTACGGAAATCAGGACACTGCTTTAATGCCATACACATTTTCGTTTACAAATCCTACCAACAGATTAAAACCTGTTTGATTCTGTATTTTTTTGTTGACAAGTACTAAAGTTTTCAGCGACTTTCGTTGTTGACTGTACTGTGCGTGCTATAGAGATGAGAACGATTTTGGTTCAAAGCAAAAAAGTAAGACGTGATGTTACTATTACAGTAAGAAAATATTAACGGGATTTGTGCAGAAAAATGCCAAATTTCATAAATTAATTTATTCATATTCATTTATTCATTGATTTTTATTTTATTTATTTTATTTTATTTTATTTGGAAAACCAACAGCTTTATGAAATTTAATACAATAATATTATAAACACTGATAGCCAATAAGAGGTCTTCGCTAATACAAAACAACTTAAATATCTAATTTTTAGTGAGAACATTAACAAACCCAATCTAGTACTTAAAACAATATAAACACACAGCAACACACTACCATCACTATGTTAAACAGCTTGCCTTAAAAATAAAGGATTGCTTACTAGTCGCCTCGCTGAGGATATGCCAGAATGAAATATATCAAAATCGTAATCTTCACATAATTGGTTTACGCTTCTACTCGCTCGCAACATAAATGAATTTTCATTGAATTATTCATACATTAAAGTACACACCGACTTACAGTTGCCCAAAACGTCAGTAAGTTTAAATTATAAATACAATTTACTTATGTTAAAAAAACTAATAATAACACTAGCAATTTAAAATGATGTTAGTCCAAGTTATTAGATTTAAGCAATGTCAATAGTAATACAAAATTGTTTGGTCACCTTTGGTGGCCTTTGCGAAAGTTGCTTAACGTCAGCAAGCGCAGACCGGGTGCGTTAATCACTGCGCCTTCTCAGTTCCCATAACAATAAACGTATTAAAAAGTGCTCGAACCCAATGCTAGTGTTGCGTGTTGACCCGCAATGACCTGTCGATATAGGTAATGTAATCGATTTCTTTGTTCGATAACTGGATGATAGTATAAATATAGAACGGCTGTGTTACTTTCCTTTGTGACTGTTTATTTTCGCAATTTATTTTTTACCTCACTTGCTCGAAAAGGCTTACTTCCTCCTTTAAAATCTTGGTGAAAAAGCGCTTTTTCCCCGCTTGGGTGGAAAAGGTTTTTGAATTTAGAACGTGACTATGAACACTACGGTGCGCACTATTCTTATACTGCGATATAAGAAATTCGAACTTCGTATTGTGCCGTCCCGCTCACACTATAAAAACCGAATTAACATAAAGTATAACTGCAAAGAGAAAAAACTGAAAAGAAAATAAGCAAGCTCTACGATCCCAGAATTCCATTTGAGCAATGTTGAATGCAACGTGAAATAATTCCTTGTCTGATACCTATACTTAAATAATAAAATCTATAATAAATGAGTATTTATAAATACATTGAATATTAATAGTTGTCGCAGACGGGGACATCATCAAAAGCGGCAGCCGTGGCTAGCTCAATTAAACCGCACTCTCTTTGATTGGTTTGTAATTGTCCCCGCCTGCGACAACTATCTATATTCTATTAATTTTATCAACAGCCAAATTCTTCCATTATGAGGCCAACCCGGCAATCGCGAAAAAAATCAGCTGTTTCATTCATTTTGGTCATGTAGGTAATGAACTTGTCTATGGAACCTCTATGGAACCTGTCTATGGTTTTTACAATAAAGTTCCAAGTAATATCCAAAAACTAGATATTAATAAATTTAAAATCGCTATTAAAGAAAAGCTTTATAAAAAAGCTTATTATAAAGTGTCTGATTGTGATTACATTGAAGACAAAACAGCATGGGTTTAAAATGCTCCAATCTATTTCTAATCCAAAATATTGTTAAGGTTTTCAAACTTGTATAACTTGGTAACGTAACGGCATATAATTTTGTAAATGTCGTTACATATTGAATTAAAGCTGTGGAGTTTCTTGCGCCCATTCTTCTCCACAGCTAAAATATAGACGTCCTGAATGGGTAGTAGGTAAAAAAATTATGGACGATTCAAAAGCACTTTTCTAAAGTTTATTTGAATAAAGAATATTTGACTTTGACTTTGACTTTGACTTTGAACAGCTGATTTTTTTTGTTGGAATTTCCGGGTTGGCCCCATATTGAAAGTTGTTCATACCAACATCAGTGCATGTCGTAGGAAAAATTTGGATGGTGATAAAATTGACA
Source organism: Eudonia lacustrata (assembly GCA_947562085.1). Classification (NCBI taxonomy): domain Eukaryota; kingdom Metazoa; phylum Arthropoda; class Insecta; order Lepidoptera; family Crambidae; genus Eudonia; species Eudonia lacustrata. Next base: position 13,134,504 of record OX387333.1, read on the forward strand.
CCCTGTATTGATGATACCCTGATTTTTATAAAAAAAATTGCGGCATGAAGAAGAAGATTGTCTGTATTTAATTGTTGCTCAAAATTCAAAATTCAAAATGCACTCAATTCAAAATAATTTATCGTCGTTGCAAATTTAAAATCTCATATGTGTCTTTTGAGTCAAAAAAGGCACAAAATAAATGATACATGTTTTCTATATAAAATAATGTCATTGTTTGTTCCTATAAAAAAAACAAAAAAATATTCTCTAGAAATGTTTTACAAAAGAAAGTTTTATTCGTGTGTGGTTAAGGTTCCACTGGCAAGTAGCTATGGAACGCTTCCTTAGGTTATAAAATAAAGCCTAAGGGGTGGATCACTTATTGAGCTGTAGTTTAACTAATTATTTTTACTAGATGAAATATGATATATGAGTGGACTGTATTTTTTAAGAGGTTTGGTTCAGCTCGGATCCACAACTAAGGTAATTAAGCCTCGTTCAGTAAAACCTGAGATTAATTAGAAAACACAAAAAAAAACATCATGGGCAAGGCACTTGTACCAAGATTTAAGGGAAGGTTATATGGGAAAAAACACTCACTGTTGCTGCAGATGAGATCCAGTTCACCACTCTTCACAATTACCACAATCACAAGCAGGCCTGCTGTATTTAGTGTATCGATATATCCAATTATAAGAATAAAGTGTTTTTGGAAGAAGATTAGCTTGATTTACTTAGATTTTTAAAACACTGTCGCGTAGGCGAGGTCAGCCATTGCAATCTGTTGCACACGGAGCGACGAAACGAGACGTTATTTTTTTCAGGAGAGGGTAGGAAGAACCTCATACAAGTGCGTAGTATCAAAATATAATTAAAAATGACGGTATGCTAAGTAATTTATGAACGAGACTCAACAATTCGTTTTTCTATAAAGCGTTCGCGTAAATTTGAGAAAACAATAGGCAACTTATTAAAAAAAAATCTAATAAATGATTTACATTACAGAAAATAAGAAAAAAAAATTAGGATAACTAAAGACAAAATAAAACCTATAAATAAAAAATGTCTTCCAGCTGTGGGCTCATGGGAACGGTTCCAAGAATGCTGGCAACATTACCTTTTTGGATTGCCAAGCTAATACGTTGGCAGAGGTAGCTGCCAGCCTTCTTGTCACCGGAGGCTTCAATAAGGCGAGCACTCAACTCTTTACAAGCTGCTTGACATACAGGGTATGAAAACCCTTACCGAAGCCGTAATATACACATAGTATACATCAAACTAAGAAACATTAAGTAAAAATAAATGCTGGGAAACGACTTTTATTTTTGGGTATCAAAAACAGGTGTTATTTATGACACGCAATGGAACGCGTGCAATCTAGTGAGTGCGTGTAGCGTACGATAGCCGCGAGCCGCATCATTGTGTGCCTTGGATATTCATTGCGGTTTGTACCTTAAAACGTCTCTTTTTAATTGAAAATGGAAGAAAAATGCTAATGTTCCTTTAGAAGAAAATTTACTAATAACCTTTTTAAACAGATTCCGCAAAAACCGTAAAAAAAAGTTTTGATTTTGTTCCTCAATAACTCCTTAACTATCAGGTTCCCAGGTATGGCTCCATACAAGAAAGTAACTTAGTAATGATGGGAACAATCTGTATTTTTCGTTTTCGTTAAGCTTCTTTTCATACCATGTATACTTGTCACATAAAGATATTAAATTTGCAAAGACGTTATTCAGTTAATACGAATAGCTGTTAATTAACCTTTTCACCGTCCAACTATCCTGTACGCGATGTCCCACTGTACGCCAACGTATAAATGTATTTTAATAAAGTAGGTACAAAGAAGAACTTCTATAGAAGTGCTGGCGTGGACGTCACGAAAATCTCGAACTTCTGTAGAAGTTGTTGGCGGTAAAAAGGTTAAGAATGTCACTATGCCATCGGTTCGTAAGTCTACTCTGGGCGGAAAACCTTGCACTGAGAACAACCGGCAACAAACTCAGCAAGGGCGATTCTTTTCTCCTTGAAGACTAAAATTAGTTGCTGATTCCTATTTTTAAAGGAGCAAAGAAAAAATGACTATCAATAGTCCCTGTCGGTGCACAACTCTAGTTTATCACCACGGCCCGGTCAACCCGAGCCGAGGTCCGAGCCTTTAGAGGCGCCCTCGTGTAGCTCCGCTTCCCGATCCGATCCGAACCCTTTGGAGAATCTAGTAGAGCACGGGGACACGCACTAGTGCGTGTATGCCGTTCCCTCTAGAAAACCTCCGAAGCTGATTCGTTTCACACGGCTTGAGGATCCCACCAACCAACCCACTGTGGGTATATAGAGAAAACCAAGTGGGTATGCGGTAATATTACAGTTCACACCTAAGTGAATTTCGCTATCCTTGTGGATAGAATACCGCGCGGTATTCGAGTTTCGCTCAAGAATGTAAGAAGTTTTCGCCAGTTAGTCATTTCTTTATCTAACTATAATACCTGAGCGAAACCCGCGCGGTATGCACTTCTACCCAAAGCGGCAGCGAACACCGCTCAGATCGCTCTAGCCGCGGAACTTGATACTAAATACCTGAGCGAAACCCGCGCGGTATATACCTTTACCCACAGCCGTAGATAGGCCTTAAGTGTGTAGTGCCGTTCCCTCTAGAAAGCCTCCGAAGGTGATTCGTTTCACACGGCTTGAGGAACCCTTTAAGTTTCTCTCCGCCCCCAAAACAAGCCCGGTGACGCTGAAAATGCCGTCCGAGAAAATAAGCTAACTCTTTAAAACATAAAACTACTCTTGCTATAATTTGTCTGACCTGATTCCATTGTCCTTTCACAATATACCTTCAATAACAGAAAGACAAGTGGTATTAAAGAATTCGATCAGCACCTCTGACATTCGTGTTTATGGTCAAGGTTTTTGTTTCATAATTTATGGCTGGGCTTCTTGGCGGGAAAGTGAAGAGTCATGGCTGCGGTTTTGTTTTATTTTCTAAAATTTGTGTTATATCGAATATTTATGTGAAATAATGGTGGATTATTAACCGTTAAGTGTTCGTGAGTGTGCATGAGTGTTGGCAAATGAAACAAAACAGCGCAACGTTACTTTTCAAATTCTCTCAAGAAGCTCGCGTGAGGACTTAGTAAAGCCCCACATCTTTACTGAGATACTCGAGGAGTTGGGGGTATATCATTTCTCACTTCCCATTTCTATAATCATTCATCATTATCATATAAGGAAATATTGTATATTTATGGCGGGGGGTACAGTCAACAGCAAAGGTAACTGATGAATGGTCAAGTTACAAAATATGAAATCAGTATGAAAATCAAAACTTTTTAAACGCATATCGAATAACCTTCGAGTGTCTACTAGTACAGACCTGCAGACTTTGACTTTGACTGCAGTTATATAGAAAATACCGACTTACACTATCAAAACTTAATTTTGAAATCTAGTAAACATCATCTACTTTTGCTGTTGACTTGTACTTGGTTTTGTTGGTGGCAGAGCTTGTTTGTCCGCCTGGCTAGCTACCACTATCATATCTAAATATGTCGCCATAACATCAATGTTTGTAGCATTGTTGTGTTCCGGCAGCTAGAGGTAATATAGCCAGTGCCTCAGTAGTTGAGGATCCCGGGTGAAGTGCGCTTTCATCATTGGCCTTATCATCACTTAACATCAGGTGGAGATCAAGGCACTGTGCTTACCCGTTAATATAAAATAAAATAAAAAATTTGCAAATTGCTCTTTTTTTGATAATAAGCCTGTCGAGCTTTTTTTTTTGAGAGAGATTGCTGATTGGCTCAAACGGCATTTTCAGCGTCACCGGGCTTTTTTGGGGGCGGCGAGGTACGTAAAGGGTATCTCAAGCCGTGTGAAACGAGTCACCTTCTGAGGTTTTCTAGAGGGAACGGCATCACAGACTTAAAAGTGCGTGTCCCCGTGCCCTACTAGATTCTGCGAAGGGTTCGGATCGGATGGGACCTGTTGAGCTGTTCCAAGATACCGTGTCCGTGAGAGGGACGTGTGTGCGTGCCTCGTGCGTTTGAATGAAAATTGCCTTTTGTAGTCTCCATATGTTGTGGTTAAGGCGACACACTGAAAAAATGCACCAACTTTCGTCGAATAATTTAAGACTATAATATATTAAGGCTATAATAGGAATCTGAAATGTTGTTATAGGTAAATTCATGTCTTTATCTTGAATTTGCTTGCTCAAATACACGATTGTAAATAAAGATGTTTAATGATAGATTTTACAAATAATTTGATTAGAAACATAAGTAACTAAAACTATTACGAAACTTAAATATGGCGTCAAAAAATTCCTCCGCGTCGCTGTTGACTGGTAATGTACCCAAGAGACTGGCGGCATTGCCACGTAGTATGGCAATGCTTAGCCTCTGGCCAAGGTAAAAGCCAGCCTTAGGGTCATGTGAAGTGTCAACCAGCCGTTTGGAGATGTCATTAAACAAAACATGAGCACTCGGACCCCACGGCCCGAGGATTTCAACCCCAAACGGCTCGAAAATAAAATTGCCGATAAGGTTATTATACTTTTGCCGCCTGAGGTTTTCTGCAGCCGCAACAGCAGCACCAGCACAGATGCTGTGCTTGGAAGATGGGATGGCGCAAGAGTATCGACACATAAGTTGCATCCCACACTATAGGCCTACCCCACCTTCCATGGAAATAAAGACATGCCGTCCGCCGGTCTCTTGCCATCGTCGCGTGTTTTTTTTTTGGCCCTGTGTGAAAAATCTGCTCGCAGATTCCCGTAGGATCCTGGATTTGCCTTGTCCACCTTTAAGGTGGATTAAGACAGACCTCAGTAAAAAAACCCCGGGGCTCGCCTTTTGCCCTAAAAAAGGCTATGAAGGCAACCGGAGCGACGTCGCGTGCTAAGCCATTGGGTTCTAATACAGCTGGAACGCCGAGGGTGACAAGAGCACCATTTATAATGACTCGATCATAATTATTTTCAAAAACACCATACTAAAAAAATCACTATTGTTGAAATTACAACAAAATTACTTAATTTATATGCTTGGAAACCACTCAAATATATTGATAACATCAATATTCGTAATTTTGTTGCTGCAAATTTTGATAACTAAAACCAATATTTAAAAAAAAGTACTTTTGAGGTTAACTGTTAATTTGCGGTGTAAATTGTCGCAGGCGCTACGTATTATCGACCTTATGCCTCAGTGTCAGCGTCAGTAAGGATCAGCCTTTTTGAATGTTCACACATCGAGGTGTCGTCTAAAGCAGTAGGCCTGTAGTGACAGTTGTTTAAAACAATACACTTCGCACGTCACAGATTCAGTAAACCTCGAAGACAAACTGATACCATCTGCCTTAGAACAATACTCGTATATATTATTATTATGAGGAACCTACAGTACCGACTGCGTTATTGTTAACCTTTCCCACGCACTGGGAAGTTGCAAGGGTTTATTTATTTATTATTTAATTGCGTACACAAAAACAGTTTGCATTGCATTACGCTTAATCTATAATACGTGAAGCAAAAACTTTGTACCCCTTTTTACGAAAATTGCGCGGACGGAGGAGTATGAAATTTTGCACACTTATAGTTTATATAGAGAAGGAATGCAGAATGCTAATGCTTTTTTTAAATTATGCATAAAAATACATTAAATTAATTAAACATTGTTTCATATATTTTTCAAAAATGGAAGAGGAGCGAGCGGCCGAAATCTGTCAAACTAACATTCTATATTTTTTAACTTTTCAATGCTTAGGATACAATCCGTGCAGCCTTAATAAAATATTGTTTAGTAAACAGCTTTTTATAAAAATTACGGTCGAATTTCGACCGCTCGAACACAGTCGACCAAAGGCGACTACTAGTAACTATAGATTGTTAAAAGAATTCAACCTAATACTAATGTAACACCTATTATAGTTACATAAATACATTTTTAAACTTTCGCGTTCCATAATTAAACAATTTTTTTAAACGGGGATTAACGCAAACTAATTTTTAAAAAGGTATCATACCTTCTTACCTGACGGACGTTTCGACCGAGTTACAACGGCCGTGGTCACGGGCGGACTGACGGGTGGTCGGACGTCGGGTATAAAGAAGGTATGATACCTTTTTAATAATTAGTTTGCGTTAGCACACTAACGTTTTGCGTCCCTGCCTTTCCGTTAGAACTGCATCGGGCTCATTAGATCCAATGCTGAACTTTTCAATGTGCGTTACAAGGTCAAAAAGACCCGGTGGACTTCTCTGTGTAAAAGTATGATTATCTATGTATTAAAGATAGTTTAACTAAAAAATATTTTTGAAATATGTTCCGAACGCAATAATTAACCTACAACTAGATTCGTAAGTCGATCTGACTAGTACATCTTTTATAAAAAATCGATTTAATCATCGGGTCGTTTCAATCCGATAAACGCACTGATATGCAACATATATCGACTAAAATTAGTGATGTACCCAAGTAATAAAACAACGATATCGAAACTTTATATGTATTCTTAATTACATGTATTAAGGTAACATTTGAGTTATGTTTTTCGTTGAAACATTCGCGGCATAATGTTTTTTAACAAAGTGCGCATATAGTTTTAACTATTAAATTTTCCGCAATTTATCGTAACATCCTGCACAATTTCTATTTTTGTCACCTATTTCGTATTTATAAGTAGAAGTGGAATTTGAGACAGAACTTGCAAAGTTTTTTCTGTTTTGCAGAGGTGTTTTCGTAAATTTTTCTATAACTCGCTCCGTAAATTCTTTTTGGCGTGTTTTTTTATCGATTTTTACATTACAAACAATTCAAGAATTTATTAAAGCTGTTCCAAATAATAATAAAAATTGCACTTTGCTAAAGCACTGCACTAGGTCAACTGATCAGTAATCTAGTGCGGTTATCGGGTCATCTAGCATCGGGTCTCGTCGACCCGATAAACGCACTAGATGAAAAAAATTTACTTGTGGTCGGTATCGGGTCGAATGGATCCGATAAGGGTTTTTTCTTAATACGTAATATATATTAAGAAACAATGTTAAGCCTATAACTATCTCTTTCCTATACACTAGGGAACCTATTTAAATAGGTGCCGCACCAGAGTAAGATGCACATTTTTGTCACCGCACCGTAGGCTAGATGAGCATCGGATACTTTCCACCCGATACCGCAGTGAACGTGTTAATCCCCGTTTAAAAAAATTTGTTTAGTTACATAAATGTTATCTCTCTGCATTCCTTTTCCTTAACAACTTTCACTAGGGTAGTGTGCGACATGTGTCGTCACCAAAAATATTATAGAACTTCATTATAATTTATGTAGAAGTAATAGCCTAACTGTCCCACAGCTGGGCAAAGGCCTCCATCATTGAAATCAAGTCATCGCTACAATTGATTGATGGGCTTAATTAATCACCCACCTTTGCCAAATGCGGGTTGGTGATCACAAACCCAGGGTATGCATCGAAAAATCCGAAACACACTTTGCCCGACCCGGGAATTGAACCCGGACCTTCGGGTATCGAGCGCGCTCTGCCACACGGCCACCGAGGCGTCTGTAATGATACTTACGAGATGCGACACAAAATGGCGCCCTTGAACCGGTAGCCGGCCGTCACGTGCTACTTCCGCCGTAGAATGTACACACGCTCTGGTTGGCAGGTCATCTAAGATGTCCGCCGCATCCCGGGTCAATGAACTATCTTTTTATTTATTAGAAACAAGAAAAACATTACGCTTTTGCCGATACTCAAGGGTTTGGGGGAATATCATTTATTACTATTATAACTACAATCAATTCTGTTATAATTCATTATCTTATTATTTCAGAAAAAAAAAAATTTATTAAGAGCGTTTACGCCGCACACTAGCGCCACTAATGAAAAAAAAAACATATCTAGTAATTAGAGATAGAAAATCAAATTATGCATAACAAACTATTTGAATGAAGTAATTTAGCATTTTTACGTCACCTAATGAACACCTCACATGTAATGGTTTAGTTAAATATGGCGTTATAGTTAAAAGTGGCCGTGACGTCTTAATTAACTAAACCATTACATGTGAGGTGTTCATTAGGTGACGTAAAAATGCTAAATTACTTCATTCAAATAGTTTGTTATGCATAATTTGATTTTCTATCTCTAATTACTAGATATGTTTTTTTTTTCATTAGTGGCGCTAGTGTGCGGCGTAAACGCTCTTAAGAGAAGAGTTAAAATTTTGCTATACAAATTCTTTTTTCGTTAACGTGATCGAAATTCGAATGTCAAATGAAACTTCTCTGCTTAAGTGCCATATACCTATTTAAAATATATTTATGGTCATTTTTGTGTCTTTATGTGTAAACCTATATCTTTCTATAAGTACTACTATACTCGTATAAATCTGTAGGCTCTGTGTGTACTTTCAATTTTTCTGACAAATTTTGGGATAAATATCCTATTTATTTGGGATAATATTCTGACTAACTGACACCAATTCTACGATTTATGAAATTTTTGTCTGTCTGTCTGTCTGTCTGTCTGTCTGTATGTCCACTTTTAACTCAAGAACGGCTTGACCGATCTTGATGAAAATTTGTATGCAGTAAGAACATGCGATTGTGCAAATGATAGGCTATAAGTAAAAAAATAAAAATAAAAATATAAAAAAAGTTGACGCTTAAAATTTGTATGTAGTAGAACATGAGATTGTGCAAATTATCATTATATGTCTGTCTGTTTGTCTGTATGTCTTCTTATAACTTGATGAAAATTTGTATGTAGTAAGAACATCATTTGTACCACTTTTCATGCAAATAAATATATTTGATTTGATTTGATTTGATTTGAACATGTGATTTGGGGCTTCTTGGCGGGAAAGTGAAGAGTCATGTCTGCGATTTTGTTTTATTTTCTAAAATGTGTGTTATGTCGAATATTAATGTGAAATAATGGTGGATTATTAACCGTTAAGTGTTCGTGAGTGTGCATGACTGTTGGCAAATGAAACAAAACAGTGCAACGTCACTTTTCAAATTCTCTCAAGAAGTACGCCCGAGGACTTAGTAAAGCCCCACATCTTTACTGAGATACTCTAGGGGTTGGGGGGGTATATCATTTCTCACTTCTCATTTCTTTTATCATTCGTCATCATTACTGGAGGAAGAAGGAAATATGGTTTATTTATGTATTACTTGAAAGAAAAATTACTTTGACACTGGCTAAATGTGCTAGTCGCACGAAGCCATCAACTAAAAGAAAAAAAAACATGTGATTGTACAAATGATAGGCTATATTGATGTTGGTAAGCCTAATAATTATTTAGATTAGCATTCATTAATCCATTATATTGGCACAGCGATGCGGGCGGGTGACGGCTAGAAATAAATAAAATGACTCATCATTATTATCCCACACAACATAAGATTGTCCTTCCAATGTAATATTTTCAATTACATACTTACACATTTAGAAATTGCTTTCCAAGAAAATAAATAGTCAACCATATTAAGTCGAATTAGATATACCTACCTAGTTTCTGTATTTTTTTCCGTATTACTACGCGTGATGTCTCTTCTCAATGCTGTTATTTCTAAACCTTAACGTGAATGCGGTACGGTTCATTTTCGTTTAGCTTTTGACTGTTTTATATTTCTCACGGCAGTTAGGTGGCATTTCATGGTCTGATGGGCAAGCTTCTTGAAAACTGTAGTCTTGGTAGTCGGTAACTTATGGCTTAATAGAACAATTTATGGTTTATAAGTAGTGTATTTTATAGCGAACTAGCTTTTATTCGCGGCTTTGCTCACGTGGGTGGGCTACACGATTTATGACTTGTGCTTATTCGTAACAAGCGGCCGCTCGCGGTTTTACCCGCGTGGTTCCCGTTTCCGTGGGAATATCGCGATATAAAGTATCCTATGTGTTAATCCAGGTTATAAACTATATGTATGCCGAATTTCATCCAAATCCATCCATCCGTTGCAGCGTGAAGAAGCAACAATACTTACACACATACATGGAATACACAAAAACTTTCGCATTTATAATATTAGTGTGATAAAAGCCAAACTTATTGAAGGTAAATATCATGGGTATAATAAGTAATAAGGGTTAGACAACTAAACATGTCACGTCATTTCAACATTAAGATTTTCATTTTTTATCAAAAGTATCTAACTTAAAACAATGTAATATAGATCACTCTGTAATATTGTGTATAATATATGTAAATGTTATATCATAAGTAATTTTGGTCCGTTTTGAAACCTTCTATACAAAGAAATTGTTATCCCCTACTTAGGGGATCATTTTCCATAAAATCTGAAACATTTCATAATTACTAACCAGGCCAAATACTGAAATTTAAGGAATGCCAGATTTCCATACAGACTTTCCACCCTTATTTCACCCCTCTGGGGGAGATTTTTCGAAAAATGCTAAAACACGTCATTCTTTATTTTTTTTTTTCAAAAAGCCAAATACCTATTGTCATGTATTTTACTTCAAAACTGACGGACTTTTATACAAACTTTCACCCTCTATTTCACCTCCTTAGGGGATGATTTCCGTAAAATCCTCTCTTAGTGGCTAGTTACGTCAGTCAACCTACAGTCCAATTTTCATCTTATTTGCTTTAGTAGTTTCGGCTCGACAATGATGAATCAGCCAGTCAGGACAAGACAAGTCATTATGGCGCCTTAGAGAAGTATCTACAGTAGAAACTGCACTCCTAGCATACCATGCCCATGTAGCATCGATACTACAATATGGTATCATGATCTGGGGAAATTGTACCGATATTGCGAGGCTGTTCAGATGCCAAAAGAAATGTGTTAGATCTTTGTTTGGTGCATATCGTTTAGAGTCCTGCAGACCTTTATTCAAGAAATACAAAATTCTTACACTTAAGTACTGGTCTCTATACATTAAACAATTATGTAATTTCGTTAATGATAATATGGAACAATTTATTATATGTAGGTATATATAGATATAGTTACACTTCTCTTCTTACAGGGATGTTAAATAATAAGCAGATTCCACTTAACTACTGCTATATTTTATTACTTTTATCAAGATTTATATTTAAGCCAAACATGCACACACGCTTTTTTTTCACAAGTGACAGTTCTGTTCAATATGGCCGACTAGCTAACTTCGATCTATTGACGCGACGATCGATTAACACTTATCGATTTTAGTTTTCAATAACAAACACATCATGTATCGTTGTGGCACAAGTATTCGACTTATAAAGCCCAGTTTTCAACGCCCGTTTTTGGCGCCAAAAACTTCAACTTTGCTATCTTAACTTTCACTGAAGTGGCATCGTAGTAGCTTTGGCGATTCTCATCCCAATTATCTTTTTGGTTTTTATTTGATAAACTACTTATTACTCAAATTTAAAGTTTTGCTTAACATTTTTTTTACAAATAAAAAAAACAAATAAAAATTACAAATTTAATCGGATGACAGCAGCTACAAGCAGACAGTCTGTTTTCAGTTGTTGCTGAAGACTAAAAAAAAAGTTGCTCTTTTTTTTAATATTAAAAGGATACAAACGAGCAAGCGGGTCACCTGATGGAGAGTAATCATCGCCGCCCATGGACACCCGCAAAACCAAAGAAATCGCAGATGCGTTGGAATTGGGAGGGGGGAGGGGTCAGAGATGGGCCTCCGGTACTTTCATTCACCGGACTAAACACAACAGCAACGAGTGCCATTGTTTCACGCCGATATTCTGTGAGAGGGTGGTTTATTCCATTTCGTGCTGCAACGCAGCGTGGTTCTACCACTCAGACAGTGTCACTCATTTAGCACCACCCAGGGGGCACGAGTAGGGTCTCAAGGGTAAAAACATACGGACGTGAGTTACTTTAACCCCCATGTTGACCGCTATTTTATGATAAAAGGAAAAAAAATCGAACACTGCTTTCTGACGAACATTAACCTAACTAAATAAAATTACTTAATAGAACTAATTAGAACCACGATAGCTCAATTGGGAGAGCACCTGACCCTGTATGTCAGAAGGGTGCGGGTTCAAATCCTGCTCGTAGAATTTTTTTCAATATTTGTGTCTTTGTAATTTGTTCGCAACAAAATTCGCGCTAAAAATTATATAAACATTTTCTAACTAAATATGTGTAACATTACAAATGTGACCAGACATCGATGTGTTCTTTTTGCTGATGACATATCCGTTGTAGTACCAGATACTTGCAAAAACATACAATATGAAGATAATCTTAATTCTACTGTAGATTCCATAACGAACTGGCTTCACATAAATAATCTAAAAGTAAACGTTTCCAAAACAAAAGTTGTACAATTTTCTAATTACCAAAGCAAACGACAACATTTGGATATCAATTGTAATGGTGAAGGTGTTATGGAAGTGTCTGAAACAACATTTCTAGGCTTAGTACTTGATAAGAATTGCAACTAGAAAGCGCACATAAAATCAGTTTGCACTAAACTCAATCGATTTGTCTTTGCATTGAAAAAGATAAAAAGTCGGGCATGTGAAAAAACTGCCATGGCAGCGTATCACGGTTACGTTAGTTCAGTGCTTAGATATGGCCTATTATTGTGGGGAAACTCGACACATAAAAATAAAGTGTTTTTAGCTCAAAAAAGTGTGTTCGAGCAATATGTAGTGTTGGACCGCTTGAATCTTGTAGACCTCTTTTTAAGAAATTGAAACTACTTACTTTGACCTCACTCTATATTCTGGAAATAGGACTCTTTGTAAGAAAACACCCAGAACGATTTCAAAGAGCTAATGTGAATTTGAAATTTTCGTCTAGAGACCCGACTAGACTTCTAGTGCCCAAGTGTGCCAGCCAACTTAACCACGAAAACTGTTCGTTTATGGCCATAAGGATCTTTAATCGGATCCCTAAAACCATTAGAGATTTACGATTGAGTTCTTTTAAAAGTCAACTCTCAAAGTGGCTCATAGATAAGTGTTTCTACACAGTTGAAGAGTTCTTAGGCTAGGTATTTATTGATATGTATTGCTATTGGAAAATTATTTATTCACATTATTATTGTTGACATAGTAATTAATTATTATTTTATCTATTTAATTCGAATGTGTTTTTTTTTTTTTTTAAAATTTTGTATTGAATTGGATTAAATGTAATGTATTGATTTATTAATTAATTTTATATAATTGTCAATGGATTTTTGCATGCTGAATATTCAGCGAAACATGTGGATCAAATTATTATTTATCATCTTTAATGTACCGTGTTTCCTGCATAATAAATATTTCTATTTCTATTTCTATAAAATTTATAAAATACAGTGAAAAAATTAAACGCCTACCCGACCCAGCCAGGAATCGAACCTGGATCTTCCGTTCCACAATATTTGTGTTGTCAAATATTGTGGTATTTCATCTGCAAAGATAAATCTGCATAGCCATCATCGGTTGCAATGACCGTTAGATAGATGGCGCACTGTGCCGCTATTAGCACTCAAGACATTTAAAAAAAAGCAGTGACAAAATTCAACATAGCATAGCGGTTAGTGCAGCCGCCCGGATTGCGGAAGACCCAGGTTCGATTCGTGGCTGGGTCGGGTAGGCGTTGAATTTTTTCAATGTATTTTATAAATTTTATAAATATTTAATTAAGCTCCAGTGCAGGAATTAGCACTTGAAAATAAAAAGTAAAAATTTATTAACCTAACTATTTATTTTATTTGGAATTTTGCTATAGTATATAGTTACAAGATAAAATTGTAATACCGCTGGCTTACAGCGTAAATCACAATACTAGAAAAAAAACAAGCTTTTATTTAAATGCGCTGAAAAGAAAAAAAAAAAACTTTTACTATCAACTTTTAACGTCATTACACAATTACCTACCCTAACTCTCATTCACTCGATTCACAACTTCCATTTCCAGATCATGTTCCAGTACGAATACGAGAAGCGTCCGAGCTCCTCGTGTGGTAGCCGCGCCACCACCAGCACCACGACTTGGGGCCAAGCTCCCCCGCAGGGCGCGCGCCCCCCCCTACCGCCCCGCCCGCGAGTATGCCACAGGATGCCTACCAAAACCACTGTGAGTAACAACATGAGTCATATATAGGGTCTAACAATATCAATAAGCGAACGTTTAAGGGGAGCATCTATACATCACACTGAGCATGCTCACCAAATTTGGTCCAAAACTACAAGCTCGTTACCGAGATAATCAACAAAACATTATCATAATTTACCAAAAATACACCCTTTCCAAACTCGTACAGCTGTACTACACGCACACAAAGATAGCCGTTGTGTCGTGTATCAGTACACTATCTTTTTATCGACGCCTGCGTGCGTGTTAGTAAAGATACAGCATGTTTCATGATGTGCATTATTTTAATTGATTTAGTTTGTTAGAAAACATAACTTTGAAAAATCACTATAAAACTGGAGCCCATTTTTTGTCATTGTATTCAGAATGATGTATAGATACCGCCCTTAAACGTTCGCTTATTGATTTTGTTAGACCCTATATAGCGATAAGACCGCCTTTGCCCACCCCGATATAAAAATTTCGTTGCCTGTTTTTACTTTTCTGTGTGTGTGTATAATAAAGAGTTTTATCTATCTTTCTATCTACAGCACCACCACGATTAGCAAAGCTGGCCATGCTAGGGTCAGCTCGCGCGCTTTTTCATAATTATCGGATCTGGTAGTTATCGTTATAATTAATATGGCAATTATTATCAATCCTTTCGAACCCTGCAACATTAAAACAACATTACCGATGGGCGAAGCAGTTGAGAGTAAAGAGGTCCTGCTTGGGCACGGCGAAAGCTTTTGACAAGGTATAGCACAGGGCTTTTCTTTCCAAACCACCACCATACGGACTCCTTAAAGATTGTGTACGTAGGTCGCAAGGTTTCTTTCCGATCCTTGCTTTAAAGCCGTAGTTGACAGCTCACGCTCTGTCTCAAAGCCCGCTGGCGTCCCGCAGGGGTGCAAGCTATGCCCTACTATATTTCTTTTGCATACGTGTTCCGTCCTTCCTTACAATATAGAATGGGAGCCCCCTTAAATATTTATTTTATTCTGTTTTTTTTTGTATTTGTTGTTATAGCGGCAACAGAAATACATCATCTGTAAAAATTTTAACTGTCTAACTATCACGGTTCATGAGATACAGCCTGGTGACAGACGAACAGACAGACGGCATTGGGCTGAGGGAGTGGACTTTTGTTTTATGAAAATGGACGAAATTTATTTTAATAACCAATACCGTATTTTGATTCTAACATTAAATACAAGATATTTTAACACTTTGACATTTTTTGATTTGTATAGAACGAATTATTTGTCTATTTTTACAGTCATACTCGTATTTCGATATTTCTCGATTTCGCTGTAATATTGTCTTTTTTTTTTATCTCTATTCCACACCACCCTATGGGTGGAGACCAAGGCGCATTTCTTTTATTACTTAGTGGTGTCCCCAGTGGGCCTACTTAGTTATTTTCCTCAGACTCTGATTCATCGACTGTTACAAATTCAAAATTTTCACAATCATGGTTATCGTCAATTATTATTGTGTCTTTTAAAGTTAGTAAAACTTTTGCTGCCTCTGATAACTCCCTGTGTTTTTGTTGTAGTTTGTGGCGATTCATTGAAATATGAGGGTCAGAACTAATCAATAAATTATTTAAAATATCCCCATGGCTTTTCTACTGAATCTTCGATAATGGCTTTGACGACACCTTCGAAAGTCTTTATTTCTTGACCGGAAATGTTACGCTCTAACTGTTGCCGACTGTACATACCTGTCCCATAGGTGATGTGGAATATTGTTTTAATTTATTATTTATCTTTAAGTTTCTACAATGTTTTTGTTAATCCCAAGAAATTAAAAAAACTTTATTCATACAAACTTTGAAGAGGTATATAAAAGTATTGGGTAACGTAAAAAAAATACTATAATACAAAAGTATTGTATTGATACGTAGAATTTAAATATGTACACATGAGAATCCAAAAGTCCCCACTTTGCGATTTCGTTCCAATGTGGGACGGACAGCAGAGTCTTACTAATAGGGTTCCCGTTTTACCCTTTGGGTACGGAACCCTGATAACAAAACACTCAGCTCCTAACAGATAATTACGAGAGTTTAAGTGTAAAAACACACTATGTCGAAGGTACGCGACCGAAGTTCCGCGGCTGATTTTACGTTCCGACGTATTCGGCTGATATGACACACCATAAATGCCGAACTTACGCCCCGCCCCCGGATCTTCGTAGGCAATCGAAACGAACTTCGGTCGCGTATAATGTGTATAATGTATTTCGGTATTATATGTCGTCAGTAATTCAAATAGCATTGCAGGCGTAATCATGCCGAACTTCAGTCGCGTAATTTCGGCATAGTATGTTCCTACACTAACGTCGGCGAAGACGCGGACGAAAGCTATATAGCATAGCAAGAGGTCAATTCTATTCAAAAACTGCAACTGCACGTTTACGCCTGTCATTAATTTGTCGCGTCTAGGAGCAGTGCCATGGAAATAGACGTATTCTATTAAAATTCTCTGCATCACAACTACACTAAAACTGTGCGACTACTACACTACAGTTGCACGAATCCTGCAATAACCCTGCAATAAAACTAAAAGGACTAATGTTACCATATGTGTCATAAGTATTGTCGCCATCTCTGAGGTCCCGGGTTCGATCCCCAGTCGGGTCCATGAAGAAATTATTGTTTTTCTAAATTGTCTCGGGTCTGGGTGTGTTCTATGTATAATAAGTATGTATTTAAGTTTTTTAAGTATGTTTATCCGTTGTCTAGTAACCATTTAACGTGTTTCATAACGAAGCTTCTCTTGGGCTAGATAATTGGTGTGAGTGTAGGAAAGTTTATTATTATTTTATTATGTAAGAATAAAAATGAGTAAATTTTTTTTTTAACTTAAACGGATTTATTGAAAATTGTACTAAAAGCTAAAAAATAATACGGTAGGTCCTAGGTACAGGTACAGGTAAAAAATAAAATCGTTGGGCGCACGTAACCTACGTAAATATGTAAATCGCATTTTTTAAAGCTTTTAGTACAATTTCCAATAAAACCGATTTTTTTTAACTTTAACTTTTCAAAATGCTTCTAATACGCTGTGCAAAAGTTGCTCACGATCTACTTCAATAAACGTGCACAAAAACGCACCAATACTGCTGTCATTACTACACAAATATCAAAATATTTTATTATGATGATTATTTTGCAGTAAGCGTGCAGGTGTGGTGCAGTTTTGTTAGTGGAATACCTATTTGCGTTACTTCTCCGTCCCTCCAACACTACGGCAGCAGCGCTTCTTATCATCAGAATACCGAAACGTCAAAATTTGCTCATTTGGACACACGCGACGCTGCGGTGTAGTTGCAGTTGTTTAGTAGAATCGGCCTACTGTAGGTCAATTCTATTAAAAAACTGCAACTGCACGTTTACGCCTGTCATTTGTCGCGTGTAGGAGCAGTGCCGTGGAAGTAGACGTATTCTATTAAAATTTTCTGCACCACAACTACACTACAACTGCTCGTCTACTACACTACAGCTGCACGAAGCCTGCAATAAAACTAAAGTTACAATACGCTAAATACGTAAAATGCTTATAGTATGCTGTGCCAAAGTTGCTCACGATCTACTTCAATAAACCTGCACAAAAACTGCACTAATACTGCTGTCATTACTACACAAATGTCAAAATATTTTAATGTAATACGATTATTTTGCAGTAAACATGCAGGTGTAGTGCAGTTTTGTTAGTGGAATACCTATTTGCGTTACTTCTCCGTCCATGCAACACTACGGCAGCAGCACTGCATAACAGAATACTGAAACGTCAAAATTTGCTCATTTGGACACACGCGACGCTGCGGTGAAGTTGCAGTTGTTTAGTAGAATTGGCCTACTGTTCTGTTAACTCATCTAGAAAGCTAATACGCTTGTGTCAGGCATGGGTTCACGTCAGCAGTGTAACGGTAAAGGAGCTATGGGAGTTAACCACGATACCTCGCATTCAACCTAAGCATCTATTCTTTTTTACGTACGGGACCCTCGGTGGGCGAGTCCGGTGGGCGGTTTTAGTTTATACGAAAACCGAAACACGGGTCAAATTATTTTTATTTAAAGAATCCGTACAAAAAAAATTAAAATAATATCTTGAAAAGTTACAAGCTTTTTGTGCTGCCCCGTTGTGTGTTTTTAGTAGGGAATAATTTATTTGAGATTTTCTAAATATTATTTGGTCAAAATGTAACATGGTATAAAAAATATTGAAATCGATTCTATTACTGATTCTGAACAAACAGTTTTCAGGTTTCGTATAAACTAAAAATAACATTATATATTATTTGACGTATAATTTTATGATTATTTACATATAAATTAGTTTTACGTTAATATTGTTGCGAAGAAGAATTTGAAAAAAGACAAAGTGTAGAAAAAGTATTAGTAATTTTATTTTGTTGACATTTTTTGTATTATCAATTTTAAATTACAGAAGCAAATAGGTGTTTGAAATTGATTGTTATCAATTAGAATATGTTGTTGATTAATCGTTACTAATGGTCGCCCAGTGGTCGAAATTCGACCGTAATTTTATTAAGGCTGCACGGATTGTATCCTAAGCAATGAAAAAGTAAAAAAAATAGAATGTGAGTTTGGATTGGCATTGACAGATTACGACCGCTCCTCTTCCATTTTTGAAATTTTTGAAAAGAGTTTTATGGGTGTATGTCAAATACGTGGTAGTGTGTGTAATGTTTGTTTTATTGATTAATTGTATTTTTATGCATAATTTAAAAAAATATTAACATTCGGATAACCTTCTCTATATAAACTATAAGTGTGCAAAATTTCATACTCCTCCGTCCGCGCAATTTTCGTAAAAAAGGGGTACAAAGTTTTTGCTTCACGTATTTAATATATAGATAACAACTGTCTGTACCATATTCTCGCAAATAAAATGAATTTGAATTTGACTTCTGGGTTTGAGACCGGTCGGTGTTCTTAATGTTGTAACGTTGTCGTTGCAATTTACTCCACGTTATATTTTTGCTATGCAAGCCTCCTTGGTAGTTCTCATAACTATCTGTCAGATTTATTTGCACGGTTCTGAAAAAGAATACTTTAAATGTCATGTCATTGTCATCGAGTTTTAATGTATTTTTTATATGATCAGTCCTTAGATTTTCATCTAAGCCATAAAGAAAATTGTATATACTAGAAAATCTAAGCGCAGCGAGACCTATCATTCACCTAAGGATCAGTCTTTCGAAATTCTTCAGTTCAATAACATTCTTTTATAGTCACACCGATTGTGCAATTATTAAGTTTAAAATATATGTGAAAACTTGTATCTATAAACAGGTAATTTGATTCTTATAAGAAATATTTGTAAGTAACGTTTTCGCTTAGATTTTTGTATACTGAATTATTGTTTCTCCTTTTAGGTTTTTTCTGCTTAATTAATAATTTTATGTAAATAAATATATACTGTGGATTCCTGAGCTTTTTAATGGCCTTCAGGCCACAATGTGGTCTTAACTACAAGACCACATAGATGGTTCGGCTACCAACGACCGACGCTTCAATATTGCGTGATAGGAACGCAGTTAACTTCCTGTATTACGTCGGAGCAAAGGCTTCGCGTTAAGTGTTAGTTACAGTAACTTATTACGAAATTGTGACGAGACGTTTATGGCGCTATAGCGTGTACCGGTGCGGTGTACAGATTGAGATCGTGCATGTATCATAATCATAATATAGTTATACATTTTCACCAGGGTGCATAGTGTGAGTTTTCTTTACAATCCGTATGATCATTCGATTATGTTTATGAAAACGAAAATGAGTATGGCATTGAAGCGATGGCTGATTCATATGTCATACTCGTGAACGGGTGCCGCCTGTGGAGGCTGCCCCCCGACCGCCTAACTGGGCACCTAGTGCGAGTTTCATTCGCTATTCGATCACGTTAACGAAAACGATAATTTGTATGGCAAAATGGTAACTCTTCTCGTATGCCGCCAGGAGGCGCTGCTTCAATGCCATACTAATTTTCGTTTTCGTAAACGTAATCGAATGAATACGGATAGTAAACAAAACTTACACTAGGCACCTATTGATCGCTTTGACGACGCGTATAGTTTATGACGTCATCTTGCCACCCCGCATCGCCTATGAAAGCAATATCAAAAGCTAACGGCTATAGCTTTCGATATTGCTTTCATAGGCGGCACGAAACGACAAGATGACGTCATAAACCACACATGAAATCATAAGCGATCCGTTAGGCGGTCGGGCCCCTGGCCCCTGGTCTGCTCTTGCATACTTATCTTATTATTATTACTAGTGGTCGCCCAGTAGTCGAAATTCGACCGTAATTTTATTAAGGCTGCACGGATTGTATTCTAAGCAATGAAAAATTAAAAAGATAGAATGTGAGTTTGGATTGATGTGACATTGACAGATTTCGGCCGCTCCTCTTCCATTTTTGAAATTTTTGAAAAGAGTATAATAAGCGCGTGTGTCAAATACATAACATGCGTGTGTGTCAATTACATATGCGTGTGTGTCAAATACATGGTAGTGTGTGTAATGTTAGTTTTATTGATTTAATGTATTTTGCATTTAACTTAAAAAAAATATTGACATTCGGATAACTTTCTCAATATAGGTAAGTACTTAAATTATTCATAGTGTGCGAATTTTCATACTCCTTCGTCCGCGCAATTTTCGTAAAAAAGGGGTACAAAGTTTTTGCTTCGCGTATTAATATAAAGACTAAGAGAGATATGAATACTCGTATACTTTAACTTTGTTTTTCTTAGACAATTTTTGACTTATATTAGTACCTACTGTATGACATTGTGAAAATTGAAATTGATAGGTAAGTACCTGATGTAATTTATGCAAACTTAGATATTTTTTTTATTTTGTTGTTTTTTGTTTGTTTATTTGTGATGGAAAGTGCCATTTCATGATAGGGCATTTTCCAATATTTATGATGCTGTAAGGGAGAAAAGAGCTGGACACTTGCTGAGTTTGTTGCCGGTTCTTTTCAGTACAAGGGCTACCACAGCGTAATTTCTATTGAAATCTTAAAAAAACTGTTAATCTAAAATTATCCATTTTTAAGGAAAAGTTGTTAGACAAAAGTTATTCACTATCATGTATACTTTACCCTCCTTTCGGCTTAGTACCCCCGTTCCGACTAACGTTGTATATAAATTAAAAGACGAGTGGTGTCCGGCAGCAGAATCTTCTTGAAGAAAAAGAAAGAAGAATATTGCCTATATAGCCTGAGAGCCAAACTAATTCGCTATATGGAGACTCAACAATAATTCTATATCTGTATTTTCTTAACATAAAAAAATTGATTATCTAGTTTATTACATAATTCATTAGTAATCCACCAATATTTGTGACAGCGACATTAAAAAAAACAAATACAAAGCTTTATAAAATCTATAAAAAATGGGCAAAAATGGTATAAATATTATTTACTTTACATTTGAATACCTTTATTAGTTATCTTTCGTAAAATTTAATAATCCTCCTATAAATATAAATGAAAAACAAATAAACTTAAAAAAACTCTACGTAAACTCGAAAGTGGCATTACACCTATGTTAAAAATGCTATCAGATCAGTTTTTAATTACTTTTGTTTCATTTGCTTCCATTAACACGTAATGTACTAAATCCAATTTAAATTATATAATGATAATAAAAAATCTGCTATTATTATTTTCTTAGAGTACATTGTGCAGGCGTGCGTTACCCCAGCGGAATGTTGTCGAATTTCTTGGATTCTTGATATAGAATAATAAGTGCTCCATCTCGTGTAATTGTGCGCGAAATCTTAAATTTGTGCGTCCAGTAGTTTTTGAGATATTCGCGAAAAACAGATGCCGCTGGGGTAACGTTACCCCATTTCGCGCACAATTACACGAGATGGAGCACTAATTATTCTATATCAAGAATCCAAGAAATTCGACAACATTCCACTGGGGTAACGCACGCTTGTGCAGTTAGTGAAACAACCAACTTCTTCCTAAACTATTAGTTTCCCGTTGTATATCTTTATGGATTTCAACTTTGGTGCGATAAGGTGAACTTAAACACTTTTTCACGATAAAACCGGTGATAGCATATTTGCTGTAAAATTGCACCATTTTCGGGGTATAACTTTTTTCGATACCTTCCAATGCGAGATTTTGTTGGATTCTAAAATATAGTCTCTTATAAGTAATTATATTTAATGGCCGTTTACAAAAATTTGGCCTGTTATTGAGTTTTTTTACAAAAATATCGGAAAGTTCTTGGGCTAATATAGGGTCTAACAATGGTTTAGTTAAATACGGCATATACAATACAATAACATGTCAGGTGTGTTAGGTGACGTAAAAATGCTAAATTACTTCATTCAAATAGTTTGTTGAGCATAATTTGATTTTCTATCTCCAATTACTAGATAAGTTTTTTTTTACATTGGCGGCGCTAGTGTGCGGCGTAAACGCTCTTAAACAAACAAACTCCTCAGCTTTATAATATTAATATAGATTAAGTGAAATCTGACTATTATTGTTATATGTGAATGCATGAACAATAGGCATATGGATGACCGAAAGGTCGCAAGAGTGCTGCATAATTGTAATAACCTCAGTACCGTCGAACGTAATGGTAGAAAGCCGACCGGTCGGATGCACGTAGAGGTTTAATGTAGGCACGACTATAGAATAGAATAAAGAATAGAATATTTATTAAAGTGACCAAGACACACAATGTGTTAGTATTATAACTCAAAAAAAAATCAAAAAATTAAAAATATTTTTATTATTAACTACAAGTAGTTTTTACAAATGTGTGGGTCTCTTCTGTTAAGTTTGAAAAAACCTGTTTTAGAAGAGACCCCTCTCTTTACTGTACAATCATTTATTTTTTTTGTAATTAAGTACATAGGTAGGTATTTTCTTATTCTATGTTAATTACATCTCAGCCAAAAGACGTCCACTGCTAAACAAAGGCCTCCCCCAAGGATATGAGGGGTATTTGCCGTAATCGCCACGCTTGGCAGGCGGGTTGGCGATCGCAGTAGGTTGAGGGTAACCTCAGAGAGATGCTGCTGCCCATCCTCTGGAATGGTCCCTTAGTCGGCTTTTACGACACCCACGAGAAGAGATGGGCTGGTGCAATTCTTTACCCCCGGCACCACACAGGGATTTGGGTTGGTGCATGGATATGTCTAAATATGTCATCTTCTATGTCTAGCAAATCTAGCGTACCTTTACATAAATAACACAGGTGGCCAACTTTTTTAAGACCAAATATAGTATTTTTGGATTCAGTACCCATAAAAATATAGTAGACTAGTGGCCCCGTGGTTTCCGGTTTTACCCGCCGCGTGGTTCCCATTTCCGAGGGAATATCTGGATAAAAAGTATCCTATGTGTTATTACCAGTTATAAACTATCTGTATGCCGAACTTCATCCAAATCCATTCAGTAGTTTTTACGTGAAAGAGTAACAAACATCCACATACTTACAAACTTTCGCGTTTATAATATTAGTAGGATAGGGAATTAATTATTAAAATAAATATAGTACCTAAGTATATTAAAAAATATTTATTTTATTTCTTAAATAAATATTTTTTACTGCTTTGAGCTTTAATTAATAGGTTTTTATTTTTAAGGAACGCTTCGTAACTATTAATACAATCTAATTTTAAGTTACAAAACACCATTAACTCTGCTTTTATCAGACTGCTGCTGGCTCTGTTGCGCTCATCTTTCCACGTTGTGTTCATCACAGAAAACTATAGTAAAAATATAGTAGTTTCGCCTACTATAATATATTCTTAAAATAAAAGTAGTTAGACGCTTAAAATAGTAGGATATTATATAATATAGTAGGGTTTGCAACCCTAGGCAGAATAGTCCTTGAGTGGCGTCCGCTTACCGGAAAGCGC
The DNA here is from genome assembly GCA_947562085.1 of Eudonia lacustrata. Taxonomy (NCBI): domain Eukaryota; kingdom Metazoa; phylum Arthropoda; class Insecta; order Lepidoptera; family Crambidae; genus Eudonia; species Eudonia lacustrata. The sequence goes on from OX387333.1 coordinate 13,158,483, forward strand.
AGTGTGGGCAGGCCTCCAACAAGGTGGACCGACGATCTGGTGAAGGCCGCGGGAAGCCGCTGGATGCGAGCAGCACAAATCTGGTCGTTGTGGAGATCCTTGAGGGAGGTCTTTGTCCAGCAGTGGACGTCTTTTGGCCGAGATGATGATGAAGCCTTATTAATAGTTGGTAATGGCAACTTTGACTCCCATCTCAAAGTCAAAGTCAAAGTATTTTTTTTTTATTCAAATAAATTTAAAAAAAGTACTTATGTACTTTTGAATCGTCCAAACATTTTTTTAGATTTACTATTACCTATTCCTACTACGACCCATCTAAAAGATTAGTCACTTGTTGCTCAAAATAGAACACGATGGAAAGGGGGTAGGCAGGCCTTTGCCCTGCAGTGGGACGCTACAGGCTTATAATTATAATCTATATATTCTTCCTTCTTTCTTCTTTATAGGTCTTCCGTAATCCCGGCGGCTGCACTGACCGCTATGCTACCGGGAAGGCTGACATATGCGCTGAATTTTGTCACTGCTTTTTATTATTTTTTAGTCGGTTGCAATTACCGTTGGATAGATGGAGCACTGTGCCGCTATTAGCAAAAACGAAGTGACAAAATTCAAGTGTTATTTGATATGTAAAGTGTTGCAAAAATACAATGGGTTTCACATGTTCAGCAATAGGTAGACTTAGGTAAACTTTAGAAAGCAACAGGTACATGTTAAGAGCGTTTACGCCGCACACTAGAGCGCATTTTTACGTCACCTAATGAACACCTCATATGTTATGGTTTAGTTAAATAAGACGTTACGGCCACTTTTAACTATAACGCCATATTTAACTAAACCATAACATGTCAGGTGTTCATTAGGTGACGTAAAAATGCTAAATTACTTCATTCAGATAGTTTGATTTTCTATCTCTAATTACTAGATATGTTTTTTTTTCATTGGCGGCGCTAGTGTGCGGCATAAACGCTCTTAAGTTACTTACATAATATTTAATAACCTCAAATTTTACAATATTACAACCATTCGTTCTCTAATCAGAGTTCATCTATTCATTTATTCATTTATTCAATCATGCAATCATTCAATCATTTATTCATATATATTTGTATTTTGATTTAAATTTTTATTTGTTGTGCAAGGAACACAGGTTTATTTCATTACAAACAAAACAATATCTTAAGGCTAGTATAGTTTCACTGGCTCCCACCTTTACAGGTTACACAAAACGAAACACACAATAATTGAGTAATTATCAACGGGATGGCAAGAGCCATGTTTATTATTTATGAGTATCCGATATTTCGGCACAGTTGCATGCGCCATGATCACGGAATTACTGATTACATGATCAGTAATTCCGTGAAACATGGTAAGAATCCCGTTAATAATTACTCTATTGCAAGTGACCATGATAGTTTAAATAGTTATATCACACATTAATTCTCTAAAAATATTTCTCATTCATTTATTCATTCATTCATAATTATCTATCCATCTCCTATTGTTACATAACTGTCATGGTGTACCTTAGTCTGATATATCTGACGGTGACCCCCGCAGGTCCCCCTCAAAGTGTGGGTGGTGGCGAGCGCGTCCTGCTTCGCGGTGTGCGCGGCGCTGGTGCTCGCCACCGTGGTGATCACCAGGTGGGGTGCAGGCGGGTACACAGCTCAGCTGCTGGAGGAACCGGTGCGTATGGAGATACAATGTTTTACAGTACAAACTATCCCGAAAGCGGTTTGTTAACAATATCAGCTTCCGACTTCTTTCGGGAAGAGTTTGAGTTTGTAGTTTTGTTTTATTTTCAAGAGTGTTGTAGCGTTTCATTGAATATTATTGTGAATAATGGTGGATTTTAAACCCTTAAGTGTCATTGAACATGCATGGGTGTTGGCTAATGAAAAAAAAGTGTAACGTTATTTTCAAATCCTCTCAAGAAGTCCGCGAGCCGAGCGAGATGATTAAGGAGTGTTTTTGCGCAACTTTATTTTAAACCTTTATTTTTTCCACTTTTCAGGAGTCAGTATACTCCAACCCGCACCCAATATACATCGCATCAAAACCCCATTCAGAGCCAGACAGCACCACCTCCAATTTTGATGGAGACATGGAGATTATTGAGAAGCTCTCCATATTCAAGAACATAGTCGCCGCGAGAGGAGCGAAATCCAAAGACCTTATATCAAAACCACAGCTACATCCAGCCCACGACACTACCATAGAACATGCTGATCGAAACATAGCGAAAAAGGATCAAGCTAGATACCCTGTACACGCAGACATAGACAAGCTAGACTTTAACAACCCCCAAAATCAAGCTGACATAATCAAACTGAATATCGATAACGCCAAAAAGCATATACCACCATTTAAACCTACTCTGCCAGATGTTTTTATACATGGAGAAATAAAACTACCGGATGGCTATTTATTAGGCATAAAGAAACCTACAGATTATGACGAATATTATAGTGACGATAATTTGTACGACGACTATTTACAGAGTAACTCAATGACAAACTATTTGATAGAAAAAGTCCAAGAGCTACACGATTGGATCAATTCCGACCCAGATTTTGAAGCAGCGAAGAACTCTTCCAGAATCGCTCGCAATAATGACTTCAGTCAAATTTTACAATCGTTAAACCAAAGTCTTGTTCAAGGTAACGCTTCAATAGTTTTAAATAAGTTGAAGGACATATATTTCGGTGAAAATTATACCAGTTCTGGTGGTGGAAGGAAGATTATATCGAGTAACAGCACTGATTTGCTTTCGTTCGGCATTTTGACGTTGGATATAATGTTGCTGCACAATATACAGCTGATGGCATGGGAGAATCAGGTAAGCGGTTTTGATTTTCGATATAATATGATAAAGGAACACAGCACTTTGAAACAAACGTTACTTTGGCATGTAGGATAAAATAAACGAGCCTCAATAGTCGAAAGCTTGACATTTTGTAGCGGTTTTCAAAAATTATTTAGCGTGAGCTTGAGACTTTTTCTTGCAGTTTTGTAAAATTGATAGATATGACAAGTGAGAGATGATATACCCTCCAACCACTTGAGTGTCTCAGTAAAGATGTGGGGCTTTCGAGGTGAAATGCGCTTCCACCTTCGGCTATATCAACACTTTAACGGCAAGTTAAAGGAAAAGGAATAAAAATTAAGATATTATTTATCTTTTTAACCGGCTTCAAAAGGAGATAGGTACCCATTTTGCCTCAGAGAATCTAGTATAAGGGCCGGGGACACGCTTTTGTGATCATCATCATAATCATCAGCTCATTTATGTCCTCACTGCTAGGGCAAGAGCCTTCCCTATGGATGGATAGGGAGAACGGGCCATAAACCACCACGCGGGCCCAGTGCGGATTGGTGGTCGTTAACGACTGCTAATGCAGCCGGGACCAACGGCTTTACGTGCCTTCCGAAGCACGGAGGGGCTCGAGATGATAAATTTTTGGTCACCCATCCAATGACCGGCCTTTGCGAAAGTTGCTTAACCTCAGCACTCGCAGACCGGGTGCGTTAACCACTGCGCCATCGAGCTCCTCATCCTTTTGTGATGCCATCTCTAGAATCCCTCGCCGCCCCTAAAATCCGTTTACACTGTAAGACAAATAATGCGATGCGATGCGATTACAAGTTTCAAGTTCGTTATTTGCAAATTAAATGATAATAACGTAAACAAACTAAAATTAATAACGTACTTACAACTTAATTAGTAACTCTTCTTGAATACAACAATTTTTTGAAGAGAATACAAAATACAAAACATTCGGTCAAACTGAATAAACATCCAGAGAAAGTCATCAGTAGGTAATGAAAAGAAGTAAACATTTTATTATTATTATAGGATTACGATGTCAAGGGTTTATCGGAAATTCGTTGCTGTACCTTATGACTGTACTAAAACGTTATGTACTAATACTTTAAGCAATCGATTCGCGCCAAAATGCTGAAGGACCCCGACGTGTTCGCTTTCAACGCGCTGTTCATGGAGCCCGGCAAGCTGGAGGCGCGGCTCAACGAGATCAGCCGCCACGACGACGCACCCTTACCTTACTCGTGAGTCAACCTCATTAATTTGTTCATTTATTTAGTCATTCGTTCAGTCATTAATTCAGTAATTCAATCATTAAGTTATTCATTCAGTGTTTTATTCAGTCGTTCAGTTATTCTTTCAGTCTTATATTCAGTTTTTTTTATAATTTTTATTTTTTTTATTTTTTAGTTAATGGCTTCGTGCGATTAGCACATTTAGCCAGTGTCAAAGTAATTTTTCTTACAAGTAATACATAAATATACAATATTTCCATATATGATGATGATCAATGATATTAGAAATGGGAAGTGAGAAATGATATACCCCCCAACCCCTCGAGTATCTCAGTAAAGATGTGGGGCTTTACTAAGTCCTCACGCGAGCTTTTTGAGAGAAATAGAAAAGTAACGTTGCACTGTTTTGTTTCATTTGCCAACACTTATGCACACTCACGAACACTTAACGGTTAATAATCCACCATTATTTCACATTAATATTCGACATAACACAAATTTTAGAAAATAAAACAAAATCGCAGACATGACTCATCACTTTCCCGCCAAGAAGTCCCTTATATTCAGTTATTTAATTAGTCATACATTCAGTCATTCACTCAAACATTCATTAATTCAGTTATGTATTTAATAATTTATTCTTTCTTTAAAAAATATTCATTAATTCCTTCAAAAATGTATTCCTTTTCTCATTTCATTATCAATATAATCAATCTTTCGTTCAGCCTTTCATACATTCAGTTATTCATGCAATCATTCACTCATTCAGACATTCATTCAGTTATTTATTCCGTCGTTCATTCAGTCAACTATCAACTATCAACGAGTCATTTGTTCAGACATTAATTCTTCCATTTCACGAGTTCATCCGGTGGCGACGACGCTACGAAGACTTCTTTTTACGAGTGAGTATACTTATTTCCATGAGTGACTCTACTTTATCCATTTCTACTTCATTCAACCAAAGACATACCCTCTTCATAGAGCTCGGCAAATTCCTTGCAACATGTAATTCATCCTTTCAACATTGACGACCTCCTTAGTAGAGTGGTTTGTACACCGGTTTTCATGGTGTCGCCATCTCTGAGGTCCCGGGTTCGATCCCCGGTTGGGTCAATTTAGAAATGATTGTCTTTCTAAATTGTCTCGGGTCAGGGTGTTTTTTATGTATAATAAGTACTTATGTATTTAAGTATTTTAAGTATGTTTATCCGTTGTCTAGTAGTAAGCATTTAACGAGTTTCATAACGAAGCTTCTCTTGGGCCAGATAACTGGTGTGAGTGTAGGAAAGGAAAGTTGCCCATAATTGTTTTTTATGAAACAAGTGTTGAAAAAATTTCCACGAGTGGGATCCGAACCCGCACCCCATGATATGCCGATTTAGTTATCTACCAACTATGCTATCGTGAGCCAATCTAACACTTGCTTTTCAAGTTATTATACGTGAAGCAAAGACTTTGTACCCCTTTTTACGAAAATTGCGCGGACGGAGGAGTATGAAATATCGCACACTTATAGTTTATATAGAGAAGGAATGCAGAATGCTAATATTTTTTTTAAATTATGCATAAAAATACATTAAATAAAATAAATATTCTTTCATACATTTTTCAAAAATTTCAAAAATAAACTTTCCTACACTCACACCAATTACTTATCTAGCCCAAGAGAAGCTTCGTTATGAAACTTGTTAAATGGCTACTAGACAACGGATAAACATACTTAAAATACTTAAATACATACATAAATAGAAAACACCCAGACCCGAGACAATTTAGAAAAACAATAATTTCTAAATTGACCCGACCGGGGATCGAACCCGGGACCTCAGAGATGGCGACACCATGAAAACCGGTGTACAAACCACTCGACCAAGGAGGTCGTGAAAGCGTATCAAACAACAAACTCACGCGCATTTATAATATTAGTTAAGGTACCATAAATTCACAGGCACGTAAAGCCGTTGGTCCCGGCTGCATTAGCAGTCGTTAACAACCACCGCACCGCACTGGGCCCGCGTGGTGGTTTATGGCCCGTTCTCCCTATCCATCCATAGGGAAGGCTCGTGCTCCAGCAGTGGGGACAAAAATGAGCTGATGATGATGATGACCATAAATTCCTTGTTTCAGCAAACGCCAGCACCTTCGGCAGGACAGTGAAGAGTTTGACATCGGCAAGAGTCTGCTGGACAACTTCCTGGAGATCGGGGCGAGCACCTCGCGCGCCGCCGTGCATCTCGGCCGGGCCTACAAGAACACCAAGTGAGTACCAACACCTGATTGAGGGTCTTCGATTACTGGATGCTATTTTAAAAATTATGGACCTATGTAGTTGGTGCGGTGGACGACGAGAATAAGACAACGAGATAAGTGGTAGTACCAAATTTATTCTTTTTTTAAATTATATTTTGCGGGTAAGCACAGTGCCTTGATGTCACCTGATGTTAAGTGATGATAAGGCCAATGATAGAAGCGAGTATATAATAGTGAGGCACTGGCTATCTTATCTCTAGCTGCCGGAACACAACAATGCTACAGACATTGATGTTATGGCGACATATTTAGATAAGATGGTGGTAGCTAGCCAGGCGGACAAACAAGCCCTACCACCAACCAAACCGAGCACATAAACATGTACGCCCCGCTGGGAATCGAACTCGGGAGGGGTCTCTGGGTCTAAAAGAGGTCTTGACCACTGGACCACTCAGAGGCGGTAAAAGCAGTCGACTATAATTTTGACAAAGTACAGCGAAACGAAATCACTACTGCGTTGTCGGGCGTTAGGCTTGCCGTCCCACGGGGTGTAAACGGTAGGAGGGCGGAGCAATGGTAGCAGAATTAGTTATCAGAGCGTTCAACTAGCTGTCGTAACAATCCCCCCGCCCGATCCTCTAAATGCCACTATACACATTTACAGAATACACTAAACATGCACACTAGTTTAGGCTTAAGACACCGTACTCGTAGAACAAGGGTATGACGAGCCGGTTAACACGTGCTCTATACCAGCTACAGACATGTACCTGACATGTACCTGGGCGCTTCTCTCCACCACCACGGCCCGGTCAACCCGAGCCGAGGTCCGTGCCTTTAGAAGTGCCCTCGGGTTGTTCTGCTCCTCGATCCGATCCGAACCCTTCGGAGAATCTAGTAGGGCACGGGGACACGCACTAGTGCGTGATGCCGTTCCCTCTAGAAAACCTCCGAAGGTCATTCGTTTCACACGGCTTGAGGAACCCTTTAAGTTTCTCGCCGCCCCCAAATAAGCCCGGTGAAGCTGAAAATGCCGCTTGAGGCAATCAGCAATCTTCCTCCAAATAAAAAGTCCTAACTATGGTAGGAGCAGAACATATGCAGCTGAGATATTTCCCTATAAATGATGACGATATTTGTTATCTCTTATGGTGGCACTTCACATGGCTATTCGTATTTGCTATTTGGTGATCTTTGTATTTGTCAAATATTTGACATATTTGAAATATGGCAAATACCAACAAATACGACCGTCCACACATGGCAATTATTTGCCAAATATAGCAAATACGCGAATACAAATAGCCAAGTCCACCACCAACATGGACGTATTTCAACTTGCTGCAGGATTTTACTATTTGAATGCATGTTATTTTTATGGTAGTCATTTAAAGGGTCCCTTATACAGGAATTGATTTGATACAATTCCAAGATTTTTAACACTGTTGCGTTGTCCCAATTTATTCTAATTGTTCCTCAATTTGCAACAAACGTGTCCCTACAGGTCGACGGCGCGTGCGCTTCTGAACATGGCCATTGTGTGGACGGTTTCTTTGCTTATTTGCCTATTTGACCTCTTTGATGTGTGTCCAGAAACCGACAAGCGCGCGGAAACGCATATTTGGTATTTGCCGTGTTTGTCGAATAGGCAAATGAGACGAATATTTGTCACACATATCATCCACACATGGCAATTATTTGCCAAATATGGCAAATACGCGAATAAAATAGCCATGTGAAGTGCCACCATTAAGTTGATACGCAAACATCTCGTTACCGCGATGGGCCCGCGTGGTGGTTTACGGCCCGATCTCTATGTGGTATAATAAGGAAGGCTCGTGCCCCAGGAGTGGGACATAAATTAGCTATGAGAGAGTCCAAAGTACCAGGCTAGCATGAGTCATAAAGAGTTCCGCACTGGGCCCGCGTGGTGGTTTACGGCGCTTTCTCTCTGTGGTGTAAACATCCATAGGGAAGGACTGCTTGTACTTGAATCTATGATGAACTCAACTTCGGATTCTGATTTATTTAAGTTATTTACTTTTTCTTTAAGGCAGAACTTTGTATAATGCGTGTTATTCTTGCAGTTACTCAGAGAGCTATCTTAAAGACAAGAAAAATATTAATTATAAAATCATGACTGCGGATGGTAACATACATTCTGTCAACATAGTAGTAGTATATAGTAAATATATGACCGTCTTGCTCACTCTGCCACAATTATCGTTACGCGTGTCGACTAACCGTAATCTCGCACCTTCTCGCACCTTCTCGCTCCTGTTTGTCCTGCCGTCATTGCTTTTTGAACGCCCTGCTATGCACATCATATCGATCGCCGTCCGTTGCGTGCTTTGTTGCTTTCGTTATTCATTAGTGACTTATCCGGCACTTTTGATTTGTGTAACTATTGTTTAACATTTAATTTGTTGTATGTGCATAGTACATACCTATAATAGTCTTTATGATTTTTATGTGTCAAAGGCGATTTACTGATGGATATCGATAGTATAAATACGAGAAACTCTAATCTGAATATATATTATCAGAACGTTAGGGGATTGCGTTCAAAAACCTCAACGTTCTATCGCAATATATGCCTCAATTCGTATGACGTGATAATCTTAACGGAGACCTGGTTGCTGGATAGTGTGAGTGATTCCGAGCTATTCGATAGTAGGTATATTGTTTGGCGACGAGACCGAAATTACGATTTAACTTTTTAGGCTTGGTGAATTTATATTACATAGTCCCGATGATATTTATCTTATTGTCGGCGACTTTAATATGAGTGGAATATCTTGGTTATATAACAATGATGGTTCTTACTCGGCGACTAATATCACAAGCACCGATGAACAATTATTAATCGATGACTTATATACACATAATTTAACTCAGTATAACGGTGTTCTAAATATATATGGTAGATTATTAGACCTTGTACTATCTAACTCTTCAGTCACCGTTACAGAGTGCTGTGACCCATTGGTTCCCTTCGATCCTCATCATAAGGCTATTGTAATTGACTTCAAGTCCCATAGTTGTTCTTATTTACAACATGCAAGGAGAACCAAACGCGTTTTTAGTAAGGGTGACTATAATGAAATTAACTTAAAAATTGAAATGATTGATTGGCAGACTGAATTATTAAACAAAGATATTGAAAAAGCTGTTAGCTTTTTTTACTCCTCGATAAATAAGTTAATTGAAAATTATGTACCCTCAAAAATCTGTCGCGAAAATACATACCCTTCTTGGTATTCATTATCATTAAAGAAATTAATCAAAGAAAAACATAAATACTATATTAAATTTAAAAAATACGGTAATCATTCAAATATGTGTACATATAAATTATTAAGAGAAAGAGTTAAAATTTTAGAATCTGAGTGTTATCAAAACTATATATCGTCAGTTGAAATGTCTATTAAAGATAACCCAAAATATTTTTGGACGTTTATTAAATCAAAGTATAAATCATCAAATATACCGAGCACAATGAAATACGGTGACAAAGTTGCTAACGATGGCTGTTCTATTGCTAACGTTTTCTCTGACTTTTTTTACTCGATCTTTTTGCAACCGTCTTCCTCACCCGGACCATCTGACTTAATTGCCAATATCAACGCGGCACCCCTTACTAGTATTTCGAGTATTGAAATAAATATTGAGGAAGTTGCTAAGCTGCTCTCATCTAAGCTGTCATTAGACATCACCAAGTCGGCTGGATCCGACGGTTTGCCTCCGACTTTTCTGACCAAGTGCGCGAAATCTATTGCTACACCTATATATTTGTTGTTTTTGAAGTCAATTAGAGAAAATAATTTGCCATCAATATGGAAGTCCGCTTTCATAACGCCAGTTCATAAAAAAGGTGTTAAGACAGAGGCAACTAGTTACAGGCCAGTTTCAAAGTTGTGCATTGTGGCTAAAGTATTTGAAAGAATAATTTATAATCAATTATACTCTTCTTTGAAGAATTCGTTCACCGAGTCTCAGCACGGTTTTCTTCAGGGACGATCCACCGTGTCAAATCTCGTGTTACTTAATAATTGTATCACTGTTAGTATGCAAAATGGTAAGCAGGTCGATGTCGTTTACACGGACTATAGCAAATGTTTCGATAGAATCCACCACACTACATTAATCAGAAAATTGGAACACATTGGGATTAACGGAGATCTCTTGAGGTGGTTTGAATCATATATTTCCAACAGATCCCAGGCTGTTGTCATTAATAATTATATTTCAAGTTGGGTCGTTGTTCCAAGTGGAGTGCCCCAGGGTTCACTTCTTGGTCCACTTTTGTTCTTGATCTTTGTGAATGACATTGGCTCTTGTTTCCATCACTCCAGATTACTTTGTTTCGCAGATGACATGAAGATCTTTAAATCCATTTCAAGTGCATCCGATATATTAGATCTTCAGTCGGACCTCACGCGTCTAGACAGTTACTGTGATGCTAACCAACTGGATCTCAATCCACTAAAATGTTCTGTTATAACTTTCAGTCGGAAAACAGTTAATATTTTGTCTAATTACAAACTAAAGGACACAAATCTGCAAAGATTATCCGAAATACGAGACCTTGGAGTTCACCATGACTCAAAGCTTATTTTCGACGTTCACATTGATAGGATTGTTAAAAGGGCGTCAAAGGCACTGGGATTTGTTATGAGATCCTCGTCAAGTTTTAATGACATTAAAACAATCAAAATACTGTACTGCACCTTTGTAAGAACTGTCCTGGAATATGGATCAGAGATCTGGAATCCGTGCTACAATAAGTATATTGATCGCATTGAGCAATTGCAGAAAAAAATTGTAAAATTTTTATGCTACCGTCTGAAGTTGCCTTATAATTCTACAAACTATTTTAAACTTTGTTCGAGGTTTCACCTTCTTCCCTTACAAAAACGAAGAGAAATATCGGATATTATTTTTTTGTTAAAGATAATTACAAACAAAATAAATTCTCCTGAGCTTCTTTCCAAAATTTACCTTAATATTCCATCAAGATCAATAAGATATTACTTACCAATTCATCTGCCGTTAGTTTCATCAAATTACCGTCAGAACGAATTTCTTTGGCGACCTAGCAAAAGTCTAAATGAGTTTTCTAAAACAAACAATTTTGATTTATTCTATACTAGCATAGCAACAGCAAGGCGGCTGTTAAGTCAAGATTTTTTTAGTAAATATTTTTAAGTGAACTTTATATCCCACTTATTAGTTTTTATTTTGTTTTTTAATATTTTTTAATTATTTTATGTTCTATTGTCCACAAAAACCTTGTTAATTAATCTGTTTTTAAACGTGGAGACCTATTATTGGCCATCTGTTACCTATATCTGAATGTATGTATGTTTCGCGTGCTGTTGGTCTTCCGAAGACAAATAAATAAAATAAAATAAACATAATGGGAAATATTTATACTAATAATATTATTTTTAAAAATGTATTATGTGTTCCCCTCTCCAACAACACCATCAATACCAATCTCAACGCATTCAGAGTTCTCATTTACGATTTGGCAGTTCCTTCTGAAAAATTTAAAAAAATAATTATCATCGGCTAATCTAGACACAGAAATTAAATTCTTTTTAAGCTGGGGAACACATAAAACATATTGAGCTATGAGAGAGTCCAAAGTACCAGGCTAGCATGAGTCACAAAGAGTTCCGCACTGGGCCCGCGTGGTGGTTTACGGCGCGTTCTTTCTGTGGTGTAAACATCCATAGGGAAGGCTCGTGCCCCAGCAGTGGCACATAAATTAGCTATGAGAGAGTCCAAAGTACCAGGCTAGCATGAATCACAAAGAGTTCCGCACTGGGCCCGCGTGGTGGTTTACGGCGCGTTCTTTCTGTGGTGTAAACATCCATAGGGAAGGCTCGTGCCCCAGCAGTGGCACATAAATTAGCTATGAGAGAGTCCAAAGTACCAGGCTAGCATGAATCACAAAGAGTTCCGCACTGGGCCCGCGTGGTGGTTCACGGCGCGTTCTTTCTGTGGTGTAAACATCCATAGGGAAGGCTCGTGCCCCAGCAGTGGCACATAAATTAGCTATGAGACAGTCCAAAGTACCAGGCTAGCATGAATCACAAAGAGTTCCGCACTGGGCCCGCGTGGTGGTTTACGGCGCGTTCTTTCTGTGGTGTAAACATCCATAGGGAAGGCTCGTGCCCCAGCAGTGGCACATAAATTAGCTATGAAAGAGTCCAAAGTACCAGGCTAGCATGAATCACAAAGAGTTCCGCACTGGGCCCGCGTGGTGGTTCACGGCGCGTTCTTTCTGTGGTGTAAACATCCATAGGGAAGGCTCGTGCCCCAGCAGTGGCACATAAATTAGCTATGAGACAGTCCAAAGTACCAGGCTAGCATGAATCACAAAGAGTTCCGCACTGGGCCCGCGTGGTGGTTTACGGCGCGTTCTCTCTGTGGTGTAAACATCTATAGGGAAGGCTATACTATGCCAACGACTTTTGTTCCAGAGCGCTCCTCAACCAGCTATCGAACCTAGGCTCCACCCCGGCCCGCAGCCCCCCGGAGCCCTGCACCGCCCTGGACTGCGTGTGGATGCTGTACTGCAAGAACCTCGCGGCCACAGCCAAGCTGGGCGCTCCGTACGGCAGCATGGCCAGGATTAACGGGTGAGAGGGCCTTACAGCTGCCAACTCAATAACACTACACTCAGACGCACTACATAAAACATAAATTTCGCACACTTATAGTTTATATAGAAAAGGTTATCCGAATGTTAGTTTTTTAATTATGCATAAAAATACATAAAACAAACATTACACACACTACCATGTATTTGACACACACCCATGAAACTCTTTTCAAAAATTTCAAAAATGGAAGAGGAGCGGCCGAAATCTGTCAATGCCAATCCAAACTCGCATTCTATCTTTTTTAATTTTTCATTGCTAAGGATACAATTCGTGCAGCCTTAATAAAATTACGGTCGAATTTCGACCACTGCACGACCACTAGTATGTATAGATTACCTAGCTTATAACCAGTTATCGACAGGAACATTAAATTTTTTGTCCTTTAATAAAAAATAAATAGGTGTCAGTAACTCAATTTAGTCTTTAGCTACAAATGAATACCGACCACCTACTCATTAACTGTCATCCCGTAATATTTCAATGAAAATCTAGGTTATGTTATTTTTTGGCCATAAAAACTCTTAGATTCAAAATTCAAAATCATTTATTTAATTTAGGCTACAAATAGCTCTTATAAACGTCATTATGCCATCGGTTCGTAAGTCTACTCTGGGCCGGAGATCTTGTACTGAGAAGAACCGGCAAGAAACTCAGCAAGTGTCCAGTTCTTTTCTCCCTTACAGCGTCAAAAATATTGGAAGGCCCTATCATAAAGGACACTTTCCATCACAAATAAACACACAAAAAATAATAATAAAGGACAATCACAACACACAAAAACAACAACAAAATAAAATAAAAAATGATAATATAGATATAGATAATAATAATAAACAGAATAATAAACTTTCCTACACTCACACCAATTATCTAGCCCAAGAGAAGCTTCGTTATGAAACTCGTTATATATACTTACTAGACAACGGATAAACATTATACTTAAAATACTGAAATACATACTTATTATACATAGAAAACACCCAGACCCGAGACAATTTAGAAAAACAATAATTTCTAAATTGACCCGACCGGGGATCGAACCCGGGACCTCAGTGATGGCGACACCATGAAAACCGGTGTACAAACCACTCGACCAAGGAGGTCGTCAAAAGACTGTGCTATTACTTTGTAAGCCTAAATTAATGAGCTTTGATTTCCTATCTTTTACTTGTCGATATCTCTTCTGTAGGTATCCTAGCATAGCTGTCAGGGACCTCACTTAATTTTTGTATAAAGTAAACATTATTGTTATTCCACCTACAGGTTAGCGCTCCGCATGCTGACAGGAGAGCTGTCAGCGGATAAAGCGCTGGAGACGGTGGTGTTCGAAGCGCTATCCGGCTGGGCCGACTTGCGGTGCAGCGACATGTTCCCCAGGTGAGACCGCCGGTTATGCCTTCGCGGGCGTCTCCGGCAGGCCCCGGACATGGGTTGGACTCGTGGTGGCATGTGGTTAGCTATAGAAGTGGGAATGTTCGTCTGCCTGGTTGGTCTGGCCAGGCTTCCATTTCGTGCATAGCGAGCGGGTCTTAGTAGCGGTCCGGTGGGGGCCTGAAGCGAAAAGATCTGCGGGGTACGTGAGTTACCCTTAGTTGGTGTGCTGCTCGGTGGTTTTCACTGAGTAGTTACTCCAACATCTCCGGCACTAGTCTGGATAACTAGTAGAGGTACCCGCTAGATGCAAAGGCCTCCGGTTTAATCAGCCGCGTAGGAATTTGGAATTGATCAGGTGCCTGGATGGGTACCGAGAAGTGAGTGTGCTTACAACTCCGCCACCAAAGAGGACATTTGGTAGTCGACTTTAGAGCTGACGGCCCAAGCAGTGGTATACTGCGAGTTGTGCTCTTAGTGCAACGAGAAGTGAGCGAGCTTACAGCTCCGGTGACCTATCTGGATATTAGGTAATGGACTATACGTGTCCACGGGGCGACTAGCTTGAGACACTAGTCTTAAAAGTACTGGATGAAGGATGCGTACCGGCGTGTTCTGATCTAGCGTTATGACCTGACGTAGATGGTCCCTTGCGCTTGCGTAAGGTTATTCTGACACCTACTTTGTAAACGGAAGGTTGGTAGGGGGTGTCAGTATAAACTTTAAAGTAGTGTATAGCGGGTTGCTGGGGCACGAGCCTAGATAGATAGGGTATGGCGGCTGGAACTACGGGTCTGGCTGTTTTTTCAAGGGTACCACGGGAGTTCGGATTCTAAGCCCCCTGCTGGTTATGCCTGGGTGTCTCTGGCAGGGCCCGGACATGGGTTGGACTCGTGGTGGCTATGTGGTTAGCTGTAGAGGTGGGAATGTTCGTTTGTCTGGTTGAGCTCTGGCCAGGCTTCCATCTCGTGCGCAGCGAGCGGGTCCGAGTAGCGATCTCGGTGGGGCCCGAAGCGAAAGATTTGCGGGGCACGTGAGTTGTCCATAGTCAGTTGTTCTTCCAACCTCTCCGGCATTCTGGATAACTAGTAGAGGCGCTCGTTAGATGCAATGTCTCCGGCTAAGCCAGCCGCGCAGGATTGTGAAACTGGCGAGGTACCTGGATGGGTACTAAGAAGTGAGTGGGCTTACAACTCCGGTAACTTATCTGGAAAAATAAATCAGCTAAAGCGGTCAAGCCGTTCTCAAGTGATGCTCTGACATACATGAGGCAATTGATTTATTTTTATTAATCCTACTAATATTATAAACGCGAAAGTTTGTGTGTATTTATGTGTGTATATTTGTTGCTTCTTCACGCTGCAATGGATGGATAGATTTGGATGAAATACGGCATACAAATAATTTATAACCTAGATTAAAACATGAGATACTTTTTATCCCGATATTCTTACGGGAATCACACTATAAATATACTAAAAACGACAATGTAATTTTCCAATAAAAAATTATTTGTTTGTTTTGTTGTCATGGAAACCAAAGAGAATTTAATCACTTGATGGAAACTGTCAAAGCGGTACGAAGTCTGCCGGGTCCACTAGTATAGAATAAATTAATGTGTCTTTGTCTTTCTAATGCATTTGTAACAATTATATTCCTGCAGATAACACCTCGGTGGTCGAGTGGCAAGCGCTCGGCCCGAAGGTCCCGGATTCAATTCCTAGGTCGGGCAAAGTGTGTTTTGGATTTATTCGGTACATACCCCGGGTTTGTGATCACAAACCCGCATTGGCAAGCCAATAATCCAGCCATACAGCCATCAATTTAAGTGATGACTTGATTTTAATGATTGAGGCCTTTGTCCAACAGTAAGACATTAGGCAATTTACTGACTTAGGTACTTACTTACTTGCAGATGCAGTGAAGTGAATGCGGCGTCAGTTGTCATGGAAACGATATTGCAACCTCCAAGAAAGTCATAGTCTTGAATGTATTAACAATTATACATACATACTAGCGGTCCACTTGCAACTTCATCCGCTTGAAGAACACTGGATGTCCATGGACAAAATGGCCATGGGCAAAATGATTATGGACAAAATGATCATGGACAAAATGACCATGAACAAAAATTACTATGGCCAAACTTTCTTAAACATTATTTGCACCAAAAAAATGCTCAGAAATTTGTGTGTAATTTAAGTGTTTAAGTGAATGCCGCTAAATTATACGATAATTCATAGACAGCTTTAATTTCTAACGTCAAAAATATGTGGCAACTTGAAGCGACAATACAATATGAGGACAACTTGTCCATACGGTAACATTTACGCCCGTGACTGTACTTAAGACACCACAATATTTAAAATAATCTTAATAATTAGTTAGCTTATGTTTTTATTTTAAATAATGTTACATTTAGTTAGCTTATTTTTATTTTTATATACGACTGTTGAAACTTGAGGCTTCACACGCTGATATTGCTAAGTACAATTGACAGCAGATCAAGGGTGATACATTTATCGACTAGTAGGCAAATATCTTCTTTCAAAATTCGTCCTCCTAAAATCAAATCAAAGGTACTTTTTCAGCGCAACTTTCGGCATATGGACTTGGACCGCTTGAGAGAGGATCTCAGATGTGTGGATTGGTCACCAATTTTTTTGTCGGACGATATCGCCTTCATGACTAACTAACTACCTTACTGTTAAATTGACCAACATTTCTGATATTCATGCGCCGGTACGACCTGATCTGATTGATCCTGACCTGATCAAGCACATTCCTGCACCTTGGCTTACTTCGGTTATTAGGAGAGTGATGGCAAAACGTGACAAAGCCAAAAGTCAGAATTAAAAAACTACTCCTGATAATTTACAAGCCTACAAGAAACTTCGTAACATATGTAACAGAATGTGTAGGGACGCTAAACGGAAATATATTCATAAGAAAATTGAAAGTGTTTGTCAGAAACATGTTTGGAGCTTCTTGAAAACCCTGGGCGTGGGCAAACCTACTGTCTCTTGCCAGAACTCAGTGGATCTTGATGTTCTAAACAGCTATTTTTCAACTCCTGCCTTAATTTTAGATAGAGCTACTAAGTCTGCTTCTCTTGCTTTCCTTTAAGTCTTGTTCCACCTGATTGCCCCTCCCTTTCATTCAGCACAGTCTCTGAGGACGACGTCAAGAGGAGTAATTGCTCTATCACTACTAAGGCCGTGGGAAGTGATGGTCTCAGTATGGACATGATTCTTCCTGTACTGGAGGACATTGCGCCAGTAGTCACATTCTTATTGAACTTTTCACTTAACCGCAAAGTCTTTCCAGTTTCGTGGAAGAAAGCATATGTCATTCCCCTGCCTAAAAATCCAAACCCCTCTACTTTTTCCCCATATCGTCCCATATTCATACTTCCAGTCCTGTCTAAGGTTTTAGAATCCGTCACACACAAGCAATTATACTCCTTTCTTGCATCCAACTCCCTCTTATGTCCTTTCCAGTCTGGCTTTCGACCTTCCCATAGCACTGTTGGAGCACTGTTGAATATAACGGAGGACATTCGGTGGGCTATGGATAACACCAAACTCACGGCAATGGTCTTGTTGGACTTCAGCAGTGCATTCATCTCTGTTGACTTTGACCTTCTCCTTGGCACTCTTCGCTCTGTCAACATTTCGGAACCGGTGTTAGATTGGTTTCGCTCATACCTTTATTACCGTATGCTGTGTGTGAAGCATCATGATGTGTCCTCGGACTGGATTAGCTTGTCCGCTGGTGTGCCTCAGGGTGGTGTGCTGTCACCACTTCTTTTCTCTGTTTTTATTAATAAAATCTCATCTGTTATTTCTTCTCCTTTCCATCTTTACGCCGATGATCTCCAGATTTACAGGCATTTTATGCTTTCGGAGATCGTTAAAACGATTCAAGCCCTAAATCAAGACTTATATGCTGTCCTAGCATGGGCTAAATCTTTCGGTCATAAGGCAATAATGCTGCAAAGTCACAAGCCATGATTGTGGGCAGCGGTAGGTTAAGAGGCAAGCTGGATTGGAGTTCTATACCTGCGCTTCTTTACGACAGCGTTCCAATCAAGTACGCCGACAGAGTAAAGAACCTTAGTTTGACGTTGGACTGTGACATGTCCTGGTCAGCTCACATCAGTAAAATTAGTAAACGCCTACATTTTAGTTTCCACTCCCTCAAGCGGCTTCCATACTTTCTCCACTTTCAAACCAAAATTATGCTCGCGCAATCCCTTCTTCTTCCTACACTAGACTACGCCGACGTCTGTTACTTGGATGTGACTAAGGAGTAACTGCTGAAACTAGAACATCTGCAAAATCTGGCCATACGTTTTATCTTTGGCTTACGAAAGTATGACCATGTTTCTCACTTTCGTAGTGAATTAAATTGGCTACCGATCAGACATCGCCGTACGACCCTAATTCTCCTTCTTACCTTCGTTCCCGTTTCCAACTCCTGCCCCCACCTTGCCGCTCAAGACGTGCTTGTATAACAAAGACGCTCGAGATTCCTAAAGTCAATACCAACTTCCTCTTAAATTAATTTACAGTCAAAGCAGCGCAGCTATGGAACAGGCTTCCTACGGACATCCAGGATAGTTCGTTCATTATATCCGTTATAAAGAAAGTCAAGGATCACTGTCTGTCACTTACTGTCACAATATACATATACCTATCTCAGCTTCACCTGATGTAAGCAGAAACGGTGTTTCTTGCGCCCATTCTTCTCCACAGCTAAAAAATAGACGTCCTGAATGGAATGGGTAGTAGGTAAAAAATGTTTGGATGATTCAAAAGCACTTTTCTAAAGTTTATTTGAATAAAAATATATGACTTTGACTTTGACTTTGGAGTCCAGATTTTTCACAGCTAGTGAAGCAGGAACGTGCATCGCTAGGCGTCCTCACATTGCCGACCCAAGTTGCCTCTTCCCACCTTTCCTTTCTTTAAAGGATTAAAGGACCTAAAAGAAGGAGGGAACACGTGTGTTGGAAGAGCTTTTTTTGTGATATATTCAAGTTCTTTAATCCATAAACGTCCCAATGCTGGGTACAGGTCCTTTCCACATGCACCAGAACTCATAAGAAGGACGTATGAAGCATTTGTGGTCGAGCGGATAGAAAGAATAAGAAGGAAAGAAAACAAGACTAAAAATTATAATAATTTTTGTTTTGTCGACCAAATGGATGGATATAAAATATATACACATAGAGTCACACACAGTATATCCTACTAATAAACGCGAAAGTTTGTAAGTATGGATGGATGTTTGTTACTCTTTCACGTAAAAACTACTGAATGGATTTGGATGAAATTCGGCATACAGATAGTTTATAACCTGGATTAACACATTGGATACTTTTTATCCCGATATTCCCACGGGAACGGGAACCACGTGGGTGAAACCGCGAGCAGCCGCTAGTAGTCTAATAACTCTTACTTCTACTCTTGATCTGCTGTCGAAACATTTTTTTTATTTAAGTTATAGATAGTAATATTTAATTAAATTGTTATTTTTATTTAAAATTTGTAATATGTTTGCATCAGATTTTAATAAGTTTACATTAACAATTTTGCCGCTTTTCTGATTTGGTTGTTATGGCAACACATGTATATGATTGCGGTAGATAGCCAGGCGTCTAAGAACAAACCCTACTACCACCCAAACTGAGTGTAATAATAGCGTACAGCCAAACAAATTGATTTGAACTTTCAAACCTAGCAAAATAGCTGGACATGACAAAAACCAATCTAATTATAAAACTGCTTTAATTTTTTCTTAGACGTCTATCTTCGTTCGGACATTAGGTAGTGGACTACGTGTCCACGGGGCAACTCGCTTGAGAAGTTTTAAGAGTTCCGGATGAAGAATGCGCTTCGGCGCGTCCTGTTCTGGCGTTATGACCTGACGTTGATGGTCTGCGAGTTAGTTTGCATGTGCAAGGTTGTCTGACACCTACTTTATGACCTGACGGTTGGTGGGGGTATCAGTATAAACTTTAAAGTACCGTGTACAGCAGGGTTGTTCTCAGACGTCAATCAAAAGTGTGCCCGACTGAATCAAGCATAAGCAGGCCTCCGTCACTCCATATACGGTCTAACAATATCAATAAGCGAACGTTTAAGGGGAGCATCTATACATCACACTGAGCATGCTTACCAAATTTGGTCCAAAACTACAGGCTCGTCACTTAGACAATCAACAAAACAATATATCATAATTCACCAAAAGATACACCCTTTCCAAATCCGTACAGCTGTAATACACGCACACGTGTGTGTATGAATGTCATATGTATCTGTACACTATCTTTTTATTGACGCTTGCGTGCGTGTTAGTAAAGATACAGCATGTTTCATGATGTGTATTATTTTAATTGATTTAGTTTGTTAGAAAACATAACTTTTAAAAATCACTATAAAACTGGAGCCAATTTTTTTTCATTGTATTCAGAATGATGTATAGATACCGCCCTTAAACGTTCGCTTATTGATTTTGTTAGACCCTGTATACTTGCGCGCTATAATTACCTACCGCCCGGCCGAGCGGTCTCGGGCCGTTTGCGGACCAAATTCAGTGCGGTTTTCGCAAGCGAAGCGCACGCACGTTGTTCAATTTTAATTGTTCCATTCGTTTGTACGCGTACCTACGATGCCGTCTGGTGCCTTATGTGCAGTAGATGGGTGCAAATCAAGTAAAAGAAGGGAAACTTTTAAAGATTTTTTTTATTTTACCTTCACACTGACCTCTATTTACTTTTGATGTATTGCACAGTCAGCACCAATTTATAAAAAAAATATATTTTATAAACGATACAATTTTAAACTACCACCTATAGTCAGAACATATTCACAGTTCTCAATAAAATAGACACAAATAGTTGTTTATGTTAATTTAATTTTATCGAAGCAGCCCTGCGATTGCTGTGGGATCACGCGGTAGGTTATTATAGTATATTTAATAGTAGGCTATTATAGCAGTAGGTATTGGTAATTTTCTACTGAGTGAAGTATCTGTTAACTCTTCTTTAATCTGTGGCATAAGGTTGATTATTGTCAAATAGTTTTATGAGGAGTCAAAACGAACGACAGTCGCTAGTATTTTTCTTCATGCATTTAGTACCTAAATATTAGATTAAATATATGGACAAGTTGTTACTTGTCCGTATATTTATATCTAATATTTATATGTGTTACATACAACCACCAGCATGAAATGTTATAATAATGGACAAAATGACCACATTATCTGCACCAGAAAAGAAATGAACAATTTCCGTGTACATCATTATCATCATCATCATCATCAGCCTATACTAGCCCACTGCTGTATATAGGCCTCTCCAAGTGCACACCACCGAGCACGATCCGCGGCTACTCTCATCCAGCTCTTGCCAGCCACTTTGCGAAGATTGACGCTCCACGTAGTCTTAGGGCGTCCGTGTACATGAAAGCAGCTAAATTATATTATAATAATTCTTAGGCGGCTTCTAATTCTTATTGTCATAAATATTTGACAAATTGAAGTGACAAAATAATAATGAGGACAACTTGTCCATATAGTTACACATTTATGCTAGCGATTGTACTTTTACAATTTATGTAGTTGACAAAACTAAGTTATAAGGAACATTTTACCACTCTGGGAATCCAAGTCGGTCCTTCTAGGACTGATTATTAAATATTTTTTGCTCAACACATTTTTCTATTTATGGATAAATAGTTTATGATTATTGTACACTTTCAGTTTAAAAGTAAATGTATGGAAATGTTATAGACTGATGTTAAATAAGAAAATTAAAAGTTTTGATTATATTTTTTTGATTTTTACTTTCCCTCGTCGCCATTCCTTTCTTTCATACTTTCATACTATCCTGCCACCATGGTCTGCTGAAAGAAATCTCTTTTTAGAGATAAACTTACCTGTACTATTGCGATCCAAAATGTTACCCATTGTAAATGTTTATTTGTGTACGAACTAATAAATAAATAAATAAATTAATTCCCTCATAAAAATTGCCATATTTGTTTAATGTCTAAACTCGTAGTCTGCAAACAAACAATGGAGTCACCTATTGGAAAGTGGTCATAGCTATGGACATCTGCATTATCCGGAGCTGTCTATGATTTACCGACTTCTAAATTCACAGCGTCTTGAACATCATGTTACAGCGAACGGGAAACATCTCTGAAGTAAGCTCGTTGTATGTAGGTAGGAACTAACGTGATATCCGGTGGTTTGATCTTATGTTATCTGAATAAATAAATATTATTATTATTATTATATTATTAAAGACAGTAGGTACTCAGTTGGTCTGTAGTACAATTTTATTGTTGGTTTTATTAAGCTTCTTCAGTACACGTATCAAGTTGCCGATGACATCGCTAGACGCTTTCAGTTTGTCGAACAGTTCCAACAATTTATTTTCGTCTCCAACGAACTTCCTCAACTCTAATTCAGCAATGAGTTTGTCCACATTGATTTCTAAAATGTCAATATTCGCTAAAATATAACCAATTATGTAGGTGTCTTCGCTTGAATACATCTGTTTTAATTTGTTTAATGGTAAAAGCTTCTGTTTTATCTCTTTAAATGAAAGTGTTAGAAAATTAACTAATTTGTTATTGAATTCTGGAGAGCTGCCCTTAACATTGTTGTGCTCTGTGTTATTTTCATTAAGTGTTTCATTGTTTGAAGGCATACGATCAATTGTGTGATCGTTTGCTCGATATGTTAGTAAACTTGTTTTATTATCAGCGTTACGAGTGACGTTAGAATGTGTTAAAGCCACAACGGCGTCTCTCTTTCGCCTGTACAAATATTTAGGAGCATCAGTACGAACGGGCATTTTGAGAACGAAATACCCTTCGGTCATGTTGGCGTTCAAATTCTGCACGTACAAATTCTCATTCAACTGCTCGAGCACTCGGTTTAGTTTAGTTAGGACCTTTGTCATATTACCTCGAACACTTGACTCTCGAGCTTTCAATTCTGAGGTCTCCGTGCTCAGTTTTGACGTCGTTGGTGGAACAGCTGTTGTTGCGCCGAAAAAAGTTTTGAACCAATCCATTACTCGTCTATTCCGGGACATATCATTCAAATTATCGTCCGCTCTGAATATCTTACGTATCTTAGTCTTGGCTAAGATATTTCCTGTTGTGTCCATACCGTTATGATAGGGACGCGCTGTCATAGTGTAATTGCCGTAGCCGTAACCGTTGCCGTAGTCGTAGCCGTAATCGCTGCCGTTGCTGTTACCGTTGCCGTTGCTGTTACCGTTGCCGTTGCTGTTACCGTTTTTGTTGTTGTTAACGTTGCTGTTGCCTTTGACATTGCCGAAGTTGTTTTTTTCCTTTTCATCATCCCAACCAAAAATTTTTTTCAACCAATTTAAAAATCTTCTGTTGTCGTTTTCTATGCTAGCGTCTACCACATCACCCTCGTTTGGTTGCGGCTCGTCTGCGAGATCAACCGCTCTGATCAGTAGATCGGGCGCTAATTTGTGAATTGCAGATAACAAAACTGGTTTTGGTACTGGAGGCGTCTCTATTGTAGTGTGGTAGCCATTTTCTACGCCTCTATTGATATTAAAGCTTTGTAATAATCTAATTACTTCGCTTAGACTATCCGGGCCGCTTGTGTTGGAGGCAGAAGAGAAGGCATATCCTAAAAGTATACCTGAAAGATTAAGTATGTTTAAAAAGTGTATCATAAAAAAACACAAATGTTGAAAAAATTTCCACGAGCAGAATTTGAACCCGCACCCTTCTGACATACCGGGTCAGGTGCTCTTCCAATTGAGCTATCGTGGTTCTAACCAGTCCGCCGAAATTATTACTTTTACTTTGAAAGCCAAAGGCAAAATCCTGCTCGTGGAAATTTTTTCAACATTTGTGTTTTTGTAATTTGTTCGCAACAAAATTTGCGTTAAAATTATATAAACATTTTAAAGTGTATCATATCACGAAACAAGGTGCTAGGAAACAGGGCTTGGAAACCGGTTAATTTTTGAACCGGTTTGACTAAACTAATAATAATTGACTCGACAATCATTGTGCCGATAGTCGTGTCTGCGAACGGTCTGGTAGCGAAGAGTCTCGACCAACACCTTAAGAAACTCTCGCTCAATGGTTGGATCAAGGGTCAGATACAGAAGGCGGTACTCTTGGACACGGCGCAGATAGTCCGAAGGTTCCTGTCTCTGCAGCCCTAACCACCGGCAGCATGAGCCCTGCCCCGTTGCCGGCGGTACCCTAGGCTAGGTTTTTTATAATATTTTTATGTTTTGTATGTGCTTTTGTATTTTACTTCTATATTAATATTATAACAAACCTAGGCTAAGAAAAAAAAAGAAATAAAGAGATAATAATAAACTTTATTTGCACACAAAAAATACAGATACAGACAAATGATGGAAAAAAATTTAGTACAAAATAGGCGGCCTTATTGCTAACAAGCAATCTCTTCCAGGCAACCTTGGGCGAAAAATAATGAAATTGAGAAAATAAGGATGGGTGCAAGTAAAAATATACTAAATTATAAAAATAATATTAAATAAAGTACATACAAAAAAAAATATGTTAAACAGAATTTATGCAATATACATCATAAAATAAACATAGCTAAGGTGAATTTAGAAAATGGCTCCGAACCATGAACGACTCCAACGTGCGAGCACTTCTGATGCGCTCATTTTTTTTTTTATATTAGAAGGAGGCAAACGAGCAGGCGGGTCACCTGATGGGAAGCAATCACCGCCGCCCATGGACACCCGCAAAACCAAAGGAATCACAGATGCGTTGTCGGCCTTTAAGGAAGGAATAGGCTCGTTTCTTGAAGATCCCTAAGTCGTAATGGTCCGGAAATACCGCCGCTGAGACATGATCATGCAAAGAATTCCATAACCGGACAGCATGCACAGAAAAAGAGTAGGAAAGGAAATTAGTCGAAGACAAAGAGTAGCAAAGGAAATTAGTTGAGTTAAACTATGCATATAAGTATATTAGACAACACTACAAAGGTGCATTGTTCTGATACCAAGTAAGTGGCTAAAGCACTCGTATTATGAAAATCAAAAACAACGACGGTACCACAACCACCCAGACCCGACATAATATCGAAAAGTTCGTTTTCGACATTGACCCGACCGGGAATCGAACCCGGGACCTAAGAGTTAGCGCCGCCCAAAGTCCGGCATGCAAGCCACTCGGCTACGGAGGTCGTCATGGAACTTTATTATAAAGGTTACTTTCCATTGAACCGGTCTTTGAACCGGTTTACAAAAGAAGGGGTTTGTTTTTATTAAGAGCGTTTACGCCGCACACTAGCGCCACTAATGAAAAAAAAAACATATTTAGTAATTAGAGATAGAAAATCAAATTATGCTCAACAAACTATTTGAATGAAGTAATTTAGCATTTTTACGTCACCTAATGAACACCTCACATGTTATGGTTTAGTTAAATAAGACGTTACGGCCACTTTTAACTATAACGCCATGTTTAAGGTTTTTTTTTCATTGGTGGCGCTAGTGTGCGGCGTAAACGCTCTTAACCGGTTAAAATTATGTTCAAAGTAGGTGATATAAGTAATGATAAATAATTAATTTACGTTTACGACCCATGTTGATAGGATGCGCGCAACTATCAAAATGAGACTGCGCTCAACAAGTTCAACAAGTGACAACAAGTCGCAGCGTGTCAATGCATCTCACTATCCCAGCGATCGCTAGGAATAACCGGTTTATTTAATATATTGTTTTCTAAAGTTACGCGAACACTACACATTGAAATGAAACAACTTTTATGGATTTATTTTACACATTACTTATTTAAATGTTTATCCTGATCAACACCTGATCTGACGTCAGGATAAACATTAAATAAGTAATGTGTAAAATAGATCCGTAAAAGTTGTTTCATTTCGGTTTATTTAAGTTCGATATATCGCTCCTATTTGGTTCCGCACCGGAACGGTACTTTACGATAGTACAGGTTTTACCCTGATGAAACCGGTTAATTTTGAACCGGGAAAAGTACTTTTGAGAAATAAACGGAAGAACTGTTGAAGAAGCTCGATGGCGCAGTGGCAACCGCGCCTGGCCTGCGATTGCTATGGTTAAGCAACTTTCGCAAAGGCTGGTCATCGGACGGGTGACCTAAAATTTATCATCCCTAGCTCCTCTCTGCTTCGGAAGGCACATAAAGCCGTTGGTCCCGGCTGCATTAGCAGTCGTTAACAACCACCAATCCGCACTGGGCCCGCGTGGTAGTTTATGGCCCGTTCTCCCTATCCATCCATAGATAAGGCTCGTGCCCCAGCAGTGGGGACATAAATGAGCTGATGATGATGATGATGAGACAACTAAACATGTCACGTCCTTTCAACATTAAGTTTTTCTTGTGTCATTAAGAAGCCCATCCATGCGAGCTAGAATTAGTAAAAAGTGTAAAACCGCGTATTAAAGATCACTATGTACCTATAAATAATTTTGGTCCGTTCTAAAACCTGTACAAATTTTCATCCCCTACTTAAGGGATCGTTTTCCAAAAATCCTGAAACTTCGTAATTTCTAACCAGGCCAAATACCGAAATTTAAGGAATGACAGATTTCCATACAAACTTTTCACCCCTATTTCACATCTCTAGGGGATGTTTTTCGAAAAATGCTAAAATACGTCATTCTTTATTTTTGTTGAAAAATCTAAAGATCGATTAAAATATCCATTTTGATAGTTATTACTTTAAAAATAGCGATTTCTTAAAAAAAACCTTTTTCCCTTTTTTTTCTAATTTAAAGAAAAATAAACAAAATTCCTGAGACATGTCATTCTTTAATTCTTTTCAAGAATCCAAATACCAATTTTCATGTATTTAACTTCAAAACTGACGGACTTTCATACAAACTTTTACCCCCTATTTGAACCCCTTAGGGTGTGATTTCTGTAAAATCCTTTCTTAGTGGCTGGTTATGTCACTCTTAACCTACAGTCCAAATTTTATCTAATAGCTTCAGCGGTTTAGGCTCGGCTCAGTCAGTCAGGAGAAGTCATTATATGTATATATAAATAAATACATAATTATATTTCTGATTTCTGACTTACGTCATTCTTAATATCTTTTCAAAATGCAAAATACTGTAAAATAAATAATTTAAAAATTTTGAAATCTTGTATCACTCATGTAAATCGAAACTGTTATGTTTACGTAGGAAGAGCGAGGCTTACCCCACACAAGTGTCTTCTGACTACTTTTAGGGGTAGCCCCGGTAACTTAATTGTAATTGATTTACCTAAAATAAATACATTTTTTTTTTAATAAATGTAGGTATTTTACTTCGAAACTGACGGACTTTCATACGAACTTTCACCCCCTTAGATAATAATTTCCGTAAAATCGTTTCTTAGTTGCTGGTTACGTCACTCAATTAACCTACAGTCCAAACATCTAATTAGCTTCAGCGGTTTCGGCTCGGCGTTGATGAATCAGGACAAGTCATTATATAGCTAAGTATAGTCGACCATGAAATTGCTTTATCACTTTTGACAAAAACTTCCATTACAATAAAATTTCGCTAAGGCTCATTGTCAATGATGACAACGTATCTGTCACTTGGTCTTTTAAACAAAAATAGAACTTGTTGTTTTAATAAATGCAAACAAATTTCACTTCTAAGGTAGTAAAGCAATTTCATTGTCGACTATAAAATTAAAGTCTTAAATTTAAATTAAAAAAACACTTGCTACATCTCCAGAAAACCATACCGTAGGAGTGCCTTTAATAAAAATATGTTTACTAATAATATCAGTAGTCAGTCCGTCTAATAAATAATGTCAACATTCATAGTGGTCTTGAGTTTTAAGGTAGGAATATGAGCCCTTTATATCTTACCTAACCTGTTCAGTATTCTTCGTTTTTGTGAAACGGTTGAATTACGTCTGCTGGGCGACCATTCGCATTGGATGGTCGTTGATGTAGTGTATAAGTAAGTAAGTAAGTAAGTAAGTAATCATTTATTCAGTGCTTCCAATACATAAACATTACAATAGGTTTCTTATATCTAAGGTATAGTGAGAAACAACTGAAAGGGCTGACCAGCTCAGCTCATGTTGTAATTTGTAGCCACAACGCTGATTTTCAGCTGGACCCATAAAAAATTAAATTAAAAGTAAAAACAAATACAAAATATCTGTTGTTGTGACAAACTCTTGTTGCTGTAGTTGTGATAAAATAACATGTTTAAATAGTAAGTATTACTTATTTATTATTAGTGAATTAATATACATACTTATAATTAATTAAGTAGTGTGTAAGTGTAATTTTTTATGTATATGTGTATGTAATATGTATAATTGTGTATTGTTGTTGCTTTGGGGTTGTGCTCCCTCCCATACTAAGGTGTTTGCGGAAGATCAGCGTCAGGTTTTCCTATAAACTAGGAGGCCTGACATCATGCTGAGCGGGCACCTGTAAGTGCCACTTATTTTTTTGAGTTTTTGATGTAATGATGTGTACAAAAACACAAATGTTGAAAAAAATTTCACGAGCAGGATTTGAACCTGCAATTTTTTAAACATTTGTGTTTTTGTAATGATGTGTGTTGTGTCACTAATAAATGATTTCTATTTCTATTCTATTTCTATTTCTATATGTATTTACATAGATAGATAGATATATAATATATTAACTCACATATTACAGAATAGATCAACATAGTTTTGCAGCCACAGTCATAGAAACGTTCATCAAAACAACTCAATCCGTTTTTGATAAGCCGTTTGATTGAAATTAGTAGCAGCTGTAAGCAACAATGTAGCAATTATGGACCAGTTGTACTACACAATGTTCTTAATGAGAATTTCCTTATTCCTACATTTGATATTAATTATGTGAGAGCGTTTATATTTTTGATTTCAGACGTCGTCGATCAAAAGTGTACCCTACCACCACTGATATAAGGTTGATCGGAGTTTCAACCGAGTTCTATTGCAGACAAATGCGTGTGGAAATAAGTCGCCTGCACCGGCTTGAATATTATTACGTACAAATTTGTACAAAACTTGTATATTATTAACCGCTTATGTAGCTAAGTGGCTAAGACTACCGGTTTAGACCCAGAGGTCCCGGGTTCGATTCCCAGCGGGGGGTACATGATTGTGTAATCGGTTTGGTTGGTGGTAGGGCTTGTTTGTCAGCCTGGCTAGCTACCCCCATTTTATCTAAATATGTCGTCATAACATCAATGTTTGTAGCATTGTTGTGTTCCGGCAGCTAGAGATAAGATAGCCAGTGCCTCACTAGTTGAGGATCCCGGGTGAAGTGCGCTTCCATCATCAGTGGCTACCCGTAATATATATATATATATATATATATATTAGGTCCTTACCTATTGTTTAATACACCGCCGGCGTGGCGTAGAACAGTAATCCTTCGTTCTAATCAAATCACCACGGCGCCGGCGGGGCTTATGTCCTTATGTACACGTTTCGCGGCACTGGTAAGGCACGTTGCCTATACCACAAAAACCATAAAAAATCACTTACAGTGGGTGTTCCATCAGCAGCTTCAGAACGGCGGCAGTGGGAGGAGCGCTCCCCCTATCACAATCACGTCGGAGAAGGCCCAGCTTTGGGCCTGTCTTCTTTATTTTGGGAACACTTGCACTCAACTACATTAATCACTACACCGATGCAGGGGGTCCTATATAGTGTAGGTTTTATAGGTCAGAGGGGCTGAATTAAAATACAGAATTATAACAAAAAGAACTATATTAGTTTACTTTTACTAGGAAGCTAGTACGACTGACTCCTAGCACAGCAGAAACAAAAAAAAGGTGAGGAGAGAAGACGGAAGTGATTTTAATTGAATGAAGCGTGAGAATGAAACGAATGAGTGGGGATTGTTGGAACTTATAATTGAGGATGTATGAATGAAGAAGAATGTCAAATGATTACAGAAAACAAAGTATTTCTGTAATCATTTGACATTCTTTTAAATTAGAAAAAACCACTTTTAAATAAATATTTTGTATGATTAATTTTGTAAACAGTTAATGTAAAATTCTACATTTAGGCCATCAAAACGCCTGTTCGCGTGATTCGAAGACCGCGTAATAAAAATGGGAGCACTGGTACCGTTCGCATCGCGCACTGTCAATCTACCGACCACGCCAATCTCTCATGGCGGACTCCCTGTACGCCGAACGCGCCCGCGCGCGTTTGATTTATAACATCCCCCCGTCCCGGAGCGTCAACAACGGTACGCTAGTCTACGGGTAAACGGGAGAGTGTGGTGACCGCTCTCTTCAAGACCGAATCCCCAACCAAGACCTCAGCAAAACGTGGCACTCCATCGGCGCCGAAGATTAACATAAAGGTGGAAGGTTGGCATCCTTAACTAAAACGAGGTCACCATTCTTGGGTGGATTGGTCTTGTCGGTCCACTTAACGCGCTGCTGTAAGATATGCAAATACTCCAACGACCAGCGTGTCTAAAAACTCTGGGACAACTGTTGCAACAGCTGGTAACGCGACAAACGATGGGATCTTACTTCAGTCAACGGATATTCCGGCAGCGCATTAAGGTGTTGTCCAATTAAAAAGTGTCCTGGGGTCAACGCCTCTAGGTCATTTGGGTCCGATGACAGTGGGCACAGTGGTCTCGAATTGAGGACGGCCTCAATCTTACAAAACACCGTATCAAGTTCCTCAAAAGTGAGGACGGTGTCTCCTATCACACGACGCAGGTGGGTTTTGGCAGCCTTTACACAAGCTTCGAAAATCCCTCCCCAGTGCGGACAAGCTGGAGGACTAAACTTCCAGATTATCCCACGTCGGGATAGGGTGGTTCCAATGTCTAACTTATTGTCTGATAAAAACCTATTTACATCATTAAGGTAATTATTCGCACCCTTATAGTTCGTTCCACAATCTGAACGGATCAATGACGGCAGTCCCCTACGGGAAACAAATCTGCTAAGAGTAGCAATAAATGCCTCAGTGGATAATTCGGAAACCACTTCCAAGTGGACAGCCTTGGTGGACAGACACACAAATACACATAGATACGCTTTATAACTTTTTGCATTACGAAGCCGCGACGTTTTGACCATAAAGGGACCGGCAAAGTCCGTACCTACTCCAGCAAAGGGTCTGCTTTCCGTGACGCGATCTGCAGGCAAATCTCCCATTTCGGCCCATTAGCTTTTAGCCGATAACACGGGAGGTACCTAAAAATAACACTCCGTATGGTCCGTCTGGCCGACAAAATCCAAAATTCACGCTGCAAAACGGCTAGCAAAGCGTTGCTGCCGGCGTGCGAATTTTTGAGGTGGCGGTCTGTCACCAACAATCTTACTAAATGACCGTCCTTAGGCAACAAAAGAGGATGTCGAGCCCCGTAAGATAGGTTAGCATTCCTCAGCCTTCCTCCTACTCGTATCAGTCCGGAATCGTCCAAAAACGGGTTCAATCGGGATATAGCACCCTTGAGTTTGGAACGACCGCCCCGCAAAATATCTAGGTCTGATTCGAAACACTCCGACTGTACGACCCTAATCCAAAATAACAAGGCTTCCTGACGTTCTTCTGGAGCCAGAATAGACGCAACACGCTTTTCGCGTGTTTTCTTGCAGTTATGGAAGAAACGCCGAATCCATGCGGTCACACTCAACAGCTTATCTCAAGGTGCTGTACCGATCTAAGAGAAAGTCCGCGCTCAAAATAGGTTCCGTTTCAAGTACACTAGCTCGCAGACCAGGCAGCGGTACGGCAGACAAACTCTGTGAGCGCGGCCAATCTGATTCAGGTCGCTTCGGCCAGTCGGGCCCCCACCACAAGGGGTGATCAATAAGATGCGTCGCTTCGCATCCTCGAGAGGCACAGTCGGCTGGATTCAAATCTCCGGGAACGTGACGCCAAATTAGTTCTACCGAAGAATTATGAATCTGTGCCACTCGATTGGCCACAAATACTTCCAACGTGTGGATCGGTGCCTTGAGCCAACAAAGCACAATCTGACTGTCAGTCCACGAATAAACTTCACTTATTTCTACGGAACGGCCCAACGTAAAACATAGGTGATTTAGTTTTTTTTTTAGGATTGGTGGACCACAAAATCATTCTGTCCGATCGATATGCGCTATGGCGCCAGAACTCTCGAATATTCACTACTGGCCTTTGCTCTGCAGTGGGACACTACAGGTGTACAAGTTACGTACATGATTTTAGTTAATTAGGTTTTTGATTTGTTCATAGTTTTACTAGCATGTAGGCGCGATTCAATATTGCACTTTGGCCGCGAGTTCGCGACCTACTTTTTGTACAATGACATTAGGCCAACCTGGCCGAATGCATACATAATTACAGTTAGTGTTCTTAGAACCCAATCGATAAACTTGGGAGTTTCATTATGACAACACCTTTTATTCCTTGGACACTCAATCTGACTTTTGCATATACATTGACGTTGACGTAGCTAACCGTTACACTAGGCTTATATTAATAATAATTAAATTTTAAAATTAAATGAAGAACTAATCGAAATAACTTTAACCTTTCCACCGCCCTACAGGATCCTGCACGCGATGTCCCGCTGTACGCCAACGTATAAATGTATTTTAACAAAGAAGAACTTCTATAGAAGTGCTGGCGTGGACGGCACGAAAATCTCGAACTTCTATAGAAGTTGTTGGCGGTAAAAAGGTTGATGATAGTTTAACAAAGATTCCGGAGATCTTATAAGAATTAAAAGTAAACGTTTTTAAAAATGTTTAAATGTTTATAAAACAAAAAAAAAACTAGATTACTACGAAATGGGAGAATTAAAAAAAATTAAAAAAATACTTACGTACTGACTCTTTTTTAATAATATTGTTAGACATCACAGTCGAAGCCGACGTACACGCGTGACGTCACTCCCCACCTCTCATACGCTATAAAAGCAGTTGGAGCGGCCGGACTCTCTTTCTGCCATTTCATCCATCGCGCGAAATGGACGTGTTGCTGCTCGTAGATATTTTGCTCTTCGTCCTTATTTTTAGTTCTAATTTTTGTTAATTGTTATTTTGTTACTTATCCTAAATTAAAATAAACTCCTCTGTACTGTTTTTGTTTTTTTAAAAACTAATACCGCTTCTGATTAATAAAATCAGAAGTGGGATAAATTATTTCACGCTCACTAGTTAGTTTAATCCGTTTTGCATTCAACAAATTCCTACCCACATTTCAAATTAAATACGAAATGGGTAAATCAAGTCGTTCGCGTTCAAGGAGTAAACAGAGACGTCTCGAACGTTCTCGCAGTAGACAAACACTTGGTAGACGATCACGCAGCACGTCTCGTAGCGACCGCGAGGGAGACCGGCGGCGGCGCCGGCGCGACAGCAGACGGCGTGATCGCTCGATGTCCAGGGACCTGTCGCCACGGCGTGTGTTTAGTCAATCTCTCGAGACTATAGTTTCGAGATTGACCGCAATGGAAGATAGGTCACGACAAGGAGAAACACCGTGCGGTTCGAGTGTTGGGGCCGCTTCTATGCCATGTACCGAAAGAATTGTTGAGGCAATTCAATCACTAAGGTCAGTGAACTCTCAAAGCTATTATATCTCGAACTTTGATCCAAATATTCATGATGTTAACCAATGGTTTGTTGAAGTAGATAAGGCTCAAATTTTGAATAAATGGTCAGACAGCGAGTGTTTATCGCGTGTAGGCAACTGCTTAAGGGGCGATGCCAGGGTCTGGCTCAACGAGTGGGTCACGAATGACCGATCGTGGAGTAATTTCAAGAATGATTTTAGATCATTATGTGTAAAGAAAATTGATGTAGCTGGTATTTTATACGAGGTTATGAGTACCGATTCCGATAGATATGTCATATATGCTGAGTATGCCCGTAGATCCATATTACGCTTACGGATGGTTAAGGGACTTTCTGAAGAACTCATGACGGCTATCATAATCCGTGGTATTAAGGACCCACTTGTTATGGCTTCCGCATCTAATTCCAATGTCACTCCTGATAATTTAGTAAATTATTTGTCCACTTTTATTAAGCCTAACGTTACTCGTAGTACTAATAGTAACACAAAGCGATTATGTAATCACTCTCGAGCTAACTTTTCCAACAAAGACAATACGAAACCTTTCAAGCACCCAACGAAATTATCAGGACTTAAATGTTTTATTTGTGGTGAGATCGGGCATAGACAGGCAGAATGTACAAAGCGGCCGAAGTTTGGTAGTTCGAACCCCACCACGTTAGCGTTACCATCGACGTCTAATAATAAGAATTGAAAATGTCATTATTGTAAGAAAGATGGGCACGAAATGAGTGATTGTTTTGCAAAGCAGCGTTCTGAATCTCGAAATAAAAATAATGTAAATTTTTGTTCTACCCTCAATATGCGTGAGAAGGATATCGTAGTTGGTATTATTCAAGGTATACCTATAGATGTTTTAATAGACAGTGGAGCATTAGGGGTCTCTCTGATTTCATCTTCAGTAGTTAACCATTTTTCGTGTAACAAGAAACCTATAGATCGTCAATTGAAGGGGATTAGTGACTCAATTATTCATGTTGACTCGTATGTAACGCTTACAATCGAGCTCAAGGAAATAACTCTTGAAGTCGATTTGTTAGTCGTTCCTAGAGAGTGCATGAACGCACCCGTTATTATTGGAACTGATGTGCTTAATAGGGATGGAGTCACGTACATTAGAACTAAAGATTCTCAACGTATAACACATGAAATGCCTTTATGTAGGGTAGCCTCTGTTGGGTTGAATGTGCAGCTTGGCGATGTTAAGACATCTATGATCGGTGAACATTTAAAAGTGTTAAATAGGTTACTTGACAAATACTCGGAGTTTATGATATCGGGAACTGCCACAACCACGGTGACCACCGGCAAGATGCACATTCGATTGAACATTGAGAAACCGATTTATTATCGTCCTTACAAAATGTCGTTTAATGAAAAATTAAAAGTTCGTGAAATTATCCAGGATCTTTTGACAAAAGGCATTATTCGGGAATCAGAGTCACCCTATTCGAGCCCCATACTTCTGGTAAAGAAGAAAGATGGCTCGGATAGAATGTGTGTGGATTTCAGAGCCCTGAATCGAATAACGGTGAAGGACAGGTATCCTTTGCCGTTGATCGATGATCACCTTGATAGATTAGGTAAAGCCAACTATTTTAGCACATTAGACATGGCCACTGGCTTCCATCAGGTAATCCTTGATGAGGAGTCAATACCCTTAACCGGTTTCGTAACGCCCGAAGGGCATTACGAATACCTCAAAATGCCGTATGGTCTAGCAAATGCGCCAATTGTGTACCAACGGATCATCTCAAATACTCTTCGCAAATTTATAGAATCAGGAAAAATATTAGTGTACATAGATGACTGCTTGATTCTACATAATTCGATAGCAAAAGGCATGCAAACCCTTAAGGATGTGCTGGATAAATTAACAAAATCGGGCTTTTCTATAAATTTGCGAAAGTGTTCATTTTTATGTACAGAGATTGAATATTTAGGTAGGGTCATTTCTAACGGCGAGATTCGACCAGCTGCGGGGAAAATCCAGGCTTTCGTGAACTCCCCAGTGCCACAGAATGTTAAGCAGGTGAGACAGTTTCTGGGCTTGGCGGGTTACTTTAGAAAATACATCACTGGGTACTCAACCAAAACTTCTTGTATCGCAAAATTAACAAAAAAGGGTGCAACCTTTATTTGGGGCAAAGAACAAGAAGATGTACGCCAAGAACTCATAAATTGTCTCACAAGCGAACCCGTGTTGGCTATATTCGACCCGGAACACCCAATTGAAATACATACCGATGCGAGTAGTGCGGGTTACGGTGCTGTCTTCCTACAAGTTCATAAGGATGGTAGAAAGCGGGTGGTAGCCTATTACAGTCAGGTAACGAAAGGAGCCGAACCGCGCTATCATTCTTATGAATTGGAGACGCTCGCAGTCGTAAAGTCGCTAAAACATTTTAGGCACTACCTTGTGGGTACACCCTTCACTGTAATAACAGACTGTAATGCCTTTAAAGCTACGCAAAGCAAAAAAGATCTTTTGCCGCGTGTGGCTAGGTGGTGGGTGTACCTACAAGATTTTAATTTTGATATTCAGTACCGAAAGGGGGTAATGTTACCACATGCGGACTACCTAAGCCGCAACCCAACCAACTCTGTAAATAACATAACTAGACCGCATAACTGGGCTCAAATTGCTCAGTCGGCTGACACGGAAACTCGACAGTTACTTCAGTCTCTAGATGAGGGGCAGCTAGATTCTACACGTTACGTAAAAAGAAATCACATTCTTTATTACCGCTATATACCCACAGGAGAAGCCCCTAGATTACTGTGTTATATACCAAAAGGTCATCGCCTGAGTCTCCTTCATATTTTTCACGACGAGCATAGTCATTGTAACGCTGATAAAACAACAGATCTAATCCTCAGGCACTTTTGGTTTCCCGGGCTTAGAACGTTCATTACTAAGTATATTTCACACTGTTTGACATGTATTGCACATAAGCGGGTACCCCGAGCCCCATTACAGCCCATAAATTCATGGCAAAAGCCTAATACTCCTTTTGATACTGTACACGTCGATACGTTAGGACCATTACCTGCAAGCCATCAAATTCAAATTCAAATTCAAAATTATTTATTGCATGCCACATTGGTGTACATAGTAATTAAATAAATAGGTACAAGGTGTCAAAATAAACAATGTAGCGCCCCGTAAGGGCATAACAATAACAGAGGGAGTAAACTTATGTACTACAGTTAAATTTCCATAGTTATAGCCATAGTTACAAACATATTATGGTTGTAATAGATTCGTTTACCAAATACTGTTTTTTATATCCGATGTATCGTCAAGGCGTAAATGAATTAAAATTAGCTATGAAAAATGTAGTTTCCCTTTTTGGCACGCCAAAAACAATTGTTTGTGATAGAGGGCGAATGTTCGAATCACGTAATTTTGTAACTTTTGTTAGTGAGTTAGGTTGTCATTTGCATTATATAACACCAGAGATGCACCATGCTAACGGCCAGGTGGAGCGTTACGTCCGTACAATTTTGAATATGCTTAGGATTGAGGTCAACCACAAAGGCAATGAGTGGGCTGATGAATTATGGCGTCTCCAACTAATTCTTAATGTAACTAAGCAAAAGACCACCCAGTACTCTCCCTTGAATTTGCTTGTTGGGTCTGAAAATGCAACGCCTGTAATACGTGCGTTAGTTCGCGACGTTGCGGTCGAGTCAACTGAGAACCGGGAGTCCCTACGAGAATTAAGAAGGCAAAGGACGGCCGAGCGATTAGCTCAGAACCAAGCTGACCAAGATAGTCGAGTTAATGAAGACCGTCGACCGCCACGTAGCTACAAAGAAGGCAATTTTGTTTTCGTAATTAAATACTCTCAGTCACAGGGCAAACTTGATCCAGGCATGCGTGGACCGTACCGGGTCACTCAGGTCCTGGATAACCACCGCTATAAGTTGCAACTCTTGGCTGGCGCGTATGGCAAAGTGACATACGCAGCAGCACAGTTTTTGGTGCCATGGAGAGGCGAGTGGACCCCGGAGACGTGTGCATCATTTTTTGAGGGTAAGCATAAGGTTGTGTGGTACGCTAAATAGTGGAGCCTATACCGACACAGCCCATAGCAGGTATGCTTAATAGTGGAGCCTATGCCTTTGCCGTGAAGATTTCGGCCCTCGTTAACGTCACGGTATGCTTAATAGCGGAGCCTATACCGACATGTAAAGTACGCTTAATAGTGGAGCCTCTGCTTAGAGCGGATAATGCTTAACCACTAAGATAACTCTTACACATGCGTGTATTCTAATAATAAGCCTATTTCTTGTCCCCTATTTATATCAAGTGAACTGCTTATACGTGTGCCCTTGTGACTATTTTGTGTTCATCGTGACTGTGTTACAAATACGTTACGATTAGAATGATGATAATTAAAACTATCGTGCGGATTGCAGATGACTCGGAGCGGGAGGACGCTGACCTTGGTGCTGAGAACTGTGACTCGCCGATGAAAGCCTTATCACAGGAGACGGGGCAAGACGATGTGAACGAGCAAGCCGGCCTTCCACCAACACCTGACGAGGACGTCAGTGAGTCAGGAGAGGCCGTGTTAGACATCACAGTCGAAGCCGACGTACACGCGTGACGTCACTCCCCACCTCTCATACGCTATAAAAGCAGTTGGAGCGGCCGGACTCTCTCCGAGCCCGATGACGCAATTACAGTTGCGAATGCCCCCCCGCCCGTTCCTCCAAATGACAGCACACATTTACAGAATACACTAAACATGCACACTGCTTTAGGCCCAAAACACCGTACTCGTAGAACAAGGGTACGAAGAACCGGTTCACACGCGCTCTATGCCAGGCACAATCATGTGCCTGGGAGCTCCTCCTCTCCTCCTCCACGGCCCGGTCTACCCGAGCCGAGGTCCGTGCCTTTAGAGGCGCCCTCGGGTGGTTCCGCTCCCCGATCCGATCCGAACCCTTCGGAGACTCTGGAAGGGCACGGGGACGCGCACTTTTAAGTGTGCGATGCCGTACCCCTCTAGAAATCCTCTGAAGGTGTTTCGTTTCAACACGGCTTGAGGTACCCTTTACGTACCTCGCCGCCCCTAAAACAAGCCCGGTGAAGCTGGAAATGCCCCTCGGCAACCAGCAGTCTCTCTCCAAAAAAAAAAAAAAAAAAAAAAACGGACTCTCTCTCTCTGCCATTTCATCCATCGCGCGAAACGGACGTGTTGCTGCTCGTAGATATTTTGCTCTTCGTCCTTATTTTTAGTTCTAATTTTTGTTAATTGTTATTTTGTTACTTATCCTAAATTAAAATATATAATATATATTTAAATTTTGAGAGTGTTGTTGGGGCTGCCGCGTTTCTGCAGCGCATCGGGTATGTTTGCCGAATATCGAGTGGATTGTTTTTACACGACCATGCGTAAGTGGTGCACATCTCTGGTGCGCAGGGTGCGCGCCAGCCCTAACAGGATCCTCAAAGTGTTTTCAAATCGATTTGACTGCCAGTACATGAACCATGCCGCTATGGTTCATGTGGTGACATCATAACGATATTCTTAATTTTGGTTTTAATTTAATTTTTATTTTTATTGTGATTTAAGTTAATTTATTTAAATTTGTTTTTTTTTTTTTTTTTTTAAGTTGATTATAATTGTGATTTAATTATGTTATTTTAATTTTATTCTGTATTTTAATATTTTTGTACAATGAATTGCCTGTATGATCCAAGGTGGTCGAAATAAATGTATTTTTTATTTTTTTTTTATTTTAAAATAAACTCATCTGTACTGTTTTTGTTTTTTTAAAAACTAATACCGCTTCTGATTAATAAAAATATATTATTAGTAATAATTACATCAAAAACCATGTGGATAGCAGATTTGTCCTTCACTTTATTTCCCTGTGGACAAGCAATAGTCATTTTAATCATCATCATCATCAGCTCATTTGATGTCCCCGCTGCTGGGGCGTAGCCTTCCCTATGGATGCTAATGCAGCCGGGACCAACGGCTTTACGTGCCTTTTCGAAAGTTGCTTAATTAAGAAGAATAATGTAGCAGCTGGTTTACTTGCTCGCTTGCGTTCATGTCGTAAGAGGCAAATAATAAATGTTGAGTAAAATCGCCGTTAGTGACCTAGACGCATGTCGCTTTTTATGTATGTTTTTCGAGTGTATGTATGTGTGTGTGTGTGTGTGTGTGTGTGTGTGTGTGTGTGTGTGTGTGTGTGTGTGTGTGTGTGTGTGTGTGTGTGTGCGTGCGTGCGTGCGTGCGTGCGTGCGTGCGTGCAAGCGTGCGTGCGTGCGTGCGTGCGTGCGTGCGTGCGTGCGTGCGTGCGTGCGTGCGTGCGTGCGTGCGTGCGTGTATGTATGTATGTATGTATGTATGTATGTATGTATGTATGTATGTATGTATGTATGTATGTATGTAGGTATGTATGTATGTATGTATGTATGTATGTATGTAGGTATGTATGTATGTATGAATAATAAATAAAGAAAAGTTTCCTTAAGTAACTCGAGAAATGGTTAACTAGACAACGGATAAACATACTTAATATACTTAAATACATTATTATTATACATAGGAAACACCAAGACCCGAAACAATTTAGAAAAACAGGTATTCCTAAATTGATCCGACCGGGGATCGAACCTGGGACCTCAGAGATGGCGACAACATGAAAACCAGTGTACAGACCACTCGACCAAGGAGGTCATCAGCTTTATAATATTAGTATAGATTTATTATTTTTTGTACTTTTTACCTTAATCAAGGCTTCGCGGCGGCTTTGCGTCTTGCTTCCGGCGCTGCTGAAAAATCACATGATTATCAGTATTTTTTTCATTATTTAAAAGGCTGGCTTGCAGAGGCTTGTACAATTAGCCCAGGGACAAGTAAGGGAAATATTAATTTTATTTGCCTATTTGTGTACTACTAATTTTAGACGTATATTTTTAATTGACATATCTAAGCATTTTTATTAGATATGTCAATTAATAAATATAATATATAATTATTTAATATGTTAATTATTATTTGTCCAGCAGTGGACGTCTTTTGGCTGAGATGATGATGATGATGATGAAGCATTTCTATTGATTTCGTTTGACATAATTATTATTGACAATTTGTATTTTAATTGGTTTCTGACATTCCTTTTGTATTGATATTAATTTACTATTTTTGCTATTACGAGTAATTTATTTGACTTTGTATAATTATTCTTATTTTAGCATGCTGGCGATTTGGGTAAACTGTAAGTTAGCATGTACACTGTATAATGAATAAATAAATAAATAAATGAATTAAAACACTAGTTGTGCCCCGCGGTTTCACCCGCGTTCTATTAGTGATAGCGTGATGTAATATAGCCTATAGCCTTCCTCAATAAATGGACTATTTAACACAAAAATATTTTTTCAATTCGAACCAGTAGTTCCTGAAATTAGCGCGTTCAATCAACCAAACAAACACTCTTTAGCTTTATAATATTAATAATAATAAATTTTTACTTTTTATTTTCAAGTGCTAATTGCTGCACTGAAGCTAAATTAAATATTTATAAAATTTACAAAAATACAGTGAAAAAATTAAACGCCTACCCGACCCAGCCAGGAATCGAACCTGGGTCTTCCGCAATCCGGGCGGCTGCACAGGTCGCTATGCTACCGGGAAGGAAGCAGTGACTAATTTCAGCGCTTACGTCAGCCTTCCCGGATTGCGGAAGACTCAGGTTCGATTCCTGGCTGGGTCGGGTAGGCGTTTAATTTTTTCACTGTATTTTTGTAAATTTTATAAATATTTAATTTAGCTTCAGTGCAGCAATTAGCACTTGAAAATAAAAAGTAAAAATTTATTATTATTAATATTATAAAGCTAAAGAGTGTTTGTTTGGTTGATTGAACGCGCTAATTTCAGGAACTACTGGTTCGAATTGAAAAAATATTTTTGTGTTATATTTTTATTAAATATTTAATAATAATAAGTGTACGGTCTATACAACCGCACAATTGCGTCACATCGGCAATTCAGCATTTTTGTAATTTACTTCATTTTATTATAATATTAATTTAGTACTCATTCGATCGCCTCGATGGTCACTCGTATCAAATATTGTATCAAATATCAAGCATAATAAATTCAGACTTTCATCAAGACTTCTTATCATTTCATCATTATCAAATTAAATATTGTACAGCAGCAGCTCGTACATGTTTATGGTCCTTCGAGCATTTTGACCTAGTGCGCGGAAAAGCCAAAAAGTGGGACCACGCGGTTTGACGACCACGCGGTTTGACAACGTGTCTCGACAACGTGACTCGACAACGTGACTTCCTGTGACTTTCCGTTCATCATCAAACTTTATCAAGAATCAAGCAATCAGAGTAGTGTTTTCGTGTTTTGGGACCAAAGTGTGGTAGCGAATCGGTCAAGCCGGCCTCCCACCAGCGGGTCTCACCGGTGAGATTGAGACGAGCACGCACATACCGCACCGCGGACATCAGCCACGTGGCACATAAACCAGCGTGATTCAAAAGCGTGTGGTTACAGCATCATTTATCAACTTTAGCAAGCACTAATCTTCAATCATGGAAGATATACTATCAGTTCAGCATCAGCTCATGGATGCCATGCGGCAACTCATCACCAATTTCAAGAAGGACGGTTCAGAACGAAAAACCCCTTCTTATATCAAGAGACGCTTGGAAACTCTAGATCAGTATTGGAGAGATTTCCAAGAAAATCATATCAAATTATGTGAAGGTGAAAATCGCGACTATACGTATTTTTCTGAAAAGCACTACGAGCAAGTTTCGGACTTCTACACTGAGAGCCGAAGAATCATCCAAAAATATCAAGTGGACCAGGAACCCAAGGGACTGCTCCGACCAGCAACTCCGTTAGGTGGCATGGACTGGCAGCAACCGGAGAGGCGTCAATCACCTTTAACCGTTGTCAGCACCCCCACGGAACAGCAACAACCTTCTCGATCAACATCATCATCCATCACCATCACCAAGGTCGACAAAGGTAACCCTAGCAAGCTCGACGAGATGTACCGTAAGCAAAAAAGTAACATCAAAGCCCTTGAAAGAGCATTAAATGCCATCAATCTCGATTCACTTACCGAGAAGTGGGAATTCGACGACGCTTTGAGTACAATTCAAGGTCGTTGGAACGCTATGGATGCATTACACTGGGAGATCGACAGTGAACTCACCACGGAAGATGTGCATTACGAAAACACATACTATTCCTTTGAGGATCGATATAATCAAATCAAAAAATCTATCAACAGCAAAATGTGGGCTATTTCTCATCAAGAGCAGTCAACACCAAAAATGGAGATTCCAGTGTTTAGTGGGAACTACCAGCAGTGGACATGTTTCAAGGACTTGTTCACAGAATCAATTCACAAAAGCAGAACTATATCAGATGCACAAAAAATGCAATATTTAAAATCCAAGGTCAGAGGAGAAGCGGAAAGATTAATCCAACACCTACCAATTAGCTCCGAAAATTATTCAACGTGTTGGGACATTCTAAACCATCGCTACAACAACAAGCGCATGATATTTAGTTCACACATCAATGTCCTTCTCAGTTTACCAGCCATTCATCAGCAATCATCTTTCGCGCTCAAAAAACTACACGACACGACGAAGGAATGTCTACACGCTATTAGAAACTTAGGTGTCAACATTTCAACCTGGGATCCGCTTATAGTCCATCTACTAATCCAAAAGGTAGATAGTGACACGCACAATGATTATTTCGAGTACCTTGAAGATCCAAGAAAGTTACCAACTTTATCAGATTTTTTGAAATTCTTGGAGATGAGATTTACAGCATTGGAGTCATCTAGGCGTAAGCAAGATACGCCTAAAACAAATCAACAACCTCAGTTTTATGACTCTAAAAAATCTAAACAATTCTAATCGAGCAATATCAAATAAACCTTTTATAAATCATGCAAATGCAAAAACATTTCAACAACAAGCAACTACGTCACGTAACAAGACACCATGCCTTCTATGCAATGAACCGCACGGCATTTATCGCTGCAAAACATTTTTAGAACAGTCGCCGGAAGCAAAACGAAAGACAATATTAAAACTAAGTTTATGCGAAAATTGTTTTTATAATCACAACGGCAAGGAATGTTTTTCGGAGAAAAGATGTGTTCATTGCAAAAGGAATCATAATACCTTGCTACACGAAGCATACTTATCAAGCAACCGATCAAGCCAGCAAGCAAGCAATGGAAAACCTAACTTACAAAAACATGTTTCACATGTATCACAAGAATGTGTCGCAGAAATTCTGTTAGCAACAGCACAAATCAAGGTGCTAGCAGCTGATGGGAACCTTATCACTATGCGTGCTTTGATCGATCAAGGGTCACAAACATCGCTAATCACAAAAAATGCAGCACAGAGACTTGGGTTGCCAAGACAACGTTGTAAAGGAGTTATTTACGGGATTGGCACAAAAGAAAATAACTGCAAAGGAGTTATCAATATCACAGCATCAGCGATCAATTCTGAATATACTTTTAATACTGACGTCATCATCATGAAAAACTTAATTAACAACTTACCGAATCGCACCTTCAGCAAACCGGCCTGGGAGCACCTGGAAAGCATTCAATTAGCCGACCCTGAATTCAACATCAGCCGTCCTGTAGACATACTGTTAGGCGCTGACATTTACTCAAATATCATTCTGAGCGGAATTATACGACAAGATGAAAACCAACCAATAGCACAGCAGTCTCGCCTTGGTTGGATCATATGTGGCAACTTAAAGTCATCATATCAATGTAATGTTGTTTTACACAATTTGGAGGACATCTCCAGATTTTGGGCCGTAGAAGACATAGCAGACAATTCTATAAACATGTCATCAGAAGACTATTATTGTCTACAGCAATATGAGA
Organism: Eudonia lacustrata; assembly: GCA_947562085.1. NCBI lineage: Eukaryota > Metazoa > Arthropoda > Insecta > Lepidoptera > Crambidae > Eudonia > Eudonia lacustrata. The sequence continues at coordinate 13,203,397 of OX387333.1, forward strand.
CAGAAACTAAACGACTTAGTTATGGTCGATATGTCGTTCGGCTACCTCTAAAACCTGAAATTGAGCAAAATTTGGGTGAATCAAAACAGAAAGCCGTCGCTCAACTATATCAACTGGAGCGAAAATTCGACAAAAATGAAAATATAGCCGAATCATATAAGGCATTTATGAAAGAATACATTGATTTAAATCACATGCAGCAATGTTACAGCTTAAATGATATGATGTACAGTGGACCGAATCTCCAGATTGACATTATGACACTTATCATCAAATGGCGACAATACAAAATCACCTTTTCAGCAGATATTGAGAAGTTTTTCAGAGCTATTCTTTGCAATAAAAAAGATCAGATTTATCAAAAAATAATGTGGCGTGATAACACTAATGAGCCATTGCGTGAATATCAGTTAACAACAGTTACGTATGGCACAAAAGCCGCGTCATTCCTAGCAATGAAAACTTTAAAGCAGCTAGCACACGATGAAGGTCACAGATTCCCTGAAGCAGCAAAAATTTTAGAGCAAGAAATTTATATGGATGACATTTTAAGTGGTGCACACAGCATTACCTCAGCAATGAAAATTCAACAAGATCTCATCAATTTACTGAAAGCAGGAGGGTTTAATTTGCGAAAATGGAACTCGAATTGTAAAGAATTAATAGAAAATGTTAGTTCGGATAGCAACAATCAAAATGGATATGAATTCAAGCAAAAGGAATCGACAAAGGCCTTGGGATTACACTGGAATGCAGAAAATGATCTTTTCTCCTTTAATCTGAAAATTAACACTTCATCAACAAAACCAGCTACAAAACGCTCACTTTTATCAGAGATATCAAGCATTTTTGATCCGTTAGGCTGGCTTTGTCCTATCACAACAAAGCTTAAGTTGCTGTTTCAATCAGTATGGCAACAAGAACTAAAATGGGACGACCAACTTCCTCAAAACATCGCTCAAGAGTGGTCAACTATCAAACTTGACCTTGAAGATATTAACAAAATACAAGTATCAAGATGGTTGAAATATCAAGGTCAAAATGACATCGAACTTCACGGGTTCTGTGATTCGTCGGAACGCGCGTATGCTTGTGTCATATACTGCAAGGTCAAAAGCAAAGAACAAGAGCAATCATCATCAGTAGTAATGGTAGCAGCCAAATCAAGACTAGTTCCATCATCAAAATGCGTATCACTGCCTAGACTGGAACTTTGCGCTGCACTCTTACTCTCTAATTTAATGAAAACTGTCCTAAGCAGATTATCAGATCAAAACATAAAAATCTTCGGATGGTCAGATTCCACTGCCGTGCTTGGTTGGATACAAGGTGACATACAGCGTTGGAAGCCATTCGTGGCTAATAGAGTGCAAAAAATCAAAGACATCATTCCGGCTAGTAGTTGGCGCCATGTTAAATCAGCTGATAACCCGGCAGACTGCGCTAGTCGTGGAATTACAGCAAGCAATTTATTAAACCACTCACTGTGGTGGCAAGGGCCAAAATGGCTACCTACTTACAAGAAGGATGACACCATAATAAGCTACAATACAGATCAAGAGGTCAGAAAAGCGCCTCAGACAAACGTCACCGTTCGACGTCACGATCATGACGTAATCAACGAGTTGATAAGCAAACACAGCTGTCTGACTCGTGTGACGCGTATACTTATGTGGGTGTTGCGCGCTGTCTCACGTTACAAAAGCAAACCGAAGCACCTGACCGCACCTGAAATCAGAAAAGCAACAAATATTATCATAAAATATATACAGCAAAAAGAATATACAAAAGAAATACTTACCATCAAGCAAAAGGGAGTTGTTCAGCATGACAGCAAACTTCTATTACTTAATCCATTTCTCGATGAAGAAGATCTTCTAAGAGTCGGTGGAAGAATCCAGCATGCCAATATTGACGAGAACATGAAGCATCCCCTTATTTTGCCCCATAACGGACACTTCATTGATATCATCATAGATCACGCTCACAAGATGACTTTCCACGGAGGCGCCAGGGTGACTTTAGCAAAGCTAAGACAGCGCTACTGGATCATAGGCGGCAACAGGGCTATCAAAAAACGTATCCGTGAATGTGTTATTTGTCGAAGGCACAGCCCTAACAAGCAAACGCAAATAATGGGTGACTTACCTTCGGCGCGATGTAATCCGACCCGACCGTTTCCTCATACCGGCGTTGATTACACGGGGTTCATCCAAGTAAAATCAAGCAAGGGTCGTGGCATCAAAACGACCAAGGGCTACGTCGCCGTCTTCGTGTGCATGGTCACAAAGGTCGTGCATTTGGAGCTGGTGTCCGACCTCACCTCGTCAACATTTCTAGCAGCCGTACGTAGACTAGCAGCCCGGCGAGGCGCCCCACGACACATGTATAGTGACAACGGGACGAACTTCGTCGGGGCCAGCAAACTACTTAAAAATGAATTTGGAGAACTACAAAGCACTTTGGATAGCGAGTTCTTCTCAGCAATAGCAGACCTTGAGATAGAATGGCACTTCAACGCCCCCTCGTGGCCTAGTGCAGGAGGTTTATGGGAGGCAGCGGTGAAGAGCCTGAAGTTTCATTTACGTAGAGTTATAGGAGAGCAAAAACTCACGTATGAAGAACTGTCAACATTATTATCACAAATGGAAGCGGTACTAAACTCAAGGCCACTATGCGCTCTTAGTGAAGATATTAACGATATCAACTATCTCACTCCATCACACTTTTTAGCAAGCGAACCTACTTTAACTATTGTAGAAACAGAAAGGGATGAGCGCACAAGGTGGCAACTAGTTCAAAAAATATTTACTTACGTTTGGAAAAGATGGCAGTCTGAATATTTGTGTCAGCTATCAATTAGAAGCAAATGGCAGCAAAAGCAAGAAAACCCACAAATCAATGACATAATTGTAATCAACGATGCCAATTTACCTCCTGGCAAATGGGCTCTCGGACGAATTATTGACCTACATCCAGGCAAGGATGGATTCGTTCGGGTGGTATCAATTAAAACAAAAAACGGGCTTATCAAAAGACCTATTTCAAAAATATCAACATTAGTACCAAGCACAAGGATAAACCAATCAAGTACAAGTACCGACATCACGGATACCGCTGACAGAATCAAAACAAGAAAAAAAAGAGGCAAGACATCATGTAACTTTATCACGTTAGCCATTATGCTTCTGCTCACCATCTTATCACCCGCTCAATGCGCTTACAACATATTGAACCTGAAAAGCAATCAAAGCATTTATTTGGACAAATTATCAAATATGCACCTTATCAGAGATCAGTGGAAACTAATCGTATACTACGACATGGAACCATATTGGCAAGGGATGACTTTAGTAGATAAATACTACAAAAACCTTGAGACCATATGTTCATCAGCAGCCAAACAAACAAAGTGTGAAATTCTATTACATCAAATACGTCACGAAGCTACCGAACTCGAATACTACAACAACGTTTTACTCGGTCAGCAAAATACACGCGCGGAGCGTAAGCGACGAGGCCTTATCAACGGGGTCGGGTATGTAGCGCGAAGTTTGTTCGGAATACTCGACGAGGAATTCGCACTTAAGTATGAAAAAGATATCGATCTGATCAGGGAGAATCAAAAGCACCTCGCTCTCCTATGGAAAAATAAAATATCCGTAGTCGAGGCCGAGTACAACTTGTTAAAAAGAGTAGAAGATTCGATGTCCAAACAGCAAGAAGTATATATTCAGCATATAACAGAATTAGAAAAAGCAAGCAATACATTGGCCAAGGAAGTGAGAGATGTGATCATCAATGAATTTATGTTATCAACCTTAATCACAAACAGCATTTTAACAAACCTGAAAAATATACAAGAAACATTATTAGATACAATAAGCAACATACAATACGAAAAATTTAATATTCACATATTGACACCAGATCAATTACGTCAAGAGTTAAATATAATTTCTGGCCAGCTAGCAAAACAGTTGTCTCTACCGATAGACAATATTCAAACAAACTTACCCAGCATATATCACTTACTCAAAGTCAAGGCAAGAATGACAAGCAAATATTTTATTTTTGAAATTCAAGTCCCTTTAGTCAGCAGGGATAGTTACGAAATATACAGACTCATCGCTGTGCCGCAACAAATCAAGAGAGAAATGGTCAGCATTAAACCTACAGCCGATCACATGGCAATCAGCATACTCAAAGATTCATATATTCCTTTATCAGAAGGTGAAGTACAAAGATGTACATCATTTGACTCGGATACTCACCTTTGCCCACTTCAAAAACCAATTTTCCACATGAAGTCAGACGATCAATTGTGTATCAAGAACCAAAACACAAATGAATGCGAAGTGGACACTCAACCTTGTAAAAACAATTGGGTTGAACTGAACAAGATAAACACCTACTTATATTTCTGTTGCGAGCAATGCACGATAAGAATAATATGTGAGCATCAAGTTACAGCTAAGCAACTCAGCAAGGCCGGAATAATCACTCTCGGCGACGGCTGTACTATCAAGGACGAGAATATTACTATATTGGCACACAAACAACAGATGACTAATTTCAAGGTGAAGCCCGACCTTGAAGAAATAAACATTGCTCCTATCAATGACGTCATCAACATAACAATCCCTCTCAAAATAATTGAGAAAACGGAGAAAACTGAGCATGACCGTTATCAAGAACGTCTTCTCCACGTCGATCAAGAAATCGATCTGATGAAAAACAGCGATTCCACAATTGGATTATCAGATTCAATATCACATCATGATATACATCAGTATGCAGTCATGTATACTATTTTGGGAGCCGGTATTTTGGTGGCCGTCCTGTATGCGGGACGGCGTCTGCGACGAAAGTGTTCAGCAAGACTACCTGCAGTACCCTTGAGCGAGCGGTCATTGGGTTTAAGCGCTCATTTCACTAACAGTGAACCCAGAATGGAACTATCGCGAGCTTATCAACTAACACAGCCGCAAGATCTAATTCACAACAAAGTAGACTCGGCCACGACAGCGAGTAATCAGAGTGCACGCGCACTGGATAAGGCGACTTCACCACAAACACGCAAGTGCTTCAGTGAATGTGAATAGTGTTGTGATGTGACCGTGAATTTTATAAGTATAGAGACTCTAAGTATGAAATTTTTAAGTTTTTGTTTTATATCAAATCTTCGTTTTATTTAGCATTTATACATTATTTACATTTGTTTTGTCTTAACATGTCTTCTTCTCGCGCCCGCAACATGTACGGTCTATACAACCGCACAATTGCGTCACATCGGCAATTCAGCATTTTTGTAATTTACTTCATTTTATTATAATATTAATTTAGTACTCATTCGATCGCCTCGATGGTCACTCGTATCAAATATTGTATCAAATATCAAGCATAATAAATTCAGACTTTCATCAAGACTTCTTATCATTTCATCATTATCAAATTAAATATTGTACAGCAGCAGCTCGTACAATAAGAGATTATTTGCTTTATACAACGTGTAACATAAAGGTGTGTTCAAAATTAAAAGATCCAAAGTATATCTGATTTAGATCTTGTATGCAGAGTTACTGAGACCTATTATTATAGCAAGACCGTTTAACTGAGTCCTTGCCTGCAGTAGGTACGCGGAGCGGGAAGTACGTAGAGCCTTTGCCACAGAATAATAAATAAATTTAAAAAAAAATGTTTCCCACACTCACACCAATTATCTAATTGGTGTGAGTGTGGGAAACATTTTTTTTGGGGCTATATAGCCCCAAGAAAAGCTTCCTTAAGAAACTCGATAAATGGATAACTAGACAACGGATAAACATACTTAATATATTTAAATACATACTTATTATACATAGGAAACACCCAGACCCGAAACAATATAGAAAAACAGGTATTTCCAAATTGATCCGACCGGGGATCGAACCCGGGACCTCAGAGATAGCGACACCATGAAACCCGGCGTGCAAGCCACTCGACCAAGGAGGTCGTCAATTAAATAATAGCCCTCTGCCACGAACACGAGCGACTTGCGACGCGGCGAACGGATTTCTAGTTCATTGCGCGCTATACAACGGCAGCCATAGTCAACGGTTATAGAAATAACGCAATGAACTAGAAATCCGGTCGCCGCGTCGCAAAACGCTCGTACTCATGGCAGAGGCCCTACGTACCTCCCGCCCCGCGTACTTACCGCAGACGAGGACTCAGTTAAGCGGTCTAGCTATAACTAATTTGTTATGCAATTTTTAATTAAATATTTCTATTGTGACGTCACATCAAAATAAACAAGTCTCAGCCCTAGTGGTTTAGTAACCTCTGTGTACTTACATTTATGATCACTGCTGCTTGTTTATGCGCGCCTGACGCGCATGACTTCACTCATTTATATTATACAGGTTGTAGATTTGCATTCCCGCCATAAATTTACAGCTGATCGTAATTGGTACACTTAATGACTAAAAAATACTTTTAACACGGAGCAAGTAATAAGGAACCGATTGATTAATAAAATGATCTCAGTGTAAATTAGAATAGCGACCGTCGACTGACGAGAATAGGGGTGCAGACCGTAGTAGCTACATAAGAGCGCAGCGGGCGGACATTAAGTCGATGAACTTACGTAAACTTGTAGGTACTATTATGTATTCTGTGGTAAAGTGGCTTACTCTTACGCATAAGTATACTTTGTTGCAATAAACTATTATTAGGTACTTACTGATCATGTTTAAGATACTCGCAGGTACTGCTCAAAGTGGGCACCTTCACGTTCTATGCACAAATGAGCACGGCGCCTTAAGTTTCTAGGTAACTTTTGCAGCACACTACCATTTGACCTTACACTCTCAAAAGCCATTAAAATATTTTGTTTTAACTGCACAACACTCGTGATTTCGTCTTTATAAACCATTCTTTTTATGTCTCCCCACAAATAAAAGTCACAAGGAGTCAAGTCTGGCGACCTCGGAGGCCAGGGCACTGGCCCACCTCGACCAATCCACTGGGTTCCGAACACTTCGTCCAAATAATCGCGCACTTGGCGTCCATAATGCGGAGGCGCCCCGTCCTGGTGGTAAAAGAGATTCCGGTGAAGAGCTAGTGGCACGTCGTCAAGCATTACGTCAACTACGTGCTGCAAAAGTTGCAAATACGAGTTGCTGTTGAGATAACCCTCGATGAAATAGGGCCCGAGTAAATGTCCACCAACAATGCCAGCCCACACATTGATGCTAAACCTATGCTGGAACGAATCTTTTTTGGTCTTATGCGGGTTCTGTTCGCGGTGAGCCCACCAATGTTCATTGTGGACGTTGTAAACACCGATGCGCGTAAACATACACTCGTCCGTCCATAGAATGCTGGCTTCTCGGTGTTCTAGTACCCAGTGACAAAAAGTGACCCGGGCGGCATGATCTTGCTCGTTCAATTCTTGAACTCTTCTGAAGTGGAACGGGTGCTGTTGACTTAAGAAGCCGCCAGACTGTTGTGTGGTGGACATTGAAGTGGCGGCCAGCATCACGAGTACTGGCACGTGGTTCCCTCTCGAAGTATTCGAGTATTTGCTCTTGCAAATCGACTGAGAGGCCCACACTGCCGCGACCCTGCGCATGTAGAGGAACGTTGAACTGGCCATGATCCCTCAGTCGTTGCGTGGCAGCAAGCATTACCTCGCGCGATGGAGTTGGTCTGTTTGGAAACATTTCCACAAACATGACCACGGCTCGACGTAGACTGTTCCCACTAATTGCGTAAAATCGCACCATCTCCACAAGTTCTACGTTAGAATAATTTTCCGTCATTTTACTTTTTTTACACACACAAACAACACACCTAAGAACACGTTTCGCTCCAAATTCGCTAGGGCTAAGAAATGTGTCACTCGTTCGGGGTTGCGCGGCACACTGGCTTTGATGCGTGCGGCGTGCGCCCGCCGCCCGCCGGCCGCCGGCGCTCGCCGCGCCGACAAAGCTGCGGGCGCGCCGCGAAGCTCGAGCTTGTTGCTACCTACTCGTGGTCGGGTGAGCGTGCGTACGCGAACGAGCGTTTATTTTTTAGTGCTACGCAGACGTGCGATTCGTATTTACAGATTTTGAAAATATGATTATTATTTTTTCATATTTTTTTATAATTTATTTGTAATAAGTATAAGCAATACGACTGCTGCTATGAATATGGCGTGAATGCAAATCAACAAGTTGTATAATGTTTAATTTATAATTACATAACAAATTTTCGACGGGCTGGTTAGGACCACGATAGCTCAATTGGGAGAGCACCTGACCCGGCATGTCACTAGGGTGCAGGTTCAAATCCTGCTCGTGGAAATTTTTCAACATTTGTGTTTTTGTAATTAGTTCGCAACAAAACTTGTGTTAAAAATTATATTTAAGCAAAAACATTTTAATAAAAAGTTAACAATTATGTTAACTTTTTGTTAAAAATGTTTTTTTTTAAGAAAAAGTTAACATAATTGTGAACTTTTGTTAGAATCAGAATCAGAATCAGAATCATTTATTGGCCATATAACAAAACGTTACATCTAGCAAGTCACATGCACATATCAAAATATAAAGGTAAATTGGAATATAGAATATAAAAATAATTGCAAAAAATGAAATGTCAATAATAAATAAATTGATTGAATATTATATTAAATTGTTGAGCGAATTAATGAATAAAAAAATATTAAAATAATTACAATAAAAATTAAATGTCATTAATAAATAAATTGAATTGAATAAAATTATTTAAACATAATAGAATAATAAATGAAGTCATTGAATGAATGAACATTTATTCTGTCGTAACTGAGTGAAGTATTCCTCAAGACTATAAAATGGATTGCATTCGAAAAACAATTTTATTTTATGCTTAAAGTTCAAAGATGACAACTCTGTTATTTCTTGTGGCAAGGCGTTGTACAACGAGATTTTAATGGCTTCCCCTTGCTTTTCAGTTTTCTTTAATCTAGTTCTTGGTATTACTAATTTATTCCTATTTCTTGTGTTATAAGAGTGGACATCTCTTATTCTCTTTAACGCTGGTTTCTTATCATGGACTTCTATCAGTGAATTATATATATATAGAGATATAACTGACATTATCTTATTATGCACAAAATATTTTCTGGCCGATGTACGTCGGTGTTGTCCATTTATAATTCTTATGGCTCGTTTTTGTAGCCTTAGGACTCTCTGTATCTCACTCGCATTACCCCAAATTGTAATTGTATAATTCAATATAGATTGGATGTACGCAAAGTAAACGGCGATTAATGTTTTTTTATTTATTAATGGTTTCAGTTTTAACAGAACATAATTTGCACTACTTATTTTCTTGCAAACCCTATCAATGTGCAGTGAGTGATTTATTGTATTGTCAACTATATATCCTAAAAATGTCGTGCTTCTTTTGAAATTATGCTTATCTATTTTATCATTATTAAATTGTTTTGTGTTATATGTCATCATTATTGTCTTGTTCGTGTTTAATATTATTCCATTTACTTCAAACCATGACTTCAGAGTCTCTAAAACATTATCCATCTCTATCTCCATTTGTGAAGACAGACTATCTTTTATGCCTACATGAGTATCATCAGCAAACAAAGTAATTAATGTCGAATCGGGTAAAACATTTGGCAAGTCATTAATATAGATCAGAAATAATACAGGGCCCAGTATAGAACCCTGCGGAACACCTATATCCGTTTCTATAAGTGATGAGAGCGTCCCATTAACACTTATTTTTTGTTTCCTGTTTTGAAGGTATGATTCCATTAGTTTTAGTTCTTTATTAGCAAATCCGTAATAGGTGAGCTTGTGAAGTAGTATGTCATGTCGCAAACAATCAAAAGCCTTAGATAGATCGCAAAATATACTTGAACATTTCTGTTTTGCGTCCAGTGCCTCTAATATAAAATTTATGACTGTTTTGATTGCCATAGTAGTTGATCTACCTTTGCGAAAACCAAATTGATTTGCGTTGAAAAGCCCGTTCTTCTCAAAATAGTCTAATATATCGTTTTTGATAATAGTTTCTAAAATTTTTGAAATTGTTGGTAGAATGCAAACTGGCCTATAATTATTAGCATCATCCTTTTCTCCTTTTTTAAATAAAGGTATTACACGTCCTAATTTAAAAGCGTCTGGGAAAACTCCTTCAATAAGGCAGCTGTTAATGACAAAAAGTAAAAGTTCTGCTAAATAGTCGTTTTCAAGTATAATTCTTTTCATTATAATTGTATTCATATCGTATATGTCTTTAGATGTTTTGCCTTTTAATTTTCTTACTATTCCTTGTAAATCTTTAATGACAATCGGTAGCATTTTAAACATAGTCATTGGCTTAGTTGTTTTCTGTAACAAAGAATCACATTTGTCTATATTCGTTCTAAGGTGTCCTGATATCGTATGTGCGATTTTGGAGAAAAATACATTAAAGTACTGTGCTATCTTTGTGTCATCCGTCAATATCTTTCCATCATCTTTCTTTAACTTCTCAATACGTTTATTGGGTTTTATCTTTCTACCGGTTTGCTCACTAATGACGCGCCATGCTTCTTTAACTGTATTACTAGCCTTATTAATACGATCAGAGTTCTGAAGGTGTTTTGCTTTTGACATAACTCTCTTCAATATTTGTTTATACTGTTTTATCAACAAAGTTCTGCGTATACATGGTTGATAAACTTGTAGTAATTCTAGTTTTTGTAGATTAGATATCGAGATTTCTATCCCCTTGGTGGACCAGCTTATTTTATTTTTATATATCTGTATTTTTTTCTTAGGAAATGCAATGTTATAGTAATGGATAATCGCGTCCGACAGAATGTTCATTCTTTCATTAGGGTCGGCAGTACTCATGATGTCAGATTCTATCTTTAAGTCAGTATTAAACAAAAATTTAAAATATTTAAAATTATTTTCTGCCGTTGACCTAATATAAATTTGTTCGACAGTGTTATCAATAATGACATTCGACTTATAGTTATAGGTCATTACAATAACATTATGGTCGGATAATTTAAGATTTAAAACCTTAGCTTCACAAAATTTTCTGTCAAAGTTAATTACAAAGTTATCTATACATGTAGCACTGGTATTACTTATTCTAGTTGGCGTTTCTAATAGTAAATTACAGTTAAAATTACTAAGTATATTCTTAAATTGCTTAACTTTTTTGTTATTTGTCAAAACGTCTAAATTGAAGTCTCCTGCCAACACTACTTTTTTTCCTTCACGACAGACTTTATTTAAAATAAGAGAGAGTACATCGTCGAATGTGTTAAAATCATAATTGGGCCTGTACATGCAAACAATTACTAATTTAGGAGATTTCAATTCAATTGCAGCTACTTCACAATTCATTTCACATGTCAAATTGTTAATGTCATTTCGTAATTTAAATGTTATATTATTTTTTAAATAAATAGCAACACCGCCGTGATTAAACATTTTCCTATTAAAGTATGATACAAGTTCATAGCCGACTATATGCATAGCACCAATTTGAAGATCTGATGCCCAAGTTTCAGTAAGACATAACACGTCACATTTTGTTTCCTCTGTCAACAGCTCCAGCTCAAGATACTTATTACTAATACTTTGAATATTAGTATGTACAATTTTTAGCTCGTAGTTGTTGGCTTCTTGACTGTCTGAAAATAATGCTGGCTTCCATGAAGTCTCATGTCTTCTTCATATTGGCTCGATTTTATAAATTCTGTAGTTTTTACAAAATGAAGAGCAGACGATCCATGAAAATTTCGACTATTTTGTATTATTGACTCAGCAACTCTAAGCTGTAGCTGTTTCTGCGGCAAGTCTTTTAATAGTTCTGAATTTATATCTAGAAATCTTACTCTTTCTGTACAATTAGCTGTTTGTGCTATTTCATTATTCAATTTGTAAATAGTTTCATCGTCGTATCCGTTATATCTCATTGCACAAACAATAACATTACACTGTCTTTTTATATTGCAAATCAGTTGTTTTATTAATTTTGTATAAGAAAAACGTTTATGATGGTCTTTAAAAAAATTTGTTACAGCTATTACTAAGGTGTCATCTTTTGTCAAGAATTTGAAGTTGCCATCAACACTTTCTAACACTTTGTCAAAACTGGCTCCTGGCTTACAAACATTTGTTACTTTACAAGAGTCATCTGAACCCTTTATCTGTTGTGCTATTCCTATGCCTACATTATCTGAAAAAATTGATATTTTCCTTAACATCTTTTGCTTTATTTCAACCTCTGTTTTTTTCTTGGTAATTGAACATGTGGCCATGTGTGATTTCTGTAACTGTAGTTGTAGTTGTTTTAAAAGTATATTAATTTTCGAATTTTCATTTTTCACTTGTAGGTACTCTTTTTGCAAATTTTTTATCTGTTTGTTTTGACTTTTTAGCTTCTTAAATAACTTTCTATTTTTGTATATGTTCATTTTAATTATATTTGTTGTAGCTAAGCGCTGCTCTTTCAGAGTTAATCTGTCTTCCATATCTTGCATTGTAGTGTGACATCTGCTTCTAATTTTCATAAGGTCTGACGATCTCTGTTTTTCTTCTGCCAACATAGTTGAAAGTTTAATATTTTCTCGACGTAGCTGTAGAATTTCATCCGTCATAAAGTTTTCTTTTAATTTATTAGTTTGTAATATCTCAAGGTTATTGTTTTTTAAAACCTTTTTCATTTTCTGTGCTATCGGTGTTGAAATATTGTTTATTTGGTTGTTACTAATTCCAACCTTTTTAACCTTTTTACCTTTTTTTTGTTAATATGTTTTAACAAAAAAACATTAACATTTGGAAACATTTTAACAAAAAGTTAACAATTTTGTCTTAGTAACAACACATACAGGTTCTAGATCGAATACACTTTGGGTCTTTTCATTTTTACCCCACCTTTATAATTGAGGAAAGTAACAGAACTATGCATGTGCTAATAAAGAAATGGTTCTTTTACCGTTTTGCGCTTTTACCATTTTGCTGTTTACCATGTGATATTTAACCATTATGCGCTTTTGACGTTATGCGCTCTTACCATTTTAATCCTTTACCATTTCGCTCCTTTACCATTTTGCGACCACTTTACCAATTTGCTCTTTTACCGTTCCGCGCCTAAACGTTTCTGTTACTCGTTGTATAGTAGCAGATGATATTAATGATAAATGATATACCAGCTAAAGACCTTTGGATTATCAGTAAAGATGTGGGGCTTCACTGAAACCTCACGCGAACTTCTTTACAGAATTAGAAAAGTAACGTTGCACTGTTTTGTTTCATTTGCCAACACTCATGCACGCTCACGAACACTCAACGGTTAATAATCCACCATTATTTCACATTAACACTCGACCTACATAAAAGAAAACTGCAAAAATGTTAGCGATAACCACTCTAAATAGTAATTTCTTTTCTTAATTATTTTATGTAAAATGTTAATTGAACATGCGTGCAAGTAAGTAACCGCGCCAGCCTTATTACGTTCTTTACTTTTTATTTTTAAGTGCTGCACTGAAGCTGAATTAAATATTAATAAAACACAATGAAAAAATTAAATGCCCACCCGACCCAGCCAGGAATTGAACCTGGGTCTTCCGCAATCCGGGCGGCTGCACTGACCATTATGCTACCGGGAAGGCTGACGTAAGCACTGATTTTTTTCACTGCTTTTTAGCGGCAGAGTGCCATCTAGCCAACGGTTTCTGTAATCTGCATAGCCATCGGTTGCAATAACCAGTGGATAGATAATAATAAGAAATAGGAATAGGCATAGATGATAAGATGCTCCTAAACATCTTTAACGCTGTTTTTTTCGATGGGAGAACTCAGGAGGCGTGGAGTAGGAGTGTTGAGAACGAAAGTAATCGACATAGCCAATCAGATCAGCAAGCTGAAGAGGCAGTGGGCCGGTCATTTTAGCCGCAGAACCGACAACCGTTGGGGTAATCGAGTTCTCGAGTGGAGACCGCGTATCGGCAAACGTAGTGTAGGACGACCACAGACTAGGTGGAGCGACGATCTTCGCAAGGTGGCTGGCAAGAGTTGGATGAGAGTAGCCCCGGATCGTGTTCGGTGGCGTGCACTAGGAGAGGTCTATGTCCAGCAGTGGACTAATATAGGCTGATGATAATGATGATGATGATAGATATGAACGGCCTAATAAAAATAGGCATGAGGCCGTTCATACCATGGTACAAACAGCTCGTAGTTCAAAAGACCCATTCTGCCGTCCGCGTCCTAACGATTCTGCTGTAAGGAGGTAGGTATACTGTCAGTCCTTACTGCATTCTTCATTAGGACGACAGCAGAATTGTTATAAAAGACACGTATTGCATTTAGTAGGAGAAACTAGCTAATAAATCCAAAGTGACGATTCCCATAGAAAATTACCAATTTTTAATTTTTCGAAGTCTCAGCTGCAGCGCTATTCTCTAACCAAAACAGCGTCGAACTCGACGTTGAACTCGCTCATAACTTGCAAACGAATTTCAACCTACTTTTAGATAGTAATAAAGTCTACATTCGTTTCCAAGTTATGAGCGAGTTCAATGTCGAGGTCGACGCTGTTTGCTTAGAGAATAGCACTGCTGGTTTTGTGAGTTTTCAAAACAAAACAAAATTATTGAAATCGGTAGCTGTTTTTGAGATTTAGCGGGACTAAAGAACAGCAACTAATTGTTTTTATTGAACACTCGGTCGAAGGCTCTCCCAATATTCAAGCTGGTGGTAAATTCAGTATTTTAGTTTAAACGAATTTTTTAGTTTTTTGATTTATAGTTTTGACGTCAATAAATGCCTGTGAAGGCTGAAGGCTGTGAAGGCTGTGTTGAATAAATGATTTGACTATGTCTTTGATTTATATAGATAGAAGTGCATTTTTATTGTATATTACGTACTGGCAAAAATGTGGAAATTCTAATAAATAAAATAAACTTAACTAAAACTATTACTAAACTAAAATTGCATCGCATTGCCAGTCTCTTTGGGTACATTACCAGTCGACAGCGACGCAGAGGAATTCTTTGACGCCATATTTTAGTTTAGTTATAAATAGATAGATCATCTTATATGACAGTTTTGGGTAGGTTAATGACCAGCAGGGCTAAGATGTACGCCGCGACATATGTCGTGGAGGAGACGAGAAAATTTGTCGATGTGGATTCATTAGTCGTCGGGGAACGCCGCGACATAATTTGTCATCGCATTATCTCGTGCAGAATACTGCCACGCAATTTAAGAACGCAGTAAATAACATGTGAACAGTTTCGAGAAAATAGATCGTAAAGTCAGCACCTCAAATATTACAATCATAAACACAGTAAGTGGTAGTTACTGCGTTCATAATTGTGCGGCAGAATAGAGATATGTCTGTATGTCTATGGGTGTTACCATGGCAGCCCACCAAACTTAACTCGTTCTGTCAAATCGTGATTCGTAGTGATTGTTGTTGTTTTTGTCGACAGACTAACATGAGCGCCATAATTTTGTCGAATTCTGACACTTAAAATCGACATGTTTATCGCCATAGTATCTCACTGAAGACTGTCCGCGACATAAGTAAATTTTTATTTTTATTTTCATTTTCATCATGGCAGTGCCTATATATATATATAACGGTAACCGGAGGATAATCAGTGCTTCAATTCCTGAATCGTCGCAGAATATATATAAAATAAGAATCTGTTGAGGGGAGCTCGATGGCGCAGTGGTTAACTCGCCCGGTCTGCGAGTGCTAAGGTTAAGCAACTTTCGCAAAGGCCGGTCATCGGATGGGTGACCAAAAATTTATTATCTCGAGCTCCTCCGTGCTTTGGAAGGCACGTTAAGCCGTTGGGCCTTAGCTGCATTAGCAGTCGTTAACAACCACCAATCCGCACTGGTGCCACGCCCGCGTGGTGGTTTATGGCCCGTTTTCCCTATCCATTCATAGGGAAGGCTCGTGCCCCAGCAGTGGGGTGTTAAATGAGCTGATGATGAAGAATCTGTTTAATCTTTGAGATTGAGAATATGTAGTGACCTTTACATTACACTTTACTTACATTTTCTTGGCACACGATGTCGTAGGCGTTGTTGTATTCATATTTAATCTAAAACTCACTAGTTAAATTTTTTTTAAATTTTCAAAGTAACTGACAACAATCGGCATCAAATAGACTAGCGATGGCCATATCATGCCATGATCCATAAAAAAAGGTTGCGTTCATGAAGAAAAGAACGAATGGAAAGCTATGGAAAAGAATGAAAACCGTTTTAATGGAGTAAAAGTCTTTAAACGGCAACATTGGTTTATCGGATCGACAAACCGATGTCATGACGAGATATTTCTCTGTCGTGGTGCACATGTTAGGGTAAACAACAAATGAATCGAAGTCGACAAAATTTCTGCCGCACAATTTATGAACGCAGTAAGTACCACTTACTGTGTTTATGATTGTGACATTTGAGGTGCTGACATTACGATCTATTTCTCGAAACTTTTCATATGTTCTTTACTGCGTTCATAAATTGCGCGGCAGTTTTCTCGTCTCGTCCACGACATATGTCGCGGCGTTCATCTTAGCCCTGCAGGCGTCGGTACTATACAATAAAACTTACCTTCAGCTGGAGCATCCTCGGCTGGGGCGTCCGCAGGGGCGTCTGCAGGCGCGTCCCCGCCCGCAGCAGCTTCGGCGGCTGTGGTAGCTTCACCCTCGGGCGCCGCCCCGTCGGCCGCCGCCCCCGCCGCGGTGGTAGCCTCTCCATCAGCAGCCGCAGCACCACCACCTTCCTCAGCCTTCTCTTTGGCGTTCCTGGGACGAAACCAAATAGAAGATAGAGAAGATCGAAGAATAAGAAGACGGAGGAGCTCGACGGCGCAGTGGTTAACGCACCTATTCTGCATTTGCTGAAGTTAAACCACATTTGCAAAGGTCTCATAAAAGTGTATCATATCGAACTCTTCAGTCCTTGAAGGCATATGAAGCAGTTGGTCCCGGCTACATTAGCAGTCGTTAACAACCACTAATCAGGACTGGACTCGCGTGCTGGTTTATAGCCCGTTCTCCCTATCCATCCTTAGGGAAGGCTCGTGCCCCAGCAGTGGGGACATAAAAATGAGTTGATGAAAATAGGAAAATGTTATTATACTGACTGCAGTTCGTACCTGATCTCCAGAATGGTTTTGGTGATACTCTCCCCTTTGCAATCGAACTCGGCTTGGTACACCCCCTCGTACATCGCCGAGAACTCGCTTATACGAATCGCAATCGACGTTGGAGTCGCCTACAGAGTAAAAAGATAGTATAATGTCATAATAAATAAAATAAAAGGTTTTACTAACACAAGTCTTACATTACAAGTAACAAATAAAAAGTTATAATTAGTTACTCATAGTCATACGTTCTTCATCATCTATAGGATAACTATATGACATCTATAGGAATTCTATAGGGCATCTATAGGATATCTATAGGATATCTATAAGACATTTAAGAGCGTTTACGCCGCACACTAGCGCCACTAATGAAAAAAAAAACATATCTAGTAATTAGAGATAGAAAATCAAATTATGCTCAACAAACTATTTGAATGAAGTAATTTAGCATTTTGTAGGAATTGTAGGGGGACGAGTTAGAAAAGTGGACGAGTTGGGAATATGGACGATTTGGGCTTTCCCAAATCGTCCATACGAACGAAGTCGTCCTGAAGGGTCTTAAGTACTTCTATGTCACCTGTCATGTCGTGTATGTCATTTGTTTTTTCTTACGGAAAAAAAATCATCTATACGAATGCTGAATTGCCGATACAGCGACGTGTGTCAGAACTTACCGAGATGGAAGACTCGTAAAGTATTTTTAAATGTGGGTTGTTTTGAATACTACAACGCACTGAAGGGCCTTCTATGAAATTGGCGTTTTGTATGAAGATTTATTATAAAATTTTATTTTTCATACTTACGTTTTTTTAATTTTCTTAGCATCTATTTATTTTAACTCATACTAATTGTAGACATTAAAAAGAAAAAAAATCAAGTCCTTTCAAAGCTACAATGAAACAAAAAGACAATTCCGCGAAAAAAAAAGTTAGTCAATTTAAAAAAAAACACTGGGCGATAAAGGCACAAAATTAATAATCATTGATACTACTGAAGCCTTAGTAACATAGTCTTAATTAAAGGTCTATAATAATATTAACAACCGGTATTGACGTTTAGAAGTAATACATCTATTAATAAATGAGAAAAAAACGTCAATTTCATACGTAAGGACCCAATATTAAATTGGGATGATAAATAGCTTCTCTCTAGTTATACCATTGTACACACGCCAGCCCCCTGACTATGAGCTTTTAGCAGTATTATCACAGAGTAGATAAAATTTTTATGATATTTTGTATAGTTTTAAATATTATTCTTTTTAATTTGTCACAATTAACTTTGATGTTTTTTATTTATAATTGTTTTGCTTGTCTTTTGAGGTGGTAGAATTAATGTTGTAAGTTATGATAATAAACCCACACTCCGTTTTATAAGAGCATTTTTCATTATTATAGGATTCATCTTTTCCATTGCTATTTTCTCCGTTTCAAGCATTATTGCAGTTGTGAAAACGAAATGCGTGTAGCGGCGAATATACTCGCGTCCCTTTTCCACAACTGCAATAATACCACATAAGTAGTGAATACATTTTATCTACTCTGTGATAATACTGCTAAAAGCTCATAGTCAGGGGGCTGGCGTGTGTACAATGGTATAACTAGAGAGAAGCTATTTATCATCCCAATTTAATATTGGGTCCTTACGTATGAAATTGACGTTTTTTTCTCATTTATTAATAGATGTATTACTTCTAAACGTCAATACCGGTTGTTAATATTATTATAGACCTTTAATTAAGACTATGTTACTAAGGCTTCAGTAGTATCAATGATTATTAATTTTGTGTCTTTATCGCCCAGTGTTTTTTTTTAAATTGACTAACTTTTTTTTTCGCGGAATTGTCTTTTTGTTTCATTGTAGCTTTGAAAGGACTTGATTTTTTTTCTTTTTAATGTCTACAATTAGTATGAGTTAAAATAAATAGATGCTAAGAAAATTAAAAAAACGTAAGTATGAAAAATAAAATTTTATAATAAATCTTCATACAAAACGCCAATTTCATAGAAGGCCCTTCAGTGTGTTGTAGTATTCAAAACAACACACATTTGAAAATACTTTACGAGTCTTCCATCTCGGTAAGTTCTGACACACGTCGCTGTATCGGCAATTCAGCATTCGTATAGATGATTTTTTATCCGTAAGAAAAAACAAATGACATACACGACATGACAGGTGACATAGAAGTACTTAAGACCCTTCAGGACGACTTCGTTCGTATGGACGATTTGGGAAAGCCCAAATCGTCCATATTCCCAACTCGTCCACTTTTCTAACTCGTTCCCCTACAATTCCTACCTTGTCCACTTCCCAAATCGTCCATATACTTAACTCGTCAACTTCTTAACTCGTCCATATTCCTAACTTGTCCACTTCTTAACTCGTCCATATTCCTAACTCGTCCACTTCTTAACCCGTCCATATTCTTAACTCGTCCTCTATTTAAACGACTCAAATAGTCCTCTTTTCTTTCTAAGTCGTTTCCATTCTTAGTCGTTTTACTTTACTATTTCGTCGTTTTAAGGACTCCGTACCTCAAAAGGAAAAACAGAATTGCCCCCCGACCGCCTAACCGATCTCTTTGACTACGCGTATAGTTTATGACGTCATCTTGCCACCTCGCACCGCCTATGAAAGCAATATAAAAAGCTAAAGGCTATAGCTTTCGATATTGCTTTCATAGGCGGCACGAAACGACAAGATGTCATAAACCACACACGAAGTCAAAGCGATCGGTTAGGCGGTCGGGCCCCTGGGGCCTTACTGCCATCTCTTATAGCAGTATTGCTTTATTCTTATATGTCAGTTTCGTACTATCAACTGCTTAAAGTATGCTTATTTTAATTTTGCTTCTGTTGGAAGTTTTGTGACGTCACCTTTAATTCGTTCATTCAAAGCGTACCATGAAGTGTCTATTTCAAAGTCAAATTTTGACGTCTTTAAAAAGTTGCTTTTTCAAAATGTAAACAAGACATTTTATTTTGGTATTTGAATTGTTTGTAATGTTTTAAGGTAACTTTGCTTTAGTCGGGCTGCGGTCAATTACGATTTAGACCGTATTAAAGGATCAACATTGCTATAAAGATATAGATAATATAAAGAAGGATGATTGCACTTAGCAAATACTCCTTGTATAGTGGTTTATCGTTGCTTAGTAACTTACTTGTTATTTTTGAAATAACACTTACTGTCAATCTGATTATCATTTATATAATAATGTTAACAGAGCTTAAGTAGTTTTCTATTTGAAAATACATGTAAATAGCGATAATAAACGTGGCAAAAGTTCAGGTTGGGAATTCAGTCTCGCAAAATTAAAAAAACTTGAAGATACAAAGTTCATAAAGTGCTCAAGGCAATGCAGAGATGCATGGACAAGCTGCACGGCTTTCGTGGCGACAACAACAACGAAATTCAAATATGAAGCAAAATATTCAAATTTGAGAGTTTGAATAGTGCCATCTTTGACTAAATACATGTCTAGGCGGAGCGTCGCGGTGCAAACGCTTCGCTCAAAACGGCCGGTTTTTGTATCGAAGTGTGCGTGACAGCCGCGTATGACACTAGCGCTGAACGGGTGTCAGTGTGCGCGAAAGGTTGCCAGTGAATATGTAATTCCCGATAAAGTAGGGAAAAAATATTTATGCACAATCATAGAACTAATGGCACAATACAATTTTAAAATGAAAATAGTAGTTTTAAAATGGCTTCGTCGATAGATTTTATTGTGTTTACGGTGTTTGGAGTTGGTAACTTTTAAATCAGGTATTTCTTTTCTACATCAAAGTAGCTGGTGTGTTTAGAATTGATGGAAGATTGAAAGCGAGAGTGAGTACAATAAAATTATGCGTTAATAGAAGTCTGCGTGCTTGTGATATGTTTGTATAGTATATATAATAGGGATGAAAGAGGAACGACAGGCAAGATGATTTACATTTAATAATCAAAATCGTTTTTTAAAATTAGTTTTTTTTAATTATAAGCAAAACAATTAATGACCTTCTCTTTGTATTTGTTTTTTAAATAACTTTCGTTTTAACGTTACATCATTTTCCATGTTCTCTAATTTCATAATATTTTATAATGACGACCTCCATAGCCGAGTGGCTTGCACGCCGGACTTTGGGCGGCGCTAACTCTGAGGTCCCGGGTTCGATTCCCGGTCGGGTCAATATCGAAAATGAACTTTTCGATATTGTGTCGGGTCTGGGTGGTTGTGGTACCGTCGTTGTTTCTGATTTCCATGAAACGAGTGCTTTAGCTACTTACCTTGGGATCATAACAATGTATGTGATGATGTCTAAATATTTTTTAAATATAAATATTTTTCCACTACCATCCTTATTAGGTGCACTTGATGTAGAAGACCGCATTCATGATCAGCTGGTAACCTGGGATTGGAAGTAGGTCACCCTACAGCCAACAAAATTGCATTACATTACAATAGTAAATTCGTCATAAAATAGTCAAAAAGCACTTTTCCGCTTAAATGCACAAAAAATCAAAATTATTTCTACATGATTTCAACTGTCTTAAATTTTTGACAAGTTTTTGAACGAAGAATTGTCTTATCTATGTAATCTATAAATGTCAATACGTCCAAATCGTATGTATTCTGATTATTCAAAAAGATTTTTTTACATGACTAGAAAACTGTATGTTTTCTCACAAAATTAATATAGAATCTCTGATTTTTTTACAATAACGTAGCCACCTCGTTTTATTTGTTTTATACACATTCGCGCATAAATACTCTAAATCCAAGCCCACATATATACCTTCTTACATAAATACTTACGTACATTAAATTCAAACAAAATTATTATTTTACTCATTTCGAATATCGATACCATACCACAATAACAGTTAATATTAAGTGTACCTACAATATTATAAAATATAACAGTATTATATTTTTATATTCTGCCACCAATAATAGGATTGGGAATTCTACATTCCGATACTAGCAACATGGCCGCCTTGCTTACGTAATGAAATCGATTATTGTTAAAATTATAATTATCATTATAATTTATCTATAAGTAGAGATGGAACGTGACTTTCCTTTTCGAAAAGATCTTTTCTTTGTAGTTTCGACAAAATTTCATTGAGCAAACGGTCATTTTGCAAACAAATTCACCAAAAAGCGAGACTTTATTACTGCTTGACAGCACAAATGACACTGACCGCCGGAGGAGCGCTTCAAGCCAATACTGGCCCGTTAATTTTTGTACGATTTCTGACGGCCAGGCTCTATCTAGACAGGTATATAATCAAAGGTGTCAAAGTAATTTTTTTACAAGTAACACATAAATTTCCTTCCTGATAATGATGATGAACGATAATAGAAATGAGAAGTGAGAAATGATACCCCCCAACCCCTCGAGTATCTTAGTACAGATGTGGGGCTTTACTAAGTCCTCACGCAGACTGCTTGAGAGAATTTGATAAGTGCCGTCGCACTGTTTTGTTTCATTTGCCAACACTCATGCACACTCACGAACACTTAACAATTAATAATCCAACATTATTTCACATTTATATTCGACATAACACATATTTTAGATGATGATAACCTGAAGAAGAACTCTCTAAGCTTCAAGCCAATTCATATTTATATTCATATCATTTATTACCACATGTTGGTATTACACAGATCATTAAAAAATCTATACTAATATTATAAAGCTGAAGAGTTTGTTTGTTTGTTTGTTTGAACGCGCTAATCTCAGGAACTACTGGTTCGAATTGAATAATTCTTTTTGTGTTGGATAGTCCATTTATCGAGGAAGGCTTTAGGCTATATAACATCACGCTGCGACCAATAGGAGCGAAACATCAGTGAAAAATGTTGCAAAAACGGGAAAAGAGCCTAAAAAATTAAAAATGCTGCCGAAAGTCACTATTCCACGCGGACGAAGTCGCGAGCACAGCTAGTATATATATAAAAATCCCATTAACATGACCCATTAAAGGTATCGCAAATTTCAATCTTTTAAACAAATAAAATCTTATAACTAAAAATAAAAGTCGGTAACTAATTATATTTTAACTAAACTTATTAAAATGAATAGCAACATTTTAGACAACGTGTAAATGAAATAGGGAAATTAAAACCTCGCCTCCGTTGCGTTATTATTATACACTAGCTGTGCTCGCGACTTCGTCCGCGTGGAATAGTGACTTTCGGCAGCATTTTTAATTTTTTAGGCTCTTTTCCCGTTTTTGCTACATTTTTCACTGATGCTTCGCTCCTATTGGTCGCAGCGTGATGTTATATAGCCTAAAGCCTTTCTCGATAAATGGACTATCCAACACAAAAAGAATTATTCAATTCGAACCAGTAGTTCCTGAGATTAGCGCGTTCAAACAAACAAACAAACAAACAAACTCTTCAGCTATATAATATTAGTATAGATTAGTTCCTTTTTTTTTAAATATTCTCTTATGTTATAAAAGGCTTCAGCAATTAAAATTCTGTTTAACTCATTCTCAAATTTACCGTCCGGTAGGGCTTTTAAGTAATTTGGCAAATGATTGTACACCTTAACGGCCATAAAGTACAAACCATTCTTACAGATCGCAAGGTGCACTTTGGGTACGACAATATGATTTTCCCGGCGGCGTGACACGTAGCAACTCTGTTTTTCTCCGATCTTAGGGAAGTAATGAGCATAGCAGCATTTACACTATAAAAAATTGTATAAATGCTGCTATAAATATGAGGAGGATGACTTTGTATACGTAGATGACTCTTTCGTTTCAACACTGTAATAAAAATGTTTCTGGTACCTTTCCTGACTATGAGCGGTGGTTTGTTCCTGATTTCCGCGAGGGTGACCTCTTTCTCTCCGTTCTGGATGGCGGTCATCACCCGCTTGTAGAGCGTGGTGCGACGCTCCTGCTCCGCAATGAAGTACGGTAGCAGCTCTTCAGAGAGCACGTCCACCTTCTGTTTGGCTTCTGCAATCATCTACACCAAGATCATTCGTTATCAGGCTACAGGTTAACGTCCCACTGTCGCTGCTAGTTAGGCTGTACCACATATTCTTTATAAGCGCTCGGCTCGATACCCGAAAGGTTCACGAAGAATGTCAAAATTCCTCGTGGTCAAATCAGTTTGACTTCTTAGTTTGACCACGAGGAAGGAACGAAAAAAGCTAATTTTCTGAGTGGTAGAGCCACGCTGCGTTGCAGCACGAAATGGGCCGGCTCGCCCGGCGTAATACCACCCTCCCACAGAATATCGGCGTGAAACAACGGCACTCGTTGCTGTTGTGTTTCGTCCTGTGAGTGAAAGTACCGGAGGCCCATCTCTCACACCTCCCCCCTCCCAATTCCTACTCCCTCCTCAAGATCCAACTCCTTCCTCAAGGTCGGCAACGCATCCGCGATTACTTTGGTTTTGCGGGTGTCCATGGGCGGCGGTGATTGCTTTCCATCAGGTGACCCGCCTGCTCGTTTGCCTCCTTTTAACATAAAAAATAAAAAACTAAAAAACTCGCCCAGTGGAGCTTTCAGCGAATTGCCTTATCTGCAAATGGTGGGATCGGTGAAACATTTATTACTTTTAGCATTCTTTCGGCGAACCGAGCTGTCGGTAAATAAACGTACCGGCTGAAAATATTCTCTTTGTACCGATGAACGGCGAACAGTGATTTATATTTACAATTATATCGCTCAAGGGTAATTCTATAAAACAAACAAACAAACAAACAAACACACATTTATTGGCACACACTACAAAATTACACGATATTCACAATAACAATACAAAACAAAGACAGACGAAGTGTGGCCAACTAGGCCCCAGTCTCAGCACATGCTACAGCGACATAGAGCCGCTGGTATTCTGGAGGGGCCTAAATTGGTGACATGTCCACAAAACAAAGAGGAACCAACATAGACAATAAAATAGTAAAACGCTTAAACACACAAAAAAAACAAGAAACAATTAATAGGTCTCAGCACCATCCTGGCCGCCTGCCTGCCTTCCCGTGCTTAAAACAGAAAATAAAATAAAAAAAACAAAAAAATAAAAAACTGAAGTTTGCACTATGGTATGGATGACGTATAAGTAACATTTGACAGCACAGAAGAAACCAAACAGAAACGGCAAGATGTGTTATTTGATTTGCATTAATTTACATTTACACAAAGAGGAAATTAATATTACAGAAACATTTAAATTACAATTACATGGACAGTACAGACAGGCCACTCGAATAAATGGACAAGTATAGGTAACGCCTATCGTGACAAAAACCAAAAGTAAGTCTACGAGTTCGACACCATGACTGTAGCGGAAAGAGACGATTGTGTATAGTATATATATATTGTAGTAGTATTGTAAACAGAAGTAGGCTCTCAATAAAAGCATTCCCAGGTGTGTTTTTCGGATTTTTTCGATGCATAGCCCGAGTTTATGACCAACCCGCATCTGGCAAGCGTGGTGATTATTTATATATATATTTATTCATTTATTTATTTATTTGTCTTCGGAAGACCAACAGCACGCGAATCATACATTCAGATACAGGTAACAGTTTCTTCTCATTCTTCTCCACAGCTAAAAAATGACGTCCTGAATGGGTAGTAGGTAAAAAAATTATGGACGATTCAAAAGCACTTTTCTAAAGTTTATTTGAATAAAGAATATTTGACTTTGAAAGAATATTTGACTTTGACTTGACTTTGACTTTGAGATGGCCAATAACAGGTCTCCACGTTTAAAAACAGATTAATTAACAAGGTTTTTGTAGACAAAAAAAAAAACAACATAAATTAAAAAAAAATATTGAAATACAAAATAAAAATTAATATGTGGGATATAAAGTTCACTTAGTCAAATATTTACTAAAGTAAGCCTTGCTGTTGCTATGCTAGAATAGAATAAATCAAAATTGTTTGTTTTAGAAAATTAATTTAGACTTTTGCTAGGTCGCCAAAGAAATTCGTTCTGACGGATGATTAAGTCAATACCCATCAATTGTAGCGATTACTTCATTTCAATGATGCAGGCCTTTGCCCAGCAGTGGGACAGTTATAGGCTATTTACTTAACTTTACTTACTTACATATTCTTTTTACAGAATAGGAATTGAAATCAGGACCTACGGGTATCAAGTCGAGCGTTTTGCCACAGGACAGCGAGAACGTAATAAAAAAATATTATAAACTAGCGGCAGCTCGCGGTTTCACCCGAGTGGCTCCCGTTCCCGTAAGAATATCGGGATGAAAAATATCCTGTGTTAATCCAGGTTAAAAACTATCTGTATGCCGAATTTCATCCAAATCCATTCAGTAGTTTTTACGTGAAAGAGTAACAAACATCCATCCATACTTACAAACTTTCAAGTTTATAATATTAGTAGGATTAAAAATTTACCCTGTCCGCCTCTTTGTTGAAATTGATTCCTGTGCCATCCTGTGAAACAGAAATTATAGCTTAATAGTAACCCCCATTGCACTGGGAGTCGGAAACCTATATACGGTCTAACAATATCAATAAGCGAACGTTTAAGGGGAGCATTGATATGTCACCGGATAATTGTACGAGCCGTTAATTTATAATTAATCTAGCGAGATTATAAACTATCGATAGATTGTGAACGGACACTATAATTTACAATCTAACGGTTACATTTTCGTAAGTTTATCAACTGACGATGTTTAGCTGTCAGTTTAAAATTTTACTAAACTTAAACCGTCAGATTACAAACAAATGAACCAATCACTGCACCGTCTTACAATCTATCGTTCGCGAAATTGTCAGCCGTCTTCTGATTGGTCAGCATTATAGGTGACACGTGTTCGTGTCCATAGAGCTAGGAACAAAATGAGTGGTCAGGCAAAGAATTCATTTTAATTTCAACTTTGGTTTTAAAAAAATTACAATTATCCGGTGACATATACATCACACTGAGCATGCTCACCAAATTTGGTCGAAAACTACAGAACAAAATTAAATAAATAAATGTATGAAAATGATGAATCTTGGAACTTTTATAACTTGGCTCAGAGCAATCCTACAACTTTTGTGCCATATTAACTATTACTCCAAATGGCTAGTTCTAATAATACGTACCCAAAAAAAACGACGGGTTGCACTCCGGGAGTGCCCGCAGAAGTGAAAACTTGAATATTAACGTTGTGCACTTTTGATATTTTGGAATGGTTAGGGAATAATTTTGCACGAATTGCTTCAATTATCAGTATAAAAGTACTATCATTTATGTGGTAGAATACAATATTTATTTATTGCGCTATCGTACACAATCATGACAATTTATATTACATTAAAAAGCACTCGAACATTCGCGCAAGCGCCCTGCGCCGCCTAAACGAAACAGCAGGCATACATTTTTGCCGCGCCGTAGAAAGAGAGGGGGATACTTCCTCTCCTACGCCGCGCCGGCTCTCATCTGTCTTACGAATTTTCGATCAGGCCACGTGTCCTGACGCAAATTTAACATTTTTTACCCATTACAAAAAAAGTGTACAACGCCGCTAAAGAAGTTTTCACTTCAAACATGATGTCCTTTACATCAGTTATCCACAAGTTAAAATTTTCACGGCACTTGGAAGGCACTTGCCGCAGCAGTGGGGACATAAAAATGAGCTGATGATCAAAGATGGAGGGTGAGTTCCACATCTTTATACTTACGACGGCCTGTCTCCTCAAGACGTTGGCTAGATAGCGTCCTCTCCTGGACGCGGGGAGCAGCACACTGCCAGATTGGACCTCATCTCCTAACTAACACATTGGAAGAAATCACAGTAATGTCAAAAAGTATTTATTCAAGTAATCAAGGGGGTTTAAAGTTGCTCGCGTCCGTAGGTTTACCCTTGAGACCCTACACGTGACCCCTGGGTGGTGCTAAATGAGTGACACTGTCTGAGTGGTAGAGCCACGCTGCGTTGCAGCACGAAATGGGCCGGCTCGCCCGGCGTAATACCACCCTCTCACAGAATATCGGCGTGAAACAACGGCACTCGTTGCTGTTGTGTTTCGTCTGGTGAGTGAAAGTACCGGAGGCCCATCTCTCACCCCTCCCCCCTCCCAATTCCTAATCCCTCCTCAAGATCCAACTCCTTCCTCAGGGTTGGCAACGCATCTGCGATAACTTTGGTTTTGCGGGTGTCCATAGGCGGCGGTGATTGCTTTCCATCAGGTGACCCGCTTGCTCGTTTGCCTTCTTTTACCATAAAAAAAAAATCTGAAAAAATTAAACGCCTTCCCGACCAGCCAGGAATCGAACCTGGGTCTTCCGCAATCCGGGAGGCTGTACTGACCGCTATGCTACCGGGAAGGCTGACGTAAGCGCTGAATTTTGTCACTGCTTTTTAATGTTTTTGAGTGCTAAGCTAATAGCGGCACAGTGCGCCATCTATCCAACGGTAATTGCAACCGATGGCTATGCAGATTCATCTTTGCAGATGAAATACTACAAATTTGATAACACAACGCTATAGTAAATTTTTGCTTTTTATTTTCAAGTGCTAATTGCTGCACTGAAGCTAAATTAAATATTTATAAAATATAAAATACAGTGAAAAAATCAAGAACTGTACTCACAAGAGGATATCCACAATTAACATATAGATTGAATTAAAACATTGAAATAAATCACTAAACCAAGGAGTAACATCTTCACCGTACAATAAAAAACAATTATTTTACGTGCCATCTGTAGAATAGTAATTGACCAATTACTTAGTAAATAAACTAACTACACTTTTAGTTGCACAGTAAAAGGAAGTTTTATTGGCTCGTTATATAAAACAAAGTATTAGCAAGCTGAAGTGGCAGTGGGCCGGCCATATCTGGCGAAGAACCGACAACCGCTGGGGTAAACGTGTTCTTGAGTGGAGACCACGACTCGGTAAACGTAGTGTTGGACGCCCTCCGGCCAGGTGGGATGATGACCTGCGAAAGACTGCAGGCAGATGCTGGATGCGTCAAGCTGAGGACAGGGCGCTGTGGCGCTTATTAGGGGAAGCCTATGTCCAGCAGTGGACTAAGATAGGCCGATGATGATGATGATGATGATGAAACAAAGTAACAGCACCGTGCAACCACTACCAAGTGAATAGGTTATAGGAGAAAAGCCAGAAGACTCTTTGTTTCCTCCTTCTTTGTTTTTATAATAATCCCACTAATGTTTTTTTTTTCTTTTGTTGATGGCTTCGTGCGATTAGCACATTTAGCCAGTGTCAAAGTAATTTTTCGTACAAGTAATACATAAATAAACAATATTTCCATAAATGATGATGAATGATATTAGAAATGGGAAGTGAGAAATGATTACCCCCCGACCCCTCGAGTATCTCAGTAAAGATGTGGGGCTTTACTAAGTCCTCACGCGAGCTTCTTGAGAGAATTTGAAAAGTGACATTGCACTGTTTTGTTTCATTTGCCAACACTTATGCACACTCACGAACACTTAACGGTTAATAATCCACCATTACTTCTTTAAATTTAAAAAAAAATAGCATGTCAACTATTTCACAAAATACGCTTGTTCTTTGTTTATTCTATGGCAGCCTCATTGTATACCGTGTTTAAAGGCAAATAAATAATTTCATTTCATTTCATTTTCATTTCATTTCATTTCATTTCATTCCATTTCACATTAATATTCGACATAACACAAATTTTGGAAAATAAGACAAAACCGCAGACATGACGCTTCACTTTCCCGCCAAGAAGTCCCCACTAATGTTATTAATGTGAAAGTTTGTATAGGTAGGGATGGGCAAACTTTTTCATTCGCGTGACAATATTTACTAACAAAATCTATCGCGGGCCAGACTGTTGAATTTTTTGCTGTATTTTTTCAATAAATAAATATTTTTTTGTGAAATAAAAATATTGATGGTATGCATTTTTTGAAACACACACGCACTTGAATTTTTGTTTAATGGTCGCGCGCCGGACTTCGATTATTCACGGGCCGGAGATGGCCCGCGGGCCGTAGTTTGCCCATCCCTGCTCCCCGACCGCCTAACCGATCGCTTTGACTACGCGTATAGTCTATGACGTCATCTTGCCACCTCGCACCACCTATGAAAGCAATAACAAAGCTAAAGGCTATAACTTTCGATATTGCTTTCATAGGCGGCACGAAACGATAAGATGACGTCATAAACCACACACGAAGTCAAAGCTATCGGTTAGGCGGTCAGGCCCCTGGTATAGATGTATGGATGGATGGATAAATGTATGTATGGATAAATGGATGTATGTATGTATGTATAGGTATGTATGAATGTTTATATGGATTTATGTATGGATAGATAGATGGATGGATGTTTCGTTTTTATATACGTCTATAAATTTCAAAAATAAACAAAGCGCGGGCAAAACCATCTCCCGGAACACTAGTAATAATAAAGATACGCGGATGATGTCACGGAAAACGCGAAAGTTTGTAAGTTTGTTTGGATGTTTGTTACTCTTTCACGTAAAAACTACTGAATAGATTTGGATGAAATTTAGCATATAAATAGTTTATAACCTGGATTAACACATAGGATGCTTTTTATCCCGATATTTCCACGGGAACGGGAACCACGCGGGTGAAACCGCGAGCGGCAACCAGTCTAGTATATTTAAGACGACGCATTGGTAATTTACGTGGCCGGGATCTTGATTTTTCTCAACAATTACAAAACATATGAAAGTGATATTTGATGACATGATTTTTCATTTAATTGACTTCATTTTGTTAGTTGCAGAGACACGATTTTTCAACTTTTATAACAGAGAAAAAAATATCAAAGTAACCTCTTTTAAAACATAGATTCACATTTTACAGGCTAACCAGACCGATTTAAGCATCAAAACTTTCTTAGTAGATTAGTCTTAACACACACTTCAAAATTGTAGTTCATTTTTTTTTAAATAATTTGTAGTTTTAATTTGAAGGAAAAAAAACAGTTTTTCTTATGGTACGGGGCGCAAACGCTCGTATCAAAACGTATGAGATTTATTGTTTAGCGGTGCGTCGCCTTAAAGAGTAAGTTGACGTCTACACTTTGTTTGCTTTCACCCATTAACAGTTATTCTCTTGCTGTTTTATAAGTTTGCATGATACATGCTTAGCAAGCAGGATAGAAAATAATATGATATCATAGAGCAACACGGGCCTCCGGCGGACCGGAGGGGAGTAGCCATAGCGTTTATTCCCAATACAGATTTGTCTGTCATTTTTTGCGGGGGGTGAGGCAGCTACAATGACAAGTTGCGACTGCCGTGGCTGCGACATTGTCGATATGCATGTATCGATAAGTTCGAGAACTCGGTTAGGATAATGGTTTAAAAGTGGGACACAGGTGAGATGTTATAAAAAGGATTTATTTATTACGATATCATTCAGAATCTATTCAAAAAGTCAGTTTACATGGGTAAGTTACAAAAGTTATTAAATAAAGAAATATGAAAGGATTATCGAATGTTGATGTTTTACCTAGAATCCGTTTGTAATAAAACAAAACTATGCACAATTAATTGATTTTCATTTCTGCTGAATTTCTCATGTAAACTGACTTTTTATAATATAATGAAATAATGATATAATGTATCAAAACAATAATAACATAAACTACTTATGTAATAAAATCTTTAGACACTACATACAGCGTCATCTACACTCGGCGTCAAAAAAATCGCACCTTTTAAAAATCATCTTTAAAAATTCTTAAACCTTATGTAGAGGATAGTGTTGGGTATCATTAGAAAGGTAACAAAAAGGAGTATCAAAAAACAATTAAATTTAACTTTCTGTTTAATTATAATTATACAAACAACATTAAAATTAATAAAATAATAAAAATCCTTAATTAAGTCCTAATTAACAACAGATAATTTACAAAGAAAAATGTACAAAAAGTGTCTTAAAATTAACTTAAAATCTAGTGTTACCCCCCCTTGCCCTGATCACGGCTTCCATACGGTCCCTCATGGACCTCACCAACTTCAGGAGCTCTTCTTGAGGGATAAGCCCCCATTCTTCAATCACCGCGTCTTGGAGCTCCTGTAGAGTCGAAGGAGCTGGATCCCGAGATCGAACCTTACGTTTAAGATGGTCCCAGAGGTGCTCTATTGGATTCAGATCCGGACTTCGCGCTGGCCACTGCATCACAGAGATTTGGGACCTCTGCAAGAAGTCGCTCACGATGCCTGCAGTGTGAGCGCGAGCGTTGTCGTGCATTAATGTGAACCCCTCGCCAAAAGATTCGGCAAAGGGGACCACATGCACTTCCAGGACCTCAGTGACATAGCGGCGAGCAGTCAGCGACCCTTGTCCGCGAGCACCTCCAGTCCGGGAGACGCAGACAAGGTCGGTTTTGCCGGCAGCAGACATACCGCCCCAGAACATGCAGGATCCGCCACCATATTCCACCGTCTCCTGGATGCAGGCTTGGGCGAAACGTTCACCCTGCCTCCGGTATACTCTTCTCCGTCGGTCGTTGCAGAAAAGACACACTCGCGTCTCGTCTGAGAAGAGAACAGCTCTCCACTGCTCAAGGGTCCAATCGACGTGGTCACGAGCAAACTGCAAGCGGGCTCGCCGATGCGCTGCAGTCAATTTTGGACCCGTAGCAGCTCTGTGGGCCGCTATCTTCTTCTCCTTCAATCTTCTTCTAACCGTAGATACGCTTACGGTGCGTCTGCGAACTGCCTGGAGCTGCTGTTGCAACTCAACAGCGTTGGAGAAACGATTTCTCAAAGAGTTCGACACAACGAACCGGTCGTCTCTTTCCGAAGTGCAGCGACGTCTACCCGAACCGTGTCTGCGGATATAGCCACCGGTCTCTATGAAGCGCTGGTACACTCTTCGAACGGAATAACGGCTCAGGTTCAGTTGCCGGGCGACATCACACTGCCGCACCCCTGATTGCAGTAGTGCAACCACTTGAGCGGCTTTATCAGCTGTGGTATCCATCAAAATCTGTGCGTGTGTCCTCTTCAACGGTTGAATAGCGAATGACCCACATTGAACCCGTGTTGACCGTTTTATACCCACAAAGGAAGCGCAACTAGCAACTCTCACGGGTAGCAAAATTTGCATCGAATTTTTGTGACACTTTATTTGTTGCATTAGGTTTTATTTGATAATGAAAAGTAATGTTTTTTATTAAGTTAATTAAGTAACCTTGTAAATAAAATCATAATTAATGCGACTGCATGTGCATATCAAGAGTAAATGACATTTGAAAGTGATTTTCTAAGAGGTGCGATTTTTTTGACGCCGAGTGTAGTTCCAAACTAAGCAAAGCTTGTGCTATGGATACTAGACGACGGATATTAAATACATATACTTATACTTTTTTGTAAACAAACTTATAATACATACAAACAAACACACTTAGACCGAAGGCAAACAACATTTATGTGATAAACTAAGGTAAGTTCATCAAATAAATGTTTGTCTTCTGTGGGAATCGAACCCACAACCCCGAGGTTAGTAGTCTACTATGTACACCACTGGGCCACGGAGGTTGTCATTTAGTAATATATTTAATTAGGAACAACTTTTACGGATCTACTCGCGTTTATTTTACACATTACTTATTGGTAGCTTGTATACCCTTTTAATCAGGTGCGTTGCGTTTTACGCAGAAAGAGCTTACAGTATCTTTTGGTCTGGCAGTATGGTGTTGGGGCTTGGATTTAATATTTTGTATGATGGGATCCCAGGCTGGTGGTAGATTCCAACCATCTTCTCTATTAAAATTAGGATGTTTTTTAATTTCAATAGCCTCGCGTATCATCCTAGGGATGAATCGTTGTTCTCTAGCGAGTATTTGTGGTTTATCAAATCTGATGTAATGGTTGGGCCTCTCTAGGGAATGTTCGCATACGTCAGACTTATTTTCGCGCCTATGCTTGACGTCGGCTATATGTTCTTTAACGCGGGTTCCTACACTTCTCTTTGTTTGCCCGATATAAGAAAGCCCACAGTCGCAGTCCAGTTTGTACACGCCTGCATCTTGAAGGGGTATGTTGCACTTGACAGGTCGTAAAAATTGGTTGATCTTCTTCGGCG
Source organism: Eudonia lacustrata (assembly GCA_947562085.1). Lineage (NCBI taxonomy): Eukaryota > Metazoa > Arthropoda > Insecta > Lepidoptera > Crambidae > Eudonia > Eudonia lacustrata. The sequence goes on from OX387333.1 coordinate 13,237,595, forward strand.
GCTTGAAGTAGGTGTTGATTGAAGCTCGCTTTAAGATATGTCCAATCTTGACAGTGACACCTTTCATATATGGAAGTACAGCAGGTTGGCGCTCGAAAACTAAACAACGAAGCGCAGCTAAAAAATAGTAAAAATGTTTGTCTAACAACATGGAATCTGATTAAATCGTATGAACAACCAGAGTTTAATAATAATTACATAAACAAAATAAGATATAACAATGTTAATATTACAGATCCTATTGACATTTCTAATAATTTTAATAATTTTTGTACTTATATTTCAAATCAATCATCTAATACAATTAAGACATCTGATAATAATATTCAACATTTGGACACTAGCATCTTTTTATACCCAACTACACCAGAGGAAATATTTAAAGTAGTACGATCTCTCAAAAACACAACATCGGTGGGCTACGATGAAATACCCACAAAGATTCTAAAGTACTGCGTATTAATCCTCTGTGACATATTAAGCTATTTAGTTAACCTTTCAATGACTGAAGGCACGTTCCCCGACGCCCTTAAATTATCGATCATAAGGCCGATACATAAAAAAGGTGAAACGGATACAATGGATAATTACAGACCTATTGCTTTAATACCAGTACTGGCTAAAGTCTTTGAAAAGGTTATGCACAAAAGAATCTATGAGTTTTTAGAAAAATTCAAAATACTGACCAAAGAACAAAATGGTTTTCGGAAAGGTAAATCAACCACATTAGCAGCTTTTAACTTAATAAAAAATGTTACTGAAAATATTGATAAGAATGTCGATACTACAGCGATATTCTTCGATATGAGCAAAGCTTTTGACTTTGTCTCACACGACAAACTTTTATCCAAATGCGAGAAATATGGTTTGAGAGGGAATGCGCTGAAATGGTTGGATACTTATCTTCGAAATCGTACGCAATATGTTGAACTTAAATACGTTGATAAAAATAAGGAGGAAATGTCCTCAAAATCATTAGTTGTCGAAAATAATGTAGGTGTCCCACAAGGAACGATCCTGGGACCGCTATTATTCATAATTTACATTAACGACCTACCTCATGTGACTACTCATCGGTGCAATTTATTCGCCGACGATATATCTGTGGTAATACCTAGAAATCCGGGCGTGAACTTTAATGAAGATATAAATAATACCATTAATGATATTGCAAAATGGCTGACAGCGAATAGTTTAAATGTCAATATTAATAAAACTAAATACATACGATTTTATAATAGAAAACCTAAAGTTAATGATCTTAATGTGCTTCTTAATAATGAACCCATAATGGAATCAGATGAAGCAGTTTTCTTAGGCATAGTTATTGACAGACAGTGCTCATGGAAAAATCATATTAAGAAAGTATGTTCTAAAATAAATAGATTTGCTTACGCGTTGTGGCGGCTAACGACGCAAATAAATCAAAAAACCTCTTTGATTGCCTATCATGGATACGTGGCATCGAATCTTAGATACGGCTCAATTCTGTGGGGAAATTCAACAAACCTGAATAGAGCTTTCATATCACAAAAACAATGCGTACGCGCCATATGTAACGAGCAACCAATGACAACATGTAAGCAATTGTTCCCCAAGCTTAATCTACTAACTCTGCCTTCACTTTATATATTAGAGTGTTGCATTTTCGTGAAGAACCATCCCTATTTATTTATTGTTAAAGGTATAAACTCTAACAGAAGTGTAAGATGTCCAGGAAAGCTGTTGTTACCCAAAATGCACACGGACTTCTATAAGAGAAATTGTTATCCTACTTGCATTAAAATATATAATAAGTTACCACTCTCATTAACTGAGCTTAATGTTTTTACATTTAAGAGAAGACTGTTTGACTGGCTTAAAGTTAAATGTTTTTACTCAATTAAGGAATATCTAAATTGTAAAGTTGATATTATATAAATTTTATTCTATTATAATAATTATTGACATATAAAATTGTATTAATGTATAAATTGTATTGATGATGTAAATTAACATATTATAATTAAATAAATTCTTTTTTGTTCCATTACCCACATTCACATGCCCTGCGTTGGTAAAATAGACGAACCATATATTTAAACTACCATCATTGTACCTACTCTATTTTCAGTGAATAAATAATTTGATTTGATTTGATTTGATTTCGACTGTGGTTGGTTTATTACGTTTTCTGTGACAAAACCGTGGTACTTTCAGTTTATTATCCTGTAGTACGTGCTTGACACGCTGAAGCTCAGTAGCCAGGTGTTGGGTGTCACAGATGCCGCGTGCTCTCTCAAACAAAGATTTCCCTACAGTAGCCAACTGTCTAGGATGATGGTGAGAATCACCATTGAGGTACTTATCTGTATGGGTTACTTTACAATACACAGTGTGACTCAAACTATGGTCCGGATTCCTGATGATTAAAATATCCAAGAAAGCTAGCTTACTATCTGCCTCTAACTCCATTGTGAATTGTATTTTTGGATGTATGGAGTTAAGATGATCTAGAAAAGCAGATACTTTATCAGTTGGTAGGATAGTGAAAGTGTCATCTACGTACCGCTTGTAGAACGTAGGGGTTACCGGTGCTGTGCTCAAGGCACTCTCCTCGAAGTCTTCCATAAAGATATCGGCGACGACGGGTGAAACAGGGGAACCAATGGCAACACCCTCTACTTGCAGGTAGTAAATGTCATTCCACAAAACAAAAAAACGCGAAAAAAAAACGCGTAAAATAAACGCGAGTAGATCCGTAAAAGTTGTTTCATTTCAACGTGTAGTGTTCGCAAAAACTTTAGAAAAAAATATTCAATTAGTTTTATATTTAACTTGAATCAATTTTAACAGATTATTATACTATATTAAAATATATTTCACTATATTAGAAAACATTACCTAATCTAAAAATTATTAAATGCATGAGAGACGTGGCTGTATAGACTTTACCTTTGTCATTTTTATCGATGAAAATGATAACAACACTATCGCTCAGTGACAGCGTGAACTTGGATACAGACTCGGATCAGTCGTTTGACCGATCCACATATTGTACGAGGGCAAGCGGCCTCAGTTGGTAAACAAATCCGAAACAACACGACCGCTTATTATTGTATTTTTTTGAATAAAGATAAATACATAGTAATAATGTGATCTAAATTAATTACATATGAAAGGTAACGCCATCTTTTTGTAAATTTGACGTGGCAGATCTCTTTTTGCAGCAAAAAACTGAACAATTCGGCATTTTTCTAGGACGTCGTTTTAACCGCGCAACTAGATTGAGTCTAGTGAATAGTGCGGCTGCAACTAGTTTTATTGTACGCATAGGTCCGCGTGGACTTGTACTTTGACAGAGGGGAACGCCTGCGTATGGCTACTCCCCTCCGGTCCGCCGGAGGCTCGTGTTGCTCTATGTATGATATTAATGAAATAGAAATATAGTAGGCATAACGAACCTTGATCAAATGTAACGTAGATTATAATACAAGGTTTTTGACCAAATAGTTTTACACAAAATATTTCTTGGATATAATGACTTTAGTTGAAATGAACCACCGGTGCAATGTAAATTGTTTAATAGAAGACTCGCTCACATAAATGGTCGAACAGTTATCATAGTTAAAGTGTAACAAGATATAACGTGATTAGAACTGGCGTAGTGAACCACCGACACGTCACGGCGGGCGCCGGCCGGGGCGGCGGGCGTCCTTCAGCATGCTAATGCATGCTTTTGCCTACCGCAGTGCGCCACGGCAGTCGGCATCCCGCCGCTGGAGACCGTGGCGCGTCTTTCAATGCCGGGCAATGATATCCCTTTCGATGCCACGGGATCATTCTAGAGGCCTGCGCAGACGAGGGACTTTTGTCCGCTTGCTTTGTTACATTCAGTCTCTAAAGACTTCGAATTCGTGTGCGTTAGACGATGAAAATGTAAGCGATCCATTTTGACGGACAAGAAAGTCCGCGGACAATAGTCCGTCGTCTGCGCAAGCCTTAAAGCATAAGAATTTATGTCTTTTTTATATTTCGATACGTTTGAATGTCCATTGGTAAAAATTTAAATCTTTTGCCATGTCGTCCCGGTCTGCATAGGCCTAAGGCTCCAACCATAACTGTCTCATAAGTCCAGTCTCCTTTACCACAGTACGCTGACCGCATTATTTTGCATTGCGATTTTTGAAACATCTTCAATTTAGAATGACGTCACACAATTAACCATGCATTGCGCTCCGAACTGAACATGTATACAACATTTCAGCTCAAGTTGAAGATAATCTGCTTCAAAATTGAGTTACAAGACTTAACCCGAACAAATTACATACATTGCAAGCTAAATAAAAGCTTGTAATAAGCTCGCTGTTGGCTGCTTCCCGCTAATCGTATGATCGACACATCCTCATGAGGTTTCTTGAAGGGAAGACACCACGGAAGAAGCGTGTCCCCCTTCTAGATTCTCTGATTTGATCGAAAGCAGAAAAATCCGAGAGCACCTTTAAAGTCTATCAGGTTGACCGAGAAAATTCAAAAGTTCAAAATTCAAAATAATTTATTCAGTTTAGGCTACAAGTAGCTCTTGTGAATGTCGCTATGCCATCGGTTCGTAAGTCTACTCTGGGCGGGAGATCTTGGGTCCAGCTCTTTTCTTTCTCCCTTACAGCGTCAAAAATATTGGAAATGCCCTATCATAGTAGGACACTTTCCATTACAAATAAACACAAAAAATATATAGAAGACAACCACAGCATGTAAAAAAAAAAAAAAAAAAAACTAAGTTAACAAATGGGAGATGATGGGGAAGAGCGCCCAGGGACATATTTGTAACTGGAAGATATCGCTTTTAGTGATGAGGCCGCCCATTGTACGATTCCTACTTATTTATTTTATTTCTTTGTTATCATGTGTGTGTTTTTTATTTTGACGACCTCCTTGGTCGAGTGGTTTGTACACCGGTTTTCATGGTATCGCTATCATATATTGGCATAGTATTTATATAGACACTAGCGGCCGCTCGCGGTTTCACCTTCGTGGTTCCCGTTCCCGTGGGAATATCGGGATAAAAAGTATCCTATGTGTTAATCCAGGTTATAAACTATCTGTGTACCGAATTTCATCCAAATCCATTAAGTAGTTTTTACGTGAAAGAGTAACTAACATCCATCCATACTTACAAACTTTGCTTTTATAATATTATACTAATAAGGCGTAGTTTCCTAAAGTCTTTCCCAAAGTGGGCGTTAACGCCCCCTTGTGGCCGCTGGAGGCCTAGCGGCGGTAAGCGGTCCATAAAAAATTGGGGGGGGGGGGGGGGGGGCGCTGATGTGATTTTAGGGGGCGATGGGTGATTTGTAATTTCAGCTGCTTCATATTTTAAAATTCACACACCTCACTCCTACTACACAACATCCATTTATTAGTTCATATTTATATCCTATTTTATTGTATAAATATAAACTAAAAATAATTATATTAAATATTTATTATTTTATTGCGTTCACAACGCTATTTATATCTTAAGATATTTAGTAAAGGTATCAAATATTTATAAAATTTACAAAATACAGTGAAAAAATTAAACGCCTACCCGACCCAGCCAGGAATCGAACCTGGGTCTTCCGCAATCCGGGCGGCTGCACTGACCGCTATGCTACCGGGAAGGCTGACGTAGACGCTGAATTTTGTCACTGCTTTTGTAATTTTTAGAGTGCTCATAGCGGCACAGCGCGCCATCTATCCAACGGTCATTGCAACCGTTGGCTATACAAAATTTGATAACACAACGCTATAGTAAATTTTTACTTTTTATTTTCAAGTGCTAATTGCTGCACTGAAGCTAAATTAAATATTTATAAAATTTACAAAATACAGTGAAAAAATTATTGTACAGCAATAAGCACTTGAAAATAAAAAGTAAAAATTTACTAAAGGTATCAAACTAAAAAATATGCGTGTCTTCAAGTGTCGCAGGTGAGGTCCCCACCTCCGACGACACGTATTAAAAATAGATTTATTTTTCTATTGTTGCGGCCAAGCTGAGCACTTGCCGAACGCGGGATTTTAAAGACTGTATTTTAGCAATTAGAAGAAAAAGCGAATACATTTCAGATTCCTATGATTTTTTTTTTCATAGTAAAAGGAGGCAAACGAGCAGGCGGGTCACCTGATGGAAAGCAATCACCGCCACCTATGGACACCCGCAAAACCAAAGTTGTCGCAGAGCGTTGCCGATCTTGAGGAAGGAGTTGGATCTTGAGGAGGGAGTAGAAATTGGGAGGGGGGAGGGGTGAGAGATGGGCCTCCGGTACTTTCACTCACCGGACGAAACACAACAGCAACGAGTGCCGTTGTTTCACGCCGATATTCTGCGAGAGGGTGGTATTTCGCCGGGCGAGCCGGCCCATTTCGTGCTGCAACGCAGCGTGGCTCTACCACTCAGAATGAAATGGGAGAATAAAACACAGGAGAAAACTTGTATTAGTGATTTATTATCGTATCGATTTTTTTTACATTTTTTAATGCTCCTCTTAAAATAATTACATCGAATGCCGTTTGGGTAGCTGGTCTGTCTTTCAGTTTGTCATCCTGTGGACAAGCAATTGTCATTTTAATCATCATCAGTCTACGAGTATTACCGACTGGGCAAATTGCGTCCATCATTGAAATCCAGTCATCACTACAGTTGATGGGTGTGGCTTAATCACAACGGCAACTCTTGCCAAATGGATTGTATCCTAATGACAGTTGATCAAAATGTTCTTGTTTTGTTTATATAATTTTTAACGTAAATTTTGTTGCGAACAAATTACAAAAAAAAACTTTCAACATTTGTGTGTTTTTGTAATTTGTTCGCAACAAAATTTGCGTTAAAAATTATATAAACAAAAATAAAAACATTTTATAAATAGCTTGCCTACTTCTTAACTGATCTTTAGTATTTGTAAAAATATTATGATCGGATGTTAATGACGGTAGTTGTTGACATTGAATGGGCGCCTTTGTCTTTCATAGTAAAAAGAAGAAGAAGCCCATCAAAAATAACATTATTTTATATTAATAATAAGTTATCGTAATGATTAAGAGCGTTTACGCCGCACACTAGCGCCACTAATGATAAAAATAACATATCTAGTAATTAGAGATAGAAAATCAAATTATGCTCAACAAACTATTTGAATGAAGTAATTTAGCATTTTTACGTCACCTAATAAACACCTCACATGTTATGGTTTAGTTAAATAAGACGTTACGGCCATTTTTAATTATAACGCCATATTTAACTAAACACAATAGGTGACGTAAAAATGCTAAATTACTTCATTCAAATACTTTGTTGAGCATAATTTGATTTTCTATCTCTAATTACGAGATATGTTTTTTTTTTCATTGGCGGCGCTAGTGAGCGGCGTAAACGCTCTTAAACTTACATTCATGCAACTTGTCAAACATAATAATACTTTGAAATTATATCAATTATAAAACAACAATTAAAAACAGATGGAGCCTCGGTAGCTCAGCGGTTGGAGCATTGGACCGGTTATCCAAAGGTCGTGGGTTCGATTCCCACTCGGTTTCCTGAGGCTTGTTGATGTTTTCTTGTAAAATTTTATCTTTGTAAAATAAAAAATAAAATAAATTTCCTTTGGCGTTCGACCAAAATATCGACTCATTTAGGTTTGACCGAAGGTGTTTGTTTTGGGCATAAGTGGCCAGGCCGAACCTTCGGTTTGGCACTATTAAAAACTTGAGCTTCGGTCAGTCGTTTAGGTTTCGCCGGAAGTATAATTTTTTTGGCTTCGGCCGAAGCCGAGGTTTTGTTTCGACACTACTAGAAACCTTCATGCGGCAAAAACATCGGGTCTTATAGGTTTGACTAAAAGTATTATTTGTTGATCCTAGGTGGTTGAAGGTAGCCGAAGGTGGCTGAAAGTGACCGAAGGTGGCTGAGTGTGGCCTAAGGTGGCCGAAACCGAGGGTTCGGTTCGCCACTACTAGAAACCTTTAGCTGTGACCAAAACATGGGGTCATTTACGTTTTGCCGAAGGTGGCCGAAGCCAAATATTCGGTCATACCGGTCATACACTACATCCGTCGTCACTGGCTGTCAGTTACCTTAATCACGGCTTTGCGGCGGCTTTGCGCCTTTCCGCAGGCGCTGAAACACAAAGTCATCATCAGTTTTTTTTCCTTATTCTGTATATATATTGTATACTAAATGACCCGGTGAACTTCGTATCACCTGCTTACACTTTTACACTTTTTTTTATTTCTGAAACAGAACTGTTTTGTGTTCCAACCTTAGAGCATTGGTTTAATGCTCTAAGATTCCAGACCAAAGAGATCGGACCTCATACTACAGCTACGAAACAGACAAATTTCTGAACGCAGCGCACCTATAAATATTTGATGACCTCCTTGGTCGAGTGGTTTGTACACCGGTTTTCATGGTGTCGCCATCTCTGAGGTCCCGGGTTCGATCCCCGGTCGAGTCAATTTAGAAATTATTGATTTTCTAAATTGTCTTGGGTCTGGGTGTTTTCTATATCGGTGTATGTATTAAAAGTATTTTAAGTATGTTTATCCGTTGTCTAGTAACAATTTAACGAGTTTCATAACGAAGCTTCTCTTGGGCTAGATAAATGGTGTGAGTGTAGGAAAGTTTATTTATTTATTTATTTATTTATTTGACAACCAAGTGGCAATTTTTTATTTATAAAAAGACAAAAGACGATCAAATGTTTTACAGCTAGGAACATTTTGTGTTGGAAAATTAAATTATCGTTTTTAGTATTTTCCGTTACTTATTATTTATGTTTCTCACCGCTTAAACCTTCCCTGGCCTGCCACTAATATTTTAAAATCAAAATTAGCCAAATCGGTCCAGCCATTCTCGAGTTTTAGCGAGACAAACGAACAGCAATTGATTTTTATATATTTAACGGGTGTTTTTTTAGAGGTTTGGTTTTTAAATGGGCAACACTATTTCTGGTGATTGTCAATTTGAAAGTTGGCGGTATATTTGTGGTCAGTACGTTTTGCCATTTCTATTTTGAATAGGCTTACATCAGAAAAACGCTTGCAAATTGTGCAAATTTATTTTGAAAATCATGGTTCAGTTCGCCAAACTTACCGTGCACTACGTCTATTTCACGGTCGACATAATCGTCGATCTGAGCAAGTTATTCGGAAAACCATGGATCGTTTTCGTACAACGCACACTCTAGTTGATAATATGCATCCACAAAGACGCCATACAGTGCGCACAGAAGAAGTTATTACTGCTGTGGAGCGTAGTGTTGAAGAGGACCTGAATGAGTCAATTCGCCAGATGAGCGCATAATTTCGCGTAATGGACCTGTAAGCTGGCCTCCACGATCGTCCTCCACACCTTTCTTTGGGGATATGTAAAGTCACACGTCTACGCAGATAAACCACAGACGTTGGACCACTTGAAAGCCAACATTCGCCGCGTTATGCCGATGTACGGCCCTTGCTCGAAAAAGTGGTCGAAAATTGGACTTCCGGATTACGCTTCCTTCGAACCAGCCGTGGTGCCCATGTGCCCGAAATCAATTTTAAGCACTAATGGCATAAAAATATCTTTTAAATAAAACCAATACCACGATAATGAAATTTATTTTAACGTGTTTTATTTCATTTTAAATTTGTATACCTTTTAAAAAACACCCTTAGATAGATATTATGTCTTTTTTGGTTTCTACATTTAGCCAGTGGAGTAAGGGAGATATTGCATATTGTCTTTGTTTAATAGTAGATGATTAGAGTGACGATAAAAAATTTTTTTTTTTAACTGGGACAGTATGGGAAAGTCCGAAACCATAAGAGAGACAGAGAAACTGTCTTGGGAACCATCTAGTATTTTTATGTGAAAACAATTTTAGCATAACAATTTTTTTTAAATGTGCAAAATTAATCGAAACTTTTTTTAATGAGGATCGACTGTTTCATGTTATGATTATTATTCATCAAAAATTTTTTTTCATACAATTTGTACGTTAAGAGCGTTTACGCCGCACACTAGCGCCGCCACTGAAAAAAAAAACATATCTAGTAATTAGAGATAGAAAATCAAATTATGCTCAACAAACTATTTGAATGAAATTTCAATGTTTTTTTTTCATTGGCGGCGCTAGTGTGCGGCGTAAACGCTCTTAATAGCCTCTATTTCGTATGTGAAAAAATTTCATTAGACTAACTTCTGCTGCTCTGATTTTTTTCCTATACACACATCTGTCCTGCACACGGTTCCAGTTAAAAATAAAAACTGTATACATACTTATTACATACATACCATCTTGTAATTATAATGCTACGGCTACAATATCGCGGTATCGCGAACAATTTGACAAGTCGGGTCAAACAATAGTCATATTTCATAACACGGTCAAAAATGTCATTATTGCTTGTCGTGAAAATGGCAAATATGTTCGCGATACCGGATAGTGTGGCCGAAGCATAAGTTTAAACATACTTAAAGGCTTTATAAACATGGCAGTGCACAAAAAATAACTAGTCCGCCATCTTGGGCGGTCCGCCATATTGTCATCAAAGTTAAACGTGTATAGGTATACAAAATTTCATCTCAATCGGTTGAGATTTTTTGTCTTCTTTGAAATTCAGTTGCAAGCTTCAAAGTTTGTGACCCTAAGGCTTGTTTGACAGGTACCACAACCACATCACACCGTCACGACAAAAGGTGGTCAAGCTGCGGTTACGTGTGAATAGTGTCGCTGCGGTTTCTTGCGGTTGCGTTGTGTTACCTACAAAATGTTTGCGATATGGCCGGCAGCTAGTTCGCGGTGTCGCTGGTGGTTGCGTAGTGGTTGCGTAGTAGCTGCGATGTAATAGGCATCAAACACGCGGTCAATAATGACGGCAAAATGTGGCCCGTGTGAACTCAACTATTAATTTTCATACAAATTAGCACCCGCTCACTTTTTGTACCCCCGCCCCCGTTTTGTAGTTGTGGTACGTGTGAAACAAGTGTAACTTACATACATTGCAAGTTAAATTAAAGCTTGTTAAAAGAAAGATCTGAAGCCTTATCCTCACCTTCCTCAGGCGGGGGATCCCCCCCTTCAGCAGGCGCGTCAGCAGGCGCGTCAGCAGGCGCGTCAGCAGGCGCGTCAGCAGGCGCGTCCGCAGGCGCATCTCCGCCTGCGGCGGCGTCGCCGGCGGCAGTGGTAGCTTCGCCATCGGCCGCCGCCCCGTCGCCTCCCGCGGTGGTAGCCTCTCCGTCAGCTGGCGCAGCACCACCACCACCTTCCTCGGCCTTCTCTTGAGAGTTCCTGTAGCCAACGCGATTTCATTACTTTTCGGAATAACTAATAATTAAATGTTTTTTTTTTAGAAAATATTTAAAAATGTAAAGTAATATGTGAAAAAATAAATAAAGGAAATAATAATAATTGAAACTTTAAAACCTTTTTTGATGTCATGTATGCGGCAGTGGACCACGGTCTTATGTCAACCAGGATGTCAAGACAGTGTTTCTGCCACGCAGGATTTTATAAGAATAGAGCGTGGCATATTCCAGGGCGACAGTCTGAGTCCATTATGGTTTTGTCTAGCTTTGAATTCTCTCAGTACTTTGTTGAGAAATTGAAGGTTAGGCTTTGGACAGCGGAGAGGGGGTGAAGTTATGTCGCATTTGTTGTACATGGCCAGACAACAAGTTATTCGCACCAAACCGCCAAGACTTGATGAAACTGCTGAAAATCACTGAGACTTTCAGCAGTGCCATCAAGATGGAATTTGGGGTGGATAAGTGTGCGGTTATGCATGGGATGTACAGCATGGGAGAGTAGTAAATTCAACCAATTTACAACTCTCCGATACGACAAACATCAGATCTCTCTCTGAAGTTGAAACATATAAATATCTTGGTATGTCACAGTCTTTGTTTTGTTGATGACGGGGACATAAAACAGTCATTACGGGAGCGATTCTTTTGCCGCTTGAGAAAAGTACTTAACAGTCTTTTATCGAGTGGCAATAAGACGCGTGCCTTTAATGGCTGGGTTATGCCTCTGCTCACATACTCCTTTGGCATACTAAGATGGTCTTAGACCGAATTGGACGCCTTGGATAGAAGAGTCCGTCAAATGCTCACGACTTCCAGAATGCTACACCCGCGCTCATCTGTTATGAGGCTGTACATCCCGCGGAGATGTGGGGGTTGCGGCTTTTTAAATGCCAAGGACCTACATAACCGTGAGGTGTGCAGTCTCAGGGATTATTTACTTAACAGTGAGTGCGGGATGCATTTGGATGTCGTGGCAGTTGATAGACACTTTACGCCGCTCTCTTTGGCAACAGAAAACTGGCGCAAACCAGTGGTGCTAAGCAAGACACAATCGATCGCAAGGACATATGGAAGAATAAGGTGCTACACGGTCGCTACTATCGGGCTCTAACTAGGCCTGATGTAGATTTGACTGCCTCGGTGAACTGGCTGCGTTTCGGTGACCTCTTTGGGGAAACTGAAGGTTTTTTCTGTGCCATTGAAGATGAAGTTATCAAGACGAATAACTACCGGAAATATATTATGAGGGACGGTACGGTCGATATCTGTCGGGCATGCTGCCGTCCACGAGAATCACTCCGACATATTATTTCTGGTTGTTCTCATCTTGCTAACGGAGAGTATTTGCACAGACACAACTAAGTAGCCAGAATAATTTACCAGCAACATACTCTTGGATATGGCCTTGTTGAGTCGGAGGTGCCGTACTATAAGTACGCACCATACGGACGTATTAAACACAATTCGATAAGAATTAAAGTTACTTAAATATTAACCCAAAAACCACAAAAATTATACAAAATTATCTATTTAAAACTATTTTTCTGCAATCCTAGCAGATACTGTTTGTATTTATCTCTAAATAAACGAACGTTACGGGAGTTTCTTATGGGTGGTGGTAAATTATTCCAACATTTTGTAGCCAGATATCAGAAACTGCCTCTAAACGCGGCAGTGCTCTGTCTAGGGCAGACTATACGGGTAGCCATTCTAACACTACGCTCTAAAAACTGTAGCTTGTCATACAAATATGATGGCATACGCGACTGCACAACATCAAAAAGTAAGCAAGCAAAATGAAAAGAACGTCTCGATTCCATCGTTAAAAGACTAGATTGATTGAGGTAGGGAGTCACATGAGTCCTGCTTGGGATGAAAAAGCAGTAACGGGCACAATCATTTTGAACACGTTTTTGTGTAACCATAAATACAGTAACCTATAATTGTATCAGCATAATTTAACTTGCGTTAATATTTTTGAAGTCATGCGCGTCAGGCGCGCATAAGCAAGCAACAGTGATCATAAATGTAAGTACACCAAGTTTACTAAGCCACTAGGGATGTGACTAGTTTATTATGATGACTTCACAATAGAAATACATATTTAAACAAAAATTGCATATCAAATTAAAGTTAATAATTAGTATGTTTTAGTAACTGTGCGTACAACATCTAGATCTGATACACTTTGGATCTCTTTATTTTGACCACACCTTTCTGTTACACGTTGTATACAGGGTCTAACAAAATCAACAAGCGAACGTTTAAGGGCGGTATCTATACATCATTCTGAATACAATGACAAAAAATGGGCTCCAGTTTTATAGTGATTTTTTAAAGTTATGTTTTCTAACAAACTAAATCAATTAAAATAATGCACATCATGAAACATGCTGTATCTTTACTAACACGCACGCAGGCGTCAAAAAAAAGATAGTGTACAGATACACGCACACAATTGAAAAACCATTGTATGACATTCATACACACGGCTATCTTTGTGAGTGTGTAGTACAGCTATACCGGTTTTGGAAAGGGTGTATTTTTTAGTGAATTATGATAATGTTTTGTTGATTATCTCGGTAACGAGCCTGTAGTTTTGGACCAAATTTGGTGATAATGCTCAGTGTGATGTATAGATGCTCCCCTTAAACGTTCGCTTATTGATATTGTTAGACCCTATATATCTGAAAATGTATTAATGAACGTAATAAATAGATATTGTATACAGTTCGTACCTGACCTCCAGAATGGTTTTGGTGATACTCTCCCCTTTGCAATCGAACTCAGCTTGGTACACCCCCTCGTACATCGCCGAGAACTCGCTTATACGAACCGCAATCGACGTAGGAGTAGACTACAGAATAAAAGTATAGTACAGTATCGTCATAATGATGTGTTCGTTTATCATCATCAGCTCATTTTATGTCCCCATTGCTGGGGCACGAGCCTTTTCCTATGGATGGATAGGGAGAACGGGCCATAAACCACCACGCGGGCCCAGTGCGGTGCGGTGGTTGTTAACGACTGCTAATGCAGCCGGGACCAACGGCTTTACGTGCCTTTCGAAGCACGGAGGAGCTCGAGGTGATTCATTTTTGGTCACCCATCCGATGACCGGCCTTTGCGAAAGTTGCTTAACTTCAGCACTGGCAGACCGGGCGCGTTAACCACTGCGCCATCGAGCTCCTCCAAATCCAGATCCAGATCGTTCAACCTCATTCAAATCTCAATCAGATTTGACAAAAATCTTCCTTATAACCAGTCATCAAAGTGCACTTTAATTTTTGAGGACGATAATTAAATATTATCAAACAAGACGAGAAATAGGATCACCCCCTTACAAATAAACAAAGAATAAGGTCCGAATAGTATTCCGTGTTTTGTCTCTTTTACTCTAATTTGAAATGACGTTTACGTGACAGAAACAAAACACGAAATAACTATTCCGACCTTATTCTTTGTTTATTTGTAAGGCCTTAAGAGTTTTGTTGGTAGGTGACCAAGCATTATCCTGTACTATTAATAATAATAAAAAACTATTTATTTCAAGCTGTTGTCCATTATATTGTTAGTATACAAATGACTTAAAAAAACAATGTTAGTAAATACAAGTACTAACAAAAGAAAACAACAACACAAATTCATTTAGGTACTTACTTACTGCCGTACTCAGAGACGTCGATTAAGTTTTAATGACAATCAAATGTCCTTCCTTCTCTATTTAGCACTATACATAAGAAAGTGACAGCAAGAGACTTAATTGTCATTAAAACTTAATTGACGTCTCTGAGTACGGCAGTTAGTGACTTTGTTCATTTAATATTGTCTGAGGCGGGCAATCTCTGAAACTAAAGCATACTGGTCCAATTCCAAATATTCTTCCACTGATAAAATCTTACATTCCCTGCGAGTGACATAGGTTAAATACCTATTTTATTTTAATAAAATATAGTTTCTTTTTAAAATCTCAAATTCACTCGTACGAAGTCGCAGGTAAAGTGATACAAATATGACGATGTGTTTTAGAAATAACCTGTGTGCAAACCAAAGACGAGGTATTGCTAGCACTTGTCTGACTGGCTGTGGGTGGACCCACAGTTGGAGAGCATTTGTAGGCATGTGTAACACTGCGCTGCGCCGCTCAATTGCGCCAACTCAGTTCAATGCGCCGGGTGTGTTGACTCACTTCTTCAAATGTATTGGCGCACAGCGCAGAACCGGGCTGGGTTTTATTTTGACAAACAGCTGAGAGTATAATCTTAACGTTACTTATATACAATACAATAGATACCTATATATTTTAATATTTCATATTATTGAAGAAAAAAATTACGGAATACGTTTTTGTTCAAAAATCGAAGAGAGAGCGCGGTGCGTGCAGATGGCGCGCGCTACGCAGCTCATTTGGCGCGTTCGATTTTGTTCAATTATGAGTAAACTGAATAAGCCGGCGTACTGAGCTGCGCTAAAGTTATTGAGTTGACGCAAGGAATCTTGCTGAGCTACCCTTGTCTGGACATTTGTCCTCCAACCTTGGGTAGAACGGATTTATATATTGTTTTATTTCAATTGGTTTTGGATGATAATATGTTTCTTTTATTTGCTTTAACCAAACCTGTGTTGTGTGATTGCGTGTGTGCTGTGTGTTGCGTGATTTATATATTGTTTTATTTCAATTGGTGTTGGATGATAATATGTTTCTTTTATTTGCTTTAACCAAACCTGTATTGTGTACCGTAAATAAGAAATATCGTCTCACCGTGAAGAATGCGGCTCGCTCAGTGCCGGTTCTCCTCGATGGCGCATTGTCTAGTAGGATCCCGTTTACTCGAACCTGCCAAAGTATTTGATTGTTTAACCTTACACCTCATTCATTCATTACATCAATATGAAAACGCAAAAATTGGGTAATTTACTGGTGGACTGGACTTAGTTTGTTTGTCGAAACAAACAATATGAGATCGCAGAAAATTTTGTATACCTACTGATCGCCAAACTTCAGTATAAAGAAGAATGGGCAGTTGGTCTACCTACTCAACATCAACAAGCCATACATCAAGGGCATCTCATACTTAATTTTTTTGTATGACCGCAAATGTGTGACTTATAAATAAATAAAATATAATAAATTTATTTCGACCACTTTAGATCATACAGGCAATTTATTATTCAAAAAATACAAAATAAAAAATTTAAATTTAATACAATATTAAATTTAAATAAAATAATTAAATCACAATTATAATCAAATTATAAAACAAAATTAAATAAAATAACTAAAATCACAATAAAAATAAAAATTTAATTAAAACCAAAATTAAGAAGATCGTTCTGATGTCACCACATGAACCATAGCGGCATGGTTCATGTACTGTCAGTCAAATCGATTTGAAAACACTTTGAGGATCCTGTTTGGGCTGGCGCCCTGCGCACCAGAGATGTGCACCGCTTACGCATGGTCGTGTAAAAACAATCCACTCGATATTCGGCAAACATCCCCGATGCGCTGCAGAAACGCGGCCCCAACAACACCCTCAAAGCATTATTATATTGGACTCGTAAGGCGCTGTACTGTTTCTTTGTATAGTCCGCCCGCAGGCTGCTCGTGTAGAAGGACGTACAAAATGCCCTGAACAGGGTTAGTTTGACCTCCTCCGAACAACGAACAAACCTGCGTGCTATCATGTTGGCCCTAACAGACAGCGCCCTACGCTCTCTTTCTAAATCTGCATCGTCTTTAAGGTCAGCGGCAACCATGTGCCCAAGATATTTGAAACGCTCAACCCTTTTAAGTGGCGAGTCATAAACTTTGATAGCTGGTATGTTATCTAAACATTTACCGCTGGCCCGAACGACCATACTACTACTGAGGCACTCAGCAGCACCATATCGTCAGCATAGCTTATATTATTACGTCTTCAATGTGACAAGCCACATGTGTGCTGCTGAGCTCCTCCAGAGGAGCATTCACATACAGGTTGAAGAGCTTAGGTGAGGCCAGCCTTCCCTGCCTTATGGGGTTTTTTGTGAAAATGTCAAAAATAATTGCAGGGTGTAGTTTCTCCTTCGTTATATTTTTAGAGCAGACTTTACATTTACTGTTCTATATTACGACAGGGTTTTGCGAAAGAGAGGGCAAGGAGCGATGTAGGGTTCGAATTCCCAACGCAAGCGCAGCTCATGTAAACTGCTAGCTCTCTTCCCTGCGCCGCGCCCGCGCCGCGCTTGCTTTGTCTTCATTCACACGTCTCGCTCGCTCCTTACAAGTTACAGTTTTCGCTTGTCGTTGTTTATTTGTTTGTTTTTTTTTGTTTGTTTTGTTGCTGTCGTCGTTTCACACCGCCAGCTGCTTATCTGAATAATGTTATTGTGGATACTAGCATCATGTGATACCGCAATTATAATATTATGTGTAATAAATAATATACCACCGAATTTTTATTTTTTGTTTTCTCTTTTTTTAATTCTGCCAGCCCCTAGTACTTTTACGCTAATCGTTATTAGTTTATTAATCTTTTTTATTAGCATAGATCGGTGGCGTTATAATAATAATAATAATAAAAATCTAGTTTTAAGAAAGAAAATAAATATAGAGTATAATAATATAGATTGTTAGTAATTACAATAGACCTTATACACTAATGTTAGTAACATGAAAAAAATTAAAAAGCACATTGAAATGAGCTTGGCGCACTGGATACTAATTGATATTAATTACTATTGCTGAGTAGGTAGACCAAAGTTCTTATATTTTGCCCATTCCCCTTCATTTATTTATTTCTAGGAAGATTTACAATTAAATAACATCTATAGTTAAGGTTAGTAAATAGACATATGCTATTGACAAATCTAAACAATTTATAAAGATGGCAACAGTTAAAGCGATATTTTTTCAATAGAAATTGTATGGGAATGAAAATTGTGACGTCACTATATTGTTGAGTCAATTGAGTGTTAATTATTAACTTTTTAGCTTACAGAAATGCATGCTTAGGTAAAATAAAAAATAGGTTACTGTTTTAAAGAACTGAACGGAATTAGTAAGTAAGTAAGTAAATCATTTATTCGGCTACATCATTCACAAATTACAGTCATGAAAAAAACAAAAAACAGATACGAATTAATTATTGTTGTAGTCATTATGTATTTTTGAATGAGGGAATTAATTTTTTTTAATAGTTAGCTCGGCAAATGACTCCATCCCACCTGATGTTAAGTGGAAATGAATTCCAGACGCGAAGATAACTGGTGGAGCGTGGAAACAAACGTAGCATCAGTTACCCTCACTCTGCCGGCCCACAAGGTGCTTCTTCACGCCACTCTTGAAGGACCTCATATCATAGGAAGAAGGGAAAACGTGTGATGGTAGACTATTCCATCTTTTGGAGGTGCGACAAAGAAACGAGTCTCCAAATTTCTTTGTGCGCGATGGGATATTAGACACAGTGAAGCGGTGACTCCGAAGAGCAGCACGTGTTCTCTTATGAAGGAAGGGAGAAGGTGGGATGAGGTGTGTTAAAAACTAGTATTTTCCGTAAATTTATCGTAGATTTGGCCAAGGCATTAGATACAGTGCCTTTGCCACTACTCTTGATGAAACCTCACGGTGTAATGTTTCCTTTATTATGAACTACTTTAGAACTACCTTGCTAGAATCATCTTAAAACTGTTAAAGTGGATTACTAGAAGATTTGCGATAAAATTGTTACGGAGTTCTACAAGGGTGCATTTTGGGCCCGATGCTTTTCCATGTAAACATTAACGTTATAAGCCGCCTGTCCTATAGGACATTAGGTTAAATTGATTTGTTAACAACCTTCTCGGCAGAGCACTCTTCAGAGCTGACAGCGATGTCTGCCTGAAACTGGTCTCCCTCCTTTGGCGACGTCATTGCGGGAACCTCCGACACAGTCACCACTACGGAAATGCAATTTTATTTGATTTTAAACAGTTATGCGCTAAAGAATCAATTGCTGATATAACCAAAAGAATTAAGTACTTACACGGAGCTGAAATATATAATAAATATAATGAATTATATGAAGTTAAGCTCTAAAAATATTTCCAAATGGAATGATTAAATTTTGTTATTTAATTTTCACCAGACAATAAACTATAAATAAAATAAAATATAAATATATAAAAGTATTACTTACATGCATCTGAAACAAAAATGTAGTCATTAGTTTTTTGACCAGGTAGAGAATGTCTCATGTATAAATTAGAATAGAATATAGTTATTCATTTATTTTTTGCTTTAACAAAAGTTTTTTTTCTATGTTTTAGCAAGTTGTGCATTTATTCTACTTATTTTAATGTAATTTAACAAGATTTTTTATCATCAGAGTAGGTACTATCTCTCATGATTTTAAGTAATAACTACCTACATAATTCATTAAAAAATCTACTAAATAACCAATATGTATGTCATTAATTAAAAGGAAAAGATTTATTGACGATGTGACACTATCAGCTTATCCCATGAATCGTCAACAACCTAGTGTCTAGAATGCGCGCGAACAAAAAAAATACAAAACCTCCAAACCTAGAGAATTTGACAAGGATCAAACAAAATATTGCATAGATAAATTTTTGTTCCTAACAAATACATATCATCATCATCATCATCATCATCATCATCATCAGTCACTATATTAGTCCACTGCTGGGCATAGGTCTTTCCGCGTGCTACTTCACCCAGCTCTTGCCAGCCACCTTGCGGAGATCGTCGCCATAGTAGAAATAGGTAGTTAACAACCGTTTGAAAATAAAACGACCGGGAGTCAGTTGTTGATTTTATATCATGTTGTATCATGTTGTTATGTTTCATCCTATTTCGACCCTAATTTTTAAATAACCAAACTGGAACATGACATAAAAGAATTGTAGTCAGCTCCTGACCTATTCTTAGGCCAGGAGCATAAAAGTACATCAAGAAACTTTGTAATTATAGATCCCTACATGGGATAGGCCTAGCTTTTTGTACAGAGATTGATCCTATTTTGATTATATATATGATTTTTGACTATTGAATAAATTAAAAGCGACAGCCCTACATGTTTAGGCAATTATCGCTCGCACGGGGGCTGAGTCACCGTACTTATTTTATCCTACTATGTCGTGGCTCCATAAGTCTGAGGACTTCCTACACTACGGTTGACGATACGCGGCCTCCACTCACATACATACAGGGTCTAACAAAATCAATAAGCGAACGTTTAAGGGCGGTATCTATACATCATTCTGAATACAATGACAAAAATGGGCTCCAGTTTTATAGTAATTTTTCAAAGTTATGTTTTCTAACATACTAAGGCCCGATTTTTCAATCTCCAGATAAGTTTTATCCAACGAATAATATTGTCAATGTGACATATTTTCTAAAGAGTATCTGTCATTATGTCAAAATTATTCAATGAATAAACTTTAACTGACGATTGAAAAATCAGCCCTTAATCAATTAAAATAATGTTCATCATGAAACATGCTGTATCTTTACTAACACGAACGCAAGCGTCAATAAAAAGATAGTGTACAGATACACGCACACAATTGAAAACCATTATATGACATTCATACATACACGGCTATCTTTGTGTGCGTGTAGTACAACTGTACGGGTTTGGATATGGTGTATTTTTTGGTGAATTATGATAATGTTTCGTTGATTACCTCGGTAACGAGCCTGTAGTTTTGGACCAAATTTGATGAGCATGCTCAGTGTGATGTATAGATGCTCCCCTTAAACGTTCGCTTATTGATATTGTTAAACCGTATATATTATGTGTATGCCCTAATCGTTATCAGAGTGTACCTAGGTGTGAGTTTTGGTTAGTATCCGTATTCATTTGATTACGTTAAAGAAAACAAAAATTAGTATGGCATTGAAACAGCGCCTCCTGGCGGCACACGAGAAGAGTTAACATTTTGCCATACAAATTTCGGTTTCGTTAACGTAATCGAATTGCGATTGAAACCCGCTCTTGGTACCCTGTTCTGCGACTATTATGGCTGGTCCACTGCCACTTCAGCTTGCTAATCGAGTGGGCTATGTCGGTCACTTGCGTTTTCAATGTTAAGAGCGTTTACGCCGCACACTGGCGCCACTAATGAAAGAAAAAACATATCTAGTAATTGGAGATAGAAAATCAAATTATGCTCAACAAACTATTTGAATGAAGTAATTTAGCATTTTTACGTCACCTAATGAACACCTCACATGTTATGGTTTAGTTAAATAAGACGTTACGGCCACTTTTAACTATAACGCCATAACATGTCAGGTAAAGGCAAAATTACTTCATTCAGATAGTTTGTTGAGCATAATTTGATTTTCTATCTCTAATTACTAGATATGTTTTATTTTTCATTGGCGGCGCTAGTGTGCTGCGTAAACGCTCTTAAGGCGAGGGTTTCCAAAGAAACGGTGTTTTAAATGAGTTTTATTCGAAATGTATAAATAAGGATTTTAAATCCAAGAAAAATATGTTATTCATTGGCCTTTTATCTAGTAATTTCGGCTGGTATTTTCACGATATTTTACAATTTCCTGCATCGAATATAATATCAAACATACCTACGTCTTATTAATAAATTAAATATCATTTTATTCAGGCTATACACCGTTTCAGACAAAGAAAAATATACCAAACCTTCTCTTTGAATATGTAATAGTTGTCGGCCATTATAATTTTAATAATAAGTACCTAAACGTTTAATAAAACTCACATTATTGCCTAATTCGACGCTCGCACCATCATTCAGTCCCGAGCGGAACGCCTTGGAAATCTCACAGTCGGAAACGCTCGCCTTAATACTTATAATAATTATAATTTATTTAATTCACATTAAAATCAATTACAATCCATATTTTGTTAGTAAAGTGCCTAGTTAGTAACAATTTTCCCTTAAATTATGTTCCCTTAACTAGTGGTCGCCCAGTGGTCGAAATTCGACCGTAATTTTATTAAGGCTGCACGGATTGTATCCTAAGCAATGAAAAATTTAAAAAGATAGAATGTGAGTTTGGATTGGATTGGCATTGACAGATATCGGCCGCTCCTCTTCCATTTTTGAAATTTTTGAAAAGAGTACCTACCTACCGTACCTATCTTTATTAAGCGTGTGTGTCAAATACATGGCTAGTATGTGTAATGTTTGTTTTATTGATTTAATGTATTTTTTATGCATAATTAAAAAAAAAAAATAACGTTCTGTACTCTTTCTCTATATAAACTATAAGTGTGCGAAATTTCATACTCCTCCGTCCGCGCAATTTTCGTAGAAGGGGGTACAAAGTTCTGCTTTACGTATTAATATATAGACATTGTCAGTACGCATTATATTTTATATGATACCTATAAGTATGTCCATCCAGCGGTTCTGGATGGGACAGTCGAGTATCTCAGCAATAGCGGTCAGGATGCTGTTCCCGCTATGCCGTAAGCGCCGAAAATTAGAGCCAACTCTTTTACGTATGACTGCGCTAAAGGCAGCCCCAGCTTATTGATTGGTCTTTAAAATAAGAACATCTGAAATCCAACAGACTCACTGTCTAAAACGGCGAGTACTTTCCGGTAGACCTTGTCGCCTTTCTTGAATATGCCCATGTACACGCACGAGTTTGCATCTTCGAAACTGTGAAACAAAACACATACGGTAATGTTCAAAATCTATCATTATTATTATCTATATAAATAAAAATGAATCACTGAAATGTTTGTACGCGCATTACTTCTGATCGACTGCACAAAATTGGATAATTCTTTTTTTTTGTGTTTGTTATTGTCAGCACAAGGTTTGTACAGAAGAAAATTAAAAGAAAAAAATATATTTTTACTAAAAAACGACAATTTGAAGCATTTGATGTCTTTGTGTGTTTTGTTGTCATAGATGCTGTCAAAGCGGTACGAAGTCCGCCGGGTCAACTAGTAGGTATATAAATCTTCTGTGCGTGTGTATGTTATTGAACTCCTTTTAAACGGCTGGACCGATTTGGTTGAAATTATCTGTGTGTGTTCAAGTGGATTCGAGAATGGTTTAGATTTACAATTAGACCCGGTAGGTGGCGCTGCTATAGGGGTCCATCATGGGATACGGGTGTTCTTAAGCGGATGAATGATCAACAACATACATACAAGATCTCCCGCCCTGAGTAGACTTACGAACCGATGGCTACTTGTAGCCTAAACTGAATAAATTATTTTGAATTTTGAATTTTGAATGATTTGTTTGTTTTGTTGTCATGGAAACGGTCAACGTTTTGTTTGTTTTAAAATCAATTGCTGTTCGTTTGAGTGGCTAAAACTCGATAATGGCTGGACCGATTTGGCTAATATCTATTTTGAAATATTTGTGGAAGTTCAGGGAAGGTTTAAACAATGAGAAACACAAATAATAAGTGACGGAAAATAGTAAAAACGACAATTTAATTTTCCAATACAAAATGATTTGTTTGTTTTGTTGTCATGGAAACTGTCAAAGCGGTAGGTACGAAGTCCGCCGGGTCAGCTATAGTTCAAAATAATTTATTCAGTAAAGGCTAAGTTAACTCGTAGTTGGTGCTCTTACCGACCATCTCTTGTCGACCTCCTTGGTCGAGTGGTTTGTACACCGGTTTTCATGGTGTCGCCATCTCTGAGGTCCCGGGTTCGATCCCCGGTCGGGTCAATTTAAAAATTATTGTTTTTCTAAATTGTCTCAGGTCTGGGTGTTTTCTATGCATAATAAGTATATATTTAAGTATTTTAAGTATGTTTATTCGTTGTCTAGTAACCATTTAACGAGTTTCATAACGAAGCTTCTCTTGGGCTAGATAATTGGTGTGAATGTAGGAAAGTTTATTTATTTATTTATCTCTTTCACGCAGGAGAACTATTTCTTAATGTCTTTCTCTCTTTCTAATGAACGCGAGCGCATCTGTTGCGAGACTGCGTGTCCGTGGGAGGTTGTCTATTATATTAGTCCACAGTACACATGAGCCAAGGTATTGGGCCAGCCTATTGGGCCAAAATAATGAATTTCCAATGTCGCTGTATACACATTGGTGAACCAATCATTCTGCATTGGCTCTTTGATAAAGATGGATGTGGAGTCTCTTGCAGCCGCCGCAATCTATTTATACAGTGCGTTTAATTATTACGTCAAAGTACACCAATTACTGTCTTACTTACAAAACGGCGTTACTGTCTTCTATACAGAACGGCCTTACTGTCTTACTAACAGAACGGCCTTACTTACGTGACGGCCTGAAATGACGGCCTTACTTACAGGACGGTCTTTTTATTTACCGGCCTTACTAGCTCACCTCGGGAAGCTGAAGCTGATCATCAGACTGGCTTTGACGATGCTGACCTGCCTTTTGGGGATCACGCTCTCCCCGTACACATGACATCTGTCACGTCACGATCTGCGCACTTGTCGGCCTTACTTACAGAACGGCCTTACAAAGTTACTAACATGACGGCCTTACTTACTAAGTTACAGTTACAGAACGGCGTTACTGTCTTCTATACAGAACGGCCTTACTGTCTTACTTACAAAACGGCCTTACTGTCCTACTTACAGAACGGCCTTACTGTCTTACTAACAGAACGGCCTTACTTACGTGACGGCCTGAAATGACGGCCTTACTAAGTTACTAACATGACGGCCTTACTTACTAAGTTACAGTTACAGAACGGCGTTACTGTCTTCTATACAGAACGGCCTTACTGTCTTAACAGCACAGCCTTACTTACGTGACGGCCTGAAATGACGGCCTTACTTACAGGCCGGTCTTTTTATTTACCGGCCTTACTAGCTCACCTCGGGAAGCTGAAGCTGATCATCAGACTGGCTTTGACGATGCTGACCTTCCCTCCGGCGACCACGCTGTCTCCGTTACACATGACATCTGTCACGTCGCAGTCTGCACACTTGTAGTTGGTGGTTTTAAGCACGGTTTCACCGGGCGTAATGGACTCTTTGACCCGGGTGGACTGTAGTTCTGGAAAACGAATGGTGTAACATAATGAATTAATAAATTTGAATTGATTAATTTTGAGCAGGTACCTTTCTCCGCACTGCCCTAGCGGTTGTGGCTGAAAATCAGCGTTTTGCTCCCGGGCAAAAATGTATAGCTGAGCTACAATCTTTTTGCACTGGTGCAGTAAGCAAAAAAATATATTTTTTTTCGCTTTTTTCCATAGTATTATTGATGTATGTGCCTGTGGTTTTTGAAAATGTTTTATCTATCGATCTTTCTAATTTTTGTCAATGCCTTTCACCATTCTAAGCAATATTATGTGTGTTTATTTGTAATGGACGGTGTCCTTTTATGATAGGGCCAATTTTCCAATATATTGACACTATAAGGGAGAAAAGAGGTGGAAACTTGCTGAGTTTGTTGCCGGTCCTTCTCAGTACAACGTCTCCCGCCCAGAGTAGACTCACGAACCGATGGCATAATAACATAAAGCTATTTGTAGCCTAAACTGAGTAAATGATTTTGGATTTTTTGAATTTTGCATAGACACCGGCGGCGTCGCGGCAGGCTAGTGCAGGTGATCGGTGACAAGGCATAGGACAAATAAGTCCCCACTACTGGGGCACGAGCCTTCCCTATAATGAGACAGTCATCATCATCATCATCATCATCATCATCATCATCATCATCATCATCATCATCATCATCATCATCATCATCATCATCATCATCATCATCATCATCATCATCATCATCATCATCATCATCATCATCATCATCAGCTCATTGTATGTCCCCACTGCTGGGGCACGAGCCTTCCCTATGGATGGATAGGGAGAACGGGCCATAAACCACCACGCGGGCCCAGTGCGGATTGGTGGTTGTTAACGACTGCTAATGCAGCCGGGAGCAACGGCTTTACGTGCCTTCCGAAGCACGGAGGAGCGAGAGATGATAAAGTTTTGGTCACCCATCCGATGACCGGCCTTTGCGAAAATTGCTTAACCTCAGCATTCGCAGACCGGGCGCGTTAACCACTGCGCCATCGAGCTCCTCAAATGAGACAGTACTATAGCCTAATTATGTATCGCGTACACTCATGGATAAAATATACGGCTGTTCAATATAGCACAAACTATGAAAGGATAAAATGAAATATTTTACCGTTGGCTGAAACATATTGAAATCAATTTAAATTAATTAGTTTAAATAAATGTTAAAATAAAATATATTAATAAACACAATCAGTTAAATTATACATAACATAATCAATATGTATTGGTGAACAAAAAAATCACTTTACTCACCCAAATCTATAAATTAATAAAAAAACAAATACAGTATAGTATAGTAATATAGTAATATAGTATAGTACAGTCACTACCAGTATAATCAATCACAAATATTGTATTTAAATAGCATATCAGCTTATAACATTTATTATTAATAAATTCATACGAAACCTGGTTGGGGGGCTGAAATACGAAAAACATATATTAAAAATCAACGAAAAATTATTAGCATTCTCTGACATTATGCTGAGCTGAGTAAATGCCATTTCATTGTCATTAACTTATGAACACTTAAACATCTCGCGTCGCGGTAACAACCTGGTCCTACCCCCAGTGCATCTTACGCTATATAAAAATGAATCATAAATGATATGGCCATTAAAAGCGTTTACGCCGCACACTAGCTAAATAAGACGTTACGGCCACTTTTAACTATAACGCCATATTTTACTAAACCATAACATGTCAGGTGTTCATTAGGTGACGTAGTATACAGCCTATAAATTGTCCCACTGCTGGGCAAAGGCCTCCACATCATTGAAATCAAGTCATCGCTACAATGGTTGGGTAATGGCTTAAAATCACCACGCTGGCCAAATGCGGGTTGGTGATCCAAACCCGGGCTATGTATCGGAAACAATCCGAGATAATACATATTTTTTTGCCCGACCTGGAAATTGAACCCGGGACCTTGGTATTGGGCCGAGCGCTATGCCACTCGGCCACCGAGGCGTTAGGTGACGTAAAAATGTTAAATTACTTCATTCAGATAGTTTGTTGAGCATAATTTGATTTTCTATCTCTAATTACTAGATATGTTTTTTTTTCATTGGCGGCGCTAGTGTGCGGCGTAAACGCTCTTAAAGTATACAACCATTTACCAACTGCATCAAAGAACGGGTAGGGCAGTAAATTTGAAAGGGAGCTCAAAAATATTCTTATGTCTCATTCTTTTTACAACATGAAAGAATATTTTGAAAATAAATTCTAAGTTAGTTTCAATTTTAATTATTTAGTTAGTTTAATATTTCACAGTGCCTTGAAAAGGTAAATTTGTAACAATCATAACATCATATACCCACTTTTATTGTACTTATTGTTATTTTATGATGAATAAATTAATATAAATATAAAGTATATTTTTGGCGAATAAGCATTACTTTATACCACTTTTGTAAGTGACACTGAATAAATTATTTTCTATTTGAAAAACGACATGAATATAATCTGAGTTGTTGATAGTAATTTTTTTCTTTGATATTTTTTTATTAATATGTACGCATGTTTTGGTGATAATGAGATGTATGGATTTTTATTTACCTCTGACGATCATGAACTGGATATTCTCCTCGGTATTCTCCTCGTCCCGGAACACCGCCAGGAAGTACCCAATGTCCTTGGGCTTCACCACATCCAAGTCCACTTGGATCACTGGCTGCCTGCAATAATGTTTTATTTAATCATACTAATATTATAAAGAGAAAAGCTTTGAATTTTTGTATGTTTACAACGAATAAACTCAACAACTACTGGACCGATTTAAAAAATTCTTTCACCATTACAATGCTAGATTAGCGCTGAATAACATATTCAGCGCTAATCTAGCATTACAATGCTAGATTAGCGCTGAATAACATAGGCTATATAAAAAAGAAATGTCCACCCGTGAGAAGCCGGGACGGGCCGCTAGTTATTTATAACTTTATTATATTTAATTAATTTAAAAAATAGACAAAGTGTTAAAAAAGTTCCACGAGCGGGATTCGAACCCGCACCCCATGACATGCCGGGTCAGGTGCACTACTAACTATGCTATCGTGGCTCAATCCAACTCGCCGAGTAAGACCCCTATTACATTTTGACTATGATTTTTGCGTAAAATGGCCATTTTTGGCGTTCTCGATCTCAGAAACGAAAATACATTAACAATTTTGACTTATAATTGTGTAGCTATTGGCATAGTTCGTAGCGGCCTCGCTTTTTGTAAGTTTTCCTAAAATTTTTAATGAAACCCAAAACAGCAGAGAAAGATTTTCATAAAATGCGCGAAGGCACTTTTTTGAGCTCCTAGAATGAACTACTGTTCTAAACAAATGAAATAAAAAAATAGAATGTTATCTCTTATATAGTCGAATGGTTCGTAAGGAATGATTAGCAATACATTACAGCATTTTAGAGTTTAAAGTTCGGTGCGTCAAATGTATCCGTGCACTCGTAATCTCGTGACGTGACGTGGCCCCTAGCCTAGTCGATTAAGTTGATTTTATATAAATAAACAAAAATATGTAACCTATGTTTTTATTTTATTGTAATTTTTTTTTCGAGTCCGGGAAAAAATCTTTATTTCACCCAAATGTCCTGGGGTTTTTGTCCTGGGTCCGTAATTTAGCTGATGGCAGCCTTAGGGCAAAGACTACTCGTAGAACAACGGGTTGTTCCGCTCTCCGATCCGATCCGGAACCCTTCGGAGAATCTAATAGAGCACGGGGACACACACTAGTGCGTGATGCCGTTCCCTCTAGAAAACCTCCGTAGGTGGTGGTGACACGGCTTGAGGAACCCTTTAAGTTTCTAGCCGGCCCCAAAAAAGCCCGGTGAAGCTGAAAATGCCGTTTGAGGCAATCAGTAGACTCATCAAAAAAATACTGGTGACTCACTTATCTTCGCTCTCGGTGACCCGGTAACGGCTCGTCTCCAGGTTGTACACGTTGAAGTCCTCTCCCCGCACCATGACGCGCAGCAGCTCGCACTTGGTGCACTTGTAGTACACTTGTACCTTTTCCGCTCGCTGGCCGGGCATAAGTTCCAGCTCTTTCACTTCCACTATGCGAATCAGTGCCTTCTCTAGAAACGTTGCAAGAAATACAATATATTATTTATGTTTATATAATTTTTAACGCAAATTTTGTTGCGAACAAATTACAAAAACACAAATGTTGAAAAAATTTCCACGAGCAGGATTTGAACCCGCACTCTTCTGCAATACCGGGTCAGGTGCTCTCCCAATTCTAACCAGCCCGCCGAAATTATTCAACAATATTTACTTTTTACTTTGAAAGCCAAAGGCGCCCATTCAATGTCAACAACTACCGTCATTAACATCCGATCATAATATTTTTACAAGTACTAAAGATCAGTTAAGAAGTAGGCAAGCTATTTATTTTCATATAATTTTTAAAGCAAATTTTGTTGCGAACAAATTACAAAAACACAAATGCGGGTGCGGGTTCAAATCCTGCTCAAAATTTTTTCAACATTTGTGGTTTTTTTTAATATATTATTTTTTTATTATGAATTTTGTATTTACAATGCTTTAAATATTTGCAAGATAAAATTTCATTGAAAAAAACAAACAGTCTCAGGACGATCGAGTGGGAATCGAATGTTTGGATCCGATGTTTGGAACCGGTGGTTAAACTCAAATACAATAAACAATGGTAAAAATAAATAATAATAATAAATTTTCCTACACTCACACTAATTATCTAGCCCAAGAGAAGCTTCGTTATGAAACTCGTTAAATGGTTACTAGACAACGGATAAACATACTTAAAATACTTAAATACATACATAATATACATAGAAAACACCCAGACCCGAGACAATTTAGAAAAATAATTATTTCTAAATTGACCCGACCGGGGATCGAACCCGGGACCTCAGTGATGGCGACACCATGAAAACCGGTGTACAAACCACTCGACCAAGGATGTCGTCGTAAGAATCCCGTTAGTAATTTACTCTGTGTGGTGCCGGGGATAAAGAATTGCACCACCCCATCTCAACCCGTGGGTGTCGTAAAAGGCGACTAAGGGACCATTCCAGAGGATGGGCAGCAGCATCTTTCTGAGGTTACCCTCAACCTACTGCGATCGCCAACCCGCCTGCCAAGCGTGGCGATTACGGCAAATACCCCCCATGATACGCAGATCCTTGGGGGAAGCCTTTGTCCAGCAGTGAACGTCTTTTGGCTGAGATGATGATGAATTTACTCTAATGCAAGTGAGACGGTGATAGTTTATATCTATACTATTAATTAAGAGGTACAGTGTGCGACTTCGTTTCTTTGTTTGAGGATGGTAATGTCTAGACATTAGGAATTTCTGGAATTGTACCAGTAGTTCTAGAACTACTTACTTTTAGTTGATGGCTTCGTGCGATTAGCACATTTAGCCAGTGTCAAAGTAATTTTTCTTACAAGTAATACATAAATAAACAATATTTCCTTCCTGTATGATGATGATGAATGATAATAGAAATGAGAAGTGAGAAATGATATACCCCCCAACCCCTCCAGTATCTCAGTAAAGATGTGGGGCTTTACTAAGTCCTCACGCGGAATTCTTGAGAGAATTTGAAAAGTGCCGTTGCACTGTTTTGTTTCATTTGCCAACACTCATGCACACTCACGAACACTTAACGGTTAATAATCCACCATTATTTCACAATAATATTCGACATAACACAAATTTTAGAGAAAAAAACAAAACCGCAGACATGACTCTTCACTTTCCCGCCAAGAAAAAACCGCCCCCTATATATTCCTTGTATGTTTTTTCGATTGAATGAATGAAATAAATGAATGAATGAATGAATGAAAAATCTTTATTCAATTTAGGCATATAAATTGCACTTATAAACGTCAAGTAGGTAATTACATAAAAAAACACAAAAGTATATGAAAAAATAATATAAGTACAAGACACACAATAATGCTTAAAATATATTATAATTTAATAAACAATACATATATGTAATATGATTCTACTGCTAAAAAATTAAAGTTCTAATATTTAATATAATTATATAATTATGTAATTATTGCATTTACCACGGACAAGGTCATTGATTTTCGAACGTAGTTCCTATATAGGGTCTAACAATATCAATAAGCGAACGTTTAAGGGGAGCATCTATACATCACACTGAGCATGCTCACCAAATTTGGTCCAAAACTACAGGCTCGTTACCGAGATAAGCAACAAAACATTATCATAACTCACCAAAAAATACACCCTTTCCAAACCCGTACAGCTGTACTACACGCAGACAAAGATAGCCGTTGTGTCGTGTATCGGTACACTATCTTTTTATCGACGCCGGCGGCGTGCGTGTTAGCAAAGATACAGCATGTTTCATGATGTGCATTATTTTAATTGATTTAGTTTGTCAGAAAACATAACTTTGAAAAATCACTATAAAACTGGAGCCCATTTTTTGTCATTGTATTCAGAATGATGTATAGATACCGCCCTTGAACGTTCGCTTATTGATTTTGTTAGATCAATTTACCGCAACATCTGTATTCTTTACCAGACTTTAAGTTTGTAAGCTCATTAAAAGAGTGGTTAAGAGCGTTTACGCCGCACACTAGCGCCACTAATGAAAAAAAACATATCTAGTAATTAGAGATAGAAAATCAAATTATGCTCAACAAACTATTTGATTGAAGTAATTTAGCATTTTTACGTCACCTTATGAACAGCTCACATGTTATGGTTTAGTTAAATAAGACGTTACGGCCACTTTTAACTATAACGCCATATTTAACTAAACCATAACATGTCAGGTGTTCATTAGGTGACGTAAAAATGCTAAATTACTTCATTCAGATAGTTTGTTGAGCATAATTTGATTTTCTATCTCTAATTACTAGATATGTTTTTTTTTCATTGGCGGCGCTAGTGTGCGGCGTAAACGCTCTTAATACGTAATGCATTTTATAGTTTGAATGAATATTTTAATGACAATTAATTTGATTAGATCATGTTATAACTGCTATTGTAACTGTTTTCTCTCATTTATACAATATTATCTGGCATTATAAATTATGTAACAGATGTGCAATAAAGAATTATTCTATTCTGTTCTATTCTATAAAGTGATGGTTTAAAAACTCTTACCGAAGTGTACAATGGGGATAGATTTCTCCACCTTCTTTCCGTTCACGTCTTTCGTGAAGATCGCGAAGTATGGGCCGTACTTGTTCGAAGACCATTTTATTTTCAGGGTGATGGTCATTAGTTGGCCATCAGGACTTATTTCCTTTTGAACGCTATTTTCGTTCACCTATACAAACAATAAAGCAAGTATTTTAAACTCTAAATTATTTAACCTTTTTACCGCCAATAACTTCTATGGAAGTTAGAGATTTTCGTGCCGTCCACGCCAGCACTTCTATAGAAGTTCTTCTTTGTACCTACTTTATTAAATTACATTTATACGTTGGCGTACAGCGGGACATCGCGTGCAGGATAGTTGGGCGGTGAAAAGGTTAATCATTTATTCGCTTCAAAACATGGTAGTATTATTTTTTAAATCTAAATTTTTTACTTTTTATTTTCAAGTGCTAATTGCTGCACTGAAGCTAAATTAAATATTTATAAAATATATAAAATACAGTGAAATAAATATAGCAGAGCGGTCAGTGCAGCCGCCCGGATTGCGGAAGACCCAGGTTCGATTCCTGGCTGGTTCGGGTAGGCGTTTAATTTTTTCACTGTACATACATTTTATAAAAATCAAAATGTTGGAAAAATTTCACGAGCGGGTTTCGAACCCGCACCCCACGACATGCCGGGTCAGGTGCACTACCACTATGCCGTCGTGGCTCAATCCAACTCACTCAAATTAATCAGCACTATCTACTCCAGGGATCGGCAAACTACGACCCGCGGGCCATCTCCGGCCCGTGAATGATCGAAGTCCGGCCCGCGACCGTCAAACAAACATTCAAGTGCGTGTGTGTTTCAGAAAATGCATACCTATCAATATTTTTATTTCACAAAAAAAATATTTATTTATTGAATAAACACAGCAAAAACCACAATAGCCTGGCCCGCGATCAGTGTTGCCAATTTAGCGATTTTGTCGCTAAATCTAGCGACATTTCGTTTTCTACAGCGGCTTAAATTATATGTCTAGCGACAAACAAAATCTAGCGACTATTCTAACGACTTCTAGAGTTTAAACAAAAAAAAATAAGTATTTTAACTGTCTTCATAAAATAAGGCAATATCACAGCCCAGAAATTTATCTTCTCCGTAATCGGATATCATTGTGACAAGTCTGTCTTTTTCCCACTTGTAGCCTTTGAATGATACAGACTCTTGTCAGAGTAATATTTATCCAATTAAAAAAAATATATATTAATTTTCGGGATTCCCGTATGCTCCCGGCGTGAATTTTTTAAGATATTGTAGATTTGAGTATTCATTTAATTCATTCATGGAGTGTATTGTGCTCTTTAACCCTTTTTCGCGCCCGCCCATCCCTAATAAAACAATATTACAAATATTATTCTGTGTAAGTAAATCAAATTATTTTCTTTTATTCCAACAGACCAAAAAACTGTGCCCCATTCTACCGTGCGTAAAAGGAATTAGAGGTACCTACGTGAACGAATTGCGCTCAGTTTCCATCCCTAGCGCTCAGTCTACTGGGATCATTTAGCGACTTCTAGCGACTTTTGATTTTTGTCCATAGCTAGCGACATCTAGCGACTTTTCAAGCGTACGTTAACGACTTTTTGACATCTAGAGTTGGCAACACTGCCCGCGATACATTTTGTTAGTAAATATTGTCACGCGAATGAAAAAGTTTGCCCATACCTGATCTACTCTTACTTTGTAAGCCAAAGACGATTCAACACTGTCGAAAGCTGGTGCGGTTTTGGATAGTTTTCGACATATAATTTTTCAAGAACGTAGTGAATTTTTATGGAAATTACTTTCTATTTTTATCTGCTTAAATTTTCTTGGCACTTTATTTAAACTAATAAACGCCTTCAACTTTTGCATAAATGATAAAATTATCTTCCTATTACCAATACGACTTATTAAAAATTTTATCGAAACTACCTACTTAATTATTTTTTTAAGAGAGGTTGCTGATTGCCTCAAACGGCATTTTTAGCTTCACCGGGCTTTTTGGGGGCGGCGAGAATCTTAAAGGGTTCCTCGAGCCGTGTGAAACGAATCACCTTCGGAGGTTTTCTAGAGGGAACGGCATCACTAGATTCTCCGAAGGGTTCGGATCGGATCGGTCGAAACTACTTTAAGTGTAGGAACACACTATGCCGAAATTACGCGACCGAAGTTCGGCATGATTACGCCCACAATGCTATTTGAATTACTGACGACACATAATACCGAAATTACTGCGTTATAGCGTACAGCCGAACTTCGGTCGGGCGTAAGTTCAGCGGCAACTTATTCTATAGAGCACACATTATACGCGACCGAAGTTCGTTTCGATTGCCTACGAAGATCCGGGGGCGGGGCGTAAGTACTTATGGTGTGTCATATCAGCCGAATACGTCGGAACGTAAAATCAGCCGCGGAACTTCGGTCGCGTAATTTCGGCATAGTGTGTTCCTACACTTAGTAGAACAAAATGGAACTGCTATACAGGGTGACTTTTTTATCACCGTCCAAACCTTCTGAGATGACTCCCGTGATACAAACGAACAACTCTTTTGGACCAACTCCCTAACTCGACAATAAAATTCAGCTGTTCCATACAAAACATCAATATTCATTCGACCAAAATGTATGGAACATCTGAATTTTATTTTCGAGTTAGGGAGTTGGTCCAAAAGAGTTGTTCGATAAATCCTTATATATTTCGAATAAAACTCATTTAAAAACAACGTTTTTTTGGAAACCCTCGCCTTGAAAAAAATATAGTTAAATGTATTTAAAAAAATATATCTTTCACCGTCCAAACCTTCTGAGATGACTCCCGTGATACAAACGAACAACTCTTTTGGACCAACTCCCTAACTCGACAATAAAATTCAGCTGTTCCATACAAAACATCAATATTCATTCGACCAAAATGTATGGAACATCTGAATTTTATTTTCGAGTTAGGGAGTTGGTCCAATAGTAAGAGTTGTTCGTTTGTATCACGGGAGTCATCTCAGAAGGTTTGGACGGCGATAAAAATGTCACCCTGTATAATGTCTCTCTGCTGGGCAAAGATATATTTTTTTAAATACATTTAACTATATTTTTTTCAAGGCGAGGGTTTCCAAAAAAACGTTGTTTTTAAATGAGTTTTATTCGAAATATATAAGGATTTATCAAATATCAATATCAAATATCTATAGACGTAAAACTTAATAAACTTATACAAACTGAATTTAATATAAAAACTTAATTTTAAAAAAAATAGAATTATTTGTTTAAGAGAAATATTAAAAATTATATTATCATATTATTAATATTATTATTTTATTATTACTATTATACTCTTTATTTTCTTTTCTTAAAACTAGATTTTTACAATATTTTAATATAAAACAATAAAACATTATTTTTTTATTTATTTACACATACAAACTTACAACTATCATTACAGGTTTTTTTTTTGCCCCCCAATGCGATAGATGAAGCGATTGAATTTATTTGTAACAAATTATCCCACAAGCTAATTTTGTGAATTCGCTCAATGAACACATGAATAAATCCGTCTCCCTATCGACGAGGTTGATCGTGCATATCGCGCGTTAGTGGCGCCTCCTTCAGTAAATTAGTTCGACTTCTAGGGACGAGTAGTAAGTTCGGCCGTCGTCGTCGCCATACGTATCTATCCGGAACATAAACGCCCATCATCCCTAACATCTCCGGATTGAATATGTTACCTCTAAGTACCATAAAAAGATACGAAACCAGCTTGAGCTCTCTCCTGACTCTAAGCTGGTTGTATCCTACCATACCCAGAACAAATAACGTAGGGTACTGCAGTGGGTAAAAAGGGTACACTCCATACATCTTTAAATACAGATATCTTATAAATTTATTCTGTACTCTTTCCAACATTTGACTGTACTTTTGTTCAAAAGGGGCCCAAATCATCGCGTTACATTCCATATGACTCCTAACTAATGTATTATATAAAGCTGTAATAGCTTGTACATTAGTGAAACCATTGACCGTTCGCAAGGTAAAGCCTAGAGTTCTAAAAGCCTCTTTACAACTATCAATGATGTGATCCTTAAATGTTAAATCTGCTGTAAACTTTACTCCTAAATCCCTTATTTGTTTTACTCGACATAAAGGTATTCCGTCAATGTTATAGGAGCATTCTATCGGCGTGCGTTTGCGTGTAAAAGTTATAATTGAGCATTTGGATGTGTTGAATTGTAACATATTTTCTTTGCTCCATTTAACAACCCTATCTATGTCCTCCTGGAGTTTGTCGCCGTCCCCCACGCTTCCTATATTCAACGACAACTTAAGGTCATCTGCAAATAATAAACATTTTGAATTTTTAACAACATTGGGTAAATCATTAATCATGATTAAAAACTCCAATGGTCCCAGGTTCGAACCCTGACTTACACCAGACCAGGTAAAATACGGTTCAGACTTATAACCCTCATACTCCACATACTGTTGCCTATCCGTCATGTAGCTAGCGAACAAACTCAATAAATGTGGCGTGAAACCAAAGCTTGCCATTTTTTTAAGGAGCACATCATTATTTACTAGGTCGAATGCTTTTTTGTAATCATAATATGCAGCATCGGCTTGTCCCCCACTATCCACTATTGGTATTACATCGGCTACGAGCGCGAGAAGGTTACTCGTAGTGCTCCGAGCTGGTCTAAACCCGTGTTGCGCGTTCGACAACTGTAAGCTCACCTGTCGATATAAGCTTCTGTGTATAGTAGACTCAAACACTTTCGCCGGAGTTGATAATACTGCTACAGGTCTATAACCATCGACACTTGTCCTTACAGTTCCTTTTGGAACTGGTACCACCTTTGTAACTTTCCATCTTTCCGGAAATATACCTAAACTCAAACATCTATTAAATATGTGAAGCAATGGCTCAGCAAGTGCCACCCGGCAATCTTTAAAAATAAATGGTGGAATACCGTCGGGTCCTGCAGATCTCTTTGCTTTGAGTTGTTTTAGCGCGGTAAGTACTTCATTAAGTTGCAAACGATCTATGTGAACTCGAGCTGCCCCGTTATTCCCGCCGGCATCCTCTATCGCTGCGCTCACCTTCAACTCAGCTCTTTGTCCACTATACACAGAATGAAAATATCTGGCAAACTCAGACGCACATTGTTCGCTTGTTAAAACCTTCCCTTCTTTTAATATGTTTTGTGTATGTCTTTTACCTCTTTTCGAATTTATATAATTCCAAAATGATTTTGGGTCCCTTTTCAGATTATTTTGTAAGCACTCCCTATGCTGACTATGTGCAGTTTCTACCATCATTTTAACTTTAGTACGCACCTCAGCGAATTTTTTATAGTTAGTGTCTAATTTGGTTGTTTTATATTTCTTATGTAGTAATGCTTTAAACTTTATTAAACTAATTATAAAAACCTAATCCTAGAGTACCGCCAGCAGCGGGGCAGGGCCCAAGCTACCGGTGGTCAGGGCTGCAGAGTGAGGAACCTCCTGACAATACGTGCCGTGTCAAGGAGTACTGCCTTTTGCATCTGACCCTTGACGCAACCTTTATTATTATTATTATTGATTTTATAGAAAGAGTGGTAACTCTTCACCAACCCGCTTTGGCAAGCGTGGTGATTAAGGCCTTTGCAGCAGTGGGCCATTTTGTAGGCTATTAACTGTTTACTGACCTTCAGGTGAGGGCTTGCTTGGTAGGCCCCGCCCGCCGACGACTCCACACCCACATTCACGACGATGTTGATAGAAATCCCGAAGCGACGAGGGTCCCAAAATACAAAAATAAAAAATAAATATTTACTATTCACTGACCTTTAGTGAGGACTGGCTTTGGAGTTCTTATGAGTTCTTGACCCTCCACACGCAGTGATAGATTTACCCAGGGGTACGAGGACGCGTCGCCAGTCCCAAAATACAAAAAAAAATTAAAATATTTTTTTTTTATAGTTACTGACCTTCTGGTGTGGGCCGGCTTTAGAATTGTAAGGGTCTTTGACTCTCCATACAGAATCGTAGGTGAATCCCGGGGGTATAGCGAAGCGTCGCGGTATTGCGTTGTAAACGTTGCCCGAGTGCGCGTTGTCAACGTACTCATATATCGAGTCCTCTGTGGAACGAAGATTTTATTTTATTTATTTAAGTACTTTCTTTTTTTTTTAGTTGATGGCTTTGTGCGATTAGCACATTTAGCCAGTGTCAAAGTAATTTTTCTTACAAGTAATACATAAATAAACAATATTACCTTATATGATGATGATGAATGATATTAGACATGGGAAGTGAGAAATGATATACCCCCCAACCCCTCGAGTATCTCAGTAAAGATGTGGGGCTTTACTAAGTCCTCACGCGAGCTTCTTGAGAGAATTTGAAAAGTAACGTTGCACTGTTTTGTTTCATTTGCCAACACTTAAGCATACTCACGAACACTTAACGTTTAATAATCCACCATTATTTCACATTAATATTCGACATAACACAAATTATAGAAAATAAAACAAAACCGCAGACGTGACGCTTCACTTTCCCGCCAAGAAGTCTCGTAACCATTTAAG
Source organism: Eudonia lacustrata (assembly GCA_947562085.1). Classification (NCBI taxonomy): domain Eukaryota; kingdom Metazoa; phylum Arthropoda; class Insecta; order Lepidoptera; family Crambidae; genus Eudonia; species Eudonia lacustrata. The sequence goes on from OX387333.1 coordinate 13,276,651, forward strand.
TACTTATTTAACATTCCGAGTTATATGGTCAATAAATCACTCTATTCTTCTATTCTATTCTTCTAAGTTTTATCTAAATTAGATATAACGCGTAGTTTCGCTTGAAAGCAATCGCTCGCTATCGCTTTGGTGGGCTGCTTGTCTGCTCGTGGCGATTCTATTTGTTATTTAATAAAGATAAAATTTTAAATGTTTGACCGTGAAACTGCCGGCATAATATTTTATCAATCACTATATTATATTATATTAAATAAAAAATATATTTATTACTATTTACAATAATATAAACATTAAAATAATTAATTGATGATTGAGAATGTGAGTAGGCCACAGCTCTATTATACATACATATAATATATGTTCTTATATAATATGTCTTCTAAGATAATACATTTCTTTAAGCTTGTTATTATTTGCCCTCACTGTCCCACTGCGGGGCAAAGGCGTCCCTCTATTTCTTCCACTTATTGCGATTCTAAGCTAATTGAGTCCAATTTTGGTTAAATATATCCAGTAGGTCCCGCCAATCCTGTTTGGTCTACCGCGGCGCTACTGTGTTGTGTTTGGCTTCCAATCCCGACCGCCTAACCGATCGCTTTAGCTTTTGATATTGCTTTCATAGGCGGTGTAAGGTGGGAAGATGACGTCATAAACTATACGCGTAGTCAAAGCGATCGGTTAGGCGGTCGGGGGGCTTTTGCCAACTTGGCCCATGACACTTCTGATATGCGGCAGACGTGACCAGCCCAATCCAATTCGTTAAGCTTATTTTTTAATAATTTACAATAAACTTACCGGGGATAGCTGTAAAACAATTTTATATTTTATTTAGTAATTAATATTTTAATTACAATAATTAAGGCTGAACGCGTCAAGCGCATTTTGAAAACTTACGTGGAACAAATTCTGAAAATGTTGATAACGGATAATATTATAATACGTCTGTGTATTTTATTATATTATTTAAAATACTTTATTTAATGCTGCCTTATAAGAAATTAAAATAAGCACTTGAATAATAGCAATATGCCTACCCGACCCAGCCAGGAATCGAACCTGGGTCTTCCGCAACCCGGGCGGCTTTTATAAATATTTAATTTAGCTTCAGTGCAGCAATTAGCACTTGAAAATAAAAAGTAAAAATTTACAATAGCAATATGTCTAAAATTAATAATAATAATTAAATATTAACCATCACCTAAAAAGGAATATAAGAATATAATTAGTAAGTCAAAACACGTGGTGGTAATAATCATGATGGAATAGTCGATTAATTCAAATTGCTACATTATATTTATACTTGTATTATACTTGTACTAAACATTAAATCTTTTTCGTTTCATTTCAAATTAAAAAAAAACATTTTAAATACTTACTTGAAACCTCTGTGAATTAGAAAACTAAATTAATTAAATATATATACTAACGCCTCGGTGGCCGAGTGGCATAGCGCTTGGCCCAATACCGAAGGTCCCGGGTTCAATTCCCAGGTCGGGCAAAAGAAATATGTATTTTCGGATTGTTTCCGATACATAGCCCGAGTTTGTGATCACCAACCCGCATTTGGCAAGCGTGGTGATTAGCCAATCAGTACCCATAATTTGTAGCGACAACTTGATTTCAATGATGGAAGCCTTTGAGCCCAGCAAGTGGGACAAAATTACTTAGGCTGTTTACTTATATACTTACTGTAATTTTAAGACTCGACAATTTATTCACAACTAATAATCTGTTTATTTATTTAAAAAATGTTTAACAGTACATAAAATTAATAATATTCAATAAGTTATTTGAATGTAATTACCTTCTTGTCCTAAAAAACAAATAATAATTTATTTAGGTATAAATATTAATCCAAACATAAATTTAAAAAATAATAAATTTAATAAATTAATATCAAAAATAAATAAATTACAACACTTACTTTCAACTAAAAAAAAATAAAATTCGTTTTAAAAAAAAAAATGACGTTTTTATAAAAACCAATAATATAATTTCGTTCTTTAAAAGTAAATATTATTTAAAAAACATGATTTATGAAATGTTATTTTTTTTAATTCTTTACAGGCAAATATTTGACCGCGATCTTGCCTCCCAAAAGATACTTACTGTAATCATCTGCAAAATAAAAACAATTAAAAATTAAATTCAAGTTTTCTATTTCAGGATGTGTAGTTTTTCATTCTCGAACGAATTATTTTACTTGACATGGCAGTTGAAGCCAGGACCTCTGGGTTTTATACAATGTTATTTTTAGTTTATACGAAACCTGAAAACTGTTTGTTCAGAATCAGTAATAGAATCGATTTCAATATTTTTTATACCATCTTACATTTTGACCAAATAATATTTACAAAATCCCTCAGAATAATAACTAAAGCTATAGAAACCGGACTAAAATAGCAAAGGTGTCACCAGATTTGTGACGTCATATTTGAGGTAATGTAGTGAGTGACTTTATAAAGGACTCAAGATTTTTTTTGATCACCGATTATCTGATGACCATTTGACATAACAATACAAAAAATAAAAACTAAGTGTCAACCATTTGTCGCACTCCAACCTCCTTTTCTAGCCATAAGATAGAACGGAACTAAACATAGTTGCACGATTTTTATTTTAGCCATTTAGTTATTGTTCTGAGCAAAATCCCAAATAAAGTATACCCTACTAAAAAACACAACGGGGCAGCACAAAAAGCTTGTAACTTCGTGAGTTTTCAAGATATTTTTTTTTGCACTGATTCTTTATATAAAAATATTTGACCCGTGTTTCGATTTTCATATTAACTAAAAATAAGGTTGTATATGTATAAAACATTGTTTTATTGTTTTCTAAAGTTTACGCGAACATGATCACTACAAAAAACTACTTTTACGGTTCTACTTGCATTTATTTTATACATTAGTTTTAAATTACTATTATTTTTAATTAAAATACAATGTTTAAAAGTAATTAAACTAATGTATAAAATAAAGCGCGAGTAGATCCGTAAAAGTACCTACTTTTATTTCAATGTTTTTTGTATATTTTTTTAAATATTTTTATAAAGAGCTTGGTACTCACGCCACAGCTCGTTGGCTGGCACAGCCTGGTCCTGTGAGGGCAGGCTGTAGATGTACCCGATCTGGCACGGGTTCCAGTGGTCGCACACTTCCCGGTCCGGGTCTAGCTCCGTCACAAACTTGTACGTCTACAAAAGACAACAAATATATTTATTCAATCATTTTTAAAACTAGCAAGGTAAGTGACTCCACGGTTTAGGCGCATTAGGGCTAATTCTCATTAGGGCTACTTCTCATTAGGGCTACTTCTCAAAATTTGGAGATGTTTATTGAAATAAGTACTGTCTTTATGTACATAAACATGTTTATTCATTAACTCCACCTAATGTTGAGTTGGAAATGGAGTCCAGACGCAAGGACAACTGCTGTGGCGTGAAAACAACGCAGCATCAGTCACCTTCACCCTGCCGGCCCACAAGGTGTCTCTTCGCGCCTCGTTTGAAGGACCTCATGTCATAGGAAGGAGGGTAAATATTTAGACGACACAACCTCTAAGCAAGACTGCACCTAGATTAAAAACCATAGTACATGTCGGTATCCCATAGAAGCGATTTGGTTGGCTTAAAAAATATATAAAAATGTATAAAATTAATTGTAATTAATTGTAATTAATTGTAATTAATGCAATAAAATGTTTTTGTTTTGTTTATATAATTTTTAACGCATTGAATGGGCACCTTTGGCTTCAAAGTAAAAAGTAAATAGTGTTGAATAATTTCCGCGGGCTGGTTAGAACCACGATAGCTCAATTGGGAGAGCACCTGACCCGGTATGTCAGAAGGGTGCAGGTTCAAATCCTGCTCGTGGAAATTTTTTCAACATTTGTGTTTGTGTACTTTGTAATTAATGAATTAAGTATAGTAGAAAAAGAAGTGTTGGGGGCCCAACCAGGGCTAATGTTTTGGTACCTGAGAAATATGAAATGTACACCTATTTTTACCACCTGAATTGCAATAAATATCTTTGACTTTGAAACTTTGATGTTTCAAAGTGTGTACTAAGCCCACTTAGTTACTTTTTAACCGTCTTCAAAACCAGGAAAAGGTTCTCAATTCGACTGTATTATTTTTTATGTTTGTTACCTCATAACTTTCGACTGGGTGAACCGATTTTGATGATTCTTTCTTTATTTGAAAGCTGGTGCTTCCCGTGTGCTCCCATTTTAATTTGGTCCAGTTCTGATGATGGACTCCTTAAGGAATTGAGGGAACTCCTCAAATATTATAGGCATACCTATAGCGATTTTGGTATTTTCAGCAATAAATCAAGCATTTGCATTCAGAAAGTATCATTTGATGAAGTGTAACAGATAAAAAAACGACGGGTTGCACTCCGGGAGTGCCGGCAGAAGTGAAAACTTGGATATTAACGTTGTGCATTTTTGATATTTTGGAATGGTTAGGGAATAATTTTGCACGAATTGCTTCAATTATCAGTATAAAAGTAGGTACTATCATTTATGTGGTAGAATACAATATTTATTTATTGCGCTATCATACACAAACATGACAATTTATTCGCGCAAGCGCCCTGCGCCGCCTAAACGAAACAGCAGGCATACATTTTCGCCGCGCCGTAGAAAGAGAGGGGGATACTTCCTCTCCTACGCCGCGCCGGCTGTCTACTCTCCATCCGTCTTACGAATTTTCGATCAGGCCACGTATCCTGACGCCTGACGGGAGTCACGTGTCCTGACGCGAATTTAACATTTTTTACCCATTACAAAAAAAGTGTACAACGCCGCTAAAGAAGTTTTCACTTCAAAAATACTACAGAATGCCACCGGAACTCCTCAATGATAAGTGTTTCACGGGTGGCGATAAGATATCTAAGCGACTATGACGAAGCAAAAGAAGAACATTCACTTTTGATAAATAGATCGAAACGAATCAATAAAAAGTAAATCCACCAATAGGATTGCTTACTTGCTGCTTTTCCTAACGGTGTAAAGTTGAGTAATCTTATGGAAAGAAAGAGAGAAAGGAAGAAAAAAAACAAAGGAATATTCTTTTTTAAGGAATTAACAGGACATTATGACCATTAGGCCCAGTTTTACAATATTCTGTTAGTTATTCTCTAAATGAGGCATTACTTAATCAATGATTAAATTTAACAGGGATGCTAACGGCACTGTTAAATTTTTATGTCCCATGGTAAGAATTTAACAGACCATTACGAAATCAACCATTAGGTGAATGACTCTCAAATCATTCACTCACATTCTAAACCAACCAAAACAAAATGTCATTGTATGTAATGTCATTGCTTCGAAAACGAGCACTATTTTCTCTAGTCGTATAATAGTTTTGTTATATGTAAGGCGACTGATTTAAATACCATATATTTCGTAGAATTCATTAGAAATCGGGTTGCATTTCATTTTGCTGGTTGAATGAATGTCAAATATTTTATTGTTGAGTTTGAGGTTATCTTGTGTTTCGCATTGTTGTTTTGATTTTTTTGATTCCAGCGCATCCAAAACAGATTCTTTCGATAGTCGAAATCTTGTGCGAAAATCAACATCGTCATATTCTTCGAAATAATGACGCCGTTCTTTGAAAGTTTAGGACGTCGTACTATGTGTGTCGTGTACGCGATGCGGATCGGTGCAGGCAAACGCATCATATTCAAATAAATAATATTACGCGTAACGCGGCGCAAGCCGCTGATTGATTAGCGTCATGAGTGACAAACTCGGCAAATGAACTCCTGGCGTTTCTACAACAAAAGCTGGACGTCATGGACGAGGTGAGCGCAGTGCAAATTTGCAAGTCCAGCTTCAGTGAAGATGAGGTGGCGTCTGCGAAGAAGCTGCTCTACGAGCCTGTCGGCAAGAGCGACCAGATGGTGTCTCGGAGACGAGTCGGGACGCAGAAGAGCCTACAGGAGATCATAACACTGATCAAAGGAACCGATCCAGATGACATGCCGACGTTTGTGGCGAGAGGTTTCAAGCGAGAGGTTTCATGGTTCGAAACAAGAAGCGATGTCGTCAGCGAGCAAGCCAGAACCGTTGCGGTACCGCACCGACAGGGCCCAATGTCCTGCTGCGTGCTGCGACACCGACCACGGCCATGTACCTGTCCCGCCTGCATCACACCACCACATCGCAGGAGGTAGCAGAATTCATACGAATGAAGTCTAACTTTAACTTGAGGATTGGACCGCTGGATTCGCGCCATAATACAAGCTTCAAAGCGTTTGTGGTGTGAGTCCCGACAATAAAATACAAAAGCACATATAAAACATAAAAATATTATAAAAAACCTAGCCTAGGGTGCCGCCGGCAACGGGGCAGGACTCAAGCTGCCGTTGGTAAGGGCTGCAGAGACAGAAACTTTGGATTATCCGCGCCGTGTCCAAGAGTACCGCCTTCTCTATCTGACCCTTGATCCAACCATTGAGCGAGAGATTCTTAAGGTGTTGGTCGAGACTCTTCGCTACCAGACCGTTCGCAGACACGACTATCGGCACAATGATTGTCGAGTCATATCCCACATGGCGGTTACCTCGTGAGCCAAGTCAAGGTACTTGCTGGCCTTGTCCTTCTCGGCCTTTACAAGGTTCTCGTCATGTGGGATGGTGACGTTGACATGCACATACTCTTTATTTATTTTCTTTCTTAAAACTAGATTTTTACAATATTTTAATATAAAAACAATAAAACATTATAAAAACCTAATCCTAGAGTACCGCCAGCAGCGGGGCAGGGCCCAAGCTACCGGTGCCGGTGGTCAGGGCTGCAGAGTGAGGAACCTCCTCACAATAAGGGCCGTGTCAAGGAGTACTGCCTTTGACCCTTGACCCAACTTATTATTATTATTATTATGTAGTCCAAATTGTCTACTTCCAAATGATCCTCTCGTTTTCGTAAATAAAATTGTACGCCATGGCCATCTTGTTCCTGTGTGGCAGTAAACTAACAACCTGTTACCCATTTGACGGACCTAAGTAGCAGCAATTAAGTTTAACATCGAATTACGGATATTTGACATTCGTTAAAACATGATGGGACACTCAATAACCTTAACAGTCTGTTAAATGATTTAACAGGGGTGTTAACTAACTAACATTGTATGATGAAACTGGATCTTTAGATCCAGGCTGTTAGTTTACTGCCACACAGGAACAAGATGGCCATGGCGTACAATTTTATTTACGAAAACGAGAGGATCATTTGGAAGTAGACAATTTGGACTACATAATAATAATAATAATAAATCAAATATCTCGACTTAGTACTAGGCACTTAGGTTGTCGACATGTGGAATGTGGACTCGGCTGTCATCGTGCCGATTGTTGTTACGGCGAACGGCCTGATGGCCAAGAGCCTCGATCAACATCTCATGAGGCTCTCGTTAGGCGGCTGGATCAAGGGCCTGATTCAGAAGGCAGTTCTCCTCGATACGGCACGCATTGTGAGGAGGTTCCTGTCTCTGGAGCCCTAATCACCGGTAGTTTGGACCCTGGTCCCGATGCCGGTGGACCCCTATTTTTTATATTTTTAAATGTTTGTTTTGTTTTTTAGAAAATATTTAAAAATGTAAATTAATATGTAAAAAAATAAATAGAGAGATAATAATAAGTTGGGTCAAGGGTCAAAGGCAGTACTCCTTGACACGGCCCTTATTGTCAGGAGGTTCCTCACTCTGCAGCCCTGACCACCGGCACCGGTAGCTTGGGCCTTGCCCCGCTGCTGGCAGTACTCTAGGATTAGGTTTTTATAATGTTTTATTGTTTTTATATTAAAATATTGTAAAAATCTAGTTTTAAGAAAGAAAATAAATAAAGAGTATGTGCATGTCAACGTCACCATCCCACATGACGAGAACCTTGTAAAGGCCGAGAAGGACAAGGCCAGCAAGTACCTTGACTTGGCTCACGAGGTAACCGCCATGTGGGATATGACTCGACAATCATTGTGCCGATAGTCGTGTCTGCGAACGGTCTGGTAGCGAAGAGTCTCGACCAACACCTTAAGAATCTCTCGCTCAATGGTTGGATCAAGGGTCAGATAGAGAAGGCGGTACTCTTGGACACGGCGCGGATAATCCAAAGTTTCTGTCTGCAGCCCTAACCAACGGCAGCTTGAGCCCTGCCCCGTTGCCGGCGGCACCCTAGGCTAGGTTTTTTATAATATTTTTATGTTTTATATGTGCTTTTGTATTTTACATTTATATTAATATTATAACAAACCTAGGCTAAGAAAAAAGAAAATAAAGAGAATAACAATAATAAATCTTTATTTCAGACAACAAACAATGTAACAGATGGTAAAAATACAGAGCGGCCCATATAATAAATACCTTACGGACTAATATAATTACATTAAAAAAAAAAAAATTCTTAGTATATAAAAAAAAAACTTAATAACTATGTTAGTATTATTTGATTGGCATCTACTGTACCAACTTGGTAGCAACAGGCAACTTTCCATGGAAACGCCTGTAGACCTGTACACCCTTCGGCCAGAAGTCTTCCTTTATGAAGATGTCCAGCTTTGATGTCAGGACTCACACCACAAACGCTTTGAAGCTTGTATTATGGCGCGAATCCAGCGGTCCAATCCTCAAGTTAAAGTTAGACTTCATTCGTATGAATTCTGCTACCTCCTGCGATGTGGTGGTGTGATGCAGGCGGGACAGGTACATGGCCGTGGTCGGTGTCGCAGCACGCAGCAGGACATTGGGCCCTGTCGGTGCGGTACCGCAACGGTTCTGGCTTGCTCGCTGACGACATCGCTTCTTGTTTCGAACCATGAAACCTCTCGCTTGAAACCTCTCGCCACAAACGTCGGCATGTCATCTGGATCGGTTCCTTTGATCAGTGTTATGATCTCCTGTAGGCTCTTCTGCGTCCCGACTCGTCTCCGAGACACCATTTGGTCGCTCTTGCCGACAGGCTCGTAGAGCAGCTTCTTCGCAGACGCCACCTCATGTTCACTGAAGCTGAACTTGCAAATTTGCACTGCGCTCACCTCGTCCATGACGTCCAGCTTTTGTTGTAGAAACGCCAGGAGTTCATTTGCCGAGTTTGTCACTCATGACGCTAATCGAGCAGCGGCTTGCGCCGCGTTACGCGTAATATTATTTATTTGAATATGATGCGTTTGCCTGCACCGATCCGCATCGCGTACACGACACACATAGTACGACGTCCTAAAACTTTCAAAGAACGGCGTCATTATTTCGAAGAATATGACGATGTTGATTTTCGCACAAGATTTCGACTATCGAAAGAATCTGTTTTGGATGCGCTGGAATCAAAAAATCAAAACAACAATGCGAAACACAAGATAACCTCAAACTCAACAATAAAATATTTGACATTCATTCAACCAGCAAAATGAAATGCAACCCGATTTCTAATGAATTCTCCGAAATACATGGTATTTAAATCAGTCGCCTTACATATAACAAAACTATTATACGACTAGAGAAAATAGTGCTCGTTTTCGAAGCAATGACATTACATACAATGACATTTTGTTTTGGTTGGTTTAGAATGTGAGTGAATGATTTGAGAGTCATTCACCTAATGGTTGATTTCGTAATGGTCTGTTAAATTCTTACCATGGGACATAAAAATTTAACAGTGCCGTTAGCATCCCTGTTAAATTTAATCATCGATTAAGTAATGCCTCATTTAGAGAATAACTAACAGAGTATTGTAAAACTGGGCCTTAGTGTCTCATCTCATATCTCGCGGCTCCGTCGAAATATATGGTCAATTCAGTATATTATTATAAGTCATATTTATGAAACCTGACGGTATTAGTGGATTTGTTCCTCGAAAACATTTTAACAATAAAAAAAACTGACTCCAAAAAATGAGACTGAAGAAATTGCACTCAAAAGTAAAAAATAATTGCGTACTCAGTTTAGTTTGTTCAATTTACTTGCAATTAACCTTTATTACACTCAATCTTATAATCTTAAAAACAATGCGACTGCGGCTCCAAAAATAAAAATAATTGTACCTATACATTTTCCTAATAAAATCATTGTGTATATAAGCCGTCTAAAAATATATTTTTTATTTGTTTCATTATGTGGATTGCAAGTAAATATTTGGTATTTGCTTGTTTGTCATAATATGTGATCTGTTAGACGTGAAGTTAATTATATGGCAGTCGCATAGTTTTTAAGAATATAATATTGAGTCTTAATGTCCTGTTAATTCCTTTAAAAAGAATATTCCTTTGTTTTTTTTCTTCCTTTCTTTCTTTGTTTCCATGAGATTACTCAACTTTACACCGTAAGGAAAATGTAAGCAATCCTATTGGTGGATTTATACCGCGCTTCGTAATGCTACCTCTCCCTCTCCATCCATCAACACTTATTATTCATATTCATCAATATCTTAGTTCCGCTCGCATTAAGCACCCTGATGTTCCACTCACCCTATCAGGATAGTATCTGTAGTGGACCACTACATCATCTGTGTCTTCCAACGCACACTTTGAAGAGGTGTAGTTTAAGGACGTCCTCTCCATCGGAGCGCAGCCGATAACGGTGGAACCGTTCCTGGGCAGATCTGGACCTTCAACCTTATGTCCTGGAGAAGAGAAGAAAGTATTTGCACCAGGGTACTATGGGGGTCTCGAAGGCTTTACCGGTTTGAAGAAATCGCGTGCACGCGCATCGTCGCCGCCGCTGTAGTGTGGCTTATATTAGGAGCGAGCGACGCGGTGCAAAGGATTTTTGTGTTTAGACTGGTAAAGCGTATGTGGCCGCCATAGCACTTACGATACCAGTTCTCGTCGCCAAAGAATAACATAGGATTTCATTGTCATTTTACTGGATGGCTAGGAAGCAGGCATGTGGTCTGTATTAAATTGTTTTCTTAAGTCAAAAATCAGGTGCTGGCTGACCCTATTCTATTCAGGTCATGGGCAGCTGAAGAACACTGGTGCCTCTTTCCTAGTTCTAAGTATTTTGGGTTCCGTACCGTTCCTCGGGAGGCATGTTAGGGCGTTGTCAGTTGTCTTCGTTAGATGGCAATGACTTCCAGCTGTTCTAGTAGGTTTAGCCAAAGTAACATTAAGAAAACGATATAGCGAAGTTCGAAAAGAATAAAATGTATGGGATTGGCATAAGCCGCGCTAAATCACGTGGTCAATCTTATGTCAATCCCATACATTTTATTCTTTTCGAACTTCGCTATCGCCTTCTTAATAACTATAAGTATAATTAAATAAAATATATTAGACAACATCACATACATTGTTCTGATCCCAAGGTAAGTAGCTAAAGCACTCGTTTCATGGAAATCAGAAACAACGACGACGGTACCACAACCACCCAGACCCGACACAATATCGAAAAGTTCCTTTTCGACATTGACCCGACCGGGAATCGAACCCGGGAGCTCAGAGTTAGCGCCGCCCAAAGTCTGGCGTGCAAGCCACTAGGCTGCGGAGGTCGTCAAATGTTACTTTGGCTACCGCTAATGGTCACCCTGGGGTGGTACGTGAAGGGAAGTACAAGAGTTTTTGGTTGGTGTGACCTTCTTTTCCCTTTATGGCTGATTTACACGTATTAAGTTGTTAATAACTTAATTTTAAGTGACTTATATTCAAGAGATGTCCATACGTATTTAAGTAGTTAAGCTCTTTAGTTCACTCAACTCAAGCAAGATGGACGATCAATCACGTAATGAAGTCGTAAATTATGTGCTTAAATTTGTTATTAGTGAGGTTTTGGACGAAGTCAAAGATGAGATAATTAGGGAAATAACCATACCCAAAAGACTGGGTGAGAATTGGATAAATAGAACAAATTCAACCCGAGCGCGTCACTACACTTATGCATTTAACTAAATTGTGCCTGTCCAAACGTGTCAAGCCCCGCCCACCAACTTAGGTAACCGAAAAATAGACAAAATTCTAAATATCTTGTTTAGTTGTTAACTAAATTTTAACTTGCAACTTGCTACTAAATTCTGTGTTTACATGCAATTAATCACTTAAAATTAAGTTAAAATTTAGTTACCTACTTAACAACTTAATACGTGTAAATCAGCCATTATGGTGAAAGGGTTGGGAGGTGTGTTCTCAATAACCATCTGCGCCTCAGTTAGACAAGTCACAGTTAGGACATTAGTAATAGATTATGGTTATATATTTTTACGGAAAATTACAAACATAAAACAATTTGGAAAAAGTATCGAAAATTTTTTTTTACCAGATGTTGATGACGTAGTTGTCGACATTGAATAAAGCTCCTTTCGCTTACAAAGCAAGAGTAGACAGTATTGATAAACGACGGGTTGACAAACCACGTAGCATAGAGCTAGAGAACCTTACCCGGTACGGTATGCCATGGGGAGTGTCAAACCCTATTTTCAAACATGAGTAGGTAATTGTTTTAAAAATGAAATTGTACAACTCACGGTTACAGAAGAAGTACTTGTTTTCTGCCACGTACAGATCTCTGTCCTCCGCGCTCAAGCAGGAGTCGAACATGACGGGGGACGGCTCGATGTCATCTTCGCACATAATCGTTCCCGAACCATCGGGCTCTTTCGGCGCGCGGTTCATAGGGCAGCGGAACATGAGACCTGGGGGGATATACGAGTAATTTAATTAGTAATGATGATGATGATGATGATGATGATAGTAGTGGTGTTAATGATAGTGGTGATGATGATAGTAGTGGTGTTAATGATAATGGTGATGATGATGGTAGTGGTGATGATGATAATAGTGGTGATGATGATGATAGTGGTGATGATTGTGATAGTGATGATGATGATGATAGTGGTGATGATGTTGGTAGTGATGATGATGATGATAGTGATAATGATGATGATGAAAATGGTGATGATGTTGATAGTGGTAATGATGGTGATAGTGGTGATTTTGATGATAGTGGTGGTGGTGATGATGATGGTGACGACAAAAGTCGAACATGACAGAGGACAGGTCGATTTCCTTGACATTAAATCGTTCCGATGGTTTGGGAACGAATGGTCGTTCCCGAACCATCAGGTTCTTTTGGCAAAGAAATAAAAATAGGAGCGAGAATTATTCTATGGTGATGAAGGTGATGAAAATAATAATGAAGATGAAGACGGTGACGAGGATGGCTTAGAGGTGAGTAACTAGTCAATTTCCTGTGATGGTGGTGATGGCCTGAGTGAGAGACCAATTTATGAAGCCAATTCATAGCAGCATTGATTCCAATTCTGATGAGTATGCAAGTACGAGTACCTACAAGGAGAAGCAAATACAAATCATGTAGGTTTTTATGGTAAATAATAAATTAAGATTGTTATGAGTATGTACATGTTGATGATCCCAGAATTACCTTTCCTGATGATGAGCGGTGGTTTGTTCCTGATCTCGGCGATGGTAACTCCCTTCTCCCCGTTCTGGATGGCGGTCATCACCCGCTTGTAGAGCGTGGTGCGACGCTCCTGTTCCGCAATGATGTACGGTAGCAGCTCTTCAGAGAGTACGTCCACCTTCTTCTTGGCTTCTGCGTTCATCTACACCAAGATCATTATCATCATTAGCCGAAAAACGCTCATTGCTGGACAAAAACCTCCCCCAAGGATCTCCACAAAGAACGCTTGTATGCTGCTCGCACCCAGCGGTTACGCGCGACCTTCATCAGACCGTTTGTCTACCTTATTGGAGTCTTGCCTACACTGCGTCTTACGGTTCGCGGTTGCCACTCGAGGACCGTTCTACCCCAGCAACTATCAGGGTGCCAATCAAATGCCAAGTGCGAGATCCATTCGTCCAGTGTTACCAGATCTCCGGATTTGTCCGTAGATCTACGGACTTTAGGTCTCGTCTACGGACATACGGACTTTAGCCGCAAATCTACGGATTTTTTTTGGATTTCATCCACCCGACCTAAACAATAGTATAAATATTCAAATTAAATAAAATTTTGCGTAAAACGAAACTTAACTCCAGAAAAAGGAACACCTGCGACTTGCGTTTCCTTTTTTGTAATTTTGTCTGTAATGATTTCTCAAGATGGCCTTTCCCTTCGTATATCACAACTACTGCTGACAATGTCAACTTATTTTAGGTTGTACAATATAAATAAAAAATAAAAACTACTATTAAAATATTGTCTTTTCCTTTGTCTTGGCGATGTTCCTATAATTTATTTCAATTTCTTTACCGACATTGAACTTTGCTTAAAGTCAGTCCATCTCTAAATAGTCAGGTTTATTTGATTTGATTTTTGAGCGTAGCCCTACGGATTTTAAAAATTGGATCTGGCAACACTGCATTCGTCATTCGTTAAACGAGAATTTGTATGGCAAAATTTTAACTCTTCTCGTATGACGCCAGGAGGCGCTGCTTCAATGCCATACTAATTTGCATGTTCGTAAACATTATCGAATGAATACGGACAGTAAAAAAAAACCACACTAGGAACCCAGTTCTACGACTGCCACTTCAGCTTAGCCATTCTTCGGGTTATGTCTGTAATTTTAGCTCTACGGACGCAGAGAAACTCCCAGCATAACCCTCTCCGTTGCTCATTGGGAGACTTTCAGTGTCCAAGGCACATGGATTATTATTATCAGACTAAAAGCGTCTCACTGCTTATTTATTTATTTATTAGGTTACACAACAGACATTAATCTTAACAAAGTTATAAATACATAATAGGTTTAACAACATTTTATACTTACAAGACTAATGTCCTAAATGTGTTAACACAAGTAGTTTATGTGTGCTTAACATGTGTAAAATTAGATTCAGCTTTAGATTTAAAAAAGAAAATAGAACCAACTTTTAGAGAAGTAATATTTCCAAATAATTTTAAATTACTTAAAACTATTTGGAAATACTACACTTGGGTCGTTAGCCATTTGGGTCAATTAATAATGTCTTGATGGAAGTGTTGAATACATTTGTGTCCCTATTGAAATCATCATTGGCGGCGCTAGTGTGCGGCGTAAACGCTCTAGAGCGTTTACGCCGCACACTAGCGCCGCCAATGAAAAAAAAACATATCTAGTAATTAGAGATAGAAAATCAAATTATGTTCAACAAACTATCTGAATGAAGTAATTTAGCATTTTTACGTCAAAAAAATGTAATTTAAATAATATGTAGTGTTAATTCCGCTAACTCACTCGTTTATACAGCTTGGATGCAGTACGCATGCACCACCCTCCCGCCCGCAAAAAGTATGCACATGCAGGAGAAACAATGCGTGCAAGCGAAAATGCACACCAACACCGATACCCGACACGTGTTTCGCCCCTCCACGGGGCATCCTCAGGAGCTGTTGACTGGTCGAGAGCTGCGCACCGACTGTTACGGCTACGCAGCTCCCGGCCGCTTTTATAAAGCGCCATCGTTTGACATTTGTGACGTACTACCCGCGACAATACGTAATAATGGGGATGGAACTAAATTTGTTTGGTCATTCAACAGCGCATGACTGTCATTATTATGTTTCGTTATTTCTAATTGCTCCAACACACACAACCGAAAACTTTTATTACAAACATGCAAAATATTATAGCTGTTATTGTCGCACAAAGAATGGCCGGTATCAATTAGATGTTTTGCGAAATGTGATTTATCTGGATGGCCATTCCTATACGCGGCAATATGTTCCTTATATCTAATGTCAAAATTTCGGCCTGTCTGACCTACATAGACCCCATCACAGTCGTTACAAATTAATTTATTTGTGCTTTGTGCGACAATAACAGCTATAATATTTTGCATGTTTGTAATAAAAGTTTTCGGTTGTGTGTGTTGGAGCAATTAGAAATAATGAAACATAATAATGACAGTCATGCGCTGTTGAATGACCAAACAAATTTAGTTCCATCCCCATTATTACGTATTGTCGCAGGTAGTACGTCACAAATGTCAAACGATGGCGCTTTATAAAAGCGGCCGGGAGCTGCGTAGCCGTAACAGTCGGTGCGCAGCTCTCGACCAGTAAACTAAATTTTAAAACTAAATTTTAAAATAAGTATGATTTTTATAAAAAATCATTAATAACATGATAAAATTTTTATGATTGACCACGTGATCAAAAACGCACGGGATGACGCTGAATCTGGAGTGTCACCAGCTTGTTTACAGTAAATGTCAATCAAAGTTTTGTACGTTTAATTTGACAGCTATAAGTTTGCTTACAAGCAGGTGACGTCACGACATCACGTGACCTGCAATCAGCGTTTTGGCGGCTATTTTATTAATTTTAATTTTAATGGCGTTTTTTATAAAAAATAATGAAATTCATAACGAATTAATCAAATTGCAAATATATTATGCTATAATGAACCATTAGACATATTTTTCTAAAACCTGTCAAATACCCCATTGTACAGACGACGGACATTTGTCCGCTTGCCTTGTAACTTGCAGTCCCCCGTGTGCGTTAGACGGTGAAGTTGGAGCTATTTTGACGGACTAGCAAGTCGGCAGAAAAAATATCGTCGAGTGCGCAATCCCTAAAAGTAAAAAGAAGATATCAAAAATTCTTACCCTGTCCGCATCTTTGTTGAATTTGATTCCTGTGCCATCCTATGAAACAGAAATTTACGGTTCAATAAAGGCCCACCCATTGATACCTAGTATTACCATCTCTTCTTTACCACTGCAGGTCTTCGCTCTCGAAGACGTTGCCGAACAAAGCATCAATTAGAGAAAGAAGAGTGAAAGGATAGGATTGCGCCTTCTTTCTTTTCTAAACGCGTAAAGTTTTGCTGTAGGCTTATGTGACTCTTACAGCGTAACCTGACTTTAAGGCTGGCCGCGCACTAGGCTGCCAAGAACTTATGGCTACGGCAGCCAATGGAATGAGCGTTAAATTTAAAGAGAAGTCTTCTACGTCCATTCCGCTCGACAATATTATCATAACTGGCCAGTTGTGGCTGCTCTGAACTGGCTGCTCAACATGTCTGGCTGCCGCAGCCAGGCTGAGGCAACCGGGCTGCCTATTGCGCGGCCTCTCTTAAAAGCGCGCACGCAGCCACTGGCCAGTTGTGGCTGCTCTGAATTGGCTGCTCAACATGTCTGGCTGCCTAGTGCGCGGCCTCTCTTAGGGGCGGTAAGAAACTAACGGTTCCTCAAGCCGAAATGTGATCGAATACCTAGGGGCTTATTGTCTAATTGCAACCTCTATCACGATACCTTTCAAAGGTATTATTTACTCTTTGTCATTTTGCGTAGACGATTCCAAATTAAATGTCAAATTGACGAAGTCTTTCATTCAGAATCATTCAAAAACTGATCTGACACCTGTGAATTAATTTGAAATTCTTGAATAGTTTTCAAATTACAAAAACACAAATGTTGAAAAAATTTCCACGAGCAGGATTTGAACCTGCACCCTTCTGACATACCGGGTCAGGTGCTCTCCCAATTGAGCCATCGTGGTTCTAGCCAAGGGTGCAGGTTCAAATCCTGGTCGTGGAATTTTTTTCAACATTTATGTTTTTGTAATTTGTTCGCAACAAAATTTGCGTTAAATATTATAAAAACAAAACGAAAACATTTTAGTTTTCAAATGTCATGTTGAAAGGTATTACGATAAGTATTACCCCCGTATTTAAAAACGAGTAAAAGCTCATACTTGGAGCAAAGTAACTAATTGCCTTAAGAGTGCGCCGTCCGTAAGTGACAAGTGTCATATATTTATATCTGAAATGTCTTCGTCCATATTTATTTGATGCTGCGCGGCCATACTAATTCTGTATGGGGAATTTAAGGTGCTTAATAAAAAATAATTATTTAAATAACCACTTGATGAATCGATAATTGTGGTTTAGCAATTGTTAGTTTAGCCATTGATGATTGTTTAGACAAAATCAGAGGTACAATAATTTAGATACACTATAAGAAATCTACTAAACGCCGCCACTCGTTTTCATGATTTTCGCCCAACTTTAAATGATATTGTAGAAAAAATATAGCGTGTTATGAGTTTATGGATCTGACTAATTGGAGACACGTTCCCTTTGATACTAAATATATTTTTTGTTTATTTAATACGATGGTATTTTCAATTTTAACTACTGAGCCGTGACTGCATTTTTGGCATTTTTTGGTCGGCGCACCCTTAAGTAAAATTTTATATTCTTTAGAACACCTAGAAAAGTTAGTAACGTCAAAAGTTAGAATTCTTATCCAAGCAATAATCATCAATATCTTTACTCAAGCAATCTTGTTAGATGTCTCAAAGAATTCATAGTGACAAGCTTGTGACAAGCTAGAATTGAGGTTATATTCCGTGTGACAATTTGTGTTATGTCTACAATAAAATATATTATTGATGAATTTGATCATAACATTAATGAATAAGAAAACTTCTTTTCTAATTTAAACGTTACTTGTATAAAATTAAATTAGATCTTAGTGACATTAGAACAAAGTAATTGCTAAGTAATGGCTTGTAATACGGGTGTTAGAGTTAGACAATAGGCCCCCTGAGTGCCCAGCTTTCTTTCTGTTCTCTCCGCATTTAAACTTGATGCTTATACTTACGACGGCCTGCCTTCTCACGATGTTGGCGAGGTAGCGCCCTCTCCTGGACGCGGGCAACAACACGCTGCCAGGTTGGACCTCATCTCCTAACTGAGACGTTGGAAGAAACCACATGAATTCAAAAAGGTATTTATTATTGTACCAATTTCCAAAATAGGAAAGACCTTGAGAATTTTTAAAAGAGGTCTAACCACGAAATAGATAACCTTATTTAACTGTTCTGTGGGTTTAACGTTACCAAAAGACATAAAAAAGCCGTCCCATTCATTCATTAGTGTATTTTAAAAAACCAGCCAAGTGTAAGTCAGACTCGCGCACGAAGGGTTCCGTAGGTAAGTACCATTATCTATAAAAACGGCAATAAAATAATGTCTGTTGTATGGGAGGGGGTTAAGAGCGTTTACGCCGCACACTAGCGCCACCAATGAAAAAAAAAACATATCTGGTAATTAGAGATAGAAAATCAAATTATGCTCAACAAACTATCTGAATGATATAGCATATAATGTAATATAGCATTTTTACGGCACCTAATGAACACCTCACATGTTATGGTTTAGTTAAATATGGCGTTATAGTTAAAAGTGGCCGTAAAGTCTTAACGTCTCGTTTTTTAGTATTTGTTGTTATAGATAGCGGCAACAGAAAAACATCATCTGTGAAAATTTCACTGTCTAACTATCACGGTTCATGAGATACAGCCTGGTGACAGACGGACAGACGGACGGACGGACGGGCAGCGGAGTCTTAGTAATAGGGTTCCCATTTTACCCTTTGGGTACGGAACCCTAAAAAACGATTATCCGTGCCGTGCGTGCGTCCGTCCGATATTATGCTGAGTGGAATCCATTTCGGTGCCACTAGTAAATTTTTTTTAGATGACCTTTTTTACTTTGTGTAGCAAATAGTGTCAGCGAATAAATTACTTTAATTATTATTTATTATGTATATTTTATTATGTTAAAACATTAAAACCACCGCAGCAGCACAAGAAAGTAAGTAAGTAAGTAAACAGCCTATAGTTGTCCCACTGCTGGGCAAAGGCCTCCATCATTGAAATCAAGTCATCGCTACAATTGATGGGTAATGGCTTAATCACCACGCTTGCCAAATGCGGGCTGGTGATCACAAACCCGGGCTATGCATCGAAAAATCCGAAATACATTTTGCCCGACCCGGGAATTTCGGGTATCGGGCCTAGCGCTCTGCCACTCAGCCACCGAGGCGTTGCGTCACAAGAAAGTGCTAAGCGAAAATTTAACGAAAATACTAACAGAACCAGTTTAACGCCTCGTTGGCAGGGGCAGAGCTCTTGGACTCGGCCCGATACCCGAAGGTCCCGAGTTCAATTCCCAGGTCGGGCATAATAATTATTTCGGATTTTTCGATGCTTAGCCCCGGTTTTTGATCACCAACCCACATTTGGAAAGCGTGGTGATTATCTATTATCTACCCATCATTGTAGCGATGACTTGATTTCAATGATGAGGATGAGGAGATGGATGAGGAGGCTTTTGCCCAGCAATGGGACACTTAAAGGCTGTTACTTACTCACTTGCTTGCTTTACTTACTAACTTAACCAGTGTTTCTAGTATAAATCGATATTTATTTTGTGTAATGTTTTTTGCTTACTAAACGTTACAATAACAATAATAGCCAAATTACGCGAAATTTGTACTTACAGGTGGATATCCGCAATAAACATATAGAAAAACATTTAAATAAACCACTAAACCTAGTACTCCCATCTTCAACGTACAATAAAATAATTATTCCACGAGCTAACGTGAAAATAGTTATTGACCAATTAGTGTAACATGTAACTCGACAATAAAAGGGAAATTTTATTGTTCGTTATATATAAATCAAACTAATTGTAAGGTCAACTTTCGTTATAACACGTATATTCTCTATTTATGCCTGCAAATAGGGCGCCTAGTAGGGAGGGAATGCAATCTCGCGAGATTTTGGACCCAGCCGAGATCTCGCGAGACCAGAAAGTCAGTCTCGCGAGATCTCGCGAGATTGGTTAATTTCATTGAAAATTTATGTAAGTAATTTTTTTTTCTGCTGTTTTGATGGGACTTTAGTAGATTTCGACTATGTCAGCTCCATAGTTACTTCTTTATTAGATTAGGTACATCAAAAGTCAGTTCATCATCAGTTCCATAGTTTGTTCTTCAGGGCATCAGTTATTCCTAAGAGCAACTGAGAGCCTGAAAAACCTAACCACTTCTCTGAATTGCTCTGAGTTTGGAGCTGTTAATGCCTCATCAATTTTTAAAAAGCAAGTATAATCGATCTGTTCTCAATGTTCTTTGTAATTCCACGTGCGTTATTTAAAGAAATTACCTGGCCGCGGTGTCATGACACCGCGGCAATATTCGGTCAAAAATCGCGCGGTGTCATGTCACCGCACCCGACCACGCGACTATAATAATTATTATCGATAGGTTAGAGTATACTTTTGTATGAAGATGTTTGGCCATAGACAAACTAGAGTAAATTTGCTATATTAAAAACACAAGACAAGGTTATTCTACTCGCGTTTTTCGGGTTGTATGACAGTTCGAACATTTGTCATTTGTGCATCAAGGTTACTTAGTGCATTGAGGAAAAAACTGGAAATACTCATGTAAGTAGTGTTTTATATTAGAAACTGTTGTAAATCATCTTGCTGAGTTTATAGTGAACGTTTTTAGCTATAAGTTTTCAACGAATATCGTATCTAATAGTGATTTTAAAATTTTCGATTTCGGAGTGATGCTAGAGTGATTTTAGTGCGTAAATGCATGTACAGTTTGTTATAAATACAGTAAAATGAATAAAAACAGTGTATGAGTAATGGAAACTAGTTTACTCAAAGAAATAACGACATTTATTATCATTTTTTGTGAAATCAAATTACGACCGTTTCATGTACTGACATTCGAAATGGCCGAAATTTTTTGCCATACCATTTTGGGCTATATTTGTATAGAGCTTACGGCCATACTTGCCGGCAGACAGTGTGAAATTTCTTTCTTAGTAGTAGGAGGATAGTGTCGATAGCTTTTACGATAACATTTTGTTATTTTCGATAGTAATGGTGATATTCTTGTAATGTTTCTAAATTTACTTTTGTATTGAGACAGTTATATAAGTATGCTATATTGTGTTATTGTGTATAAGTATGTTGTATAGCATATTATTTTATGTTGTTTGTTTGATTTTGATTATAGAATGGCTAATTGGAGAATTGGGAGAGATGAGGAGGCTCCAAGCGACTTTTGATATTTTATACGACGAGGCCGACGCGGAGGAGGAGCGCGAGGAAGTAGTCAGTGATGACGAGGTTAGTAGAATTTATTTCATCATCATCATCATCAAATAATCTGTTTATTGTGTTACAAGGATTGTGCTAGGATTATGCGATCATATCATCATCATCATCATCTCAGCCAAAAGACGTCCACTGCTGGACAAAGGCCTCCCCCAAAGATATGAGGGGTATTTGCCGTAATCGCCACGCTTGGCAGGCGAGTTGGCGATCGCAGTTGGTTGAGGGTAGTCTCAGAGAGATGCTGCTGCCCATCCTCTGGAATGGTCCCTTAGTCGGCTTTTACGACACCCAAGGGAAGAGATGGGGTGGTGCAATTCTATCATATGGCGCCGGTTATTTATTTCACCATCACCACCATCATCATCATCATCATCATCAAGTAATCTGTTTATTGTGTTTGGTTTGTACTGGTGATGTGTTTATTGTGCTAGGATTATGCGATCGTATGGCGCCGGTTATTTATTTCACCATCACCACTACCATCATCATCATCATCATCATCAAATAATTTGTTTATTGTGTTTGGTTTCTACTGGTATGATTGTAGTAATAACTGTTTCACTTTTTTGTATGTTTTAGGGCGAACCTTCGCCATTGGCTCCTGCCTACTCTCCGCTCACATCTCCACGACGCCATGAGGAGGTTGACTGGATGGAGGTCAGTTACATATACATATATACAACCGCTCCGTTCTCCGAGCACTTCGACTTCTCAGCGTGGCTGCTGCCGTGGTGGAGGAGAAGAAGATTTTATTAAACATTTTTGTATTGTATTTTTATTTGTATTGTATCATTTGGTAACGACATAAGTATTGTAAATGTCGTTACTTCTATAATAAAAACTGTGGAGTTAAAAAATAGACGTCCTGAATGGGTAGTAGGTAAAAAACATTGGACGATTTTCAATATTATTTAATTATTTTTACAATTTACTATTTTTACAATATACAATTTTTACTTTCACTTTGACTTTGACTTTGATTTTATACCTATGATGATGATGATGATGATGAAACAAAATAAAATTGAGACTGACATTGTACATTTCATTTATTCATATAAACTAGTAGCTTACAAAAATAACATAAAAAACAACTATCGATGACATTACAAAAAGTGAAGTAACACCCCTAGTTCATTTTTTGCTTTCGTAGGTCGTATTTCAAGTGTTGTTTTTGTAAACATCTCGGGGTTTTTTGTTACATTGTTTACACAATTAGACAGCATGGGTCCTTGTTCTTTGTTTTATGTACTACTGCGCGTTTATTTCTTGTGATTGGGGCCACAATATGGTTCGTAAAGTTTGATCATGTATGACCAATAAACTATTTCAATAATCACATATATCTTGATATCTGCCGGAAAGGAAATTTATCAATTAGTAAATTGCCGTTTACAGAATGATAAAATATGATCTGGTTGCAACGTAATCATTATTTTTGTGAACATCGACGTTAGGTATTCGCCGTTTTGCGAATTACGTCATCGGCCGGGCGCTGTCATTGGTTTGGCACTGGATGTAAGAGGTTAATGCAATGGTTAATTGAAAAAACCTTTTATGACATAAATGAGTTTTTTGACGAAAGAACATAATTCGACATTTAAAAGTTAATAATATAATTAATTAAATCGAATGATAATTATAATTGATTTTGACATTTACTAAATTAATGAATTGTATTATGAAATTTAAAAAAAAAACTAACTACCTAGTATTTTAATCTTGATATGGATAAATAATTTTAAATATTGAATAATATTGTATTTGCATGCAGTATACTAAAAGCATAAAATGAGCCCTTTAAAGTGTTCTAAGACCATATTAAGCAAAAAAAGTTTTATTATTATTATTATACTCTTTATTTATTTTTTTCCTTAAAACTAGATTTTTATAATATTTTAATATAAAAGCAATAAAACATTATAAAAACCTAATGCTAGAGTACCGCCAGCAGCGAGGCATTATTATTATTATGCTGCCGCTCAATCTCGTAATCTCGCGAGATCTCTTACGAAATTTGTACGAAATTCAATCTCGCAAAATACAGACGAGATCTCGCGAGATCGAGATTGCATTCCCTAGTGCCTAGTGAGTTTAGTTTACTATCTATCCGTATTCATTCGATAACGTTTACGAAAACGAAAATTAGTATGGCATTGAAGCAGCGCCTCCTGGCGGCATACGAGAAGAGTTAACATTTTGCCATACAAATTCTCGTTTTCGTTACATAACGTGATCGAATGTCAAAAATAACTCAGACTAGGCCCTCTCTGCATCAATATGCGTGTTTGCCTGCACTACAGCTCAGCCATGGGTCGGGGCGACTAGCGAATTCTCAACGCGCATTTTACCGGTAAAAATGTCACACAGGTACACTAACGAACTTCGGTTACTTTTTGAAGTGAAAACTTCTTTAGCGGCGTTGTACACTTTTTTGTAATGGGTAAAAAATGTTAAATTCGCGTCAGGACACGTGGCCAGCAGCGCTATTCTCTAAGCAAAACAGCGTCGAACTCGACGTTGGACTCGCTCATAACTTGCAAACGAATTTCAACCTACTTTTCTGAATGTATTAAAGTCTACATTCGTTTGCAAGTTATGAGCGAGTTCAATGTCGAGGTCGACGCTGTTTTGCTTAGAGAATAGTACTGCTGATCGAAAATTCATAAGACGGATGACAGCCGGCGCGGCGTAGGAGAGGAAGTATCCCCCTCTCTTTCTACGGCGCGGCGAAAATGTATGCCTGCTGTTTCGTTTAGCCGGCGCAGGGCGCTTGCGCGAATAAATTGTCATGTTTGTGTACGATAGCGCAATAAATAAATATTGTATTCTACCACATAAATGATAGTACTTTTATACTGATAATTGAAGCAATTCGTACAAAATTATTCCCTAACCATTCCAAAATATCAAAAATGAACAACGTTAATATTAAAGTTTTCACTTCTGCCGGTACTTCCGGAGTGCAACCCGTCGTTTTTTTTACCAGTATCTTCGTTTGACAGAAGTATCGATACCAATTTTTTAACGATATTCAGAGCTGGATGAGAGTAGCCGCGGATCGTGGGCGGTGGCGTGCACTGGGAGAGGGCCTATGTCCAGCAGTGGGCTAGTATAGGCTGACGATGATGATGATGATGATGATGATTTAAAGCCCTGTATTAAAAATTCATTAGTCGCGCCTATAACCTAGATTTCAAGTTTTACGGGAACATCGATTTAGAATCGATGTACGGGAAGCTTTATAGCTAAGTTTTGGTAACCATTATGGTCACACCGACTCGTGCGTGACCGATCGGTATGAAACGTCTTAGGTATATGAATCAATAAATGATATAATCAATTCTTGATTTTGTTTAATACTAACATAGTTTTTCTGCACAAGACGGTCAACCACCTATGTATAATAATATAAAGTTTCAAAATACAATTACTATTTTGAATAGGTACCTAGTTTCATTGTTACTAACATACATCTAATATGGATATTGATCCATATTAGATACTAGCGGCCGCTCGCGGTTTCACCCGCGTGGTTCCCGTTCCCGTGGTAATATCGGGATAAAAAGTATCCTATGTGTTATTCCCGGTTATAAACTATCTGTATTTATTTATTTAATTAGGTTTGCCAACATTTGTGTACAATAATACATAAGCTCACTTAAATACTACTTATAAAAAAAAACTAATTGTCACAAATTCTTACAGGCAAACACAGCATGCACTAAAACAATTATATTTGCCAAAAGAAACTAATAATAATAAAGTAAATTATTCAATTCCTATGATTCCTATAGGTACTTAAATTACAAAAAAATTATTCTTTTTTGATTGTATGGAACTAATAAATGAAATTATTACATAAACCAAAAATAAAGTAAACTAAAAAAAAACATAACCGAAGCGGGACAAGAAATATAATAAGACAAAAAGGCAAGCTTAAGATTGCGCTTCACTGTTAAGCTTGGCCAAAATTATCCTACGGACCTTGGTGGGTGAGTCGTAGTGAATATCAATATCGTTACTATACTCATTTACCAGCTTACAGAACCTTGCAATTGGTGAGTTTGAACCGTAAACGGTTTTACGAAACGGAGCTCTAAGGGGTGCGATTACGCTTCGAGGATATCTTACCGGGACACGCATTTTTATTTTATCCAGTAGCTGAGGACAATCTATTTTGTGATTAAAGATTTTGGAGACGAAAGATATGTCACTTGAAAGTCTACGATTCAACAACGAGTCTATTTTAAAGTGCGTTAAACGGCTGTTATACGAAGTTAGTTTCTTTTTAGAGATACCACAAGAATACATCAGGTGCCAGACAAATCTTTTCTGAATTCGCTCCATGCGTAAGCTATGTGTTGCATAATGCGGCCTCCAGACGATACTGCAGTACTCCAATATACTTCGCACCAGGCTACTGAAAAGTAAAATTTTTGTTTTACTACTACGCAGGTCCTTAATATTTCTTAGGACAAAACCAAGCATTCTCGAGGCCCGATTCACGATATGGTCTATGTGCTGAATAAACGTCAATTTACTGTCAAACATAACACCTAAATCTCGAACAACCTCCTTTTCTTCAATACAAGTATCATCTATAGTATATTTGTGATCAATTAATTTCTGTTTCCTACCAAATCTAATGTAAAAACATTTATTCGTGTTTAATGCCATGCAGTTGACTTCGCACCATTCAACGATTTTATTGAGATTGCTTTGAAGTAAAACTGAGTCCTCTAAAGTTTTGATCTCTCTACCAAACTTTAAGTCATCAGCATACATATATGGTTTTGATGATGTAAGACAATTCGGTATATCATTCACAAAAATATTAAATAAGATTGGCCCTAAATGAGATCCCTGTGGCACGCCTGAATTGATACACTCCAAATCCGATTGAAACCCATTGACTACTGTGAAGAATTTACGATTACGCAAGTAGGATCCTATCCACCTCAACAAAGCATAACTGAGGCCATATGCCGACAACTTTTGTAATAATATCTGATGAGGAACTCGATCAAAAGCTTTGCTAAAGTCGGTATAAATAACGTCTACTTGTTTGCCATTGTCAAGAGATTCAAACAACTTTTCAGAGAAATCTACCAAGTTAGTGCTTGTGGATCTGTGTTCAACAAAACCATGCTGACATGTACTAAAGAATTGTTTAGCGTGATTTTGTATACTTGGACAGACCAATGATTCTAGGACTTTACCAAGGCAAGATATAATGGATATTGGTCTATAATTATGGACCAGATTTTCACTGCCTGATTTAAATACAGGAACGATCTTAGCTGTCTTCCATAATGAGGGAAAAATACCTGTATTCAAAGACTTGTTGTAGATAGCTAAGAGTGGTTCCGCCAAACATTCCGCACATCTCAGTATAAAAATGGGTGGGATTCCATCAGGACCTGCTCCCTTATTGCCATCTATGCATTTTAACTTCTTTAAAACGGAATCAAGATTTAGCGGGGGAAGTGATAGCAGCACACTATAGTTTTCCATGCACTTAAGGTAATTCGAGTGAGCATAATGTTGTGCTTGTGAAGCATTACCATCGCTATTGTCAGCATAAACAGCCGCAAAGTGAGATGCGAAGAAGCCGCAAATTATTTTTGGGTCTGAAGAAGATTCAGTACCGTCTGTCATTTGAATAGGATAGGAGCCAGTTCCACCACGCTTAGCCTTTATATACGACCAAAAAAGTTTCGGGTTTTGGTTAATTTGCTTTTCTACTTTAGTAATATAGCTTTTGTAACAGTCAGTAGCTAAACATGAGCATCGCGCACTTAGCAGTTTGAGCTCCAGTTCATCCATAGGATCTTTATATTTCCTAAAGCGGCACCTGACTTTATATTTCTCTTTTAAAGCTCTAATTAACCTACGATCAAACCATGGCGGATATCTCGCAGTTATAGGTTTCTTTTTCGGCACATAAGCTTCAATAACAGCTCGAATTCTATCGTAGAACAGTTGCAACATACCATTAACATCATCAACTCCACCAAATATATCAGCCCAGTCACACTTTGAGAGTTCTTCGCAAATTTCCCCGTAATCAGCTTTCCAAAAATTAAGGCTAGGGATATTATTCTTATATGGCAGTTTTTTTTCATTACTCAGGGAAATACTGATGTTTAATGGTGGATGTAAGGGATCGATTTTACTAAGGGGATCAAGTGATAAATTTACAATGCAAGATGGCAAATCAGACAAAAGCAAATCAAGTATTCGCCCGAGACATTAACGATACTATTATGTTGTTTTAAACCATTCAATAATATGAAATCAATTAAAAGCTGACACATCCCAGATATATTATAGCCACCATCACCCAACAAGGTCCAATCGATACTTCCCAAGTTAAAATCACCCAAGATACAATGACTAGTAGTATGCTCAACTATCCTGCTACAGTTATCTACAAAGCACTCCACCATTGAGCGCTTTACAGGTGGTGGTAAATATACGGCACAAATTGCAATTTCATTAATTGTTTGTGAGACTGGTTGTTCTATAACAACCCAAAGATCTTCTAAATCTGTTTCCCATTTGTACATTCTTTTAGCATGAAAACGTTTAGATACGGCAATCAAAACTCCACCACCGTCTTGCTTAGAGCTAAGTATATTTAATGACCTATCCTTTCTAAATACAACATAGCTGTCATCAAAGAGCTCAGAACTAGCTATGGAACTATTTAGCCACGTCTCAGTCAGAACAACAACATCATAGTCATTACACAAGATATTACAGTACAAATTTTGTGTTTTTGTTCTCAAACCTCTAGTATTTTGATAATAAATATTAAGTGAATTTTTCTCCTTTAACGATTTATTGACCACATGCAATCACTAATCATAAAAAATCAAAAATTAATTTAAATAATTACGGCAGGTTTTTCAAGATATCCATATTTCGTACAATAATGTAGTCTGTGTCCTCACTCTTCCTAAGAAAGATTTTACCATTCCTTATCCAAACGAATCTGTAGTCTTTTTTCTTAGCAGTGAGACGAGCTGCAGCATGCAGAGCTTTGTTTGTTGGAGAGAGATGCTCGGACACATATACAGGAGTAGAATTACCAGACAATCCCAAGTGGGTACTGTTTAGTTTATTCTTTGGGTTTGCCTTATTATAATTGATGATCGATGCCAGAAGTTGATCCCGTAATCTTATTGATACCAGTTGTACTATAATAGACCGAGGTCGTGTGCTGGAACGGTCCACCTTTGCTGTACGAGTATAATTCAGAACCATTGCTATTCAACTCACAACCAACGGTTTTGCCCAACTCTGTAACAATTTGCATGAGATTTTTATTTTTATTCTCCGGCACACATTGAATTTCGATATTGCTCTGACGCGAATGTTGCTCTATTTGTACCAAGCGGAAACTAAGGTCTTCGACATTGTGTTTCAATTGTAAATTCTCCTTTTCCAAATCCATTACTTTTTGTTGAGAAGCTTCATTCGTTTTTTTCATGTCATCATACGGTTACTTAAAAAGTTCATCGACTCTTTTATCTGTGATAATTCAGTTTTTATGGGTTTTAGGGTTTCATTAAAAACATTAATCATACTTTCGCTCATTTTTATAAAATTTTCATCCATTTTTTTGGTCATGGTCTCGAGAATATCCTGGAAATCATCACGGGTAAGTTGAGCCTTAGAGGTATCTAATGGCGGCGAGTTAAGAGCTTGTCTTTTATTACCCCTGTTTGTCGATACATTCCGAATTGGCGTACTATTGTTTTTTTTGGACTTGGGCGCGTTACACACACATTCAGGACAACTCCAAGCAGCACACTTATCATCCGAAAGTGTCGATTCATTTAATGAAATACATTCGAAATGAAATTTCTTTTTACATTTATTGCACATAATAAACTTCTCATTATTATCTTTCACATCGGGAACACAACACCCCCAGATATTCTTTGACATTTTTTTTTGAACTCTCAGTGGCGATAGGCAGCGCACTGCGGCAGTGGCGTGTCTGTATTATACGTAGTGTATGGCGAGCGCAGCAATGACGTATGCCGCTGCAACCCTCAGGCAAATAACAATCTTAGTAGCGGTGGGATAACGGGTGATATTACTTGCATTCACTCACCGTTGCTGTCACGTTCTTTGGCAGTGATCCGAGTATTCAAATTTTCTTCGGTTACCTTATGACAAATTACGTAAATTAACGTAAAGTTAATATAGTCTATCTATCTATACACTGCCCATTAAACGACGTTTTTCAAATAACTCACCATGATTTAAGCAATTTAATGTGCTAAACCAATAATTTTCTTGGAGAGTATTAATCAACGTGTCACTGTTTACGTTCAAACGGCCGGACAAAGAAGTAAGCGGTGACTAATTTCGCCCGCCCGCATCCAACGCTCGTAGTCTAACGGATAAGCCGCCGCGTCGCTCAGCGCTCACTCCAATGGTCCGTGGTTCAAATCCCGGGAGGCAAAATTCATTTGTAGATAAAAATTTCTCAATTTTCTCACCACGACTGGGGGCTCCGAAGATAGTATGCGAAGTCCCAAAGAAATGCAGGGCGAAGCCTCGGGCTCCACACAAAAAAAAACAATAATTAAATAAAAACAATTCAAACGACAGAAACACGTCTGCTCGCAACAGTTACTTTCGGCGAAGAGGAGTATGCCGAATTTCATCCAAATCCATCCAGTAATTTTTACGTGAAAGAGTAACAAACAGCCATCCATACTGACAAACTTTCGCGTTTATAATATTAGTAGGATGGTCTGAAATAAGATTTTTTTTTATTTTATTTTTTTATTTAAATCTGACTGTATGTCGTATATCATGCAAGGAGCGCTCATCCTGGCATGACCACTTATGACCCCTTATAACTTTTGAACGGTAAACCGACAAACTCTGATATTTGGCGACATACTTCGACATACTCTCGACATATCATTGGTGTAATCAGATTTTTGCTACCACCTATAGTTTTTGAGATGGTATCCCACCCTTTAGCCAAATTATTTTTCGTCAAAGAGGTTCGAACATTTTTGTATGGAACCTGGCATACCTACATGTCCGCTATTTTGAAAAAAACGTGTTTTGGCGGCCAGTAATGAAATGCATGTCAATCGACAGAGTATGTGATTACAAACAAAAAGTGTTCCGTAATGAAATCTCTAAGTGATACGGTTTCTGAGATATTTGACTCCAAAAACAGAAAAATAAAACAAAAAAATTATTTATATACTTACCTAGTGAATCGTCTAACGTAAATGTGTTAACAAAATTCGCGGTGCACCGAACTGGGTGAAACTAGTTTTGTGTAGCACGGAGGAATTTTGTTAACACATTTACGTTAGACGATTCACTATATAATTATTTTTTTTTGTATTATTTTTCTGTTTTTGTGAGTCAAATATCTCAGAAACCGTATCACTTAGAGATTTAACTACGGAACACTTTTTGTTTGTAATCACTTACTCTGTCGATTGACATGCGTTTCATCACTGGCCGCCGAAACACGTATTTTTCAAAATCGCGGACATGTAGGTATGCCAAAGAGGTTGGATGCTGTTTCACTTCCCAAAAAACTTCGCACATAATTAATTTGGGCCAATTATCATTTGGCAAAACTTTACTTAGTCAAGTTTTATTAAGACAAATGTAAATATAGCAAATGTTTTATTTTGGATAATATTATATTCCAAAAAAATATTTGCTCAAATTGTCACTTCACATACTTAGGTACCTGCCTTACTCGGCCTACTCCTGTAGGTCACGTGATAGTTTACCGATTGTCCTTAAGTTTCTTGGCCAAAGAGGTTCGAACATTTTTGTATGGAACCTGGCATACCTACATGTCTGCCATTTTGAAAAAAACGTGTTTTGGCGGCCAGTGATGAAATGCATGTCAATCGACAGAGTATGTGATTACAAACAAAAAGTGTTCCGTGATGAAATCTCTAAGTGATACGGTTTCTGAGATATTTGACTCCAAAAACAGAAAATAAAACAAAAAAAAATTTATATACCTAGTGAATCGTCTAACGTGAATGTGTTAACAAAATTCGCGGTGCACCGAACTGGGTGGAACTAGTTTCGTGTAGCACGGAGGAATTTTGTGGCCGCCGAAAAACGTATTTTTCAAAGTGGCGGACATGTAGGTATGCCAAAGAGGTTAGATGCTCTTTAGTTTGGCCAAACATTAGTAATCCTTTCGAGATACACGGTGGCCAATAGAACTTGTGTGCGTCAGCACAGCTGTGCCACACACAGTGGAAAACAGACTTTTTGACTATGCCAGGAATTAGTCGATAATTAGTAAAAATTGTTCGCCAAGTAACAGAATTAGTCGGTCTCGCGTTTAAGTTATAAGGGGTTTTTTGTGGCACAGCTGTACTGACGTCAGTGCAGCTGTACCGTACAGCTGCACAGGGTGCACAGGGTGCACAGGGTGCAGGGTGCAAGTGCGAGTTTCATTCGCTATTCGATCACGTTAACGAAAACGTCAATTTGTATGGCAAAATGTTAACTCTTCTCGTTTGTCGCCAGGAGGCGCTGCTAAAATGCCACACTAATTTTCGTTTTCGTAAACGTAATTGAATGAATACGGATTGTAAACAAAACTCACACTAGGCATCCTGACAAGTGAACTGAAAAGTGTTTCGGTTCTTTCGATGCATAACCCGGGATTTGTGATTACCATAGATCGGAGTAGGTAGAGCTATTTTATGTACTTGCCATATGATAGAATAATATGGATATTCCCCGAATGAATGTGAAAGCATACACTTCCTATAAATATAAGGGCGGGTTTGAGGATAGTTGAATAAAAAAATAGAAACTTGATTAATTAAACCACATATATTTTTTTATGTAACAATTTCTTATATTTATACAAGAATCAAATAATCGAATCCCGGAGTGTTAGTCGGAATCTCGTGAAATATCCATATTAACATCAATGTTTGCGGTCAATGAACCTAAATAGCTCTACCTACTCCGATCACTGGACTGATTACCAACCCACATTTGGCAAGCGTGATGATTAAGCCAACACCCATCCATTGTAGCGATGACTTGATTTCAATGATGGAGGCCTTTGCCCAGCAGTGGGACAGTTTAAGACTAATTACTTAATTACTAGTTGATTAAAACACAGTTGTACACATACAAGTTTAATTCATAATTTATCAGCTTTGCTACAATTCATTATTTTACTGTATTTAAAGTTCACTTTTATTTTTAATTAATAATAATACCGCAAAGACAGCTTTAAAAGATTTTTTTAATAATATTATAAAGGTGTACTAAATAATATTTAAAGTAAAATAGTGTATGTAGGTTATGGTATTTAATTTAATTTTTCTTTTATTTAGTATAAACCAAAATTTAAAGCTTGTAAAACGTTAAATTACTATTTTCATTTAAGACTGTGAGCTATATAATATGCTTCTAGTCATATCGGAAGATCTATGCTTTTAAGCAAGATATTAATGCAAGAATAATTCAAAATTCAAATTCAAAATTAAATTCAAAATTCAAATTTTTAGTTTATACGAATAGTACGAAACCTGAAAACTGTTTGTTCACAATAAGTAATAGAATCGATTTCAATATTTTTATACCATGTTACATTTTGATCAAATAATATTTACAAAATCTCAAATAAAGTACTCTACTAAAAAAAAATCTCACTCGTGCGCCGGCCGCGCGCATTGCTTGTCACGTGGATGCGAGGGCGCAAGGTCGCATAGCGCACCAATCGAGGCACGCGCTGGCTCCACACACGTGGACGCACGCCACCCCCACCCCCCGTGTGAGTCACCCGAAAGCTATCGACCGGTGTGTATGTGTCGCATGCGCCCCACGCGTCCTGCCTGACTACTGCTCCCGCGCAGTGTTAGTTTCCGTATCGAGAAAATGGGATTTCGATACACCAACGCTCAGTACACAGAAATGGTACGAACGCAAGCTGTGTGTGGTGAAAATAACGTTTCCGCGGCATTGCGACGTTACCAATACGTAATCAATAAGTGCAGTGTCGCGTGCTGTATGTGACCACGTTCGTACGAGGACAACGGGACAGCACAAAAACTTGTAACGTCGTGAGTTTTCAAGATATTATTTTAATTTTTTGATTCTTTAAATGAAAATATTTGACCCGTGTTTCGATTTTCGAATAAACTAAAACTAAGGTTGTATATCCATTGTTAAGCACAGATCTTCTCACATGAAAAGAAATATAGCTAAAAAAACGAACCGACAATCTTGACATCAAAAAACAAACCGACATATAAAACTTATTATTATCATAAGAAAATGTGAACTTTAATTACAAGATCTCCTACATTTTCATATAAATTAAATCTTACATCTAACATAGCAACATAAATTATAACTCAAATCAACTGAAACCATTACAACATCATCGAGAAAAACACAAAGAAATTGTGACGTTTATTATAGACAATACATATATAAATACTCTTTGAGTTTGTTCATGGCCGCACGCCGCCTTATTTTTTAATCAAATGTTGTGATTTAATCATTACACATATGTATAATGAGATAATAGAAGAATTTATGTTACGGGTACCTGTCAAAAGACTATGCTTACGTCGAGTGCAGAACATTATGATATTGTGAAAATTTTAACTGGTAACTGATCTAAATTTGCAAACAGATATTATTATTTTTTCTCTTTTGTTTTTTTTAACATGTGATTGTCCTTAATATTTTGTGGTTTTTATTTGTGATGGAAAGTGTCCTTTTATGTTAGGGCATTTTCCAATATTTTTGACGCTGTAAGGAAGAAAACAGCTTGACACTTGCTGAGTTTGTTGCCAGTTCTTCTCAGTACAAGGTCTCCCGCCCAGAGTAGACTTACGAACCAATGGCATAACGTTCATGAGAGCTATTTGTAGCCTAAACTAAATAAATGATTTTGAATTTTGAATTCTTTTGAATTTTAAACTATATCAATATGTTTGATTAATAAATTGAGGACAGATGCGACGGCGACGTATAATGCATATTGCGAAATTCTGAAAACAGAAGAGACGAAAAATAATTGCCACCTTAATATCATTAGGTATATAATAAATAAAAACTTCATAAAAACCGTTGTACCCTTTGACCGGAGAAAGAAAGACATTAATCGTCATAACCGTTTCAGTTGATTTGGAACTTAATTCCCTAAGTTACACAAATGCATTCAGTCTGTAAGTTGTTAGCCTTACACCTCTTCCAAGATGGGTACATCACTCACAATCTCGTAGCTTCATAATTACCATAAGACAATATTAATGCCATTTAGATATGTTCATAAGAAAAAAGAACGTATTATGAGGGCGCAATTTTCTTTTAGACAGCTTATAGACGTCTTGAACTGTTTTTTTTATTGTACCAAAAGTGAACTGAATTAAGAAATTTTGAATAAAAACAAGAACACATAGTAACAAGTTGTTACCTGGAAGGGAAGGGAATATATTTATTTCCATCGACCACTAATTTGTTTTTATTTCGCTTTATAAGTTGGTTTTTTTTGAGAGATTGCTGATTGCCTCAGACGGCATTTTCAGAGTCACTAGACTTTTTGGGGGGCGGCGAGGTACGTAAAGGGTACGTCAAGCCATGTTGAAACGAATCAGTTTCAGAAGATTTCTAGAGGGAACGGCATCGCACACTTAAAAGTGTGCGTCCCTGTGCCCTACTAGATTCTCCGAAGGGTTCGAATCGGATCGGGGAGCGGAACCACCCGAAGGCGCTTCTAAAGGCTCGGACCTCGGCTCGGGTAGACCGGGCCGTGGAGGAGGAGAGAAGCGCACAGGTACATGACTGTACCCGGTATAGAGCGCGTGTGAACCGGTTCTACGAGTACGGTGTCTTGGGCCTAAACTAGTGTGCATGTAAATGTGTAGTGGCATTTAGAGGATCGGGCGGGGCCATAAGTAGGTGTAACTGTGATCTAATAAATATTTTTCATTAAATATCATTTAATTTTATTAAATAGTTTGATAACGTAGAAAAAAATATTTATTATGTTTATTTCGTGGCTACCTTACTGGTTGTAACGAGATTGTGAGCGATTTCATCTTCACAGTTCGATTAAAATCACAACGACATATCAAAATCAATAATAAAAATGACATTTTAGCGGATGTGGAATAAAAATAGCAATTTCGTAATTTATTCAAAAAATATTATAATATACTGTATTTTTATCATTCTTGATATCAAAATCACCAAAAACGAAGGCGAACCAATTAGTATTTTATAGTTTTTTAGAACTTTAAAAGTTTTGTATTGCGTGAAACGCTTATTTTCATTTTCGATGTAGAATAAAATATATTTACGATGCATTTCTATCAATTTTCAAAGTATGCCGTTAGCAAATCCAATCGGAACTTTATCTATCGGTCACTAGTAGTAAAGTAGGTAACAATTTGGCCACTAACGTATTGCCATCTCTTTCTTCCTCTTAAGGAAAAAAAGAGACAACTTTAGTTAGACCAAATTGCAATCCCAGCTTAAAAACTAGCAACACAATATCCGAACTTCATATAAATTATATATTAATTTAAGCCTTATATTTAACATAGAATATACGTAAAGCTTACAATTGTTAATGATAATATTTGTGACGGACAAACACAAAAAAAAATCGGTCATTTCATAAACATTCTAAATCACTGGGACATCATCCAAATACATTAATTGAATTTCATTAGGCATGCATAGAGAACCAATAAAACATGCACAAAAATCTAGTTATTTTTTGTTTATTTTTAGACTTTTCACTGTATGGCAGATTTTGTTAACTAAACACATCTTCAAAATAACTAGGCGGCTTCGCCTAAATAATATAAGGTCTGAGACCTATTTATCACTAAAATGGTTACATACACATTACCTTAATTTTGATAGTAAGCATTGCTATATATAATGACGCAACGCTTATATACGCATGATATTATATCTACAAAACAACAAAAAAAAAATAACGCAACATAACAATTCGATGACTTAACGAATATGAGCACTTTTTAATAATTCCACAAAAAATATAAACAAAAGAAGTGACTCTGAAATAAGTATAACAAAACTTAACCCTGTAATTTTCAAACGGAAACTAACGCTAAGCCAGTTTGAAAACCACTGATGTCTCTATCTGACATAAGGAAGAAAATTAAGACAATATCCGAATTGAAAAATAGGGCAGTAACATATCAGTTTTAAACCAGGCATACTTTAGACCACATTTATTAATAACACTTTGTGTGAAGACATCTATTACGTGGTTCAACTATAACATTGGGTGTCCATCTATACCCCTGCTTTGCCTCTTCATATAACATGTTACATAACTAAAAGCATAACCTTGTTTTATTGACACTAATAAAACATGCTAAATAGCTATGCTTTATAACATGTGGAATGTAGGAATAAACACTTTGATCAGTAAATAAACTAAATAAGGTAGATAAAACTTTTTGACTGATCAACCTTTTTATATCTATTTATCCCCTAAGAAGGGCATACCAGGGGAACAGGTGGGAATAATCAATAAAATTGTTAATACATAAGGATTTTGTGCGTATACAATTTTCACTAAAGTAAAAGTAACATGAATTGAGTACGAAAACATGGCATCTTCCGGTTCAAATAATGATTAAGTAACAATCACTGGGTCATAGCAGCGCAATATACCATGGGATAACCGAGTTTATGGGCAGCTTAGAAGCTCGATGGCGCAGTGGTAAACATGTTTTATAACTAAAAAGTACGGTCATAACATGGTATAGTGGACTACTACGAGTAT
This sequence comes from Eudonia lacustrata, assembly GCA_947562085.1. Taxonomy (NCBI): domain Eukaryota; kingdom Metazoa; phylum Arthropoda; class Insecta; order Lepidoptera; family Crambidae; genus Eudonia; species Eudonia lacustrata. Next base: position 13,314,346 of record OX387333.1, read on the forward strand.
ACATGGTGTTTGGTAATACCTGTTGTATAATCCCGAATATGGCAGGTAGGGCCACAGGTCGTAGAACCCCGGAAAATTATAAACATACCAGAAAAGGCCACATTATGGCCGATATATTAAGGTTTTCTGTTACTAAGTAAAACTGTGTGACAACCCTAGGCCCAGCTGATACATTGTTCTTGTTCGTCAACCTCATGATCCAAACAAAACAGAAGTCAGAACATGTCAGAGTTGAACAAAAATAATGTAATAAAATAAATTTGAGTTTTTGTATGGAAAAGTAAATCTTCATAAATATGATTTTGCATGTTACCACGGTGTTTATACTTCGTATATATTACCAAACACCCTTATAAGTTTTCTAGGGCTCAAAAATGCTTGATAAACTCGAAACACATTTTTTTAAACAATTACCTTCCCAAAAGTATGATTGATTATGTCAATAGCCGACATAGGATTGTTAACCTTCGTTAAAAAACATAGTAAATAATAGGTACTAAAAAAATATGTACACATATACAGATATTTTTTGATACATCCGAATATTGTTTTTTAAGACTTCTATTAACGTTAACTAACTAAAAGAGATCATTCTGTGAAGGTTATAATTTGTTTGTAAGAAAAATACTTAAATTTCACGAGATATTAACAGCATTTTGCAAATGCATTTTAATTTTTAAAATAGGCACTAGAAGTGATACGAGAAATGATTAAAACACGAAAATGATAGCCAACTCAGGTGATGAGACACTCATATAGAGGCCTTACTAGATTCCCCGGGGCATAAGTTTGATGACAAGAGCGGAAAACGCGAGGACGCCTCTAAAAACTAAGACTTCGACTCGAATTGACCGCGTTGTTAGAGGAATCATTGAAATACTCCCTACTTCACCCCCTATTTGGCTGTGAGAGTATGTGAAATCTATACTAATATTATAAAGCTGAAGAGTTTGTTTGTTTGTTTATTTGGTTGAAGGCGCTAATCTCAGAAACTACTGGTTCGAATTGAAAAATTATTTTTGTGTTGAATAGTCCATTTATTGAGGAAGGCTATATGCTATATTACATCACGCTATGACTAATAGAACGCGGGTGAAACCGCGGGGCACAGCTAGTGATATGATATAGGTTATGTAAGGACTTTACAACGCCATGTTAAAATTACAAACATGTTAAAAAATCTTGATTTTAGCCGTACATGGCATTTTGAAGGCAACTGAAGTAGACGGCGAAAATCTTAAAGAAAAATCTCGGAAGATTCTTAGAGATGCCAGTATACTTAACTCGATTCTCCGAGACGAATATCGAGAGCGCTAGAAGCTAGGACCTCGGCTTTAGAAAAATGTTGGATGCTCGAGATATAAAGCTAGTTCATCTGTAGGTCTAGGATCTTTAGACAAATAGAAAACGGCGCACTAAAAAACCTTTTAAGGAGAGAATATTACTCCAGATTTTCACAACATATTTTATCAAATGAACGCGTCTGGTACTAGGTGTATGCCTACAATCCTACTGGATAACAAACATCTTACACTTATTCCTAGATTCAGTGAAATTACAGGACAAAAGCATAAAGCGCTATGCAGACAGCCACTTTATTTGCAGAAACTATCAACTTAGTTGAAGCAACGTTCAACTTTTCAAAAGTTTTCGTTCAATGTTTCCAGTTTCTAGATTAGCGCAATTTTAAATAAACGTTTCAAATCCGTAATCAACAGCCAGTGTTTGCTAATTGGGGAAACAAGCAACTTGACACAAATAGTACAGTTGCTAGTTGCAGCAATTTAAAACGGATTCAATCATCGATTGCGGTAATTGAAAACTGTTCTCGATCATCGAAACTCTCAACTAGAGTTGCTATGTTTGCGCAGTTGCTTTAGGTTATATGGAAACAACTAATAGCGTGGTGCCTGTTGCCGCAATACGGAGATCAAAGTTGCTCTATCTGCGCAGCGCTTAAGAACTGACGTTTCAGTGTCTGCATCCCACGCGATTTACCCTTTACTTACAATACTGTCAAATAAATCAGCTCAAGAGGTTTAGTTACAAACAAATAGACTAAAAACTCCATAACGAATAAGATGGACTTACTATTAAAGAATGTGAAATATAATTAATTTCTATTGGATCAATAAAACATACTTAAACTATATAATATCGATATACATTATCTTTCTCAACCCATACTATAAATGTAAAAGTGTGCAATCTTGATAATTCGTCTATTTCGTCAATTTCGACACACAAACACACTTTCACATTGATAATTTGGTTTCCAAACCCATATTTACCAACAAAAAAATACATAGACGGAAAACTGCAATAAAACATAGTAACACATTTCATTTCTAAACCTAAACTCGGGTACCGACATCGCAAGAAGCATTGAGCTGTATAAACTGAGATATTAAATTATGAATGTACATACCTGTAACTTAATCCGCATCATTCTCGACATACTCGCTGAACTTGACCTGACATTCGGGTCTCAAGCTTTTGAAATTCTCAACGCCCTGAGCTGTGACTCTGGTTCCACGGAAATCGATCATATTCAAATGCGGGGCGGCCGTAGCTAAATGCACCAAACTCCTATCTGTTATATTCCTAAAGCCAGTTATCGACAAGATTCTTAAACTAGACCTGTTTGGTCTAGCTCCCGGATCGCCTACACCTGGCCTACTGGGACCTATATGGATATAATTATCATCATCAATATCTGCCCTACCAAATCTTCGAACCGCAGAATCCGTTACTAGAGAAGTAGCATCTAAATGTGGAGTTGGAGGCGTATAGAATATGTTTCCGACGTTGGGACGGAATCTAAGATGACTGTTTCTGGCAAAGGAATAGAAAATGGGAGGCTCGTTATGTATCGATAGTCGATATACTGTGTGTAACTGCTGCCCCACATTAACGTATAGAACGTGAGCGCGCGGTCTCATTTCCCTATTCATGTTCTCTGGAACTTCAACAGGAATCTCACGTGCTCTCTCCATCCTTGCCCTATCCCTATTCTCCCTCTCTCTATTTTCTCTCTCCTCTCGTTCAACTTCTTCTGCATTTCGCCTCACTATAACCGGATCCATGTTCTGCCTGAAGCGTACGTATTCATACTTCTTCGATTTGCACATACAATCTTTAGGATGTATGTCGAGCCTTCTACAATTTTCATTTTCGGTTTTCTTTGGACTTGTCACTGGTTTCGTTGGACTTTTCGAGGTGCTAGCACCGTCGTTAACCGTATTACGGCATAGCCTCTTCAGTGGTATATCATCGTCTGAGCTGTCAGAGTCATCTTGCGTCGGTTTGACTGTAGGTGTATACCTCGATGATGTACTCGGTTCTTCTTTGGACGTTGAACAGCTTGCCTCGTCTCTTGGTTTTTTCTTGACTAAGGGTTCATCGTCGCTATCTTCATCCGTCTTTCTTTTGGAAGTTGAAGGTTCGCTGGTATTCATATTTAATTTATCAGCATCTGTCTTTTTGGGCGAGGGGCCCGGATCGATTCTCTTAAACAATATCTTGTCATCACATTTCTTGATTAGAGCGGACGGCCCGGGTTGGGGAGACGTTTCTGTGGGACTATTGATGGTTTCGGAGGTAGTCGTAGCTTTATCAGCTACGTCCGGCGGCCTGCGGCCGGATTTTCTAAAACAAAAAAGTCTTCTTCAAAATGGAACGAATGATTAATTCACGCTGTAGCAGTATTAAGTTACCCTGGCAGTCGAAAGAACATATTTAAGCTGTTTAACAATCGATAAAGACGTCATTTCTTAGAAAATAAATGTTTTATATATTTCTAGAAAAAAATAACTAGTCCCAGAAAGCTTTTTCTAGTAAAAATTTATTTTGTAACGACATACAGCATTGTGAATGCAAAAATTAAAAACTATAAAAAAAATTGTATAAAAATTATTTAAACTAAATACGAATACTTATGTAATAAAAAAAATATTTTTCTCCATACGAACCTGTTCTAGGGGACCGTCGATCTATTTATCGTCGCTTAACTTCTAACATCGCGCAACTCAAGATAATCAACTATTCAGGAGACAAAAAAGCCGTTGTTTCCTTAGGGTTAGAGTGTGTTTGTCTTTGTCGACGAAATAAAGCGTTGTAATTAGCTTTACATTGTTTGATTGGTCAGAAGATGCATTTCGATTTCCCACCAAAAATATGCCTAACCCAAAGTTACCATTTTTTACTTATGCGCTGTTAGAACTTAAGCGATGTTATCTATCATTGCCGACGAGCCAAACCACAGAAGAATACTAAAAAAGAGTAGAAAATAAACATAATATTGTTAATTTTTTACTTTTTATATTTAAGTGCTATTTGCTGCACTTAAGCTGAATTTAATATTTATAAAATACAGTGCAGACCCGCTTGGATTGCGGAAGACCTAGGTTCGATCGCTGGCTGGGTCGGGTAGGCATTTAATTTTTTCACTATATTTTATAAATATTGTTATTTTTAAAGTAATTTTTAACAAACCTTATCCCCTCCATGCACAGGTTATACTCCATTCCGTGTAGACATATGTTGTTCTCGTAGTTCCTCAGCTGCTCTATGTGCTCCTCTATATCGTCAATGGACGTGGTAGCGCGGGTGTCCATTGGCTCCACCATCTGCGGCTTGATCTTGAAGTACTCGGGTTCCTTTTTGTAACAGCATAAATATAACATTTCATTCAATCAATTTTGGTAAACATTTTCTTTGAGGAAATATTTTAGTGGTTGTCGGATTTCTCAAGATAGTTTACTCGAACCGCGGTTCTTTAGAGCGACAAAAGGGGTCTCTCGAGGGTGTACAATCGGGCTAAAATTCTTTTTAGTGACTAAAGAGCTTCCTCAAGGCAGCAAACTCGGATCTAAATTCTTTCTAGTGATTAATAGAGGTTCCTTAAGGCATTATACTCGGACATACATTCCTTCTACCTACTTAAGGCGTCCCTCAAGGTTACAAACTCGAACCCAAACATTTTTCTATTTTGACCTGCAATTCCCAGGGGTGCAGCTCGGCATGAGACCTATCGTCGCGGCAGTGCGAGTGGTCAACTTAAGGGGTCCCTCAAGGCAGTGTTCTCGGGCCTACACTCCTTCTAGCGACTTTAGAGCCCCTCAAGGCACCATACTCACCAAACCATACACCATACTTACCAAAATTTCTTCTAGAGACTAAAGGAGTCTTCAAACGTACTACATTTGAGTTTACATTTCTCCTGCCGACTTAAAGGGTCTCTTAAGGCAGTAAACTCGTAACTAGTGTGTAGTGGCTTGATTTCAAGTATAAAAAATACATTTCTACCCGCAGTTCCCAGGGATGCAGCTCGGTGTGCGGCGGCAGCCTCTCGTCGCGGCAGTGCGAGTGGTCATCTTAAGGGGTTCCTCAAGGCAGCAAACTCGAACCAAAATTCTTTCTAGCGACTTTAAGTGTAGGAACATACTATGCCGAAATTACGCGACCGTAGTTCGGCGTTTTCGGTCTCAGAGGCCGCAACGTAATTTCGGTATCATGTGTCGTCAGTAATTCAAATAGCATTGCAGGCGTAATCATGCCGAACCTCAGTCGCGTACCTTCGGCATAGTGTGCTTTTACACCAAGGGGTTATATAGATTAGTGGACCTGCAGTTCCCAGGGCTGCAGCTCGGCGTGCGGCGGTAGGCGTTCGTCGCGGCAGTTCGAGTGGTCAACTTAAGGGGTTCCTCAAGGCAGTATTCTCGGACTCACACTCTTTCTAGCGACTTCGGGGTCTCTCAAGGCACCACACTCATACCTACATTCCTTCTAGCTACTCGAGGCATCTCTCAAGGCAGCAAACTCGAACCAAAATTACTTCTAGCAACTTAAAGGATATTTCATGATTCATTCTAGCGACTTTAGGGGTTATATTGAAAAAATATATATAATTAGTGGACCTGCAGTTCCCAGGGCTGCAGCTCGGTGTGCGGCGGTAGGCGTTCGTCGCGGCAGTGCGAGTGGTCGGGCGCGCGCGGCGGCGGCGGGCGCGCGGGCGCGGCGTACAGCTGCTGCAGCGCGGGCAGCCAGCCCAGCGCCGACACCTCCGAGTCACCCAGCGGCGACCCGCGCACGTCCAGCACCTGCGTGCCCAACACTATTACTAGATGACCCGGTAAACTTCGTATCGCCTACATGTATTTGTGAAAAATACGGTCAAAACTTAAGGGTGCGCCGACCAAAAAATGCCCAAAAATGCAGTTACGGTTAAGTAGATATAATTGAAAATACTGTCGTATTAAATAAACAAAATATATATTTAGTATCATAGGGAACATTTTTACAATTTGTCAGAACCATAAATTCATAACACGCTATAGTTTTTTCTACAATATCATTTAAAGTTGTGCAAAAATCATGAAAACGAGTGGCGGCGTTTAGTAGATTTCTTATAGTTTATCTAAATTATTGTACCTCTGATTTTGTCTAAACAATCATTAATGGATGAACTACAAACTGCTAGACTACATTTTCGATTCATCAAGTGGTTATTTAAATAATTATTTTTTATTAAGCACCTTAAATTCCCCATACAAAATTAGTATGGCCGCGCGGCATCAAATAAATATGGACGACGACATTCCAAATAAAACATATGACACTTGTCACTTACGGACGACCCTTAAACATAATCGGCTGGGGTGGGAAATTACTCATTTCGTGGCCAACATGCAAAAATATCACAATTGCTTTCAAATGACGTCGTTTGGCGCAACTAAAATAAAAACTAAAACAAAATAATTGCCTAATAATAAACATACCTTGAGCATCCTAAACCCGTATCTTGTAGCGAGTGAAGCATATGCCACAAACTCGGAGAGACGATAGCAGTCTTTCATAGTGAGGTGGGTCAGTTTGGGCACCTTGCTTAGAGGCAAGAAAGCGGCCGGCTCCAACCACTCGCATTCAGAGAGGTCGAGGTACTGTGAACAAACATTACATAATATAAATTTTTACTTTTTTCTTTTTTTTTTCATGTGCTAATTGCTGCACTGAAGCTAAATTAAATATTTATAAAATTTAGAATTTTATAAAGATAGATGGCGCGCTGTGCCGCTATTAGCACTCTAAAATTACAAAAGCAGTGACAAAATTCAGCGTCTACGTCAGCCTTCCCGGTAGCATAGCGGTCAGTGCAGCCGCCCGGATTGCGGAAGACCCAGGTTCGATTCCTGGCTGGGTCGGGTGGGCGTTTAATTTTTTCACTGTATTTTGTAAATTTTATAAATATTTAATTACATAATATATTATAACAACTTATACAACGTGTGACAGAAAGGTGTGATCCAAAATGTTATCCGATATAGATCTTCTATGCAGAATTACTATCATTATTATATTTACTTTAATTTTTTTACTTTAATAAATACTTTAATTATAAGAACCATCCATACCAACTTATCTTTTACCAAAAAGTCTCAAATAAGTAAACGCAGTCTTCGTCGGCCAAGCTTACTTGTTTTACCTAAAGCACGTACTAACTATGCAAAAAAAAAGTATCACTTTTGAGGGGGCACAACTTTACAATAACCTTCCCTCCTGTTTAAAAGATGTCAGCTCATTTAACAGTTTTTATCTACACTAATGTTGTAACATTCTACTTATGTTTCCAATACTTGACTTATAATTACTACTGTTATAGCGCAGACAACAAAACACTCAATTTAAGCAATTTCACATGATGGTATAATATCCACATCGATATCGTAAAATCTCATTATAACATCAATAAAACGCGACCAATTAACCTGGCGAGCCTTATGTCAAAATCCTCATACAAGTTGTTTAAAATTTTGATATTAGGCTGGCTTTTGAAAACAGTTGGGTTATACGTGAAAACTTCGTCGAAACTACTAAACTTACATACACAAAACTCTTTGGTAAGATCTTGTGCCAATTAAATAAAAAAAGAACAGTGCGCGCTCGCTCCTGATTGGCCCTGCGCGCGCAGCTGCGCTCTCATTGGTTAGATTTTAATGGCGGCAAGTTCACTGTGACAATACACGTACGCGTGAATTTAATGTTTCGCAATGTGTTTTGTTTTTAAAATACAAATTAAAAGTTAAAAATGGACAGCGACGATGATATTTGTACGCCTCCGGATATTCTAGAATTGGCAACAAAAGTAACTCACAATCTTTTGCCAGAAAAATCTAGAAAACTATATGAAAAAGAATATAATAACTTTTTGGCATGGAAGATCGAAAAGAAAACTATATCATTTTCTGAAAATGACATTCTTGTGTATCTCAAAGACCTCTCCGACAAATTCAAGCCATCTTCTATGTGGGCTAAATATTCTATGCTCAAGTCCACACTAAGTATATACAACAATATTGATATCACGAAGTATTCAAAAGTCATAGCGTTCCTGAAACGCAGTTCAGAAGGACACAAGGAAAAAAAGTCCTTGACGTTTACATCAGGTCAAATAAAGATGTTCCTGAAAGATTCACCAGATATTTTGTATCTTTTTGAAAAGGTAAGTGTATTTTAGTTCTGTTATTTAATCTACCTAGTACTTACGTACTACACACGCAAGTTATCTAGACACTCCGTTCAAGCGCTTTGTGTATAAATTAGGTAGTAGGTACCTACACTTTACTACTTCATAAATCATAGTTTTTGCCTTGGCTATGTACCTCAAGCTTATTATATCGTTTATTGTTACAGGTTGCACTAATCTTCGGCATAATGGGGGCATGCCGAAGGCAAGAGCTATACAACATCCAGTTCGATGAAGTCTCTAACATAGACGACAGTACAATCATGGTGAAAGTTTCGAAAACAAAAACGAAAATAGATCGTTCTTTCGTTGTGACGGGCAACTGCTATGCCGTATGTAAAAAATACATGGAACTTCGACCCACCCCCTGTCGAAACCCTGCCTTTTTCTTGAGCTATAGATCGGGGAAGTGCGTCGATCAAAGAACTGGTATTAATAAATTTGGTGCTCTGGGAAAAACTATCGCAAGTTTTTTGAATCTGCCTAACCCAGCGTTGTACACTGGGCATTGCTTCCGGCGCACCTCGGCGACCCTTCTCATAGATAGCGGTGGTGATTTGACCGCACTGAAACGACACGGGGGGTGGAAGTCTTCTACTGTGGCTGAAAGCTACATTGATGAGTCTTTAATGAATAAAATTCAAGTCTCAAATACGATCTTGAACAGTATAGAAAACAAGACGAATGAAGTAATTATAAATATTCCAACTCCGTCTACGAGCTCTACTGCTTGCCCCGCGACCGCTACAGCTGCTGGATCAATAATTAACATTAACTTTCAAAATTTGAACAATTATTATAAATAAACTATTGTCAGCTTTTACTCTTGTTGTTTGACTAATTGCATTAGTGAAGATAAAGTAGTGTATGCAACTGCATATAACACGGGTATTAAAACACTCGTTACTATTATGAAACTCGCTGCGCTCGTTTCATAAACTCACACTCGTGTTTTAATACCCTTCATTATATGACAGTTGCATAAACTACTATAAATCAAAACTATCTAAATATGTTATTGAAAACTATGCACTATTTAAGACTTAAATTTATTTGTGTACCCACATAATACATACTAATTATTTACTAAGTTTCCCCGTGTGGTGCCGGGGATAAAGAATTGCACCACCCCATCTCAACCCGTGGGTGTCGTAAAAGGCGACTAAGGGACCATTCCAGAGGATGGGCAGCAGCATCTCTCTGAGGTTACTTTCAACCTACTGCGATCGCCAACCCGCCTGCCAAGCGTGGCGATTATGGCAAATACCCCCCATCTTGGGGGAGGCCTTTGTCCAGCAGTGGACGTCTTTTGGCTGAGATGATGATGATGATGAAGTTGTCAAATGAATGTTCTCGGTGATCATTTTAAGATTATTCTTTTTATGTTATTTTTGTTCTCATGTAAGTGGCATTTGTCTTTTTTTGAGAATAAACTCTTTAAACCTTTAATTTGTTATCTATACTACTATACAGGGTATGAAAAGAAGCTCAACGAAAACGAAAAATACAGATTGTTCCCATCATTACTAAGTTACTTTCTTGTATGGAGCCATGACCGGATAGTTAAGGAGTTATTGAGGAACAAAGTAAAAACTTTTTTTTACGGTTTTTGCGGAATCTGTTTAAAAAGGTTTTTAGTAAATTTTCTTCTAAAGGAACATTAGCATTTTTCTTCCGTTTTCAATTAAAAAGAGACGTTTTAAGGTACAAACCGCAATGAATATCCAAGGCACACAATGATGCGGCTCGCGGCTATCGTACGCTACACGCACTCACTAGATTGCACGCGTTCCATTGCGTGTCATAAATAACACCTGTTTTTGATACCCAAAAATAAAAGTCGTTTCCCAGCATTTATTTTTACTTAATTTTTCTTAGTTTGATGTACACTATGCGTATATTTCGGCTTCGGTAAGGGTTTTTTCATACCCTGTATAAATCTATAGGCTCTGTCTGTACATGCAACTTTTCTGACAAATTTTAGAATAAATATTCGTTTTATGACATACTGACACCAATTCTACGATTTTTGAAATATTTGTCTGTCTGTCTGTCTGTCTGCCTGTATGTCATCTTATAACTCAAGATCGGCCTGACCGTCTTGATAAAAAATTTTATGTAGTAAGAACATGAGATTGTGCAAATGATAGGCTATAAAAAAAATATTGTATATAAATACCTATTGAAGCTTACTTTTCTTAACAAAAGTTTTATAGTTTAGGAGATAGGTTAACTTTTAAACTTTTTTAGGATTATTCCGAAATTTGACCTTAAAACTGCCATAACTTTTTTTATTTAACCTTCTATTGAACTATTCTTTTCTTTTTGTTAGCACATGCAAATGTTTAATCAAACTATGTCAGAATTCCGCTCAAACAAAGACAAAAAAAAAGATATTACGCTTGAAAAGGGAGTAATTACCGAAAATAAAAACTTTAAGATCAAATTTATTTTAAAGTCATTAAAAAACTACTAAGGTCCAATGATTTATTATACTCTAAATAACTTCTCTAGTTCATCACCTATCCAACGGTACCAAATTTACAACAAAATATTGATATTTAGCTAGTAATTGATAGGATTTTCAGATTCCACCAAAGCCAATTTAATCCATAATAGTAAACAAGTATTGACGAATAAAATTTGATCAGTGTTGGTATTACTTATTAAATAAAAGAAGTGTTTAATGGTACATTATTTATTGAAGGTTATCTTTTACAATGATGAGAAACATTTGTGATTAGGAAAAGATATCGGGCATTGAAAAGCATCGTTATTGCAGGTTCTGCTCGAATTGCTGTCCGCGATTTCTAATACATGCCCGATATCTTTTCCTAATTTCTGTCGTAGTAAGATTAAGCCTAATCTCCTCTTTCATAATAACAAAAGCATTATTAATTTTTTGTATCAACTCCTCTTTTGTATTGATTTCTTCTTGATTGTAGACCAACTCTTTGGCCCGACCCCAAACGTAGAAATCCAGAGGTGTTAAATCTGGGGATCGGGCCGGCCATTCAGTTGGCCCACCTCTCCCTATCCACGACTCAGGAAATGTGTTGTTTAGGAATTCTCGGACGTCCAGTCTAAAATGCGCCGGGCACCCATCGTGTTGAAACACAATACGCATATCGTCGTTTAGAACTTCCGACAGCAGATCAGGCAAGATGTCCGTTAAAAATTCTAAATAATTTTCCCCATTTAAAATGTCGGGTAGGAAATGAGGCCCAATGATAGTTCGGCCAATCACACCGGCCCACACGTTGACAGAAAATTTCCGCTGTAACGATGTTACCCTCTTTTTGTGGGGGTTATCAGTAGACCAATGGTGTAAATTGTGTAAGTTACTGATGCCTTCTCGGGTGAAGTGAGACTCATCGGTCCACAAGATGCGTTTTAGGAACGTTGAGTCGTCGACATCTTGGTGCAGAATCAAGCGACAAAAATTCGTCCTCCTTGCATAGTCACCAGTTTCAAGCCCTGTCAACAAGCAAAAACCAACTCTTAATGGTTTGTACTTAAATTTGATTCGTAAATGTACTTTTGACATGGTTGTAGCAACAAACTACTTGATATTCTAAAAGCAGTTCAATTTGTATTAAAATTTTAACGATAAACATTGTTAAATACATTGTTACATCTAAGCTTATTAATCTAAATAAATAAATTGAAAATTACCTTGAACTGGTGTGTAATGATATGGGTGTTGATTGTCACGATGCATCACTGTCCAGACCTTCCATTGGCTGACGCCCAAAGCTGCAGCTACTGCTCTGGTACTAGTAGTGGGGTCCTGCTCAAACGCTGCCAAAATCTGCTCGTCGATTTCGACAGGTAATTGACGTGCACTGTTTCGGGGTTCTCTGGCGTTCAAGTTACCCGTTTCCCTTAACCGACGATATGTTGTAGAAAATGTGTTTCGGTCAGGTAAGCGTCTATTTGGAAATCGCTCCTGGTAAATACGCCGCGCTTCACGGGCATTACAGTGAGCAGCGCCATACGCCAACAGCATATCGGCGTATTCTTCGTTTGTGTATTCAGGCATTTGAAAACGAAAATGAAACAATAACGAAACTTAACGAAAACAGTCAATAACAAAACAATCAACAAGATAGCAGTAACAGATAACAGTTCACAAATAGCAAGGAATGGTGAAAGAGAACAGAGCACGGTCGGTAGTACGTATGAGCGGTAAGACACGACTGAACATGATGTTCAATGCAGTGAATGCTCGCCAAAATCAGAGTGGCATGGCCCCTTGTTTTATTATAAGAGACAAAACATGACATTGCATTTCTGACCTCTGACGTCATGCTAAGGGACCGTTGCCGCTGTTTGTTTAACAATAGTAACAATAAACCTTTACCTGAATGCACTGGCATTTACAATAAAAGTTACGATTTTTTATAATTTAACAACTTTTTGGATACAAATTTGGTACCGTTGGATAGGTGATAAACTAGAGAAGTTATTTAGAGTATAATAAATTATTGAAACTTAGTAGTTTTTTAATTATTAAAAAAAAAAAGATCTTAACGTTTTTATTTTCGGTAATTTCTCCTTTCTCAAGCGTAATATCTTTTTTTTAGTCCTTGTTTGAGCAGAGTTCTGACGTAGTTTGATCAAACATTTGTATGTGCTTACAAAAAAAAAGAATAGTTCACTAGAACGTTAAATAAAAAAAAGTTATGGCAGCTTTAAATTCTAATTTCGGGAAAATCTTTAATAAGTTTAAAAATTAACCTATCTCCTAAACTTTAAAACTTTTGTTAAGAAAAGTAAGCTTCAATAGGTAGCATACGACCTCCTTCATACGTGATTTTGCTATGGCGGGTCCTGTACCAGTCACCCTGTATATTTAAATATATATGTTTAAGACATTATTCATAGCTTTATATAAAAATACTTAGGGAGCTCTCTATTAAAAGTCGTGTCCGAAAAGGGCGACTTAGTTTTAAGTTCATTTAAACGAGCACCAACTATAGTGTACACCAATACAATTTTAAATAAAATGCACACACAGAACGACACAAATCAAATGCCACTAAAATATTATAGGTGTGGACAGCATGCAATAAAAAAATAAAAATAGCGAGTAACAGAACAAAACACAAAATTATTCAAAATTGAGAATAAACAATATAATAACAATTAATCAATTTATAAACAAATTAAAATTAAAACCAAATACAAGACCAAAATTTACATTAAATAAAATCAATATCGTGAACAAAGTTAAAATAAAAAACATAAAATTTAAATTAAAATTAAGAGAATGCTTTTTTTGATGAATGTGAATTTGATTTTGATTATCAATCAATTCCTGGTAAGGTTGACTTTGGTACACATTTGGTATCCTCTGAATAAACTCTTTTTTTGTGCAAATCAAAGTATGGGTCTCGCCATAATTCTTTTAGTTTTAGTATTAAAAATTAAATCTAGACAAAAATGTTTTGCACGGTGTTACACATAAAGAACATACTACATACATAGAACGGCTACTCACCTCTAGATGTGGCAGGTAGTCCTGTATATTGAACAGGAACGACTTATCCAGTGGCAAGTTGTAGCATTTAGCGCCGCGGAGCGAAAGTTTCTTGAGCGTTGGCGGAAAATGATTGATGCCGGTCTGAAAACAACATGGGATAATGAAAATAACAATAGGGTATTTGACTACAGTGAAAATATTGATCAAACTGTTGTTAACTTAACAGGTTCCCTGTCCCATGTATCACATGTGATACATAACAATTAATTATCTATTGTTTTAATTTTTGGACAGCGAAACTGTTAATAGTAAACATGTTTATAAACTAATTTAGCCAGCACAAAATTTTAAAATAAGTATGATTTTTATAAAAAATCATTAATAACATGATCAAATTTTTATGATTGACCACGTGATCAAAAACGCACGGGATGACGCTGAATCTGGGGTGACGTCACCAGCTTGTTTACAGTAAATGTCAATCAAAGTTTTGTACGTTTAATTTGACAGCTAAAAGTTTGCTTACGAGCAGGTGACGTCACGACATCACGTGACCTGCATTCAGCGTTTTGGCGGCTATTTTATTAATTTGAATTTTAATGGCGATTTTCATAAAATATAAAGAAATTCATAACGAATTAATCAAATTGCAAATATATTATGCTATAATGAACCATTAGACATATTTTTCTAAAACCTGTCAAATACCCCATTCCGATATTGCTTTTCAGTAGCAATAGATAAAAAGAAAGAGGTCGACGGCGCAGTGGTTAACGCCCAGTCTGCGATTGTTAATAAACAACTTTCGCAAAGCCCGGTATCGGATGGGTGACCAAAAACGTATCATCTCGATCTCCTTCGTGCTTCGGAAGGCATGTATAGCTGTCAGTCCCGGCTGCATTCGCAGTCGTTAACAACCACCAATCGGGCACCGCACTGGGCCCACGTGGTGGTTTATGATGGCCCGTTCTCCATAGGGATGGATAGCCATCCAGGGAAAGATCGTGCCTTGTGTGTATGTGTCCATGTGTCCACGTGTCCATGTGTCTATGTGACCATGTGTATATGTGTCCATGTGTCCATGTGTCCATGTGTCCACGTGTCCATGTGTCCACGTGTCCATGTTTTATGTTTCTATGTGTTCATGTCCATGGTGTCCCTGCGTCCATGTCCCCATGTGTCCATGTGACAGTGTGTCCACTTGTCTATGTTTCTATGTGTCCATGTGTCTATGTGTCCATGTTTACATGTGTCCATATGTATTATTAGTGTATATTTAGTGTATATTTATTCTTTCAAAGTACACAGTGTCTAGGTACAACACTTAACTTAACTATATTTGTCCATTCACAATGTTTAGTACAGATTTTCATTAAAAATGATAGATGGTTATAAGCGGTAGCAAATATTGACAGCTACCCTCCGCGCTAGCTAAAAAACTGTGTTACGGCAGAGTAGTATCGTCGTCTACTAGTAGCTAACATAAGTTAACAGTATACGCAAGGTGAACAGATCAAATTAGCTTAAACTAAACTCGAAACCAGAAAGCTTCTGTCTGTGTCTATGTGTCTGTGTGTCCATGTGTCTGTCTATGTGTCTATGTATCTGTGTCTATGTGTATCTTTCCCCCCACTCACCGTGTTGCAGTTGACGTTGCAGTACTCGAGTGCGAGCGCCGTGAGCGAGCAGTGCGCCCGCAGCTGCCGCAACATGCACTGGGTCAGAGTGAACACGGGCCCGGGGCACGAGCCGTCTAGCAGGACCACGTCTTCGGGGTCCACCTCAGATGGACCGTCTTCCGGCCACGAGGGGTTGCCACTGAATCTGGCAAACGCAACATTTTCAATTCAAAAACTTTGGTTTTACATGTTGTTTCTTGAGCAATAATAACATTGAATATCGTTACAAAATTGGTATCGAAAACTCTGTAAAACGAAGATACCGGTAAAAAAATTACCGATATGCTAGGTAACGTTACCTGGGTGGCATTTTTACCGGTGAATTAAGTAACCGCTTTACGCAGATTGGCTAAAGCGCAAATTTAACAAAAAAAAAGTAGCGATACTTTTCTAGATAACGTTACCTGCATTACCGGTATAGAAATAACGTTACTTACCGGTACCTATAGTGGGAATTCGGTAACGGTATCAAGCCCTGACTACACGTTCATTAAGGTGTTTCTGTCCAATATAAGAAGAATTTATGCATCAATTGTAGTGATGCGACTGATTGTTATGTTGGAAGCCTGTGCCCAGCAGTGGGACAGTTATAGGCTATTCTTTACTTTATGAGAAGAGTTATAACAATCGGCCTAGCATGAACCGAAAAAACAATATTTTTTAAATACTTAATCAATTTTGAACAACCTTTATAGGACATCAGGCAAATTCCTTTGACAATAGACCCAAAAATGTATAGCATTTCTGTTTGTACAACAATGTAGGTATGTAAATAGTGGATCGTGGAAACTATTCAGAGTTTATCAATCATTTTTATTAGAAGAGTTATCCACGTTTGAAATATTTTTCTTTGGTAACACTGACACTAGATAGCAACACCAGTAATTCAAACCAAACGTTTCGTTAAGTGCTGAATTCTCGAAAAAATGGACTAAAAGTGGGCGTACCGATTTAAATATAAAATTATTTATTATGCTTTCTTGTTGATCACATAGATCTAAAATAAAAAAATATGATACTGATGGTGAGTGCGGAATTCTGTTCCGATCATTTAATCATGTGGTTGTAACCAAACGCTTCAGTTGACAGTGATTGACATTGTCAGTGACAGGCTGGCTGACAGATCCTCAGAACTATAGAAATCCAGCCAACTTCTGTCAATGTCATTGTCATCTGATGTAATGCGCCTTGTCTTACTCTGAAGCTTCCATAATTCAGAGTGTTCTTACGCAAAAAAAAATAGTGATGGCGGCCACAAAAGTGTCAGTTTCATAGTCGTAGTTTTGTTTTCTAATTAATTCATTTCAGCCAATTAAAGGAGTTTCAAAATAAAGGTGATACTGATTTAGGTATATAATGACACATAGTGCTTAAATGCGTTGTTGCGAACGAAGCGTGTCGCAACAACGCTAGTATTCTGGCGGAGCCTGCCGCGAACATTAATATTAGGAAAACATACATACATTACTACTTTTTACATAAAATTTACAAAATGGCATATGGTGGAACATTTATTGAAGAAATTTGTCAGCTCGGGATATGTGCAGGCGTCATTTATAATAATAATAATAATAATAATAATAAAAACATTTATTCGGCTTTTCAAACATTAAAGACATGAAAAAAAAAAGTAACACAAAAGTTATAAAAAAAACTTAAAATTAAAAAAAAAAGAGAGTTACATTTTACAATTTATCAATAACAAAAATAAACAGAAACAAACAGAAATAAACAAATACACTAAAAGCCGAATGGGCTGACCAGCTCAGCTTAATGTTGTGGCAAATGCCTCAACGCTGGTATTCTGCTGGACCAATGACAATTTACACTTTAAAAATACTCAAACTGTACAATACAGGGTCTAACAAAATCAATAAGCGAACGTTGAAGGGCGGTATCTATACATCATTCTGAATACAATGACAAAAAATGGGCTCCAGTTTTATAGTGATTTTTCAAAGTTATGTTTTCTAACAAACTACATCAAATTAAAAAATGCACATTATGAAACATGCTGTATCTTTACTAACAAGCACGCAGGCGTCGATAAAAAGATAGTGTACGGATACACGACACAACGGCTATCTTTGTGTGCGTGTAGTACCGCTGTACGGGTTTGGAAACGGTGTATTTTTTGGTAAATTATATAATATAATGTTTTGTTGATTATCTCGGTGACGAGCCTGTAGTTTTGAACCAAATTTGGTGAGCATGCTCAGTGTGATGTATAGAAGCTCCCCTTAAACGTTCGCTTATTGATATTGTTAGACCCTATATATTGATGCCTGTTTGCAAATAAATAAGTAAACAATAATTTCCCTGTGTGGTGCCGGGGATAAAGAATTGCACCAGCCCATCTCTTCCCGTGGGTGTCGTAAAAGCCGACTAAGGGACCATTCCAGAGGATGGGCAGCAGCATCTTTCTGAGGTTAAGTCTCAACTTACTGCGATCGCCAACCCGCCTGCCAAGCGTGGCGATTACGGCAAATACCCCTCATATCCTTGGGGGAGGCCTTTGTCCAGCAGTGGACGTCTTTTGACTGAAATGATGAGATGATGAAGTAAATAATAAATCCCTTACCTTGGTAAATGCTGGGCATACAATCTCTGCAATCTGCTAAGTGGATCGACTCGTATGACATGTAATGGAACGTCGCCTCCTGGAGAGACTGTTACAAAGCGAAATACATAGAGATTAATAAAAGATTTATTGTCATTCGTTTGATGTAGAAAGGCAAATGGATTTAGCACATACAGCCTTGCAGCCAGCTAAAAAATCTGTTGAATAAACGCGAAGTTTTGCGGGCGACCCACTAATTATTATACAGGGTGTTCGGCAGATCGTTAAACATACAAAAATGGGGGGTAGGTAGGGTCATCTCCTAACCATTCAGGCATTCAAAAAAATCCTGGTCATAAAAATCTTTTTATATGATTTTTTGAAATTTCGCCACTGTCGTACCTCTTAACCCCTATAACTTTTTTTTTTTATAGCTAGACCCATTTTTTTGCCTGAATGGTTAGATGACCCTACCTACCCCCCCATTTTCGTATGTTCAACGATCTTTGGAACACTCTGTATATTAATAGCGTAAGCCGATTTTTGTCCCAGTGATTATGGGACGATGGCTGCACATAAAAAATCGGTTATGGTCTCATTTTGAAGAGCTCCAGCCGTAGATGTGCAGAAAAATAAAGAAACCTGACATAGGCTTCGAAATCCTTAAAAAAATCTGTTGAAGAAACGCAAAGTTTTGCGGGCGACCCACTAGTATTATTTAATATTATAACTAGGCATCCGCATAATACCAGAGTCGCGGCACGTCGTCGTCGTGTCACGGCTTAATGTTGAGCGGAGACCTTTTTGATATAATCCTTTTTTTAAATATATTTTACGGGTAAGCACAGTGCCTTGATCTCACCTGATGTTAAGTGACGATAAGGCCAATGATGGAAGCGCACTTCACCCGGGATCCTCAACTAGCGAGGCACTGGCTATATCTCTAGCTGCCGGAACACAACAATGCTACAAACATTGATGTTATGGCGACATATTTAGATAAGATGGTGGTAGCTAGTCAGGCGGGCAAACGAGCCCCACCACCAACCAAACCGAGTACACAAACATGGACCGCTGCGCTGGGTCTAAAACGGTGGTCAGCCCCCCGACCGCCTAACCGATCGCTTTGTATAGTTTGTGACGTCATCTTGCCACCTCGCACCGCCTATGAAAGCAATATCAAAAGCTAAAGGCTATAGCTTTCGATATTGCTTTCATAGGCGGCACGAAACGACAAGATGACGTCATAAGCCACACACGAAGTCAAAGCGATCGGTTAGGCGGTCGGGCCCCTGGTATATAAGGTAGTCTTACAATATCTTTTTACTGAGAGGACCTATATACTTGCAACCTATTACAATTAACTCTAGCTAACTCTAACAATGCTACAAACCAAACATTGATGTTATGGCTTATTATAATTTATGTTTTTTTTTGTATTATGTGTATTATTTTTGTATCAAATAAACATTTTTCTATTCTATTCTTTTTTTTATAATAAAAGGAGGCAAACGAGCAGACGGGTCACCTGATTGATGGAAAGTAATCACCGCCGCCCATGGACACCCGCAAAACCAATATAATCGCAGATGCGTTGCCGGCCTTGAGGAAGGAGTTGGATCTTGAGAAGGGTGTAGGACTAGGAATTGGGAGAGAGGAGGGGTAGGATATGGGCCTCCGGTACTTTCACTCACCGGACGAAACACAACAGCAACAAGTGTTATTGTTTCACGCTGATATTCAAATTCTATTCTTCTATTCTTTCTTGATAGTTTCGAGCCCTGACGGCTATGAAGACGACGATATTGATAATTGTGATGACAATGTTAATTCTACATAACATTTTGTAATCTAGATGTACAAGAGCTTTCTCACTTTTATATGAATAAATAAATAAAATATCTCACCGGGTCTCGCGGGCTCAGCGTTGGCCCTCTGAGGCTGGACCCGGGGCGGGGTTCCCAGCGGCCGGCTGCCGGCCTTTCTCTCCTTTAGAGCTTGCTCCTCTTCGACCTCCTTACGTTTCTTATTGACATGGCCGAGGCACCTGTTAAAAAATATTTATTAGTTAAAATAAAATCCAAAATCATGTATTAAAAAATAAAATATTTTAATATTTTCTTTTTTAAATATTGATATCACATCATCATCATAATCAGTTCTCTTTATGTCCCCACTGCTGGGGCACGAGCCTTCCCTATGGATGTTTACACCACAGGGAGAACGGCCGTAAACCACCACGCGGGCCCAGTGCGGGCGGTGGTTGTTAACGACTGCTAATGCAGCCGGGACCAACGGCAACACGTGCACGACGAACAAATTTAAACGGGGATTAACGCAAACTAATTAGTAAAAAGGTATCATACTCTTCTTCTTAACCTCTCAAGTGGCAGTGCAAAAAAATGGCGAAATTCAAGATAATTAAAAATGGCCGTCAAGTGGCAGGCCCCTTCGTGGGTGGTCCCTATTTAAGGGTATCGGGTTACACTAACTCGAGTTCGAAACAAGGTCGAAAGAGAATAAGCATGTAACATATGTCTACTTGTTCGTAATGAAATAAGCTAGCTGTTTATTAAATAATATGGTCATTCGATATTTTATTTTTTTACCAATATTTAGTTGAATGTAAGGTTAATGTTTTTTTTTCATTTATTCAAAATAAAAACCATTTTTGTAATATGTATTGGTTTTATATACAACATTACACCCTATTTAACAATAACTTAATAAGAACAAGATATGTCTTCATACATTATTCTCACACATTATGCTAAACAAAACACGACTTTGATACGCTCGTACAGAGTCGCATACTGTCACCGCGCATAGAGCGGGAATTTTGTTTACACATCAATCTGTTGGCGTTCGGTATTGCGATCCTTGTTTAACCTATAACGTTTTGTCCCTTTCTAACGGACGTTACGTAGCGATAACGCTACAAAATATTGTTTTGAAATTTGGGTGGCTGAAAAAGTTATAATATGACTTCGTGCCACTCAAGGGGGTGTCAAATTTCAAATGTCAAAATGACTCAAAAGTCATAATATGTCTGTTCTGCCACCCAAGAGGTTAATCGGGAAGACGGCCATAAACTATCTTCAGCGTGGAATCCAGTATTTGCAAAAAGACATCCTCGTTTTTCTTCGCAGTCGGTAAACAACCAGAATAAGGCTTGTATACGTAATAGGGACACCGTTAGTGTTGTGTGTGGCGGTAGTTGGCAAAATAATGTGACGGTGGATGAAGAGTTTGCCGCGCAAACGGAGGCGCAACATCGCGTCAGCAGTCCGCCCGTGACCACGGCCGTTGTAACTCGGTCGAAACGTCGGGTATAAAGAAGGTATGATACTGTAGGGAGCCGATGGTAGGTAGTATGCCACACTGAGGAAGGCCAAAGGGAAGATCTTCCTCCGAACTGGGTGGGTTTATACTAATATTAAAGAAACGCCCACTCACCCCCTAGCCTCCCTCGCGTATCCAGTCAGCAACAGTTCGTAGGTGTTAGTGCCGAGCGCGTGCGCGAGCAGCCACCGCATCCGCGCTCGCCCCGTCGGCTGCTCGCGAGCGTCCACGCGACGCCACAGCGAACGGTCGAGAACGAGACGGCCGAGGCGCGGGCAAGAGCTGTAACAAGAACAATTATTATAATAACACTACAATACTTATTATATTTTTATAATTTTGAATTTTGCATTCACAATCATTTCACAATTTATTTATTTATATGTTTCAATTACCATGCGCCTGCTTACAGTTTGGTCCAAGACACAGACAATTAAAATGAACAATACAAAATTAAAATTAAATAAATTCAAATCAATAATAAAATACAAATCAATAAAATTAATCATAACAAAAAATTAAAATAAAATCCAAAAAAATTCATGTCAGGTATAAAAATAAATTATAAACAAAGAAAAGTCATTAAAAGTGTGATAAAATGTCAGAAAAATAATACATTATTAAATGGGTCAAATATTATAAAAGTTAAGAAATTGATGGGTTAAGAGTATAAATCGCTCTAATCCATCATAGAACAAATCGAGATCATCGTATTGAGCGAGCACGTCACCGATCAGGCGCAGCGCCCGCACAGTAGGTGCTTGAGCGGCGTGGATGATTCGCGTGGCTGGCCTTTGCAATGCTTTAAATCAGTGTTTCTTAAACATTTTGCAGTCACGCACCACTTTTACAATTTAAACTATTTCGCGGACCCCTGTCAAAGAATATTTTAGGAAAGGAAAACATGAGTTATTTATATCCAACACTATTTACTTTTTACTTTGAAAGCCAAAGGCGCCCATTCAATGTCAACAACTACCGTCATTAACATCCGATCATAATATTTTTTACAAATATTTTAAACACAAATGTTGATGAGCTATCGTGGTTCTAACCAGCCCGCCGAATTTTTTTTTTTTAACATTTGTGTTTTTGTAATTTGTTCGCAAAAAAATTTGCGATAAAAAAAATTATATAAACAAAACAAAAACATTTTAGTTATTTATATATTTTTTTAAAACACTTACTGGTAGCTTTATTACACTTATTTTTAAGCTAATGAGAAGGATGCTGCTGTTTGGCCTCAATGAGAACGTTACATTGTAATAAAATTGTCTTCGACAAAGCAAGGTGCATGTCATCTGCGGCGTTCAATCGATTGCGACTT
Organism: Eudonia lacustrata; assembly: GCA_947562085.1. NCBI lineage: Eukaryota > Metazoa > Arthropoda > Insecta > Lepidoptera > Crambidae > Eudonia > Eudonia lacustrata. Next base: position 13,337,263 of record OX387333.1, read on the forward strand.
TTGCGACGGACCCCAGATACACATGCTACGGACCCTCAAGGGGTCCGTGGACCCCACTTTAAGAAACTCTGGTATAAATAATTACAAGATAAAATTGTACTAAAAAAATCAACCAGTCACAGTTAGCTCGAAGACTCCTTGAATTTGTCCAGTATTTTGTGATTTTGCCAGCAGCGGCGGAATTACGTCACTGTGAAGTTATCCTCACATCTGTAAAGAATGGGACTCCTGGGGTCGGCCTTTCCGAAACCGGAGGACTTCAGGCTCTTCGCTCTTGAGGACGTTGCCGGTGGCAACCCTACTGCTGGGGCACGAGCCTTACCTATGGATGGAAGCACCACAGGGAAGACGGTTTATACACCACCATGTGGGGCCCGTGGTGGTCGTTAACGATTGCAAATGCAGTCGGGACCAACGGCTTTACGTGCCTTCAGAAGCACAGAGGAGCTCTAGACAATAAGTTTCTACTAAATTTGCTTGCTTTTTTTTTGGCCGGCATTTGATCACACCTCACCTGATGTTAAGTGACGGTGCGGTCGAGGATGAAACATGCCTGCCTAGAAATAGCCTATTCACATTGGCCTCCGGTTTAATCAGCCGCGTAGGAATTTGGAATTGATCAGGTGCCTGGATGGGTACCGAGAAGTGAGTGTGCTTACAACTCCGCCACCAAAGAGGACATTTGGTAGTTGGCTTTAGAGCTGACGGCCCAAGCAGTGGTACACTGCGAGTTGTGCTCTTAGTGCAACGAGAAGTGAGCGAGCTTACAGCTCCGGTGACCTATCTGGATATTAGGTAGTGGACTATACGTGTCCACGGGGCGACTAGCTTGAGACACTAGTCTTAAAAGTACTGGATGAAGGATGCGTACCGGCGTGTTCTGATCTGGCGTTATGACCTGACGTAGATGGTCCCTTGTGCTTGCGCAAGGTTTTTCTGACACCTACTTTGTAACCGGAAGGTTGGTAGGGGGTGTCAGTATAAACTTTAAAGTAGTGTATAGCGGGTTGTTGTTGTTGTTGTTGTTGTTGGCCTTGATGAGGTCCAGATTATACCTATTAGGGAACGGAAAAAAACGGTTGCCCAGCAATATTAAAATAATGGTAAAGATTCAATTGTATGTATACTCACTAGCCCAGCGCTTTCAGGTCTCTCGGCGAGCAGTACTTCAAGATGTCTAGGAGCACATCATCGGACAAGTCCAGGAGTTCAGCTTCTTTGGGCTCCTCCTCCTCATCAGCTGGAGTGGATGACGAGGGGCCTGCTGATAGTGGAAATAAAAAATTTATAACTAGGTAATATACGAATTAAAGAATTTTATAGGGTTTTCAAACTATTATGATAATTATAACTTAACTGTTTTTTAGGGAAATTATTCAAGATTTAGTTACTTAGAAGAAGAGACAATCGAAGCTCTTCATCAAGGGAATGGACAAGAAAAAGACTAGCAAACTAATGGGACTCTCCAGAGAGAACATGAGGCTAGTCATAGAGATTATAACAGGACACTGTCGACTGAACAGACTGATAGTGATAGGGGATAGGGTGAAAATCGACCATGTGCCCGGAGTGCACGGAAAGTGAGGAGACCAGCCTACACCTACTAGCTGAGTGCCCTATGTACTCACTGATAAGATGGGAGCTCTGGGGGTCGGACACATTACACATATAGGACCTGAAGGATCTGAAGGTAGAGCAGATAGCAAGATTTACTAAAGAGACAAAAGGATTAGACGGGGCGCCGTGAAAGCTGGATTAACCTAAGCTCCCTGAAAGGGGAGAACGGGCTAAAAGAAAAATGTTAAAAAATATTAACTTGTCTCATTTACTTTGAATACACTAGTCTGAAAAGCAAATGCGAAACAACGAGACATTCAATAAAGCTGCGAGTAAAAAGGCGACCAAGAAATGTTTCTATTTCGGGAAAAAATTACGCGAAAATAAAGCGATTGCGGAACAATGAGACACTGAATAAAGCTACGAGTAAAAAAACGACAAGAAAAATGACCGATCGCGGAAAAATGCGACTCGAGAAATCGCTGTATTGAAAAAATGCGTTCGCGGAACACATCTAACGAATCTCCGAGGCTTTTTTTTTATTTTTTATACATAGCTCGGCAAATGACTCCACTCCACCTGATGTTAAGTGGAAATGGAGTCCAGACGTAAGGACAACTGGTGCAGCGAGAAAACAACGCAGCATCAGTCACTCTCACCCTGCCGGCCCACAAGGTGCCTCTTCACGCCTCGTTTGAAGGACCCCATGTCATAGGAAGGAGGGAAAACGTGTGCTGGTAGACTATTCCATCTTTTAGAAGTGCGACAGAAAAACGAGTCACCAAATTTCTTTGTGCGCGATGGAATGTTCGAGACAGTACAGCGGTGACTCCGGAGAGCAGCACGCGTACTCCTATGGAGAAAGGGAGAAGGTGGGATGAGGTCAAAAAGCTCTTCAGAGCACTCGCCGTGGTATAAGCGGTAGAAGACGCTGAGTGACACAAGTCAGTGAATGTAACAGTCAATCAAGTACACGGCACTGTTGATGTCATCAGCAGAAGTCTTGAAAATAGAATGAATTTCGATTGAAAGAGGTAACCTCAGATAGACAAAATTTTCCGATGATTTTGTATGAAGGAGACACTTAAAAAAGTTTGCTATGTTTCAGTGTGGAAGTTTAGATTTTTTAGATGATTTTGTGTGGAGCCATGGAAAGAAAATTTTATAACTATGTAGTGGCGACGGGGACTAACTAGGTTAAGTTAGTCTTGTGACCTACACGTAGCGGAGGCTCGCGAGGCTCACCGGACGAAGCCACACTCAAGTGCTCGAAAACATTGCGCATTTTTTTAAGTGTCTGCTTTATACGTGCGTGTTTACCGCTAAAAAACATCCCTTCGTCGTATCTCTAAACTTTGAAGGAGCTCCCCTTGATACCAAACCGACCATTGGAATCCTTGGCGTCGATATTTCGAGTGACGTTCAGTTTCGCGGTCATTTGGAAGGTACAGCTAAATTAGCTTCGAAAAAGCTGGGTGTGCTCAATAGAGCAGGACAGTATTTCACGCCGACCCATCGCTTACAGCTTTTCAAAGCACAGGTCAGGCCTCATATGGAATACTGTTCCCATCTTTGGGCTGGAGCGCCCCAGTACCAACTCCTCCCATTTGACCGCATTCAACGCAGAGCTGCTCGAGTTGCCGGCGACGTGTTAACCTCTGGTCGGCTCGATCCACTGGCCCTTCGGAGAGACGTTACGTCTCTCTGTATATTTTATCGCCTTTATCATGGGGAGTGCTCTGAGGAATTGTTCGGTTTGATCCCTGCCGCTAATTTCCTTCACCGCACTACACGCAATCGACTGTCTTTCCATCCACACCATGTTGATGGATGGCGATCTACTACTGTGCGTTTCTCACGTAATTTTTTACCACGAACTACAGTGCTGTGGAACCAGCTTTCAGCGGCGGTATTCCCGGACCAATACGACTTAGGAATCTTCAAGAAACGAGCCTATTCCTTCCTTAAAGGCCGGCAACGCATCTGTGATTCCTCTGGTTTTGCGGGTGTCCATGGGCGGCGGTGATTGCTTTCCATCAGGTGACCCGCCTGCTCGTTTGCCTCCTTCTAATATAAAAAAAAAAAAAAAAAATACAAAATCATCGGAATATTATCTTACATAATCAATAGCCTAGCATATCATCCTAGGGATGAATCGTTGTTCTCTAGAAATTAAAAAACATCCGAATTTCAATTGAAAAGATGGTTGGAATCTACCACCAGCCTGAGATCCCATCATACAAAATATTAAATCACAGCCCCAACACCATACTGCCAGACCAAAAGATACTGTAAGCTCTTTCTGCGTAAAATGGAATGCACCTGATAAAATTTAAATGAGGGTATACAAGCTACTAACTAATTATGATACAACCAAAACCTCTAGTCTCCCTGTGACCACGGACCCTGCAAAGGGTTCGAAACGTCAGGATAAACATTAATTAAAACTAATGTATAAAATAAACGCGAGTAGATCCGTAAAAGTTGTTTCATTTTAATGTGTAGTGTTCGTGTAAACTTTAGAAAACAATATATGTGATTCTATTTAATGGTTGCGTCTAATTTAAATTTTTTTTTTTTTAATTATTATGTTATTGCAAGGAATCAGATAAAACTTCCAGAGCTCCCATTTTATCAGTGAGTACATAGGGGGTAGTCCCTTTCTTCTCCAAATATCGATCGTCCGAAAATCAAAATCCCTAACGCGTTTGCTATAGTCATCACCATCCATAATGTTCGCGTATACGTAATTTTAATTTACCTAATCGTCTTTAATTCTAATGCTTTTGTGTCATAATATTGGGTGCTATAATAATTAGATATCCTAATATTTCTTGCTTTATAGTCCCATGTCCTAAGTGTTATATTGTATAATGTATGTTAGTCCAAAAGCATGGTCTGGAAGAAAACCTGATTTAACAGAGTTGAAAGTTTTCGGATGTAAAGCTTTTATGCATGATAACAAAGAGAAACGCAAAAAGTTAGATGCAAAAAGCAAAGAGCTAATCTTTAAATATACAATAATATATATATAATATATAGATACTCTGGAAAATTATATAAGTCACAAGATGTAACTTTTTTTGAGAACCAATACTTCAATCAAGAGAAGTCAAACCAGTTTACGGAGAAGAATAGACTTTATTCCTCTGACTGATAGATCTGATGATCATCACCCTCAGCTGAGCAACCAGATTTATTCTTTGATTGTGAGTCTTCACAATGATCAAGAACATCTTCCTACTCCTTGGTTGACCACTTCTGTAGAATCATTAATCTCTGTATGATTATCTGTGTCTATCTGTGTCTACAGATAATCATACAGAAATTAATGATTCTTCAGAAGTGGTCAACCAAGGAGTAGGAAGATGTTCTGCATGTGAAGAAAACATAGTTGATGAGGAAGCTACTAATAATCAGGAAGACCTGCCTGATCAAGCTGTCAATATGAATGAAAATAGGAGATATCCTGTTTGCGAGAGAAAGCAAAAGGACTTCTCAGATTTTATTCTGTATCATGCTAAGGAAGGACAATCCAATGAGCCACTCACTGATGAAGAAGCACTCAACAGACAAGACAGAGATAAAGATAGATAGATATGTTCTTGGGTATGAAGGTTAATCAACAAGGGAAATCCATAAAGGTTGATCAGATGGAGTACATAGAGAAATTGCTCAAAGAGTTTGGGATGAGTGATTGTAAACCAGTGAAAACACCTTTAGAGATGGGACACAAGTTGACTAAACCAAACAATAAGAAATATGTACCACCCAAAGAATATGAATATCAAAAACTGATTGGTTCAGTTATGTATCTCGCAGTATGTACAAGACCTGACATTAGTTACTCTGTGTCGTACTTAAGTACTGACTTAAGTGTTCAACGATTGTTGAACTGTCAACAATCGTTATACGAGTGAACATTGGACAGCAGCCAAGAGAATCTTAAGATATTTGAAAGGAACGGCTGACTATAAACTTACTTTTATGAAGAAAGGAAAACATATTACTGGATATGTTGATGCTGATCATGCAGGAGATATATGAGATAGGAAGTTGTATTCAGGGTATGTATTTCTTCTAGGAGGAGCACCTATATCTTGGGAAAGCAAAAAACAAAAGACTGTTGCATTATCTAGTGCCGAAGCAGTGTATATAGCTCTATCAGAAGCTCGCAGAGAGACTATTTTTCTGAAGAGATTATACGCTGAAATTATTGGTGTAGATACAACAATAACTTTGCACAGTGATAGCCAGTCAGCAATACAGATAGCCAGAAATCCGGTTCATCATCAAAGAACTAAACACATAGATGTGAGACTTCACTTCATACGAGATGCAGTGAAAGACAAAGTAGTAACACTAAAGTATCTACAGACAGAAGAGATGGTTGCAGATATCTTTACAAAGGTATTACCCAAATGCAAAATTGGCTTCTGCATGAAAGGGATGAACTTGATTGTGTGATGGTGAATGAAGAATATGATTGGTAGTGTGAACGGTTTATATGTATATTTTTTTTGGTAAACTTTTTATAAATTATTACTGTTTGTGTATTGCTCAATAACATAAGATTAAAGAGGAGTGTTGAAGGGTTGCGTTTGGACTCTTTGATAATCTAGTGTTCCTGCACATTATAGAAGTATAAATTAAGATGTTTCTTCTGAGATTGAATATTGATTGTGTGTTAAGAGAAAATTTGATAGGTAAAATTGTGATTAGGATTTTCGTTAAAATATATCTACTTTATTATCGTAATCCATATTATTACTACCGCAACTGCGCCCCTGCGTTCCCACACTTAGGAGAACTGGCTTTGTACTTTGTATGGGAAACCAAATTGTATAAAGACTCTTAATCCTCATCATCCATAGCCTAACTTCACCCCAACTAGATACAGACCTTAAAAACGTAATTATAATCTATTGCGCAAATCAATATGGTCTATTCAAACTCGTTGAGATTCGACCCATAAGTCGTCGATATACGAGTTCAATACTGCACAGTATTGAGGAATAAGTCTTCCTTTCGGAAGTCACTATCCTACAGATAGACATACACGACCATCAATCTTACAAGACAACTATTTTCGCGTCGGTAGAAAAGAATAAAAATGTTAAAAATGGAGGCATCCATACGGAGGTACGTATAATAATCAAAGTCGCAATATTGCAGATTTTTAAAGTACCTTAAATAGCAAAGAAAAGTTTGTTTACCATCTTGCACGCAGCCACTATCGTCGAGATCTTTCTTCTCATCACTATCACTTTGCAATGTCTCCATTTTTGCACAAAAATCTTTACCTACCAATCAATGCACTGAGCACAAAGTCACGAAACACAATCACCAAAATAACATTAGGAACAAAGAAACCCCGATGAATATGGGTTTATTGAGCCGGGCGTAGTAAACAAATCGTTTTTGGAATGATTCCAAGTTGTAACTTCAGCGATTTTGTGTTTATAACACAAAAACTGCAAACAGCCACCATTGGAAAAATTATGACACATGAAAAGCAATGTCTATTAAAAAAACAAAAACAATTTTTGTATTCTTGTTTTTATATATGGCAAGATTGATTTGGTCGTTCCTTTTCGCATTCAAGTGATTGAAGTTTTAAAACGTAAAGAATATTATTTATATAAATTAGATGTAACATTAATCATCATCATCATCACACGTCCACTGCTAGACATAGGCTTCTCCAAGTGCACACCACTGGAGCACGATCCGCGGCTACTTGCCAGCCACCTTGCGAATATCGTCGTTCCATTTTCCACCTAGAGGAATAATTGTGTTCTTTGGTCTGAGGGCGTCCTACACTACCTTAGAGCATTTGTTTAAGTACACTACGTTTGCCGATACGCGGTCTCCACTCAAGAACTCGTTCATGTGCCCACCTGTGTGTTGCTGATAGGTTTAAAACATTTTATAGAATGAAGATAGAAACTTATTTTATTATACTAGAAAAATTAAGACCTCATTTACGTAAACAGTGGAAGTAGACCATTTAGGGAACCAGTAAGCCCAGAAGAACGATTGCTTGTAACGTTAAGGTATTATAAGCTAATATAATCATATAGACACGGTCTATCTTGAATTAATTGAATGAACTTTATATTAATAAATTCTAAATCATCCTTCATGTTACGTGTTGCGCGTTGCGCGTCACTTGATTGTGTCACTAGAGTAGCACGCTGAGTAGCCTGTCGCGCTACGCCACGCGAATGGGTGCTAGCATTGCCTAGCATTGCATTGCATTGCATTGCATTGCCTTTGAATGTATAGAGTGGCAAGTTACATGCCAGATCACTTGTCAGATCACGTGCCACGTTACTTAGGTGGGCACAGCGCCTTAATCGCAGACTGAAAAATTTACTTAAAACTGTATGTCAGTCATTATATCTGTGATTCCCTAACCGATTGTACGCTTAGAATAACTAATGGGTAAGCTTATTTGTTTGATTTTGAAAAGTCTGTATAAAGTGTACGTTGGCAAAAGCACATTATTTAAATTTTAATAGTGACAATTAACTTGTACAAACTTGTTTTCTGTCTATATTATGGTATTAAAAGACATAAAAAAGCTTCCAACCAATAGAAATCAATCTAAAAAAACTAAGCTCAACCACGATTGGCTGTTTTCTGATGTTGTTGTGTTGCCAATTTAGCGACTTTGTAGCGACAAACAGCGAGATCTAGTGACATTTCGTTATCTACAGCGGCTTAAATTATGTGTCTAGCGATAAAAAAAATCTAGCGACTATTCTAATGACTTTTAGGGCCTTACAAATAAACAAAGAATAAGGTCAGAAAAGCTATTCCGTGTTTTGTTCTTGTCATGTAAACGTCATTTCAAATAAGAGTAAAAGAGACAAAACACAGAATAACCATTCGGACCCCATTCCCTGTTTATTTGTAAGGGGACTAGAGTTAAATAATAAAAATAAATAAGTATTTTAACTATCTTCCTAAAATATGGCAAGATCTCAGCCCAGAAATCTATATTCGGAGCTACGTTCCGAAATCTGAATGATATCATTCTGACAAGTCTGTCTTTTTCCCTTTGTTTTCTTGACTTTTCGTTTGTTAATAATTGTTTTTTATAATTTTCAATTGCATTATACCGGTTACAAATATTATTCTGTGTAAGTTAACAAATTATTTTATTTTATTATAACAGACCAAAAAACTGTGCCCTATTCTACCGTGCGTAAAACAATATAGAATTAGAGGTACGTGAAAGAATTGCGCTGTTTCCATCCCTAGCGCTCAGTCTACTTCCCAGTAGACTGAGCTGAGATAATTTAGCGACTTCTAGCGACTTTTGATTTTTGTTCATAGCTAGCGACATCTAGCGACTTTTCAAACTTACGTTAATGACTTTTTGACATTTAGAATTGGCAATACTTGTTCTATCACTCACTGTCAAGTGTCAGCCAGCTGACTTGTGAGTTGTGTGTGTGTGACTGTGAGCCATTACTTTTCTCTATTGCGTGCATCGCAATATCGTGCACGTTTCAAAATATTTTGATTCGTAAAACACAATGGCGAAATCAATCAGAAGTAGATGGAAGCGAAAATGCCGAGCGATCAAGCGCGAACGGTATGCCGTAAAAGAACTAGCAAGACTAAAGAAAATGCTTGGTATTAAGGAAGAAGAAAAAGTTACAGAAAGTGAGGTTATGGAGTCTGACCAAGTCATATTTCTGGACGCTGGACAAATCAACAAGGACAAGAAGAAAGCGAAGAAGAAGGTGTCCGAAGAAGAAGACGACGTTGAAATGAGTTCAGACGACGAGAGAATCGAAGTTGACGGCGACAACGGAAAGAAAAGAGTTTTCAGTACAAAGACGTTAAAGGATCAGAATGGACAGTACCCAGTGTGGTTACACAAAAGGAAAATCGCCAAAATGTCTAAGGCGACTCAAAAGAAGATCAAGAAGAAGTCAAAAAAGCGTAGACATTAAATAAAGTATCTCTGTAAACAGTGACTTTTATTGTTGAGAAATAATACTAACAGTTGTAGGATAACTTTAAAAATGCAGATATATATGTCTACTAACCATATAACGCTGGATCTATAGTACCTAAACAATTTGGTGAGTTTGTCCAGAGTCCTTACATCAAGCTTTCAAAGCAGTATCACCGCAATGTTATTGATAGATAAGTCTCTTAAACAGAAACTATACACATCAATGACATTGTAAATAAAAATAATATTATGCCACAGTAAATCATAAAAAATACAAAAAATGTGTTTGTATGCTACATCATCTTAAAAGGATCAGTGCTGCGTGGTATTCATCCCTTGCAAGCATTAATATTAAGGACTAGAAGCCTAGCACTCTGCATGCAGCATATCACTTTCAAAATAGTATTAACCTTGGCAATGTTAACCACAGTGCCATTGAGCTCCTTCTGCCTGTCTATTGAGGAAATTACTTATCTAAACAATATGAATTCAAATAAAAGAAGTAAAGATAAATGTAACAAGTTTTATTTTTGACTGAAGACTGGCTTATATGGTAAAAAAACATGGTTTATAATAACAGTTTTAAATTATGTAAGTACTATTTAAAAGATAAAGCTATGCTAATAGGAGTTACAAAAAATGTATATAAGTCTTACCTACAACTAAAGTATTAAGTCTTTTCTCTCTTTTAAAAATAAATTGTAAAGTTTATTGTACAACTTGAAATAGAAAATAATGAAAACACCATTGTGGTAAAATATCTAAATAATTTAATCGATTGAAATTAATAATTTATTTCAAGCAAGAATAGACTCAAAACCACTACTGTGCACTGTGTGTACTAACCATTACTGTGCTTATAAATTAAAATTAATTTGACCTAAATTCATAGATTTTGTGATGATAATGTTGTTGCTATGACACTTAAATATTAGTACCTGGATGACAGAGCTTTGCTTGGTATTTTTTTGGTAATTTTCTAAAAATGAAACTTAGCTAGATTGATTTATCGCCACCAACACCCCCTGTATACTAAATTTCATTAAAATCGTTGGAGCCGTTTCCGAGATTCAGATTATATATATACATGTTTACAAGAATTAATTTAAAAAATTTTCATTTAACTTACGATATTTAAATTTCAAGTTATTTATGTACATTTAACATGATGACCGGCACAATAGAAATAGGTAGACTTGTTTCTTGGTCACTGAAGGTATCTGCCCACTAGACCGTATCATACCATAACCATGCTAGGAACATATCAGGCATGGAAAGTAGCTATGCCCATTACAGTATATCAAGAGCGTATAACGGGTTTAATAGCCGTAGGTATCTGCCTATCATATCCGTGTACTTGCCACTCTCTCAGTTGCGTGCGTAAAAATGTGTGGCACAAAAATATTCTATATGAAAAGAATATTTTTTAGCATGACACGTTCCTAGCACATTCATGGTATGATACGGCCTTATGGGCAGAGACAGTGTATGTAATCTAAGGCAGAGACTTTTAAAGTTTTCTTATTACTTCACTATTAAATAATATAATAACTAATAGAGCACTGATACTGGACTAAAGACAAAATAATAATCACCTGCAACTGGACACTGGCTAAATTGGGTTATTCCTGTTTCCCCCATTATGAGCTCAAGAGACATCAATGGGGGAAACAGGACTAAAAATTCTGTTTCCCCCATCAGCTTATAAATAATATACAAACAACATTTTATGTGAGAATCATGAAGTCCTTAATGTATAAGTAAGGACTCATTGATTACTTTTATAATCAAAGAACAAAAGACAATAAAGACTTCATGATACTCACATAATGTTGTTTGTATTTTATTTTTAAGCTAATGGGGGAAACAGGATTAACCTGCTAAATCATAGCGAGAGCCATAAAACAAGAAATTGAATTGAATCTATTATGGATCTTGTATGCAGAGTAACTTAGACACAATTACAAATTTTCAATTAATTATTTCTATTGTAACGTCAAATCAAAATAAACATGTCACAGCCCTAGTGGTTCAGTAATTTCTGTGTACTTATATTTATGATCACTGCTGCTAGCTTATACGCATTGACCGGCACGACATCAATAATATAAATATTTAAATAAGAATTACATGACATTTGAAGTAAATAATTATGTCTAAACAACTTTACATAAAAGATCTTGATCCAATACACTTTGGGTATTTTAATGATGACCACACCTAACTGATGTACATATTTATAACAATTATCAAACAGAATTAGTTGTGATGATGGCTGCTAGGGCAGAACAGTTTTCATGTAGTAACTGCTCACAATAAGACGTGTAGGCAAGCCTTCAACAAGAAGAAACCGATGATCTGGTGAAAAGCAGGTAGCTGCTGGATGTGGGCAGTTCCAAACTGGTCATTATGGAAATTCTTGAAAGAGACATGCAGTCTACATCTATCAGCTGAGACGATGATGATGATGGGTATAAGACAATTGATGTCACTTCAATGGCTTGTAAGTTGCAGCTCGAGCGACCGCCTTTTCCAACTCCTGGTTATGTATCTCAGATCCAATGTGGCGAGTGAGGAATGGACGTGCCACGATAACGTTACACATAGTGCAGTAGTAGTTGTCTTTGTCCAACTGAAACAGTAATTTTAGTATATTGGAGAGAGAATTTCTAGAAGAAATATTAGTATGCGGTAGCGAAGTTTCACTATTCCTTCGCTATATATAGCACCTCCAACTAACATCTGTTGGACCTCGGGCCCTGAGCTATGCCACCCAGCTTGGGAGGAAGATCTTCCCTTTGGCCTTCCTCAATGTGACATTCAACCTACCATCGGCTTCCTACTGTGGTTATATAGGTATATAATTTTACGCAAATTTTGTTGCAATATTTTGCGTGGGATTTAAACCCGCACCCCATAACAGGCCGGGTCAGATGCACTACCTTTATGCTATCGTGGTTTTATCCATCTCCCCAAAATAGACGATAGCGCTTTTAGACATCAGACATCATTTCAAGCGTACAGGGCATGCTAAAACTTGTAGATTATAGCAGACTGCCAGTCAAAAGGTTAATTACCATTACTGGATGCAAGAAGCACAAAACTGGTTGTTGTGGAGATCCTTTGTACAGCAGTGGACGTTTATTGGCTGAGATGATTATGAAACTCACCAACCCGCATACTTGCATAGTGTAGGTCCTACTTTCATGGCTGAGAGATTGTCTGAGCTCAGCAGTGGGACGTTATAAGTCTACATAAATAACTAATACTTTAATAAAATATATAAAACGTAGATAATAACCTTTCTTATAAGATTTTGAGCATACTCATTCATATGTGGGTAGTTTTCGATTACTTTCTTATGTTTCTGCGATTGTATATGCATATCTTTACATTTGAAGTCCAGCTCCGTTTCGGCGCGGCAGAAAACGCATCTGAACATATTCCGTTCCATTATGATGCCGTGGTAAGCGTCAGACGCAATTACAAGACATCTATCACCCTCCAATGTTAAGATAACATTTTGAACCTCATTTTCTACTTTCTTTGTTGATTTTTCTCGCTCAATCACTTTAGGCTGCCGTAAAGCGGTCACGGTAATGTTACACTCACTCATCATTTAATTTCAAAATTAAATAAGAATTAAATTAACAAACTAATAATTACCTACGATTTATTTTCATTTCACCCGAACGAAACAAAATCAAAATGTTACTTGATGTTTAACTTTTTAAAGTTCGTTCCAGTGTTGCAAAAGTCAAAAATTAAAAATCGGTAAATTTTCCAGGCAAAAATCGGGAGATTAAAAAAAAATTTTTTACGCTAATTACTGCCTTTTAACAGCGTTAAAACCAGAAGAAATAATAATATCTTTGTTGCAACTTTTGCAATTTGCGTAGTTTTTTACTTTCACACTTTTTTTAAGCCAATTAGAGCATTCTGGTCGTGATTCCCATTCCTCTTTATAATTTTGGGAGTATTATTTTCGTTTAGCTCCAGTGCTAGTACTTGGGGTGTTCCCATCCGAATCATCGGAATCGGACATTGTTAGTAAAACAACAAAAGTAATGCACTTGCGAACGAACGAAACGATAATAAAGTATAAAACATCTCAGTACATTTGCCAAACAACTTGTACTTGAACATCTATTTTTTAGGGATTTTCCCCCATACACTCACCAAACAATAATGAACCTTTTTTTCTTTTTTTTTTTTATTAGTGGCGTTTACATCTCTTGATGTTGAGATGTATTTTGCCAACTACAACTTTTATTGGTCATTTCGTTCGGAAAATGTTCGGTTAAAATATTTTTGTTTGGTTTTAAGTAAATAAATAAATAAATATGGTGGATGGAAACTAAGCTATTAACTAACTAATTAGCTTGTTAAGGACAGCACAGGACACAGACATAAAAAGAGGATGCTAAAGGGTAGGAGATAAGTTATAGATGTAATGACCAGGAAAAATATATAAATTATATAGTATAGATATGGACATACTTATAGTTTAATCTCATGTATATGTATGTATTTTATCAAAAGAGACATATGAGAGTAATCTAGGTGACAAAGAAGTGTTTGAAAGTTGATAGGGCGTGGAATTTCAAGGAGCAGAACGTCATACAAAGAATAGGAAAATTTAGGGCAGTTAAAAAAAATGTGGTCTGTGGTTCCTTCGTCCAACCCACATTCACAAAGAGAGTGATCTCGTACTCGTATTTTGGCAAGGAAGACTGGGGTACATACATGGCCGAGGCGTAAGCGACAAAACGTGGAGGTAGTTTGTTTATTAACTGATTTAAACCGGAAGAACCAGGGCTTAGCTGGGATAAAAGGTTGAATGTTCCCGTAATTACGTCCTATAGTAAGCCTGGAGGAGTCCCATAGCTCCTGCCAAGATCGCCTCGTATCAGAGCGAGCATCTACAAGAAGGTCCGAAGTATAATGTTTGCTGTATTTCAAATTACCCATGTTAATAGCATTTTTTGCCCAGGAATCCACACATTCGTTGCCCACAATTCCACTGTGCCCAGGGATCCATGTGAGAACAACTGTTAAGCTTTTAGTATTGCATTTTAAAAGTAACTCCCTTATTTTAAGAACCAATGGAAATTTTATTTTAGATTTAAATTGGTTGGAATTAATTGCTTGCAGGCAGCTTTTGCAGTCGGTAAAGATTATTGATTTAGGTATGTTGTGACTTTCTATGTACGCTACCGCTTCAAGAATGGCCACAGTCTCTCCAGTGAACACCGAGGTCTTGGGTGGGCATTTGTAACTTAATAAGACATTAAACTTAGGTATCCAAACTGCTGCCCCAACACAACCCTCCTCAGATAGTTTGGATGCGTCAGTGTAAACTGGCAGAAACTCTTTCCAGTCTTCCATATGAACATTAAATTTGTTATTAGCTCCGGGATCATTTTTCGTTATGTTAAAATCTAATAAAATATTTGGGCAATAGACTAGGGCTTTGTAATCAGTTTCAAACAGGTGGTTTATTTCACTTTGGTAAACGGCAAACGTAAGATCCTTAAATTTAAAAAAACTGCGAATTATTCTTGGGGTTTCCTTGTGGTTCCAGTATCTGTTTTTGGATACTTCAAGAGCAAGGGCTTCAAGTCGTGGGAGAAGAGGATGAGTAGACAGAGAAACGGCTTTAAAAACAAATCGGTCTGCTAAATACTGTCTTCTTAGAAAAAGTGGTGGTTCAACGCATTCGACCTGCATAGCATTCTTGGGCGACGACTTCATCGCGCCAAGAATGATACGCAGGCATTTGGCTTGAATGAGGTCTATTTTTTTTAGAGCCAGTTTACTACATGGTTCCAGAATAAAAGATCCGTAGTCTATAAGGCTACGTATGAGTGCATTATATAACAATTTCTGGCAGTATGGGTGAGATCCCCACCACACTCCAGAAAGGGAGCGAAGAATATTTATGCTTTTTTCACATTTACTTATTATGTAATTCAAATGTGGAATCCCGGTCATTTTAGAATCGAAAATTACACCTAAGAATTTAATTGATTCGCTGTTGGGTATAATTTCATCTACGCATGATACATCGACAGTTGGGATGACCCTCCTTCGTGTAAAGGTCACCGTACAGCTCTTGGATGAGGAGAGTGACAAACCGTGTTCATCCATCCAGTCCACAAGGTAACTAAGGGCTTCATTAAGACGAGAGGAAGCTACCTCAGCACATTCAGTCGGGGTATACAAGACCAAGTCATCAGCATATTGTAACACTTCACAGAAAGGAGAAACAGACCGTTCGAGATCATACGTGTAAATATTATATAAAAGAGGGCTGAGGACAGAACCCTGTGGGATACCTTGCCATAGCATTCTAGGAGCAGAATAAGTGTTTCCAAGTTTGATTTTAATAGTTCTACCTATGAACAGGTTGCAGATGAAATGGACAATTCTCACGGGTATACTCAGCTGTAGCAACTTGGCTCTGAGCAGCGGAAGTTGAACATTATCATAAGCTGCCGTCACATCAAGGAAGCATGCGAAAAGATTTTGTTTTTTGGATAGGGCTATATGTATATCAGAGGTAAAAATTCCAAGACTATCCATGGTACTTTTCCCTTTACGGAAGCCAAATTGGTTAACTGCTAGTATTTTCTTATTTTCAACAATCCATTCGAGTCTGTTTTTAACCAAGTGTTCTAGTACTTTGCCAATAGTTGATGAAAGGGCTATAGGACGATAAGAATTAGCATCTTGTACATTTTTATTGGGTTTGTGGATTGGAATTACGATTTGATTCTTCCAGGATTCCGGAATAATATTAGAAATAAAAAATTTATTAAAAAGTTGGAGTAAATACTCTTGGGCAATTATTCCAAGTTTGCACAGAAATATGTAAGGGATACCATCTTCCCCCGGGGATGTATTACGAAGGCCATCTAGTGTAATTTTTAATTCTGTAATTGCAAACGGTTCATCATGGGGGTCATTGCACACAAGAGGAGGCTGAAGGGACGAACAAAGCTCTTCAGGTACAAATGCAGGCGCCAGTCTATCCAAAAAATCATCCAACCAAAGGGATGAGTCGCAAGATTGGGTTGGGTTGGGTACAAAGGATTCTCTGAACTTTTTAATGTTCTTCCAGACTATTGTCGGAGGAGTTTTAGGGGATAGCGATTCACAAAATTCACGAAATTCCAACCTTTCTTCTTTTTTTTTGAAAGAAATATTTTAGTATGTGGCGGCTCCATCTACCGCATACGCCGCACAATTTTCGACACGAAAACAAACACCTTCTCAACCGTGTCAACAGATGGCGCCACAGACGCAAATCAACGACGTCGCCATACCACGACGTAAAATAGTATGGGAAGTCTGCATCGCGGAAGCGAAGTTACACCATCTCCTTCGCTATATATAGCACCTCCTACCAACATCCGTTGGACCTCGGTCCCCGAGCTATACCACCCAGCTCGGAGGAAGATCTTCCCTTTGCCTTCCTCAATGTGGCATCCTACCTACTATCCGCTCACCACAGTGGTGACCCCTACGGAGCACAGAAGCACCTTCAACATCGTCGCAGCAGCGCCCATCCATCACTCCTCATCCATCATCTACCTTCGCCAGCAGTCACAGCAAGCCAGCAATCGAGCCACAAGGTTCCACCGCAGCATCTTGGACGACGCTTCCTGGACCTCCGGCACACTCGACGGCATCATCCCGACCTGGTCTCCGCAGCCCACGACCGGTGCATCAATGTCGGCCGCATCACTCCGGCGTGGCAGCCCTGCACACCAGCAGCTCGGACCCACCGTCATCATCACCTGTCTCGACTCACCGCAGACAGGAACAGCACACTGCATCACTGGCAACGCGCCTTCACCCCACCCGTCTCGACTCACCGTAGACTGGGGCATCCTGCAGCAGCACTCTCCACTGGCACTTGCAAGCTCTGACGCACTGACTGCTGAGCACACTCACTGATATCGACCTCCGGTCTCGGGGGGGAGTGATGTGGAGGCTCCATCTACCGCATACGCCGCACAATTTTCGACACGAAAACAAACACCTTCTCAACCGTGTCAACAGATGGCGCCACAGACGCAAATCAACGACGTCGCCATACCACGACGTAAAATAGTATGGGAAGTCTGCATCGCGGAAGCGAAGTTACACCATCTCCTTCGCTATATATAGCACCTCCTACCAACATCCGTTGGACCTCGGTCCCCGAGCTATACCACCCAGCTCGGAGGAAGATCTTCCCTTTGCCTTCCTCAATGTGGCATCCTACCTACCATCGGCTCCCCACAAGTACGTGCTGATACTTTTTTTAAATTTATAAAATTATAAGTGGTGGGCGACTTATTATAAGCTTGTTCTGCACCATCTCTTTCTTTAATAGCTGCTGTACAGTCAGTATCCCACCAGGGTGGAGAAGAAATTTTCTTTCTAGCAGGTTTCTTTTTAGGTATACACTGATCAGCCGATTCGATTAGGATGGATAAAAATCGTGTGTACTGCTCTAGTAGGGTGGAGAAGTGTAAAAGGTCAGATTCCGATATTCGCTTGTCCACCAGTTCTGAGTATTTTGGCCAGTCAGCTTCGAGGATTTTATATTTTAAAAGAGGTTCAAGGACTGGAGAAGGGAGAACAGAACAGGGTTTAGAAACTATTATCGGAAAATGATCACTCCCATAAGATTGATCTAAAATCTTCCATGAAAGTAAAGAGGCTAAGTTTGGAGAGCAGGCAGTTAAATCAAGAACTGATTGTTGATTTTGTCCAGGGTATACTCTATGAGTGGGTGAGCCATCATTAAGGATGCAGACATTAATGTCATCAAAAAGGTCTATAAGTAAAGGAGAAAAGGAGTCAGTATAGAGCGATCCCCATGAGGTGTTATGACAATTAAAATCGCCCATAATCACCAGAGGGGGGGGTACAAAGAAGAGGATTGTAGAAAGGTCAGGAATCAGGCTAATGTTCGGATGGGGAATGTAAATAGATATAAAATTGACGTCCATAACTTTTGCAGCAACTGCATTAATTTCTTCAGTATGAGGAGGGAGAGTAATTTGGGAAAAGGGGAGATTTCTCTTAATTAAGAGTGCGGAACCTGCACGGTTGTCGCCACGGTCATCACGGAGACATGAAAACCCCGGGATCCTGAAATTAGATCCAGGTCTTAGCCAAGTCTCCGAGATAGCCGCAACGACAATTGCATGATTATTAATTAAATTTATAAGGTCAGGTTTTTTAGGGGTTATACTTCTAGTGTTCCACTGAAGGAACTGAGCTGGGGTAGGGACTGGAAGAGACATTAGTTAATTTTTCTGTTAGAGTTATCATAAGTGGGGCAACGTCGTTCGGTATTACATCGCTAAATTTGGCGATAATATTAGTAAGGAGCTTTAGGAGGAGCTCCATAAGGCCATCATTTGGAGTAACTTGCCCTACCATCTGGGCAGGGTCAGGAAAAGCATGACCATTTGGAAGTTCAGATCGAGGAGAGCTGGTGATGAAGTGGTGGGCGTGTTGATCATATCCGAGTGGGAGTGAGGCGGGGGATTTTGTTCGAGAAGAATGGTTAAAAGTTTTACGGTAGGAGGACTTAACAGGAGTGGAGTGAAGGGAGGTAAGTGATTGGCGGGATGGTGATTGTAAGGGTTCGGAAACTGGAGCAAACGTAACCTTAGCCACATCAGCATAGGGTCTTCTGACCTGGGGGAAGCGTGCTGATGCTTCGGCGTAGGAAATATTTTGCTCTGACATTACTATTTTTATTGATTTTTGGCGGGAAAATTCGGGACAATTATTGTCTGTGGCAAAATGTTTGCCGCGACAGTTGAGACAGGTAGCACTATCAAGAGTCACCTTACATTGGTCTCCTGGGTGTTTTTGAGCGCATCTATAACATCGAGCATCTGAGCGACATTGGCTTTGGATATGGCCAAACCTTACACACTTTCTACATTGTATTGTTGGTAATTGGTATGTTTCTACAATAAGGGATGTATAAAAAGCATATATTTTGGAAGGTAGGGTTTGCCCTTGAAATGTAAGAACAACCGATTGGGTAGGAATCCAAGATGGCGAACTGTCCTCTTTCAATAACTTGCGATATAGTCGACGGGCTTTCAAAATTTTGTTAGGTCCTTCTATGAGGTCTGTGGCATTCACAAATTCTTCCATTGACCAATCCACTGGGACTCCACGAACAAGACCCATTCTTGAAACATTGTAAGATGGAACAGAAACTGAAAACTTATAGCGTGCTAAACAGGGTTCCGTTAGAAATTGGTTGGCGTCCTGGGCAGATTTAAATTGAACTGAGACCCTATTACGTCCGATAGACTTTATTCCATCTTTCATAACATTTTTTATCTTGTTCTGTACGAAAATAAGTCCCACCTTTATAGGTTTTAGGCTTAATCCAGAACTATCGGTTGCTTCGCGGGAAATATGGACCATGAATGGACCACAGTCCTCATCACCATACCTACGACAGTCATTGTCCAATAAAGGGTGTTTGTACATGTTTGAGATTGACGGATTCGCATTTTCTGGATTCGTTATTGTTTTTTTAACTGGCCTATCTTCCGATTCGGTATAAACAGACGCGCTAGGACGTTTTCGAGAAATGACTTCTACCTCCATATTATTGTATTCCCCGTCGGGGGGTTTTTCAACTTCGTTCTCCTCCATTTAAACGGCCTAAGGGCCAACTATTATCTACTTATTTATCTTTATAATCTAGAAATAGTTATTTACCCAACACCAATAAAATAAAAATAAAGAATATAAATATAAGAAAATTATAACCAAAAAATCGAACAGACTCACTCCGTAGCTGAATGACCAATCATAATGAACCTTATTTTAAAGTCATTTCGATATCCCATTGCATTGTTTTAGTGTTACCAGGTTAATTTTAGTGTTGTCGTCTTAAGAATTGTTTGCCACCTTAGTAGTAAAAAAAAAAAACAAAATAGAAATTCGGGAGGTTAGGTCGTGAAATCGAGATAACGGGAAAGAAGAGCCGAAATCAGTAGATCTCCCGATAAATCGGGAACTTTTGCAACACTGGTTCGTTCCTCGTATATTTCTCTATGGTCGTGCCGTTTTTTCTTAGAGATGTGCCAACTGTAAATAGTTAAATTACATTTCAATTATGTTTGTTCGCCAAGTTTACTTGGCGAAAATATTGCGAATCTCGAATGAAGGGGCCAGTATTTCTATCAAACGTTAACATTATTGGTTATTACTAAATGAGTAAGACCAGTGTAGGTATGCAACAAAAAAACAAACAAACGTTTCTTCGTTGCACTCCATATAGTCATATCATAATCCATTCATAGAACATATATATTGATGATTCATAGTCTTACGCATCGATATATATGTTCAATGGTCTTACGTCATTCTTTTGTAAGTACAGTGCTGCCAACTCTACATGCCAAAAAGTCGTTAACGTACGCTTGAAAAGTCGCTAGATGTCGCTAGCTATGGACAAAAATCAAAAGTCGCTAGAAGTCGCTAAATGATCCCAGTAGACTGAGCGCAATTCTTTCACGTACCTCTAATTCTATATTGTTTTACGCACGGTAGAATAGGGCACAGTTTTTTGGTCTGTTATAATAAAGGAAAATAATTTGATTTACTTACACAGAATAATATTTGTAACCGGTATAAAACCATTGAAAATTATTAAAAACAATTATGTAACAAACGAAAAGTAAAAAAAAACGAAGGGTTGTCAGAACGATATCCGATTTCGCAGTTCCGAATGTAGAAAAGACAGATTTCAGGGCTGAGATCTTGGCATTATTTATGAAGATAGTTATAATACTTATTATTTTTTTAATTTAAACTCTAGCCCCCTTACAAATAAACAAAGAATAAGCTCCGAATAGTTATTCCGTGTTTGAAATGACGTTTACATGACAGGAACAAAACACGGAATAACTATTCCGACCATATTCTTTGTTTATTTGTAAGACCCTAGAAGTCGTTAAAATAGTCGCAAGATTTTTATGTCGCTAGACACATCATTTAAGCCGCCGCCGGTAGAAAACTAAATGTCGCTAGATCTAGTGACAAAGTCGCTAAATTGGCAACACTGTGTAAGTATGAAAACATGACGAATAGGACATTAGTAGTATAGGACAACCGAATGCTGAAACAAACAAAGCCAAACTTTTTACATTATTTTTACAAACTTTTATTTTATTACTTTTCGTATTTTGAATATGTCCATTAATATTTAACGAAAAAAATTGAATAAGCATCCATCTAAAAGCCAACATGACTGGTTCATAAGCATGATTTACACGATGCCAGTGCTGGCATGCCAGCGAGACTGGCAAGGTACTGGCTCATGTAGACACTTTTTCATGCCATTCCAGCGCTGGCCGCCAGCGCTTGACTCGACTGGAACGGAATAGAGCCCGCGCCTATTTTTTATGCCAGTGACCCCCGCCCGCGACTCCCGAGTCCCCCGCGCCAGCGTTGCAGACACGTCTGAACGCGACTGCGACCAGAGGGGTGAATCTTCCATACATTGACTAATTACAAAAAAATCGTAAGCAGCGCCATCTTCCGTAAGAAGAACCTCAAGTTACTAACTGGTTATCCATATAATGTCACTAGATGGCGGTAGTATAGATAGCATTTTAAACTAATAAGTTACGTTTAGTTATTTTTTAGTAACTTTCTTATAGCCACAACTTTTGTCATCTCTACAAAGAGCTCATTGGCCGAGTGGCTGCGACGACGCATCGTGCTATTAGTGATAAAGAATTCTAAGGTTCGATCCTTCGAAAATAATTTAATAACTTTTTGATTTTTATGTTCATTTATAAGTTTTTAATATTATGTTTATATCAATCTTACAATATTATACACAAAAAAATATTTTAGCGTCATCTATCGGGAAGAAGCGTAAACGCGCACGCAAACGTTTACTACCGCCATCTATTGTACAGGGAACCTAGTTTCCCATCTTTTTTTCTATGAGAGGCACATCTATACCCAATATTATACATAGTCTATGACTGCGATAGTCGCTGGCGCACTTCCTTATATGTTATATTGTATGTTATTTGTTTTTAAAATGACTCGAAAATAGAAGATGAAACATTAAAGTTTGTTCAACTTTACAGAGAACAGGAATGTTTATGGTACAATGTTTATGTTTTCTGGCGTAATTAGTAACGCCAACCTGTACTCTGAGCAATCTTCTAATCTAAGTTGTTTCAACAGCAACATCGAACCGCCCGCTATATATATTTCTATAGCTTAACCATTTTCTCGTCCAAAGTCGTTTCTTCTTCACAATTTCTTCTTGTAACAAATTAATCAGCTCCTCCAGTAACACAGAAATTTTCTTTACGTATTTCTTTTTTAATTGCCGTAGTTGTTTCGAATTTATTTTTGAGTGATTCGAACGTGTGGACATCACAAGAAAATCTCTCTACTAAACTGGATTCGTGTAAACGACACGTTCCAGCGCTGTGCAAAGACAGCGTTGGGATGCCGACACCCGCGGTAGCTACTGGCGATGGCGATGGCGCCAGCGACTGTCATCGTGTAAATCAACCTTTATGCAACGTTCGCTCCAACTTTCTTAAAGCCCTTGTCAAACAGACAAGCGAACCGAACCGAACCGAAACCGTGGAGAATGCGAACCGAAGCGGTCCCAATGACCAATACACGGTCGGCGACCGCGTATTGGTCATTAAGCGTATTGTTCGATATACGTATTGGTCTATACGCGTTTTTTTTAAAAGTTAATGGTCATTATACGTCGAGAGATGTTGGAATACTTTGATTTTATTGTAAATAAACACAACCGTCACCATTCGCTTTTTGTTTGACGTCGTGCATACAAAGCCAGTTAACACAACTATCTCGCACACGCCTCGCTTCACGTGCTCGCCTTGTGTTTGTCATGGCGTCACACGCCTTTCGGTTCGCCACGGTATCGGCTCGGATCGGTTCGCTTTCGCTTTTCTATGTGACCAGCCCCCCGACCGCCTAACCGATCGCTTAGAATACGCGTATAGTTTATGACGTCATCTTGCCACCTCGCACCGCCTATGAAAGCAATATCAAAAGCTAAAGGCTATAGCTTTCGATATTGCTTTCATAGGCGGCACGAAACGACAAGATGACGTCATAAACCACACACGAAGCCAAAGCGATCGGTTAGGCGGTCGGGGGGCAGGTTAAAACGATACCATATATTACAAAATGAAATCGCTTCGCCATGCTTTCGGTTCGCTGTCTGTTTGACAAGGCCTTGAGTATTATTATTAAGTTCATGATTCGCTCTTTTTCTAGGGTACCTACGTACTTTATTGCACACTGCAATCGTCGTTATTCTAGTAAATATTTGCCTATTTTTATTAGATATTCATAACTGGTTAGTTGATAACGATACTTTTATTACACTTTCAACGTTTATGACGTATAAAATTGTAGCAAGCGATAAGAAAGAAACGAACGCGTAAAATCACAACAACTCCAGAAAAAATATTCTCGTTTCCTTTTTTCTTAATTATTTATGAGTTGTATCAAATTGTTTATATAAAAGTTATATATTATATTAGTCAAGACAGTAACTAAATACTTAATGTCTTTGATATGAATAACTTTAGGCAAATAATATGTAAGTTCAGTCTATTAACTTGTAAATAGATACGATTTCCTATCCAGTTCTTAATATCATTATGATTTATCGGCAAGCATTTGCACGGCATTTCAAAACACTGACAAGTGCCTGTATCCTGCTATACATCACTAGTCGTTTTTTTATATAGTGTTGAAAAAGTTAAAACTGTTTCATCACAATTATATAAATAATTAACACGGTTTTGTATTTTACATTTGCAGATTACGCACTTCTATTCATGAGATTAAGTTGTTCCTCAAGTAAAAGATATCCAAACATCGACGTCAATGATTTCTTGAAAAAAGTCATAGCATCCGAGAGTTTTGATGAAATAGCCGACAAGATAGCGGATAGAGCCGCCAAAAAGATAAGAGATATGAAAAACTTTGAGGTGGTGCCAGTGCCACAAAGCGATAAAGACGTTGAAGCTGCTTACAGAGTCTCTGAATTTGAACAAAAAAATGAATTCAACTCCACTACAAAGGAACTATCATTTAGGTCAACTAACAGTAACAGCGATAATGTTTTAAAAGATACAATTGATACTTTAGGCATTAAAAAAGAAGCACTAAATCCTATACAAGGTTTGAGTTTAAAATTCAGAGATTTCACAAGAAAGATAAACTTCAATCACAAAGTGGATGTAAAGCAAGAGGACGTAGATATATCGAAAAATAACCTGTCGTACGAGGAGAAAACCAGGATAGAACCAATAGCACCCATTATGAAAGACTTACGACCCAATAACAAAATGGTTCCAATGCTTCGAGTTAATTCTCAATCCAAGGAGGAAATCGATGAAAACTTAACCGCTTTGAAAGAAAAGACTCTAGAATACAGTGCTGAATCTTCAAACGAAGACCATAATATGAAACAAGCTACACAGACAGAGACCACACATCAACTGCCCGTCAAAAAGGTTGGAAGTCACTTAGACAGCGATGAAGCACCACTAGCAGACAGCGCCGAACCTGATATATTGAATCCAGTCACCGAAAGCAAGCATATTGCCGATACAAAGACACAGCTTCAAATAGAAAATGAGCATTCAAGAAGTCCTGTTCCTGATAAAGACTCGTCAAGCTTAGAATATTATGCAGCAAATGATCAAGATCAAAGAGAAACCAACGCAGATCAATCAACTGTACGTACTACATCTACAACAACTAAAAGTCATAAAGCCAAACGTAAGAAGAAAACTAAAGCTAAATTAGTTAGGAAAGAAGGAGGAAAAACATATACCTTTGATAGTTCGCCTGATTACGCTGAATATACGCAACAGATTATTAAAAAACAAAAGATTGTTTAAGTCAATAAATAAATGACGTTGATGAAAATCTGTTTAAAATCAAACACTACCTTAATTATCTCGTAGATGGTAATCATAATCCCTCCTATCCATCCTATCTGCAAGAACGTTTTTCCTTTTCTCATCCTCCTGGTACTCTCTGCAGGTCCTCCTACACCAATTGAAAACTCCTCCCCATAAAACTGATTTTTTCTCCTACTCCTTCTCCGTGCATGCCTCCTCCCCATAAAACTGATTTTTTTCTCCTACTCCTTCTCCGTGCATGCTGTTAGGTTGTGGAACGCGCTGCCGCCTAATATAAAAGACTCTCCTAACATCAGCCTTTTTAAAAAGCGTTTGAAGGAACACTACCTGTCCGGTTGATTCTGTCGTCTTATGTATATTGATTTCTTTTTGTTTTTTTTTTCTTTTTACCTTTTATTTTTGTTTTGTATATTAAATTTCCTTTGTTTATGCAATTATTAGTCTGTATGTGTATTATAAATATTTATGTAAGTTTATTTTAAATTTGTAGGAGGTACACATTATTTCTACCTCTATTTATAATGTTTCCTTTTGCGGGCCTGCTGGAAGATATTTCAGCACTGAAATAAGCAGCGCCCTTGTACTAAATTTACTTTACCTTTATTTTTGTTACCTTTTTATGTGTGTACATAAACTTGTCTGGTCGTCCAGTGGTAAAACGTGCGTGCCTTACAGTAGTCGCATATGATGTGAGTACAATCTATACTTTATGATTGTGAACGTATAACTTAATTATCGGCTTGCAGCTGACACAAAACCGTCTTGTTCCCGCGGCAGTCCTCAGAACAATAACTAAAGCTTTAAACAGAAGGATGGCTAAAATAAAAATTGTGCAACTATGTTTAGTTCAGTTCTATCTTATGGCTAGAAAAGGAGGTTGGAGTGCGACAAATGGTTGACACTTAGTTTTTATTTTTTGTATTGTTAAGTCATTCGGTCATCAGAAAAATAAAATCTCGAGTCCTTATCAGAAGTTGTATAGCTGACAGTTCGTTTCACAAAGGAGAATGGCGAGATTTCATATAAGCCTGGCCTTGAATTTTAATAAGTGGGTCTAATGTTATGATTATTGAATTCTTTTAGATTATGAGGTTATAATGCTATTTCAAAAACAAATAGCAACATAAAACTTGTCAGTTTTTTTATTTATAATTTGAAACCTTTTTAGGTTATATGTCAATTTTGAATCAAAAATTATCCGTTCAATTGGCAGACACTTGAAATCAATATTGGGTTGCGTAATTGGTTGCTATTAAACTATGCTAACTATGTATATTTTTTGTAAAAAGATAAATAAATAAAAAAATAAAAAAAGTAATGGCATGCCAAAAAAGACTAAGTAAGGTAATTGATGAATGATGACAGAAACCTCAAAAACTACGATGAGTTTTATTTTACAGCGCGTCAGCGCACTTAGCCGCCAGAGCGCCGAGCGTATGGGTATTTACTCTGTGTAGACTCTAAATATGTAAAAAAGTAAGTAAGTACCTACCTACTTATTTAATAAGTAGGTAAAATCTTTTCATTTTTTAAACTAACTTTTAGCTTAAAGGTACCCTTTTTCGCCACTATCGAGAAAAAGTTCCCCGTAAGGTAGTTAGGTCTATGTAAAAAATGAAAGAAAGCAATGGACTGGTTTTTATCCTCTGGATAAGTTTTGCTCGACAGTGGTAAAAGTGGTTCTTAAATAAAAATAAGTAGGTACCTACCTACCTACTTCTAGCGACTGTCAGTGACAGACATGACGTTTATTTGATATTGACATTCGTAGTGTTCCTTTACAAAGTAAAAACACAAAATCGTAAGTAATTATTTAAGCATATTTAGCATATCCTACAGAATTGTACACTAATAAACGTTTTGGAAAGTATGTTAAACTGTTATATCTTACAATACTAATATAAGTTAATCGCATTACTTTTTAGTTAAGTGTAGCTCTTTATATCTTTCGATAAATAAATTATAGTGTAACGGAACGTAATGAACATACTTTAGAGTAACGTTCAAAAATACGATAATTTACACTTTAAAATTACTAAAAGGTTTTTTTGATATTTTAGCAATATGACAAGTTTAAAAAAATAATGGACTATGTTTTATAAAACGTCTAAAATAATACTTTTTTCAATGTATATTTCTACTTTAGAGCTGGTCAAGGCCAAACTCGCCATTCTCCTTTGGTGACACCTTCGAAATAACGAAAGAAAAGGGACAATCGATCTCTTTCTAATACATCACCTAGGTTCATTAGTTAAAATAGTGCGAACTGTTGAATTTGTGTTGCTATTTTAGTCCGGTTTTAGGGTTTTTATTATTAGCGGCAGTCGGTGAGCAATCCCCCCACCGCCCCGCCATCCCGCGGTTTGCGTCACCCGAGACGACAGTTAAGAGCGTTTATGCCGCACACTAGCGCTGCCAATGAAAAAAAAAACATATCTAGTAATTAGAGATAGGAAATCAAATTATGCTCAACAAACTATCTGAATGAAGTAATTTAGCATTTTTACGTCACCTAATGAACACCTCACATGTTATGGGTTTAGTTAAATAAGACGTTACGGCCACTTTTAACTATAACGCCATATTTAACTAAACCATAACATGTCAGGTGTTCATTAGGTGAGGTAAAAATGCTAAATTACTTCATTCAGATAGTTTGTTGAGCATAATTTGATTTCCTATCTCTAATTACTAGATATGTTTTTTTTTTCATTGGCAGCGCTAGTGTGCGGCGTAAACGCTCTTAAATAAACTTAATAGTGTGATTGTCTATGTTTGCATATTGCAAGATAACTGCATACACTACATCCCTTCCCTTTCATGATTTAAAAAGAAACACATCGTAAAATTAAATCAAATTTTATTACTTACAATAACTTTAGTCGTTTGGAACTATAACACAAACTTATACTAAAATAAAAATATCAGACACTAAGAATCAATCAGTTGAGTAGGTACTCATTATTTTTAACTGTAGCTTTATCACTTTCACCCACTACTTGCCATTGTCCTTCTACTTTCTTCAAATGAACTATATTTCTCCGAACCTGTTTACCCGTTTCATCATTACGAAGTCCTACATCACCATTTGCATTCGATTCTACCGTATGCGGTGTTGGTTCGTAATTCAAATTTAGGTTATTGCTCTTATTCATATTCTTCAAATACACTTTGTCTCCAACATTAATTTCAGAATTTGTAGCATGTCGTTTTATATTTGCGTACTTCTTCCCCTTCTCTTTCATTGTCTTATCTTTATCTCTTGTTTCCAGATCTTCTGGTTTATGAGACATGTCCTTAATCATTGGCAATTTGTCTCGAAATTAAGGAAAGAAGAACTCTGCAGGAGTCATTCCAGTCGCTGAGTGTGGTGTACTATTGTACATCACCAGATATTCTTGAAGAGATTCCTTCCAGTTTTTCTTTTCAGCTTGAGCTATCTTAAGACGTTTCAAGATGTCTCTATTTTGTCGTTCTACTTCCCCATTCTGCTGTGGCCAATAGGGAATGGTATGATATAATTTAATATCTCGTTCCAAGCAAAAACATTAATACTCTGTACTAATAAATTGGCGTCCATTATCGGCAGTGATGGATACAGGATTTCCTAGGCGACTAAATATGTCTTGTAAACATCAAATAATATCTGCACTTGTTATCGTACGACATATTTTAATTTCCTTATACCTATCTAGTATAGTAATCAACTAAAACTAGTATATGGTCACCACTAGGCAGTGGTCCCATGAGATCAATTGCTGTATCTATCCAAGGCTCCGATGGTAATTCACGACGTTTAAGCGGATTTGGTGGATTCGGGGCAGATACTAAAATACAGCCTTTGCAAGATTTACAAAGCTGTTCCACATCTTTGTCACATTTCCGACACCAAACTTTGGTTCTAAGTCGCATCTTCATTGATACTATTCCTGGAGGTCAATTCTATTAGAAAACTGCAACTGCACGTTTACGCCTGTCATTTGTCGCGTGTAGGAGCAGTGCCGTGGAAATATACGTATTCTATTAAAATTCTCTGCACCACAACTACACTACAACTGCGCGACTACTACACTACAGCTGCACGAATCCTGCAATAAAACTAAAAGAACTAATGTTACAATACGCTAAATACGTAAAATGCTTATAATACGCTGTGCAAAAGTTGCTCACGATCTACTTCAATAAACCTGCACAAAAACTGCACCAATACTGCTGTCATTACTACACAAATGTCAAAATATTTTAATGGAATACGATTATTTTGCAGTAAACGTGCAGGTGTAGTGCAGTTTTGTTAGTGGAATACCTGTTTGCGTTACTTCTCCGTCCCTGCAACACTACGGTAGCAGCGCTGCCTAATAGAATACCGAAACGTCAAAATTTGCTCATTTTGACACACGCGACGCTGCAGTTTGGTTGCAGTTATTTAATAGAATCGGCCTACCTTAGAGCATTAACCAACCGGCCTACAGAAATGTTTTGGCGCAAAGGTGGAGGAATATTGTTCCACACTTTTGACGCCGCATAGGTGAAGGATCCCCTGAAGCCCTGCGTCCTGTGCTTTGGTATGAGAAAAGCCAACCTATTTTTACTGCGAGTGTTCCGTGAATGTGGGTCCTTAGCCCATCTGAGCTTTTCATACAGATACTCAGGCGTTTGCTTGGTTACAATTTTATACGTCTGCGTAGTCAGGTGTAAATCACGTCGGGCTGCCATCTTCAGCATCCCCTTGTCATTCAGATACGGCGTCACATGTGCGCGCTTCGGAATCCTAAAGCAGAGCCTTGCGCAGGCATTCTGCACGCGGTGGATAACCTTATGAGTTTTCATATGTATGCAAGGACCATATACCGTGTCGCAGTAATTAAACTGTGACAGCACTAATGATTCCACAAGAGTAATTCTAACCCTCTCAGTGGAATATTGCCAGGCGTACATCACTCATACCGGTAGCACAGTCTTTAAAGTTCTTACAGTCGGCCAACGGGCACGTCTAGACAGAGCAATCGTGCGGGGTGTGCGGGGCGAGCGGGGCGCGGCGCAATTCGGGTTCGCCATACACTCCATTCGGGACACACGCGTCAGGAGTGGCGCAATAAATAAAAACGCGTGTAGTCAATTTTAATTTATTTTTATAACATTAGAAACACAGAAGAAAGGTAAGTTTAATACATTAATATTTTATTTTGTTGTTTGTAGAATGTGCTTGTGTTTCTGATCTTTGCATATAATATGCGTAATGTCTTTTTCAATATGTTTTTTATGGATGAACGCCATCTTAGAATTCGCTAATATTTAGGCAAGAGTTAATTAGCTAGGTATTAAAATCGAGATCAAAAATGGTGGACGCAACTTTTTGATATAAAATCAATATGGATATTATTTTTATGGTTTTTGGGGGTGCCAATTTCGAATACAACATCTATTTCGAGATCCGAGATGGCGGACGCGAGGTTTAAATAAAATCATATTAATTTAATAGTAAAGACTTATTAGTAGTATAATATATATTTTTATTTACCAATTTCAGATGCAAGGTTTGGATTGAAGCATGAGGAAGACCTGATTAATAGGGAAAACTTCCCATAGCCTAAAGAACAACTATATTTGTAGCCTAGGTACATTTTGAAGAAAATATTTGGCATATATGGCAAGAAGAAATTGAAGAAAACAGCAATTCCTGTGCTACTTACTGTTAAAGTCACACGTTTAATTAAAAATACAAACTAGCCCAAATGTTAATATTTTAAGTAATGTAGTCCTAGATTTAACACAAAAACGTATTCTTACTACACATTCATATAATAGTAGGTATTGTTTTTTTTATTTTATTTTTTTTATTTATTTTGCTCTTACTCTTACTCTTTTTTATTTTTTAAGTGCTAATTGCTGCACTGACGCTGAATCAAATACTTATAAAATACAGTGAAAAAATTAAACTTTTTGTGTTAAATAAAAAATAATGTTTTTTTGTTAAAAATAAATCTTTTTGTAATCTTAATTTTTTTTAACTTAAGGATCCTGACATACATAAACCTACCTACCAATAAGCAAAATATGAAATAGACTAAAAAAATAATGTGACGACCCTGAGACAATGACGAAGGTCTAGACGATGGCGGCATTTCGCGCAACTTCAAAGGCGTTGGACCACTGTAAGTTTTTAACACTGTGCCGGTAGTATTACTAGAGGTCACTTTCGTTATTGTAACCTGTTTTTTTGTGATAATAATAATAATAATAAAAATACTAGGTATACTTATTGAATAGGACAACATTGGATCCATTGTTTTTGTTTCTTTGGAAGCTTCAAGAATGGAATAGAAAGTCTTTTGTGTAATCAAGTGCCATAGGTGATATAACATTAGGAGTGACTTTTAAAAAAAGGTTTAAAAATAATAAGTAGTTAATGTTACTTTTCTCGTAAAAATGTTATTTTTGTAACTGGCTCGTGTTACTTTTGTTTTAACTATCGGCCACTGGCAAGACTGAGCTCAATACTCAATAGTTGGACTTCTTGGCGGGAAAGTGAAGAGTCATGTTTGCGGTTTTGTTTTATTTTCTAAAATAATTTTGTGTTATGTCGAATATTAATGTGAAATAATGGTGGATTATTAACCGTTAAGTGTTCGTGAGTGCCCATGAGTGTTGGTAAATGAAACAATACAGTGCAACGTCACTTTTCAAATTCTCTCAAGAAGTCCGCCCGAGGACTTAGTAAAGCCCCACATCTTTACTGAGATACTCGAGGGGTTGGGGGGTATATCATTTCTATTATCATACATAATCATTCTATATAGAGTTTAATTTTGAGAAACGTATAAATTATGTTTTTGAATTAAGGACTAGTATCACAGTTTAGCAAGCATACAGTTGCGCATCGAAGGTACTTTCGCAGAGCAAGGGAGGGGAACCCGCGGGGAAGCGGGCGCTGCGGCGAGTGTCCCACAAACAAGCGCAGTTTGTGGGAGCTACCGTGAAGGGCAGCCACGTGCGCGTACATAAACGTAAATTAAACGTTTTTTAAATTTACGTTCAGTGATTTCTATTGAATATAATGGTGCATACACGTTGTTCTGTAAACGGTTGTAAGTCGACGTCGAAACACAACAAGAATTTAAAATTCAAAGATTTAGATGACTAAATAGTTTCTGTTTTCTTTTTATTTTATTCATTTTGCCAACTTCTCATTGATTATTAATGAACGTTTTTACAACACATACCTATTAATTAATTCAATTACAAATATCAAATTCTAACTCATCACAAACACGACAATTTTCACTTGTTTTTATTTCGTATATCTACCTCCATATATTTTATTAGGCTATTTCTGTGTTTTTATTCTCCAATATCAATTGAATCGAATTTTTGTTAACGAGACCATCTATCTCTTGCTCTAGTTCTTGTTTCGCCTTGGCGTTTAGTGGGCATTCTGTTATTAGATGTAAGATGGTATCATTCGTTAGCATCTGTATCACAGTTGCACAACGGGCTCTCCTTACTAAATATTTACTTCGTAACTCTAACTCCAACCTAGCGGGTTTTTCTAGTGTAGGTAGGTATATGTATTCTTTACCAGCGCAAGCTCTTGCGCAAAGTGTAATCATTATGTTTACAACTTATTGGAATAGTTGGGACATCGGACACAGAAGGAGTAGATATTGTCTATAGGTAGACCGCTTAACTGAGTCCTCGCCTGCGGTAGGTACGCGGGGCGGGAGGTACGTAGAGCTCTGCCACGAGTACGAGCGTTTTGCGACGCGGCGAACGGATTTCTAGTTCATTGCGCGTTATACTACGGCAGTCATACAGACAGCAGTGATAGAAAAAACGCAATGAACTAGAAATCCGTTTGCCGCGTCGCAAAGACGTCAGTAGTCGTGGTCGAGCGGTAAGGTGGTACACACGTGATAATTTTAAAAAGATTTATCTGAAGATAAGTAATTATAAATAGAGGTGCCTGCCTACCTAGTTAATCAACTGTTTTGAGA
Organism: Eudonia lacustrata; assembly: GCA_947562085.1. NCBI lineage: Eukaryota > Metazoa > Arthropoda > Insecta > Lepidoptera > Crambidae > Eudonia > Eudonia lacustrata. The sequence goes on from OX387333.1 coordinate 13,370,775, forward strand.
AAATTAAAAAAAATATCTGTTTTTTTACTTTGAAGCCGTTATTTGTTATAGAATATTTGATAAATTCAATGGTAATGAACTTGTGTACTATTTATTAAGCAATATCAAAATAATAAGTCAATCACTTGTATTCATATCAATATCACTGGAACTTGGTTCTTCACTTTCGAAGCAGCCATCATCAGAATCATCTGAATCGTTCTGCACGTTAAAAATAAAATCAACAATATCATTAATTTAATTATCAATTGTGTAAAACTGAGTGGCTTTTCTTCTCATCACGCCTTTTGTGAAATCGTCTATTCTATTCTTTTTTTGCGAATCTGTTTTGATCTAATCGGTGATTGAAATTTTTCGTTGTCTTTAAATAATTTTCCTTTAAAAGCTGTGCAGTTTCTTGCGCCCATTCTTCCATTCTTCTCCATAGCTAAAATATAGACGCTCTGAATGAGTAGTAGGTAAAAAAATGTTCGGACGGTTTAAAAGTATAGCACCTATGTTTATAATTGCTTATCTTCAGATGAATCTTGTTAAAATTATCACGTGTGTATCACTTTACCGCCATGCCAAGACCACTGACGTCTTGCGATGAGGTGAGCGATTTGTAGTTCATTGCGTTATTTCTATAGCCGTTGACTATGACTGAAGTTGTATAGCGCGCAATGAACTAGAAATCCGTTCGCCGCGTCGCAAGTCGCTCGTGTTCGTGGGTCTGCCACTATACGTACTTCCCGCCCCGCGTACCTACCGCAGGCGAGGACTCATTTAAGCGGTCTTGCATATATTTGTCTATATTTGTATTGATGATGATTTATTTAAACCAAAATTACCAACAGAAAAAGAGGAGGTTCTATATTCACCTATTGTTTAGGGTTTATATCACAGACGTGTTTATATTTAAGATTTCTGGGCTTGTTTATTTTTTTTTTATTTTTTAAGCAATCCGAATGCGAATTCAATATAGTTTTAATAATAGAAAATTGAAATCTAAAAATAAACCTTCACGTTAATTTAGCAGTGCAATATTTGTAAATATGTATATAGTTTATTCTTGATAATAAATGATTATTTTATAAAAATATTAACGATTATTTGATTTCGAATCGAACGATCGCCACGTATAATAAGAATTCTTCTCTTCTTATTATACGTCTGTGGTAGATACCTACGCGAGCGGCGGCATCGCCCCACATAAAAGGCGATGCCTGAAATAGTAATACTGTGCTAGTGTCCATGGTCATAAATAAATTATAAAAAAAAAACTTAATAGTTTTGGTTTTCCGTATTTGTTTTGCTTGCTGTCAACTGTCATTCATTTTAATTTTAGTGGTAGTGAGTGGCTGCTGGCTCTGGCTGAATAAAAATATGAAGTTGAATGCTGAAGGCAAAGAGTAGCTAAAGGAAAAATATTAATTGTAGATAAACTTTATAAATAGGTAGGTTTAGTTTTTGTATAGAATTTTATATCATCCAGTACATTGAATTAACAAAATTTCAGATTACTAAACTATTTTTAATAACATTCTACCTGTTTACCTATTTATTTTATAATTATTTTTTGAGCAATGGTTTACACAATGTTTTAAGTATCTAGTTAATTGCAAGACTGATTAAATTCAACACTAGTGTATACTGGTTTTTCATAGAATAAGTCAATAAGATCATTAGTCATCTAATAAATAAAAATATTGAAACATTTCTTTTTACTCAAAGGGAATATGATTTCTGTGGTTACCAGTCACATATTATCAACTACTAGATTAACTGTAAGTGCAGTCACAGATTGGCAGCAGCATCTCTCTGAGGTTACCCTCAACCTACTGCGATCGCCAACCCGCCTGCCAAGCGTGGCGATTACGGCAAATACCCCTCATATCCTTGGGGGAGGCCTTTGTCCAGCAGTGGACGTCTTTTGGCTGAGATGATGATGACAGTCACAGATTATGACAAAGGTAAAGTAGGTACAGTAAAGATTACAGACTAGACAGATTGTCATTGTTTCAGGTATCCCAACAGAATCAATCAGTATCCTCAAAACCTGTATCCTCAAAATTGGGTCTCAGTGTTAGATTTTGTCTCTTGTACAAGCACAACGCCTATTAAAGTCTTAAGCACAGTTACGGACAATGTCAAAACACTAATAACCTGCCCTAAAACTAGACACTGGCTAAATCGTAGCGAGAGCCATCTTTCAAGAAATTAAATTGAATTGATTACAGACTAGATTTTTGTCATAATGAAGCAGTAGAGACTAAACTATATATTTTAACCTTTTCACCGCCCAACTATCATGCACGCGATGTCCCGCTGTACGCCAACGTATAAATGTATTTTAACAAAGAAGAACTTCTATAGAAGTAGCGTGGACCGCACGAAAATCTCAAACTACTATAGAAGTTGTTGGCGGTAAAAAGGTTAACCGCCTCTGTGGTCTAGTGGTTTACTTAAGACCACCGGTTTAGACCCAGAGGTTTTGAGTTCGGTTGCCAGCGGGGGGGTACGTGTTTGTATACTGTTTGGTTGGTGGTAGGGCTTGTCGTCTGGCTAGCTACCACTATCTTATCTAAATTTATAATTTATTTGCTTAAATATGGTACAAAAATGCTCTTAGAATAATGTTGACCAGCATATTCTATAGTATATGATGTGCAAATTTTCAAAATTACATTAGTGGCAATTCAATCTATTACATTTCTTAAATTACTAACAGATTATAATAAAATCATAGTTAACAATGCATGTATAAAATGATTAAATAAATAAACAAAAGCCAATATTATAACAGTTTTGAATTTGAATTTATTATACCGTCCTTTGAGCAAGGCCTTTGTCCAGCAGTAGCTGGTTGTGATGATGATGATGATAATACTGTCCCATTGCTGGTCAAAAGCCTCCATCTTTTAAATCAAGCCCTCACTAAAATTTATGGGTATTGGCTTAAACACCATGCTTGATAAAAGCTGGTTATTGATCTTACAAACCTTGGGAAAATCTTCCCATATGCTGATTGGCGATCTCACAAACTTAGGAAAAATCCAAATCACACATTGCTCAATCTGCGAATAGAACCCAGAACATCCAACTTTGTCACAAAAGCTTTCATGTATATTTCTTTATTCTTTCAAGGTTACAAATGGACAAGACAGATAACAGAGTTTAAATGAATCAAAATCGCATTACCGGTATCCAACGACTTCATAAAACAAATAAAAGATGGCTGATCCAAGCAACAGTTCACCGATGTTCGTAGATGTGTCTGGTACGCAACAGCAGTACCCGATAGCACAGGTGTTCACTCACTACACGCTTCAGATTGAACCGTTGGTGAAGAAGGAGGATGTGGAGCAAGAAGTGGTGATCCAGCAAGTAGATCAGCATGTGGAAGAATTGGTGGTACAACGACAGCAGCAGCTTGAATTGGAAACAGACCAAGATGAAGGGATACAAGTTGAGGAAGATGTTGTGTAAGTGTTCAAAATTAAGTGTCATAACCTTTTGTTTTTAACTTCTTTTTTCTTCCCGCGATCTGGTGAAGGTTGCGGGAAGCCGCTGGATGCGAGCAGCACAAAACCGGTCGTTGTGGAGATCCTTGGGGGAGGCAGACGTCCAGCAGTGGACGTCTTTTGGCTGAGATGATGATGATGATGATAATAACTTTTAAACTATCATGTATCATGCATTAGAGTATTATTATTAACGCAAAAAACGACTAAAGAAGAATAAGAAATAGTTATTAACCTGCACAAAAACAAATACAAACAGGATACGCAGATGAAAAAAAGTACAAAATTAAATATTTATAAAATACAGTGAAAAAATTAAATGCCTACCCGACCCAGCCAGGTATCGAACCTGGGTCTTCCACAATCCGGGCGGCTGCACTGACCATTATGTTACCTACCGAGATAAAAGGTTGACGCAAGTAATGAATTTTTTCACTGCTTTTTGATTTTTGACTGCTTTTTAGCGGCAGAGGTGCCATCTATCCAACAGATAATACAATCGATGGTTATGCACTTAAAAATAAAAAGTAAAAACAACTAACACAATGAACAAATAGTTTGAACATTTAACATAATTACACAAAATAAAAATAAGAAGAAAAATCTTGGGGTTGGCTTTAGTAATCGGCGGCAGGAATTAGGAATTGATAAGGGTTGGTTTTTATTGGGGTTGGTTACCCCTTTCAATCGACACCCCCCCTACCCCGCGGAGATGCGTGGTTCTTTTTTACACGTGTTTGAAGTTTCGTAATCTGTTGGGTATTCTGTGCTGTTGGATAGGTTAAGTAAAATTTTTTTTTCCCGAGCGTAGCGCAGCGTAGCGAGGGCCAAACGAAAGGGGAGGGAGCGTAAAAAAAAATAAAATTTAAAACTCACGTAATCTGTTGGGTATTTTGTGCTGTTGGATAGGTTAAGGAGTGGCAGATAAAAAACTATGGGTTTCCGCGTCTCCCCCTTTCAAGAGGGGCACATCCCCCCCCCTAACCCCGATTACTAAAGCAACCCCAAATCTTGTAGTGTAAGGCCAACAGGTAGCTGCCTCAGCAACACTATTGTGGCAATACACAGAATTTGCAGAAGAGGATGAGATGAGTGCATTGGCGGCGCGGTAGAATTGTCTGATGCTGGCACGTTTAGCGCGCCTACACGCAGCTAAGTAGCCTTTGCAGCATCGGACACTCCCATTTGCCACTATTATTATCTCTCTATTTATTTTTTTACATATTAATTTACATTTTTAAATATTTTCTAAAAAACAAAACAAACATTTAAAAATATAAAAAATAGGGGTCCCATCGGCATCGGGACCAGGGTCCAAACTACCGGTGATTAGGGCTCCAGAGACAGGAACCTCCTCACAATGCGTGCCGTATCGAGGAGAACTGCCTTCTGAATCAGGTCCTTGATCCAGCCGCCTAACGAGAGCCTTGGCATGAGATGTTGATCGAGGCTCTTGGCCATCAGGCCGTAACAACAATCGGCACAACAGTCCACATTCCACATGTCGACAACCTCATGTGCTAAGTCGAGATATTTGATTTGTTCCTCTTTCTCAGCTTTCACGAGGTTCTCGTCATGGGGAATGGATCACCATTCCGATATCAATCGACAATAATCGTGCGGCGCGCTAATCGATCTATCACCACAATGTCTGGCTTATTAGCTACAATAGTCCTGTCGGTGATGATAGATCGATCCCAGTACAACGTGACATGATCATTTTCGAGAACTGGGTCGGGCACATACTTGTAGTACGGTACCTCAGAATCCACAAGTTTGTATTTCAAAGCAAGTTGCTGGTGTATAATCCTGGCCACTTGATTATGCCTGTGCAAGTACTCGCCGTTAGCCAGACGAGAACAGCCAGAAATAATATGTCTGATAGACTCACCCGAACGGTGACATGCCCGACATATGTCAACCGTCCCGTCCTTCATAATAAACTTCCGGTAGTTATTCGTTAGCATAACTTCGACCATAATTAACCTTTTTACCGCCAACAACTTCTATAGAAGTTCGAGATTTTCGTGCCGTCCACGCCAGCACTTCTATAGAAGTTCTTCTTTGTACCTACTTTATTAAAATACATTTATACGTTGGCGTACAGCGGGACATCGCGTGCAGGATAGGTGGGCGGTGAAAAGGTTAAGGATAGGCCGAATATGAATATTCGGCCGAATGTTCGGTTTACAATAAAACGAACCGAATAATTCGGTTCATTTAAGCGCGCTTTGCCTAGCCAAACACGTTTGAAACAGGTTCGCGCCGCACCGTGTCAGGTCAGGAATCGCTCACCGCCCGCCGCAGTTGTTGGTTGCAATTTCACGCAAGTCACGTTATTGCGCACTACTAGTTATTGTTAAAAGCAGTGGAAAAAATCAGTGCTTACGTTACGTCAGCCTTCCCATGAGGTAGCATAATTGTCAATGCAGCCGCCCGGATTGCGGAAGATCCAGGTTCGATTCCTGGCTGGGTCGGGTAGGCATTTAATTTTTTCTCTGTATATCATAAATATTTAATTCAGCTTCAGTGCAGCAATTAGCACTTAAAAATAATAAAGTAAGATTTTTTTTATCGATTCATTGATAATAATGAATGAATTAACTATGTTACTATAGTCTTTTTACAAGCCTTAGATCTTAAAATTGTACAACTTTTATAATTCGGTAATTATTCGGCAATTAAACCGAATATTCGGCCGAATACGAGCACGGATAAATACGCCGAACATCGCCGAATACCGAATAATTACCGAAAATTCGGCGCATCTCTAATTATTAATATTATATCAGCCATAGCGGTCAGAGGCAACATGCTGATCCGTAGATTCTCCCGCTGTAGTGAAGAAGCGAAAATCACGCTCTTCAAAGCGTATTGTCAGTGTTTCTACACGGGGAATCTATGGGTAAGTTATGCTAAAAAGCCGCTAGACGCCCTACGGGTTCAATACAATAATATCTTCAGGATGATGTTGGGACTGCCCCGTTTCTGCAGTGCGTCGGGAATGTTTGCTGAATATAAAACAGATGGTTTTGGCGCAATCATCCGCAAAAAAACAGCATCCCTTATTCGCAGAATTAGGGACAGTCCGAACGCCATCCTGAATACTATTGCTGATAGGCGGGACTCGCCAATGTGGAAAAGCTTTGTGCGGAGAGTGATATATCACCACCCCAACTAATTTTAACCAATAAATCCAAATAAATAATTTAATGTTAACACCTAGTTTTTATAAGTTTGTATACTAACACCATGATTGTACACTAACATAGTTTATAAGAATATTATGTATACTAACACTTTTATATGGATCTCGGTCTGAAAAAAAATATTTTTATTTTTTTTATAGCTGTCCCACTCCTGGGCAAAGTGTGGGGACTCTTTTTCCACACCTTCCGGTCCATAACGCCGTTCCTTCATGAACCCATTAAGGTCGTCCCGCCATCTTCGTCTTGGTCTACCTGGTCGCCTTTTCGCATTATGTGGGGTCCACTCCGTTGTGATCCGCGCCCACATCTCGGCATGCAGTAGACATGTCCAGCCCAGTCCCACTTGCCAATAATGGCCAATACCTATTTTTTAATTAATGGAATCAGGCGTTATTTTGGGAAATCCATAGTACAAAAAAATGTAATTTAAATAATATGTAGTGTTAATTCCGCTAACTCACTCGTTTATACAGCTTGGATGCAGTACGCATGCACCGCCCTCCCGCCCGCAAAAAGTATGCACATGCAGGAGAAACAATGCGTGCAAGCGAAAATGCACACCAACACCGATACCCGACACGTGTTTCGCCCCTCTACGGGGCATCCTCAGGAGCTGTTGACTGGTCGAGAGCTGCGCACCGACTGTTACGGCTACGCAGCTCCCGGCCCCTTTATAAAGCGCCATTGTTTGACATTTGTGACGTACTACCCGCGACAATACGTAATAATGGCGATGGAACTAAATTTGTTATGTTGAATGACCAAACAAATTTAGTTCCATCCCCATTAGGGGCCGGGAGCTGCGTAGCCGTAACAGTCGGTGCGCAGCTCTCGACCAGTCAACAGCTCCTGAGGATGCCCCGTGGAGGGGCGAAACACGTGTCGGGTATCGGTGTTGGTGTGCATTTTCGCTTGCACGCATTGTTTCTCCTGCATGTGCATACTTTTTGAGGGCGGGAGGGCGGTGCATGCGTACTGCATCCAAGCTGTATAAACGAGTGAGTTAGCGGAATTAACACTACATATTATTTAAATTACATTTTCTTTGACCTATTTTTTTTCAATAATGTTTTTAATTCAAATATATGGTAAAATATGGATAGTAAAAAAAAACTGAATTAAATTTATTTATTATTATTATTATTTTAAACATCCATCCACTACCAAATCAGTACATTCGTGATCATAGCTCATGCCACTGTACTGTTTATCGAATACGCAAAAGTAAAAGATATGGTAAGAATTTGTATCCGCAGATATCTCTACATCTACAGATCCATCTCTAGTAGGATTGCGGAAGACCCAGGTTCGATTCCTGGCTGGGTCGGGTAGGCGTTTAATTTTATCACTGGATTTTATAAATTTTATAAATATTTAATTTAGCTTCAGTGCAGCAATTAGCACATGAAAATTACTGGTGACCTGTACTACAGGTTTTCTTCAAACCCCCTCCAGGCACCAGTCTCTCACAACGATATAGGTCATAAAAAATAGAACTATAACTAGAATTAGCTCTAAGTCGTAGAATAATTAAGATTTACATATTTGTTATTGTAGAAAAAAAAATCTCTAGTATGTTTTTATACAACCTTATTTTTAGTTTATACGAAAATCGAAACACGGGTCAAATATTTTCATTCAAAGAATCAGTACAAATAAAATTAAAATAATATCTTGAAAACTGACGAAGTTACAAGCTTTTTGTGCTGTCCCGTTGTGTGTTTTTAGTAGGGTATACTTTATTTAAGATTTTGTAAATATTATTTGGTCAAAATGTAACATGGTATAAAAAATATTTAAATCGATTCTATTACTGATTCTGAACAAACAGTTTTCAGGTTTCGTATAAACTAAAAATGACATTGTATATGTACGTTTGTATGTATGTACGTTGTATTCATCTCAGCCAAAAGACGTCCACTGCTGGACAAAGGCCTCCCCCAAGAATGAGGGGAATTTGCCATAATCGCCACGCTTGGCAGGCGAGTTGGCGATCGCAGTAGGCGAAAGTAATCACACAGAGATGCTGCTGCCCATCCTCTGGAATGGTCCCTTAGACGCCTTCTACGACACCCACGGGGAGAGATGGGGTGGTGCAATTCTTTATGCCCGGCACTACACGGACTACGTTGTATTATTGTATGAATATAAAAAGTAAAAAATCTCTAGTACAGTTGGCGGCAGATCAACCTACCCAAATCTGTACAATTTCTCCAATGAATATTGATCCTTATAACCAAACTATAAAGTTCAAAATTGATGTTTTGGGTAGGTTGATCTGCCGCCGTGTGTACGTTTGTATTATTGTTATTATTACTCTGTTTTTAGACCACCCATTCAACAACCTGAGCTAGAGCCGACTGGTTGCACAGACAACCAAGAGGTAGCGACCACTGGTCACACAGGACACCAGGAGCTACGTTCCTTCCATTGTACAGAGAAAATAATCAATAATAAGACTTGGTAAGCTATTCATATTTTTTGGGTACAGTGGCCCAAGAAAGTGGTGTACCAGTTTTGATTTAGTTTTCTAGTCATCGAAAATTACAACAACGTTCATACTAGATATCACTGAAAGAGATGCATAATAATGACGTAAATCTAATTGATAAGTATTCATACGTAGTAGATCATGATTCCTATAAGTGCATGACATTTTAACTTTGATTACAAATGAATAAGACATTAATTACTGTAAAGAAAACATCAATTTTCTAAACAAAAGTAATAAAAACTATTTATATTAGACAACCAATTCTATTTGATAAAAAGAAAAAAAGAAAACTGACAATTGACATTTTGTCAAAACAAACAGTAATCTAATCAAATAAAGATATCAATAGAAGTTAACAGATCGATCTGCAAGCGAAACTAATCTTTATCGCCTATGAATCTGCCATGCGACATTCAACCTTAGGGTGGTAAACCAATTTTTTTGGGCGACCGTACATGACTTATGCACATAAGTATGTAATTTTAAAAGGCATTGATTTGTAACCTACTTTTCGGTGTTTGACTGTAAAGCGCTGTACACAGAACAGACGTAAGTCGTAGACGGGGCTCATACAAATGTCTCTTCCGCGTCCCTTTCATACAAAATGTATAGAAGCGTCGCAACGCAAAACATATAGAAAAGACAGGGCGGGGGCACGACGCTTACTCGTCTTCGCCCTATTGTAAAACATACAGAAAGGACAGGGCAGACAGAGGGGAGCGGGCGGGACTCGCGCGTTGCTGTCACACAATAGGGTTGCCACCCGTACTCTATTATAAAATATTGTACGTTATTTAAAATATTGTACGTTATTTCGGGTAATTGTACTCTATACTTTATTCTCATAAAGTATTGAGTACAATGCAATGCATTCATTGTTCTCACAATAAAGTACGCAAAAATACTTTATTTTATACTCGTCTGTAATGTGGCATTAAAATTATCTATATATTAATACGTAAAGCAAAAACTTTGTACCCCTTTTTTACGAAAATTGCGCGGACGGAGGAGTATAAAATTTTGCACACTTATAGTTTATATAGAGAAGGTTATCCGAATGTTAATATTTTTTTTATATTATGCATAAAAATACATTAAATCAATAAAATAAACATTACACACACTACCATGTATTTTGACACACGCATAAAAAAAATCAAAAATGGAAGAGGAGCGGCCGAAATCTGTCAATGCCAATACAAACCTCAGAACAATAACTAAAGCTATAGAAGGATGGCTAAAATAAAAATCGTGCAACTATGTTTAGTTCCGTTCTATCTTATGGCTAGAAAAGGAGGTTGGAGTGCGACAAATGGTTGACACTTAGTTTTTATTTTTTGTATTGTTATGTCAAACGGTCATCAGATAATCGGTGATCAAAAAAAATCTTTGAGTCCTTTATAAAGTCACTCACTACATTACCTCAAATATGACGTCACAAATCTGGTGACACCTTCGAAATAACGAAAGAAAAGGGACAATCGATCTCTTTCCAATACATCACTTAGGTTCATTAGTTAAAATAGTACGAACTGATGAATGAGTGTTGCTATTTTAGTCCGGTTTCTATAGCTTTAGTTATTATTCTGAGATACAAACCAACAGCTTCATGATCCAAACTCATATTCTATCTTTTTTAATTTTTCATTGCTTAGGATACAATCCGTGCAGCCTTAATAAAATTACGGTTGAATTTCGACTACTGGTCGACCACTACACTAGTTTCAATTATTAAGTGTTTATTTGGCAGCCACTACGTCACCACCATTGAAGACCGACTGATCCGGCACATACGTAAAGTGCACAGAGGAGAAAACCCGTTTCAATGTAGCATGTGCGTGTATTCTACCTACAACAAGGGGGTGTTTGAAGACCATGTAAGGGTGCACCAGGGTAAGCTTATTAATTGTTGTAAACTATATTTTTAATCGTACTATAATATTATAAAGAGGAAAGCATTGTATTTTACCCGACTGCATCAGAAGGAGTGTTTTTCGAGTGTATGTATGTATGTATGTATGTATGTATGTATGTATGTATGTATGTATGTATGTATGTATGTATGTATGTATGTATGTATGTATGTATGTATGTATGTATGTATGTATGTATGTATGTATGTATGTATGTATGTATGTATGTATGTATGTATGTATGTATGTATGTATGTATGTATGTATGTATGTATGTATGTATGTATGTATGTATGTATGTATGTATGTATGTATGTATGTATGTATGTATGTATGTGTGTATGTCTGTTTCTTTGGCACGCCCGCGCCCTACAGCCCAAACGGCATGGTGGATTTTAACATATGAGGTGTCGTTAGATTTGTTTTAACTGTGGGAGTGACATAGGCTATATATTAAAAAAAAAACAAAAATAAAAAGTAAAATCAGGCCGGGTTAGTTATTACTCGTAGTAGTCGTGACCCTAAAAACTGTTAGATCGACCACACGATCAAAATTCTTTAACCTTTTTACCGCCAACAACTTCTATAGAAGTTCGTAATTTTCGTGCCGTCCACGCCAGCACTTCTATAGAAGTTCTTCTTTGTACCTACTTTATTAAAATACATTTATACGTTGGCGTACAGCGGGACATCGCGTGCAGGATAGTTGGGCGGTGAAAAGGTTAAACGAACTACAACGTCTACGGAATTTAAAGGATATGGCCAATTTTTTTTATAGACGTAGGTGTAGTTAATAATTTTCATTTACATCAATGTTTCATGGTGTTTTGTTTTCGGGAATATTAGCAGATTTTATTCTCATGTTTAAAATAAACTCAAAGAACTTGTCAGTTAAAAGTACCTACTAGACAAGAGTTTCATTTTTACGCCCTAATCAGATTACTTATTGACAAATTGGTGTATGCGCTATGACTTTGCTTTAAAAAAGAGTAAAGTAAAAGTAGTAAAGTAAACAGCCTATAACTGTCCCACTGCTGGGCAAAGGCCTCCATCATTGAAATCAAGTCATCGCTACAATTGATGGGTAATGGCTTCATCACCACGCTTGCCAAACGCGGGTTGGTGATCACAAACCCGGGCTATGCATCGAAAAAATCCGAAACGCATATTGCCCGACCTGGGAATTGAACCCGGGACCTTCGGGTATCGGGCCGAGCGCTTTGCCACTCGGCCACCGAGGCGTTTTAATATTATTATTTTATGTAGGTTTGAAATTCTTGGTTATTTACTTTACAAAACTAAAAGGTTTAAAATAAACCAAATTATTAAAATAAAACAAAAACCCGACTGCTAAAACAACTATATAAAAAACAATTATATACTCGTAAAAATATTTTTTATGTTAGTCCGGTTTTTTCGAGAATATAATTGTTTTTTATATAGTTGTTTTAGCAGTCGGGTTTTTTTTGTATGTTTGTAACAAATAAACTCAAAAACTACTAAACCGATTTAAAAAATTCTTTCACCATTAGAATGCTACATTAGCGCTGAATAACATAGGCTATATTTAAAAAAAAATTACCACCCGTGAGAAGCCTGGACGGGCCGCTAGTACACCTATATTTTTTTATAAAAGTATTTTATTAACAGTAACATATACATGAAAAAAATTGAGAACTTAACATATTTTAGATTACCTATAATAAAACAAAGAATAATTAGCTTCTCATTAGAATTTGAAAAAAAAACAATGTGTTGAAAAAATTTTGCGAGCGGGATTTGAACCTGCATCCCATGACATGCCGGGTCAGGTGCACTATCGTGGCTCAATCATGTTAGTGACGATAACAAAGTTTTATAGGCGTTAATTTAAAAAAGATGCTTCTAAAACTCGCCACAATAAAAATATCACTTTTCTTCCGTTTGTAGGTATAAAACCTTTTAAATGCACATTCTGTGAGTACCGCTCGGCGTCAAAGAAGAACACCAAAAAGCACGAGTTGATACACAGACCCGACAACCCGAACAAATGCGACGAATGCAACTTCATAGCGAGGCACCACAAGTCTTTGAAGAGGCATAAGGATGAAGAGGTGAGTAGTTTTTTTTCAGGAAATTTGGAAAAAAATAAATGGCCGTAATTATTAAATATTTATAAAATATAGTGAAAAAATTAAATGCCCACCCGACCCGAACTTGGGTCTTCCGCAATCCGAGCGCCTGCACTGACCGTTATGCTACCGATAAGGCTAAATTAAATGCCTACCCGTACCCGCCAGGAATCGAACCTAGGTCTTCCGCAATCCGGGCGGCTGCACTGACCATTATGTTACCGGGAAGGCTGATAAGCACTGAATTTTTTCACTGTATTTTATAAATATTTAATTCAGCTTCAATGCAGCAATTAGCACTTTAAAATTAAAAGTAAAATTCGCAGTAATTATTATTTTATAAAAGCTTGTTTTTAAAATGTTTTATTAAATTAATTTTTCGTTTATGTAGGTACTTTATTTTATTACGTAATAAATGCTTGTTTATAATAATGTGCTGAATGTTTTTTTTTGTAAATATTAGGTCAATATCGCAGTATTATTTAAGAGCGTTTACGCCACACACTAGCGCCGCCAATGAAAAAAAAACATATCTAGTAATTAGAGATAGAAAATCAAATTATGCTCAACAAACTATTTAAATGAAGTAATTTAGCATTTTTACGTCGCCTAATGAACACCTGACATGGTATGGTTTAGTTAAATACGGCGTTATAGTTAAAAGTGGCCGTTTTTAGCTGTAACGTCATTAGGTGACGTAAAGATGCTAAATTACTTCATTCAAATAGTTTGCTGAGCATAATTTGATTTTGTATCTCTAATATGTTTTTTTTTCATTGGCGGCGCTAGTGTCTTAAATTGAATTTAACAAAGTTGGTTAAAGTTTCCGGGTGAACTGCGCTTCGGCCTTCAACCTTATCGTCACTTAACATCAGGTGAGATCGAGGCTAAGAGCTCTTATCCTAAAGAATTTAATTTTAAAAAAATGTTGTATTTTTTAGCATCGTCCATCCAATGGCGTTTCTAGTCAAAGCGATGATGCCTCAACCGGGCCTGCCCCAGCGAAGCTGCAACGGCGCCCTAAGCTCTTTCAATGCAGTCGATGTGACACCCAGTAAGTGGATTTTTTTAAATTTTCCTTCCTTATATATGGTCTATGGTTAGCGCATTTAGCCAGTGTCTATCTAATTTTTTTACAAGTTATATTTTTATTTTTTTTATTTAAGGCACAATTACAGACAACATATGGAAAACATACAAAAATACATTTATGTATAATAAACTTCCATTACAATAAAATTTCGCGAAGGCTCATTGTCAATAATGACAACGTATCAGTCACTTGGTCTTATAAACAAAAATAGAACTTGTTGTTTAATTTTAAGCAAACAAAATTCACTTCTAAGTTGGTAAAGCAATTTCATTGTCTACTATACAGTTAATAAGGTATATTCGTGCCCAATTACAAAAGTGCGCAGCATTTACCTTTAACTTACCAAATAACAAAGCAATTAATATTAGGTTGAACAAAGTTCGGTATCATAAGTAAAATAAATTAAGTTTAAATTAAGTTAAATAAATAAATGTTATATAAATATACAATTTCTTTATACCTTATAAAGAACATAAAATTTAATGAGTTTAATCTAGTCTAGCCTACAAATCACATGGAGACACACATACACACACGCACACACATGCACGCACACGACCACTCACATGCACACCCACGACCACTCACATGCACACACACGCACACACACGTACACACAAACATACGCAGACACGCCTTCGTGTTTATATTTTTTGTTTATATTTCTATCTGTCGCATAAACTTTAGTGGGTGCCCACGATACGGTGCTCTCCTGGTGTGGGACCCACGAGTTATGCTTCCTGTATTGTTACAATGTTCACTACATTAGCTTTTGTTTTGTTGTTCTTAATTTTGGTGCATACTATGTAACAAATTTTTGAAAAATAAATTATTTGTATTTGTATTTTGTATTTAAAAAGAAGAGACTAAAGTGTTGAAAAAATTCCACTAGTGGGATTCAAACCTGCACCCCATGACATGCCGAGTCAGGTGCACTGCTAACTATGCTATCGTGGCTCAATCCAACTCGCCGAAATTAATCAACACTATCTACTCTTACTCTGTAAGCCAAAGGATTCTGTATTCATGTCATGGGGTGCGGGTTCGAATCCCGCTCGTGGAATATATTCAACAGTCAGTCAGTCAGTCAGTCAGTCAGTCACTCGGTCAGTCAGTCAGTCAGTCAGTCAGTCAGTCAGTCAGTCAGTCACTCAGTCAGTCAGTCACTCAGTCAGTCAGTCAGTCAGTCAGTCAGTCAGTCAGTCTTTTTTGTTGTAAATTTTTCGCAACAAAATTTACGTAAAATTATAGGGTAACTGATGCTGCGTTGTTTTCACGCTGAACCAGTTGACGTCGCACCTGGATTCCATATTCACTTAACATCAAGTGAAATAGAATCATTTGCCGTGCTATGTATATCTCTATATTTACTAAAAATATTATAAATGCCTAAACGCATTCTAAATTAATTATTAAGGGTTTTCTTTTTTTTTCTTTTTTTACTTGTTCATGACTATGGATACTAGTCCTTCAGTCGAAAACTTAATTTATACGTTCCTCAAAATTAAATTCTATATAGGATGATGATGAATGATAAATAGAAATGAGAAGTGAGAAATGATATACCCCCCAACCCCTCGAGTATCTCAGTAAAGATGTGGGGCTTTACTAAGTCCTCACGCGAGCTTCTTGAGAGAATTTGAAAAGTGCCGTTGCAATGTTTTGTTTCATTTGCCAACACTCATGCACACTCACGAACACTTAACGGTTAATAATCCACCATTATTTCACATTAATATTCGACATAACACAAATTTTAAAAAATAAAACAAAACCGCAAACATATAAAATAAATAAATAAATTTTCCTACATTCACACCAATTATCTAGCCCAAGAGAAGCTTCGTTAAGAAACTCGTTAAATGGTTACTAGACAACGGATAAACATACTTAAAATATTTAAATACATACTTATTATACATAGAAAACACCCAGACCCGAGACAATTTAGAAAAACAATAATTTCTAAATTGACCCGACCGGGGATCGAACCCGGGACCTCAGAGATGGCGACACCATGAAAACCATGAGTGACATGACTCTTCACTTTCCCGCCAAGAAGTCCCTTATTTCTTATTCTTATTCTCTTGGCGAGGCAGTTTCAACTTCTCTGTTTTTATATTTTTTTTATGTACAAATCTCGGCATGATCCTGTAATAGTGTAATTACTTTTTATGCGGATCTTGAACAAGATCCGCACAAAAAGGGATACGGATACTGATCTTTTTTTCTATCTCGGATATTCACGGATATCCGGCACATCACTATACCAACATACATATAAATAAATAAATAGTAATACCCATTTGTTATTAACTATAATTGGAGCAATGTTATCTTATTAATTAACTAATTATCATTGTAATTATTATTATATTTCGTTTCAGATACTCAGATTTGCGTAATCTTAATGAACACCTTAAAAAAAATAGGAATTGTATAGAATGCGGGGTTATGCTCTGCCATAAGGTACGTTTAAATTCAAATTCTAATTCAAAATTATTTATTGCATGCCACATTGGTGTACATAATAATTAAATAAATAGGTATAAAAGGTGTTAAAATAAACAATGCAGCATAATGTAGGCAAACAGAGGGAGTATAGCTAGCTTATTAAATACTGTGTTCTACTTTCCTGTGTGGTGCCGGGGATAAAGAATTGCACCACCCCATCTCTTCCCGTGGGTGTCGTAAAAGCCGACTAAGGGACCATTCCAGAGGATGGGCAGCAGCATCTCTCTGAGGTTACCCTCAACCTACTGCGATCGCCAACCCGCCTGCCAAGCGTGGCGATTACGGCAAATACCCCTCATATCCTTGGGGGAGGCCTTTGTCCAGCAGTGGACGTCTTTTGGCTGAGATGATTAAATACTGTATTATACATTTTAACATAATAAATGTTAAAATTGTAATACATGTAACGCCCTGTGATGCAATAGACTATTTGACTGATTTGTTATAACTCATCTTAGTTCATTATGACCAGAGGTGGAACGCACTCACCCGGAATCATCGACTACTTAGGTGCTGGCTATCTTATCTTACCTTACTTATCTCTAGCTGTCGGAACACAACAATGCTACAACATTGATGTTATGGCGACAAGCCGTACCACCAACCAAACAGAGTACACAAACATGTGCTGGGAATCGAACCAGTACGCTTAGCCAAAGTAACATTAAGAAAACGATAGCGAAGTTCGATAAGAATTAAATGTATGGGATTGACATAAGCCACGCTAAATCACGTGGTCAATCTTATGTCAATCCCATACATTTTATTCTTTTCGAACTTCGCTATCGTTTTCTTAACCTTTTCACCGCCCAACTATACTGCACGCGATGTTCCGCTGTACGCCAACGTATAAATGTATTTTAATAAAGTAGGTACAAAGAAGAACTTCTATAGAAGTGCTGGCGTGGACGGCACGAAAATCTCGAACTTCTATAGAAGTTGTTGGCGGTAAAAAGGTTAATGTTACTTTGGCTACCGCCACAGGGACTTCTAGGTCTGAACCGGTGGTATTAACCACTATATCATAGAGACGGTTGTCTGCTGATTTATGATAAGATCTTTGCCACTAAGTCCCTACTAGTTAGCTGTCTTGTACAGGTAAAACGAATGTTTTTAGTGCCGGGGATAAAGAATTGCACCAGCCCATCTCTTCCCGTGGGTGTCGTAAAAGCCGACTAAGGGACCATTGCAGAGGATGGGCAGCAGCATCTCTCTGAGGTTAAGTCTCAACCTACTGCGATCGCCAACCCGCCTGCCAAGCGTGGCGATTACGGCAAATACCCCTCATATCCTTGGGGGAGGCCTTTGTCCAGCAGTGGACGTCTTTTGGCTGAGATGATGAGCATTCGGCGTCGAATGTTCGTGTGGTGTGGACGTTGAGCCGAACGTTACAAATTTTACACGCGAGCACGAACTGCTCGATCCGATCCGAACCCTTCGGAGACTCTGGAAGGGCACGGGGACGCGCACTTTTAAGTGTGCGATGCCGTACCCCTCTAGAAATCCTCTGAAGGTGTTTCGTTTCAACACGGCTTGAGGTACCCTTTACGTACCTCGCCGCCCCTAAAACAAGCCCGGTGAAGCTGAATGCTCTCAGTGAGGACGCGTCTTTATGGGAATCAGGGCACTGGCGACGACCTGTAAACACCATTCTCCACACGCTTAATCAAGTTCACCAATATGTATCATCATCATCATCATCATCAGCTCATTTTATGTCTCCACTGCTGGGGCACGAGCCTTCCCTATGGATGGATAGGGAGAACGGGCCATACACCACCACGCGGGCCCAGTGCGTGTTGGTTGTTGTTAACGACTGCTAATGCAGCCGGGACCAACGGCAACACGTGCACGACGAAGCACGGAGGGGCTCGAGTTGATACATTTTTGGTCACCCATCCGATGACCGGCCTTTGCGAAAGTTGCTTAACCTCAGCACTCGCAGACCGTGCGCGTTAACCACCGACGAGCTCCTCAATATGTATACTAATAAAAATGTGAAGAAAAAATTGAAATATATTCTGATAGATTTGATTGGTCTCTCCCAGGCCCACGAAATCAAGCACATGCTATCAGTCCACGGTCGTCAGTCCGGTCCCGCGCTGTTTACTTGCGTCACTTGCGGATGGCAGACCAACATCAAATCCAAGGTAGGTTGTCTATACTATTATTATAAAGAGGAAACCTTTGTATGTATGTATGTATGTATGTATGTATGTATGTATGTATGTTTGTAACGAATAAACTCAAAAACTACTGGACCGATTTAAAAAATTCTTTCACCATTAGAGTGCTACATTAGCGCTGAGTAACATAGGCTTTATTAAAAAAGAAATGTCCACCCGTACGAAGCCGGGACGGGCCGCTAGTCATACTAATATTATAAAGAGGAAAGCTTTGTATTTTTTGTATGTTTGCAACGAATAAATTTAAAAACTACTGGACCGATTTTAAAAATTCTTTCACCATTAGAATGCTACATTAGCGCTGAGGAACATAGGCTATATTTAAATTGTCCACCCCCGTGCGAAGCAAGAACGGGCCTCTAGTTATTTATGAACACTATAATGTGAATGGAAAAAAAATTGCCAATTCCCAGTTATAAGATAATTTTTTTCTAGAAAAAATCGCTCAGCCTCAGGAAGCTCGAGTGGGAATTGAACCCACGACCTTTGGATAACCGGTTCTACGCTCTGACCGCCCCAGTAGACTCGTTGAATTTTTCTAGTAATTTGTTATTTTTTACATGTCTATTTTTACGCATGGCGATCGCAGGCCGCCACAGTGGGTATTAAATTGATACTAAAGTAAAAAAATCAGCTCCTGACTTCCATTCAATTGTTGATTGCTGGTTCCATACACTGGTGGTGTCACTACCCCATGCGATAATTAGCAGATAACGTTTAGATAATTCGTCATCATCATCATAATCATCAGCTCATTTTATGTCCCCACTGCTGTGGCACGAGCCTTCGCTATGGATGGATAGGAAGAACGGGCCGTAAACCACCACGCGGGCCCAGTGCGGATTGGTGGTTGTTAACGACTGCTAATGCAGCCGGGACCAACGGCAACACGTGCACGACGAAGCACGGAGGAGCGAGAGATGATAAACTTTTGGTCACCCATCCGATGACCTGCCTTTGCGAAAGTTGCTTAACCTCAGCACTCGCAGGCCGGACGCGTTAACCACGCCATCGCCATCGAACTCATCCTGAATTATGTACCTAATTACAAAAACACAAATGTTGAAAAAATATCCAAATTTTTTTTTCAAAGTAAAAAAGTAAATAGTGTTGAATAATTTCGGCGAGCTGGTTAGAATCACGATAGCTCAATTGGGAGAGCACCTGACCCGGTATGTCAGAAGGGTGCAGGTTCAAATCCTGCTCGTGGCAATCTTTCAACATTTGTGTTTTTGTAATTTGTTCGCAACAAGTTTGCGTTAAAAATTATATAAACAAAGCAAAAACATTTAATGTACCTAATGTTTATTTTGATTATTAATATTTGGAAGTGTGTTTTTTTCTCAGCTATTACTTATTATTATTTCCTTAATTTATTTTTTCACATATTACTTTACATTTTTAAATATTTTAAAAACAAACCTGACAAAACATTTTAAAATATAAAAAAATAGGGGTCCGCCGGCATCGGGACCAGGGTCCAAGCTACCGGTGGTTAGGGCGCCAGAGACAGGAACCTCCTCACAATGCGTGCCGTATCGAGGAGAACTGCCTTCTGAATTAGGCCCTTGATCCAGCCGCCTAACGTTGATCGAGGCTCTTGGCCATCAGGCCGTTGGCCGTAACAACAATCGGCACGATGACAGCCGAGTCCACACTCCACATGTCGACAACCTCATGTGCTAAGTCGATATATGTATTTGATTTGTTTCTCTTTCTCAGCTTTCACGAGGTTCTCGTCATGGGGAATGGTGATATCGACAATCATCGTGCGACGTGCTAATCGATCTATCACCACAATGTCTGGCCATTTATTATTATTATTATTATGTTTTTATTTTTTATTATTAATATTTTTTTTTCATTCAAGGCTTTGCTGCATCTGGTGCATCATCCACAGCAAGTCGATGAGACTTCGCTAGATGTGGGTCTGCTGAGGAGACATAACATACTGGCGTGATTAAGACCTAGATATTAGGATAATTATGTGAAAAACAAATATTTAAAAGAAATATATTATGAGTTTTTTATTGACATTGTTATAATAGTAAGAATCTACATTAGTGATAATTAAAATTAAAAATATAAGAAAAAGTATTCGTTTCTTCAGTTGTTTTAATCTTTTGATCGAGTGCCTAGCTAAAGTCTAATTAATAATTCACTGGAGTAATCTGACGTTTACGGTGTTACCAGTTTCTGATGAACAGAAAATAGTGTTGTGACAAAAAGATTGACATCAATCACTCACTCATTCATTCTCATTACGTCCTGGATCAAATCACATTACTCATTTTATTTACTTTATTAAGAAATCTCCTAGGCCAGTTTTTTTTAATCGATTTAAAAATATTAGCATTGGCACCTTTATAGGCCAATAAATGATAACTTTGAAAAGGCAAATATTCTGTTTTGTCTTAATTGTTATGCAGTAAATGGTACTCCTGCACAGTGGTTAAGTCTGTATTTTTCTTTCAAAAAGATGGATAATGTAAAAATTGCAATAATTAAAATTAGAATAAATATTATTAACGGGATTATTACCATGTTTATTGTCGTGTTTGAGTATCCGATATTTCGGCACAGTTGCATGCGCCATGATGATGTATGTATGATGTGCAAGTGACCATGATAGTTTAAAAAAAAAAAAAAATTAAAATACTCCATTCGAATAATAACAGCTCCCAAAACAAATAAACACTGACAAGTAAACTGTCAGGTGAAATTTCTCGCTACAAAAACACATTCATATACCTACCTATATTATAATTAATTAAGTAGGTACCTTTTAAAAAAATTATGTTTGTAATTGATTATTTATTTTATTTCTTTGATTTTGTTGCTTTGATAAAAATAAAAATAAAAAATTTATGTTACCTGTACAAAAACTTAACCCAGTGTCCATACACACTTGAAACATCTATCTCCTCTTACGGAATACTACGGTAGCTAGGAAGCAAGTGGTCTGTTTTCAATTAATGGTAAATACTAAAATCAGATGACTATTCAATTCAATTCAATTTCTTTATTGCAAGCTAACATTGTGTATAGTCGACCATGAAACAGCTTTATCACTTTTGACAAAAACTTCCATTACAATAAAATTTCGCTAAGGCTCATTGTCAATGATAACAACGTAAGTATCTGTCACTTGGTCTTATAAACAAAAATAGAACTTGTTGTTTTATTATATGCCAACAAAATTCACTTCTAAGGTGGTAAAGCAATTTCATTGTCGACTATACATAGTAACTTATAAAATTCGTACATAGGGTGTTATATACAACAATTTTTATTGATTAAAGGAAAACATATCAATCATTGGTTCCTATCGGACATTGGGTGCCACTCCCATGTTTTTCCTTGTAGGTGTCGATTTATAGCTTTATCCGAATCCGGGTATCCTCTCATGGGGTGCCATGATGTGCGAGTACCTATGGTCGCCAGCTAACCAACCGTAGTGGCCCATTGCTGACAATACCTCGGAGAATCGGGCGAACTGGATATATCTGGAACACAAATTGAAAGGTCATAATCAATGGCGGGCCAACTGGATATGTCTGAAACACAAACAGTCTCATGGAATTATAAATTAATATTTCTTTTTAAGGTTCCGTACCCAAAGGGTAAAACGGGACCTTATTACTAAGACTCCGCTGTCGTCCGTCTGGCCGTCTGTCACCAGGCTGTGTATCTCATGAACCGTGATAGTTAGACAATTGAAATTTTCACAGATGTTGTATTTCTGTTGCCGCTATAACAATAAAACGAATATTTAAGGGGGCTCCCATACAACAAACGTGATTTTTTTTGCTCGATATTGATAACGACAACAGGGAGACGCTTGCAATATTCACAAAATATTAAGCTATATTATTCAATTTAAAAATAAATACTTAATTAAATTAAAATAAAATTAATATTTAAGGGGGGCTCCCATACAACATACACGTGAAGTTTTTCCATTTTTTTTCTCGGTTTTAATAACGATAACAGGTAGAAACTTGAAATGTTTTTATAGATAATGGTACGGAACCTTTCGTGTGCGAGTCCAACTCGCACTTGGCCGGTTTTTAGGGTTCCGTACTTCAAAAGGAGAAAACGGAACCCTTATTGGATCATTTTGTTGTCCGTCTGTCCGTCTGTCGAGACTCTTTATCTCGGGAACGCGTGGAGGTTCGAGTTGAAATTTAAACCATATACTCAGGTCTGCGGACCCTTGAAGCTGTGAAGAAATCAAACTTCTAAGGACTTTTACTTTTGAGCCGGTGACTAAATCCTCACGCTATGATATCTGTGCGAGACAGAAGAAAACTATTTTTTTTTGGGATAAATTATTTTATTTTATTGGCGGCATGAAATGCCCTACTGTTTTTACAAAAATTTTATTGCGACACTTTTTCTTCTTTTTAATACAAAGGTAGTTACTAAGTCGGTGGGAAAAAACCACAGACAATAAAATATACAAACTCCAAGGAGTTTTAATTAAAATTAAATTTGTGATGGTATGCAACAATATTAATGCGAGTGCACCTTTTTCTCATATTCAAGGTTACTGGTAACTATTTTTTGTATTTAAATAATCAAATTGTAAATAATGCCAAAAATATTATATTTCATAGTGTATTTCGTGACTTCGAGATCACCGTTGCGATTCAAAAATCGTCCCCTATAATAATATATGATAGGGGGTTAGGCAAGAATTAGATTAGAATAGAATAATAAATAATAGTCCTATTTGTATAATTTGGTCCTATTCGCATTTGGCCATGCGCTCAAAAAATGACCTATCCACATTTGCGCGCTCAAAAATGTCCTATTCGTATTTGGTCAAGCGCTCAAAAAATGTCTTATTCGGTCATTAGGTCATATTCGCATTTGATCACCCACCCTATTAGGAAAAAAGTCGATCACTGGTGGCTTCTGCCACTAACGCGTAACAGTTACAGGATCACACTGTTACGACCCTACTTCCGTCTCTTTTCTACAAAATCACTCCCACAAATTGTATATACAACGTGTAACAGAAAGGTGTGGTCAAAATTAAAAGATCCAAAGTGTATCCGATCTAGATCTTATATGCAGAGTTACTAAGTCATCATTATTAACTTTAATGTGCTATTGCAATTTTTTATTGTGACGTCACATCAAAATAAACAAGTCTCAGCCCTAGTGGTTTAGTAACCTCTGTGTACTAACATTTATGATCACTGCTGCTAGCTTATGTGCGCCTGACGCGCATCACATCACAAATATAAATATTTCATTAACCATTGCATGACAAATTAAAGTTAATAATTATGTCTTAATAACAACACCAAATTCTGGATTGGATACACTTTGGATCTTTTCATTTTGACCACACGTTTTGTTACACGTGTATAAGTTAAGTACTTAGCTGTAAGTACCTACATAAACACGCATCAGCGCATTGAGCTGCTAGTATGTTCTCCCCCAAATAATAATAATAATCAGTGACATCCTGTTGTAACATAATTAGTTTTTATTTTAATATGTTTCTAAGAAGAAAGGGAAGCCGCTGGATGCGAGCAGCACAAAACCGGTCGTTGTGGAGATCCTTGGGGGAGGCCTTTGTCCAGCAGTGGACGTCTTTTGACTGAGACGATGATGATGATGTTGTTTCTAAATGTATATATTTATAATATAATATTTTATTTTCAATTAGTTATATGTTTGTTAGTATAGTATTAGTAGATAATATTATTTACAATTTATTAGTCCCGCCTACCTACTTGTTTATAACACCACAGCTAGGGTTGGCTGGAAGAGATCTCTTCTAGAGATAAGCTAACCTTTTGTATATCCTGTGTAACGTGTGTTTAAATGTAATTTCTTTGTACAATTAAGGATTAATTAATAATAATAATACATACCTTTGAGCTCCACAGTAGGACCAGCCGAGCGGGGAAGCATACACCGACTCGTATTCCAATTCAGGTGCGGCGGCAAACTCTACCAACAAAGATACATTAAGATAAGATAAGATTCTAGTGGCTAAGACCACCGGTTTAGACCCAGAGGTCCCGGCTTCGATTCCCAGCAGGGTTTGTGTACTCGGTTTGGTTGGTGGTAGGGCTTGTTAATCCGCCTGGCTAGCTACCACCATCTTATCTAAATATGTCGGTCGCCATAACATCAATGTTTGTAGCATTGTTGTGTTCCGGCAGTTAGAGATAAGATAGCCAGTGCCGCACTAGTTGAGGATTCCGGGTGAAGTGCGCTTCCATCATTGGCCTTATCATCATGCATCTTATTGCATGAGGTGATCATATTAAATGTTTGTACACTTAATCATTGTTATTTAATATTTTTATACAGGGTGTCCCAAAAATGGCACGCCAGGCTGACACTGGAGATAGCTTAGCTATAAACCTATCAGATAAAAAAAAATAAACAAAAAAAAAGTCAATAAAAAAAAATTAAAAAAATAAAAAAGAACTAAAAGTGGAGTTTTGAGAAAAGAAAAAGGGGCATTTTCTCCAAAACTAAGAGACTTTTACTAGAGTCATGTTATTTTTATTTGATAGCTTTAAAATGAACTAAAAGTGGAGTTTTTAGAACATAAAAAAGTGTAATTTTCTCCAAAACTATGAGACTTTTACTAGAGTCATGTTATTTTTATTTGATAGCTTTAAAATGAACTAAAAGTGGAGTTTTTAGAACATAAAAAAGTGTAATTTTCTCCAAAACTATGAGACTTTTACTAGAGTCATGTTATTTTTATCTGATAGGTTTATAGCTAAGCTATCTCCAGTGCCTGGCGTGCCATTTTTGGGACACCCTGTATGTTACCTGTACCTATTTGTATGTGTGATGTACCTATTGTTCCAAATAAAGATTTTTTTTTTCTATATTATGTAATTCAGTGATAACAGATACGGTGTCCGCGTAAGAACGCGTACTCCGGAGTCACCGCGCTGTACTGTCTCGAACATTCCATCGCGCACAAAGAAATTTGATGACTCGTTTCTTTGTCGCACTTCCAAAAGATGGAATAGTCTACCAGCACACGTTTTCCCTCCTTCCTATGACATGGGGTCCTTCAAACGAGGCGTGAAGAGGCACCTTGTGGGCCGGCAGGGTGAGGGTGACTGATGCTGCGTTGTTTTCACGCTGCACCAGTTGTCCTTACGTCGACTCCATTTCCACTTAACATCAGGTGGAGTGGAGTCATTGCCGAGCTATGTATAAAAAAAAAGAAATAAAAAAAAAATTGTAATTGTAACACAATGTTACCGGATGTATGTAACATGTTGTAATATTGTGTTGTATGTTGTTACACGATGTTACACGAATGCGTAATAAGTACTCACCGGGATAAAATTTACAGTAATACATGTCACCGTAGCAGTGGTTGACGAAGGTGAAGTACTTGAAGTATTTCCCTTCGCCCCGGTTCACTATGATGCATATGGGTGAGTAGAAGTTCGGGCACGAGTATGGGCACTTGTGGTAGTCGAAAGCCTCATCTATGTCGTACTTCGGTGGTATGCGGGTGGTGGTTCCGCCGCGAAGGAGAAAGTTGGAGGATG
The DNA here is from genome assembly GCA_947562085.1 of Eudonia lacustrata. Taxonomy (NCBI): domain Eukaryota; kingdom Metazoa; phylum Arthropoda; class Insecta; order Lepidoptera; family Crambidae; genus Eudonia; species Eudonia lacustrata. The sequence goes on from OX387333.1 coordinate 13,397,348, forward strand.
CAGCTGCAAACAAAATATTTGTATTCGTGGAACAGGGTAGCTACTTAGTACAGTCAACAGCAAAAGTAGATGATGTTTACTAGATTTCAAAATTAAGTTTTGATAGTGTATGTCGGTGTATGTCTGCAGGTACTAGTAGGCACTCGAAGGTTTTTCGATATGCGTTTAAAAAGTTTTGATTTTCATACTGATTTCATCTTTTGTACCTACAATAGTAAGTAAATAGCGTCTGAGATGATGATGATGTTGAAGAAGTAAAGAGCCTATAGGTACAGGGTTACTGGAAACTCGACGTATTCCTGGCTGGACGTGACGGGATAGGGCAGCCAAATTACAACAAATTTAACCTACCATATGGATGGGCGAAAGTTAATAGTTTTCGAGATTTTTTAATTTTAATAAAGGATCTTTCAACAAGGACGGGTCGATGTTAAAATTGAATAAAACTAGATGTGTGTGAGATATTAACGAATTTTTATTTTTTATTTGAAAGGCCCATTAATGCCTTTATGAATGGAATATAACATCGTTCAAATGTCCGCCGCGGCTTCGAATGGTGGCACGAATCCGAGAGGTCCAATTTTCAATGACTGCTGCTTTGATCCGGCTGAATCTAAGCGATGGCCTGCGTTATGTTGGCTTTCAGGGCAACGGTCGATTGTGGGTTATTGGCATAGACTTGTGACTTCAGAAAACCCCACAAGAAAAAATCTAGCGGGGTCAAATCACACGATCTTGGTAGCCAATTCACGTCACCTCTGCGAGAGATAACCCTACCCTCAAACCGTTCACGCAGAATGTCCATTGTGTCGTTCGCTGTGTGGCACGTAGCGCCGTCTTGCTGGAACCACATGTCGTCCACGTCCATATTTTTCAATTCAAGCCAAAAGAAATTGTTAATCATTGATCTGTAGCGCTCGCCGTTGACGGTGATGGCCTCGCCAACGTCGTTTTCGAAGAAGTAGGCGGACCAATGACGCCGCCAGACCAAAATCCGCACCAAACAGTAACTTTTTGTGGATGCATTTCCACCTGGTGAACCTCATGTGGGTTGTGGTCATCCCATATACGACAATTTTGCTTATTAACAAAACCATTCATCCAAAAATGTGCCTCGTCGCTAAAGATTATTTTTCGGCCAAAATTGAAAATTGGACCTCTCGGATTCGTGCCACCATTCGAAGCCGCGGCGGACATTTGAACGATGTTATATTCCATTCATAATGGCATTAATGGGCCTTTCAAATAAAATATAAAAATTTCGTTAATATCTCACACACATCTAGTTTTATTAAATTTTAACATCGACCCCGACGACTCGACGACTTGTTGAAAGACCCTTTATTTGTCCCAAAACGGCGAGTTTACTCTTAAATTTTTAAATTGGTTGTTTCGATTATTTATCTGTGTACTCTATCTATTTGGGAAAAACACGTGAGAGTATGTGTATGTATATTATTAACTTTCTCAGATTCATATATCATGCTAATATAGAAAAACACAACAAAAACTTTACTTGTGCCATTATATTCTAAATTCTCAATATAAGTCGCGTTTCCACTTGTATCAGTCGAGTTAAACAAAATGGTGGCGTTGCTTCTGTTTCCGGTCTTTGTTTTGGTTGTAGCTGTCACGTTGGTACGGCGTTGCACAGTAAATCTTCTGGCGCTTTCATGAACGTCGCAAGGGCCGTCGTCTATAATGTGATACTCTAAAAAGAAACAAAAGATTTTTCTTTTTAACGGTTGGTTTAAAAGCCTCTGTGGTCTAGTTGTTAAGACCACCGGTTAGACCCAGAGGTCCCGGGTTCGATTCCCAGCGGGGGGTACATGTTTGTGTACTCGGTTTCGTTGGTGGTAGGGCTTGTTTGTCCGCCTGGCTAGCTACCACCATCTTATCTAAATATGTCGCCGTAACATCAATGTTTGTAGCATTGTTGTGTTCCGGCAGCTAGAGATAAGACAGTCAGTGCCTCAGTAGTTGGGGATCCCGGGTGAAATGCGCTGCCTGCCACCTATTGGCCTTATCATCACTTAAAATCAGGTGAGATCAAGGCACTGTACTTACCCGTAAATATATATAAAAAAGTAGTTAAAAAAACCTCGCGTGTTTCTTGCCAGTTCTTCTCTATCGAAGGCTCTCCCAAATTCCAAACTGATGGTAGATTCGGTTGCTTAGTTAAACCACAGAATACATAATAGTACAAGTGTTAAACTAAGTTTACGAGTAAGATTATTATTATTATTTGAATTATATACTTAGTTTTGATTTTGACGTCAATAAGTGCCTGTGAAAGCTTATATTAAATAAATAACAAACTAATAATAAACTTTCCTACACTCACCAATTATTAGAGATACGCCGAATAGTGGTTTCACCGAATACTATTCGGTTTAACCTTTACCGAACCGAATATTCGGCCGAATTATTCGGTTTACCATTTTATTGTTTTGCCGCGTAAACAGGATCTAACATGTACGCTACGTATCGCTGCTGGCTAGATGACGATAGCGAGCCGTACCTAGAGTTGCCAACTAGTTTTCAGGAAATTAAAGTAAATCTATCACTAACTAGTATAAAAAAAAGGATTTGAAGAAACAATAAAGTATTTTCCAAATTTATTTATTTTAAGCGTTGCGTTTCGTTTCACTTCACCCGAGTCTTATCATTAGTAGTAGTATCATTCAGTACCTAGTTCAGAAATTAAGTCAACAGGAATATTCCGTTCAAACGCACGCATTAGTCGGAAATTTACCATACTTTATTTTTTATTAAAAAGAATAAAGTATGGGGATTGAAAAAAACGTAGGATACGTTATTTTAAATAAATAAATCATTTATTTCAGGCAACACACAATGCACAAGATGGTAAAAACACAAAGGGGCCCATATAATAAATACCCATAGATTAAAGTATGGTTGGCAACCCTAGCCCATACTAACGGAATACCAAAATGATTTGCAATTACATAATTATTTGCTGTACTTGTGATGTTATTCGGATTAAGACAATATTTATCTACGTCACTATTAAAAAAATGATCCAAAATACCTACTCAATAAAAAAAAATTTTTTTAGACTGCCTACCTTTTAATCCTGTTATGTTTGATGCCTCACCACTGCTCGTAGACATTACTGTTTATTTAATTCTAGTTTTTGTTTGACTAGTTCCAAAGGAATTTGATTCGCAATTTGATTTTTTGTAACTCTTAATTTAAGTTGATCATTGTGTCTGTGGATTTCGGTTCCAAAAATTGATCTTATACAGTAATCGCTGTTCCCTATCGCTTTAACCTTTTCACCGCCCAACTATCCTGCACGCGATGTCCCGCTGTACGCCAACGTATAAATGTTTTTTAAATAAAGTAGGTACAAAGAAGAACTTCTATAGAAGTGCTGGCGTGGACGGCACGAAAATCTCGAACTTCTATAGAAGTTGTTGGCGGTAAAAAGGTTAATATAATATCCCGTTCTTTCGTGTCTCCAACTTACCTTTTCCCGGATAATCACACATATTACTTAGAAACAAGTAACAGGAGTTGTTGAAATGTTTATATTCATCAGTATCACCGACAAATCTCATGGTACAAACGCGAGTATCGTTAGAACTGCATATTTCTACTCGGTGTTTGCATATTCTGATAATATGACTCTTCTTTAAATGTTCATAGGTGTCAGAACCGTTGACTTCTTTTATTTTAAAATAATACGATCTGACAGCATAGGTGGCGATGACAGTCTCCGTTGCGAATAATAAAATTAAGAAAATTTTAAGATCGGCCATCTTTTATTTGAAATTTTTAATACAGACAAATTGTTTTGTTTTTAGTTTACACTACACAACACATTGAAATGCAATACACTTTTTACTGAATTAATAATCGTGTTCAATTTCACATTATTATTTTAATATTTACGAAAAGCTTTTACAAAATAAGAGTTTACTGGGAGAGGGAATAGTATAGTAATTTAAACTCGAATTTAGAATTTAGTGTTTCATTACAATATCACACAGAAAATTTACCCTTATTTACTGGCGTTAAGATTGAAAACGATAAATAATAACTCTTGCTCTTTTCCGAGTTATTTACCAATTAGCTGGTTAATTGGAAACGATCCAAGGTTTTATTACAGATTGTGATTTAATGTTCTCGATACTTACAAATGTTATTACAAAAATTTTAAAGTCGGCCATCTTTGATTTTTCAGTTGCGTTTGGCTTCTCTCGCAACAGCTGTGCTCGGATTGGTTCGAGATGGTCCGACATTTAAAAATAAAACTACAATCAATATAAAATATAATTCACTTTATTACACAAATTGTACAAATGTATGAACATTATAAATTGATAAATATTTTATTTTGTATCTTATAATAATATATATCTTCTTCAATATAACAATTTATTCGTAGGCAAGATACAGTTTAAAAAGATATACACTAGTCATTTTAGTGATTTAAGTCATTTATTTTTATTCAATCTATATAAATAAAAATCAATTGCTGTTCCCTTAGAATTAGATGAATTATTGGTCTCGCTGCGCTCAACTAGATACCGCCGGCGGGCGTACTTCTTTAATGCGGCAAAAGATACTACGCCGCGCCGAAGGCGTATCCGAGTCAGTCGCCTGCTGTCAGTCGCGTTGCAAACTGTGTGTGAGGTGCGCGTACCGAATGTTTTGTTAAATTTTGGTCATAAACCGAAGTAAAATGCCAGTTTGCGTAGTTAAACTGTGTAAAAATAATACTACAAAAAATAAGCAGGACACCGTTCTTACACACACTACAATATTGAGTTGCCGCATTCACGGTGCTATTGTTTCTAGGTAGCGCGGTATTATAGTCGAGCGCAGCGAGACCAATCATTCATCTAAGGCTGTTCCTTTGAGTGGCTAAAACTAGAGAATGGCTGGACCGATTTGGCTAATTTTGACTTTGAAATGTTTGTGGAAGTTCAGGGAAGGTTTAAACAGTGAGAAGCATAAACAATAAGTAAAGGAAAATTGTAAAAACGACAATTTAATTTTCCAATACAAAATTATTTGTTTGTTTTGTTGTCATGGAAACTGTCAAAGCGGTATGAAGTCCGCCGGGTCAGCTAGTTATTTAATTAGAGAATGAGAATCTTAGGCAGTAAGAAAAAATAAAACATAAAAATATCATTTTGGCACCAAAGTCTCTTATAGTAACTACATAAGGACTACTTTGCCACGAGCAATGATACAAAAAAAGACTATTAAAAAAAACTATTTGTCTAACAAGGTTTTAAGCATACACAACTAATACAAGACAAAATTCAAGTTCTAAATTCAAACTTCGACTAGGAAAAGAAAACAAAATGTCAACTAACATTCTTTCCGGTCACAGTTATAGACAGCTGCAGATTTTACCTGACATTAAGAGAAAAAAACTTGCTTTATTATCTGCGATCTACAAATGTAACATAATATCAATATTCTAGAAGTAATATAAGAACGAAGTTTCTTATTAAATATGGGGAGTAACAGTTTTAATAATCTATATAAACAAAAATGAATGTTGTTAAGCGCAAAACTCGAGAATAGCTGGACCGATTTGGCAAATTTTTTTTTCGTATGTTCCATAAGGCACACGGAAAATTAATAAAGAGAAAAAAAAAACATATTTATTTAATGTTTCACAGAACGAAGTCTGTCCGGGCAGCTAGTAAATAATATATTCTTTGAAAAACACATGGTGAAAGAATGCATTTTTGTTTTCACAATACCTAGGATATTTTTTTTATGTTTAACTCTTAAAAACCCTACGAGTACAACCCACTTCCTAGATGTTATCCAGTAAATTTTCAATGAAACTGCATTATGCCATACACTGGGTTACTGTGTCGATAACTAGCGCCACTGCCATAGCCACTAAGATATACATAATCACTGCACTTTGCAACATATAAATCTCAGGTTTAATGTATACCATATCTGTCAACACAACAGTATTGTTACGTTGTCGTTGTAATGTTTTTTTTTTTCGTTTAGTTGATGGCTTCGTGCGATTAGCACATTTAGCCAGTGTCAAAGTATTTTTTCTTACAAGTACATAAATATACAATTCCTTCCAGTACATAATGATGATGAATGATAATAGAATAATAGAAGTGAAAAATGATATACCCCCAACCCCTCGAGTATTTCAGTAAAGATGTGGGGCTTTACTAAGTCCTCACGCGGAATTTTTGAGAGAATTTGAAAAGTGCCGTTGCACTGTTTTGTTTCATTTGCCAATACTCATGCACACTCACGAACACTTAACGGTTAATAATCCACCATTATTTCACATTAATATTCGACATAACACAAATTTTAGAATACAAAACAAAACCGCAGACGTAACTCTTCACTTTTCCGCCAAGAAGTATTCGTTGCAACTTACTCAACGTTAAATTTTTTTTATGCTATGCATCTTATAGCCTCCTTGGTAGTTTTAAAAACTATCTGTCAAATTTATATGGTCTGAAAAATAATACTTTGAATGTCGTGTCATTGTCATGGAATTTTATTGTATTTTTGATATGATCAGTCTTTCAAAATTATTCAAATAACATTGTTTTACAGTAACATCATATCGTATTATTATTGTTTAAAAAGTGATTTGTGAAAAACCTGTAACAGGTTTTTTTTGCTTAATTATAAATTTTACCTAAATTAATATTTACTGTGGATCTCCTGAGTTTTTAGCCTTAGTTTATGGCCTTCAGGCTACAGTATGTTACTCTGGTCTACAAGCAGTAATCCTAATATATAAACACTTCAAAGTAATCAACTGTATCTAATCAAAAGCTTTACATTTTATTTTTTATTAAGTGCTAATTGCTGCACTAAATCTGAATTAAATAATTATTACACATATATGTATAGTGAAAAAATTAAGTGCCTACCCGACCCAACCAAGAATCGGACCTGGCTCTTCCGAAACCTGAGCGGCTGCACTGACGTAAACACTGAATTTTTCACTACTTTAATTTTGACTGCTTTTTAACGGTAGTAGTGACACTATCCAACAATTATTGAACGGCTGCTTACGTCAGCCTTCCCGGTAACATTATGGTCAGTGCTGCCGCCCGGATTGCTGAAGACTCAGGTTCGATTCCTGGCTGGGTCGGGTAGGCATTTATTTTTTCACTATATTTTATAATTATTTAAAAGCTTTACACTTATCAAATATCACAAAATATACATATATTTTTAATATCAGACATCACATACTTTGTTCTGATCCCAAGGTAAGTAGCTAAAGCACTCGTTTTATGGAAATCACAAACAACGACGGTACCACAACCACCCAGACCCGACAATGTCGAAAAGTTCGTTTTCGACATTGACACCGACCGGGCATCGAACCCGGGACCTCGGATGTCCGGTGTGCAAGCCACTCGGCTACGGAGGTCGTCAAAAATAACCTTAGTTTGCCATATTTGCCTTATTCAATTATGAGATGATTTAAAGAGTTTATAAAAATATATAGTAAGTACATAGATATACATATGAGTATTACTTCTATAAAATGGTGTAATGAAAATATTATATACTTCTTAATATAGGAACTCATTTCAACATACAATTGGTCTACTTTATGTGTACATTTTACGAAAACCAACTATACTTTTATAGCTTTTTATAAATCTTAAGTTACTTTGAATTGACCAGGCAGATGGCATTGTAGCTACTTAGGAAATATATATAATGCGTAGACAATGTATGTTCTCCTACTCATTTCTTGCATTTATAGTGAATTCTAGTCATTATGAAATGACTAGGCGTTATATGAAATATAATTTTTAATTACGATATAAAGTAGGATTTTTATATTGTTTAATTACAACAACTTACTTCAAGAAACAGGTTTCAATGAAAAACGCGCATTACCAATAACATGCCTAGGCAGATTACGTAATGGCTAGATTTTAATTTTAAATTATAAAATGTATAGCATAGTTATAAATATCTATGAAAATATAATAATAAATTAGGGGCATTCTAAAGGCATTATTAGATATTTGAAATGGTTATGTATGGCAAACAAAACATTTAAGGAACTTAAATATTGGCCGGCACGCTTCTTTTGAAATAAATTTTGAAATATACTTCGTGAATAGTTCATTGCTTTTCTTATTAGAAAAGAGAGCCCAACTTACCATAAAAATAATATATTGGCAGAATGAAATGTCATTATGAGAATTTATAAACATTTCTTAAACGTTTATATAATTTTTAACGCAAATTTTGTTGCGAACAAATTACAAAAACACAAATGTTGAAAAAATTTCCACGAGCAGGGTTTGAACCTGCACCCTTCTGACATACCGGGTCAGGTGCTCTTCCAATTGAGCTATCGTGGTTCTAACCAGCCCGCCGAAATTATTCAACACTATTTATTTTTTACTTTGAAAGCCAAAGGCGCCCATTCAATGTTAACAACTACCGTCATTAACATCCGATCATAATATTTTTACAAATACTAAAGATCAGTTAAGAAGTAGGCAAGCTATTTATAAATGTTTATATAATTTTTAACGCAAATTTTGTTGCGAACAAATTACAAAAACACAAATGTTGAAAAAATTTCCACGAGCAGGGTTTGAACCTGCACCCTTCTGACATACCGGGTCAGGTGCTCTTCCAATTGAGCTATCGTGGTTCTAACCAGCCCGCCGAAATTATTCAACACTATTTACTTTTTCAACATTTGTTTTTGTAATTTTTTCGCAACAAAATTTGCGTTAAAATATATAAATATTATATATAAATTTAATATTGACATGTCGATTAGAAAAATATGGCACTATAAAGTTAGTATTTAACCTCGAAATACATTAAACCTTCTCAAACTACCGACAAAGCCATTATCAACATAACTACAATAGGAGCAGTGCGTTCCACCGCTCGGCAACGACCACTGGCGTCTTGAGATGCGGCGAGCGGATTTCTAGTTCATTGCGTTATATTTATCACCATTGAGTTTGAGCTTTGAATAATGTTAAACATTGAATAACGTTACCTCTATCATATTAAGATAACGTTAGAAACGAATAACTTAACTTAACGTTACGAAAAAAATAAAATGTATGGGATTGACATAAGATTGACCACGTGATTTAGCGCGGCTTATGTCAATCCCATACATTTTATTCTTTTCCAACTTCGCTATCGTTTTCTTAATGTTACTTTGGCTAAGCGTACTGGGCGGCCATTTTTACTTGTAAACTAACCAATATACGCGGTCTGGCATAAACACATTAGATAACGAAGAAAGCAACAATCCTTGTATAGGTACGAAAATAGGTGTATTATATACCACATTAACTTAAAATAAACCTTTATTTTTGTATGTTTTCTATCTGTGGTCGGTCTGTAATTGTTACACTGTTCTAATCACTGTTTTGTATTGTTTCATATTAACTTTTACTAGAGTAGTGGTACTGTATGACATTGTGGAAATTGAATTTTACCTGATGTAAAATTGTTAACTTAGATTTTTTATTTTGTTTTTTTTTTTACATGTTGTGGTTGTCTTCTATATTTTTTGTGTTTATTTGTAATGGAAAGTGTCCTGCTAAGATAGGGCATTTTCCAACATTTTTGACGCTGTAAGGGAGAAAAGAGCTGGACACTTGCTGAGTTTCTTGCCGGTCCTTCTCAGTACAAGACCTCCCGCCCAGAGTAGACTTACGAACCGATGGCATAGTGACATTCACAAGAGCTATTTGTAGCCTAAACTGAAAAAATGATTTTGAATTTTGAACTGTCTTTAGCATGTTGTGTACACCTAAATGTGAACTACTATCTAGACAAAACAATGTTAATACTTTGGCCAAAGCGGAAATGGGACGACGACTTGACCACTTTTTTGCCGGAGTGGTACGAGGTGGCCGATGATAGAGAAGAGTGGAACCGCAGAGGGGAGGCCTTTGCCTAGCAGTGGGACACAAGTTAAGCTAATAAATAAATAAATAAACTTTCCTACACTCACACCAATTATCTAGCCCAAGAGAAGCTTCGTTATGAAACTCGTTAAATGGTTACTAGACAACGGATAAACATATTTAAAATACTTAAATACATACTTATTATACATAGAAAACACCCAGAGCCGAGCCAGTTAATAAAAACAATAATTTCTAAATTGACCCGACCGGGGATCGAACCCGGGGCCTCAGAGATGACGACACCATGAAAACCGGTGTGCAAACCACTTAACCAAGGAGGTCGTCAACAATAAAAAATCTACCACGGACTGATGGTTCAAATGAATTAAAAAAAAAACCGTACACTAGGATTTAACAAAAACGAACGAAATAACGTTACATAAAGCGTTAATTTGGTAACGTTATCAAGAGCTGTTGTTGACTATGACTCAGCAGTCATAGTTCGCGGTATACTACAGCTAGTATAACAACTTTGAACTAAAACTCCGCTAATCGCGTCGCAAAACGCTCATGCTCGCAGCTGAGACCTTAAATCTTACTGCTGGGCAGCAACCGCATCGCTTCCCTATATCCTGTCTCCACCGCGCCATGAACCGTGCTGAAATGGGTAGGGTTCGTCGCTTCACCAGCGAACAGAACCCTGGGTTGACCCGACGAGTCTTTGAGGGGTTCCGCTAGGTCGAAGCGAGCGTCAGGGTGTTGGGGCGACGATATATGGTCGTAGGTGTAACTGCCGCGTGTGTAAGGATTGGAATGCCAGTCGGACCTGCGAAATGTTAAGATTTAGGTTTAAACACATTTATGACCATAAAAACAATTTAGTTTTATTACAATAAGACAAATATACTTAATATTAACTTAATAAATCGGCGCAGCGCAAGTGCATTCTTAAAATTGAACGCATACCGGTATTTTCAATAACCGGTACCTTTGACTTTAATAAAGTACCGGTAACGATTTGATAACGGTATTAATAATACAGGTTAACCGATGAGTATCGGTAAGTAGTATTGTACTGGCATACCGGTATTATACACTATAATACAGGTACTAATACCGGTACCAGGTAACCAAATTTATTAGTGCATTATTAGTAGATAAATGAGTGGCGCTTGGATTGGCTAACTGCACGCGTTGCGCTCTCGTCTCGTTAGTTTTGCCTGTTTATGTTTTTTGCGACCGCAGTGCTCTGTATATCACGTGATAAACAGACTGGCAATGTCGCAGGTAGGTACCGGATTTTTGAGATACAATACCGGTTCTCATTGAAGAATCGGTATCCAGGAACCGAAATGGAAAATACAGGTACTTACCGATATGATACCAGTAGGCTTAGCCAAAGTAACATTAAGAAAACGATAGCGAAGTTCGAAAAGAATAAAATGTATGGGATTGACATAAGATTGACCACGTGATTTAGCGCGGCTTATGTCAATCCCATATCGTTTTTTTAATGTTACTTTGGATATTATTGGTATTTTCAGTACCGGTTGCAAGCCCTGATAACAGCACACTTATTTGCAACACTCATTAGATACGTACGAAACCGGTCTTGGGTCCGCAGCAATGTTGATAGCTACGTTAACACAATTGTGTTCTGCTGGTGTCACTGACACACGCTGGCGCTACAGAAGACCAGTGATGTGACCTTAGATTAGGTTACAGCGTACACTGAGTAGCGACCAACTTGGTTATTATAAATACATTATACTGGATGACTTTTTTTACCGTCAGGAAAAAAGAACTGTGTATTTTGTACCTAAAACAAGTTTTATACGTGAGTGTGTTTATAAAATACAACTGATTTTATAAATTTTGGAATTTCCAAAAAAATGCATAAATTTAGAATACATTAGTGCATGCGTATTATTCGTAGGTAGTGTAGTAAAACGATAGCGGGGGCGCGGCGCGGGAGACGCGCGGCCGCGCTGCCCGGCGCCCGCCCTGCGTGTGACTGAATGAATTAAATGTCGGAGTAGGGTGGATATGCGTTTGAGTTTTGGTCGGTTTCGTATTTTTATTATTATTTTTCTAATATTCTTTTTTTAAATTTTATGTTAATCAAAATTAACTTAGAATTAGATGGTTATGAGGACAGGTAATTTATATAAAAAAAAATTATTAAACTTTTTTTTTAAAGTGATCATGCTATGTCACCGATATCATTTACCTGTCTCATACGTTTATTTCTCTGACGGTAAAAAAAGTCATCCAGTATAGAACGTGTGTATGAAAGGTGTGGTCAAAATGAAAAGATCCAAAGTGTATCCGATCGAGATCTTCTATGTGCTGTTACTATGGTATAATTATTAACTTTAACTTGTCATGCAATTGTAGATTAAATATCTATATTAATGAAGTCATGCGCGTCAGGCGCGTAAGCAAGCTGCAGTGATCATAAATGTAAGTACACAGAAGTTACTAAACCACTAGGGCTGTGACTAGTTTATTTTGATGACACATCATAATAGAAATATTTCATTAAAAATTGCATAAAAAATTAAAGTTAATAATAAATTATGTCATAGAAACATTTTTTATTCAAATAAACTTTTAAAAAGTGCTTTTGAATCATCGTCCAAAGATTTTTTCACCTACTACCTATTTAGGACGTCTATTTTTTAGCTGTAGAGAATAATGGGCGTATGAACTTCACAGCTGTAATAGAACTTCTAGAAGTTACGATATTTACAAAATTACATTATCATCATCTCAGCTAAAAGACGTCCACTGCTGGACAAAGGCCTCCCCCAAGGATCTCCACAACGACCGGTTTTGTGCTGCTCGCATCCAGCGGCTTCCCGCGACCTTCACCAGATCGTCGGTCCACCTTGTTGGAGGCCTGCCCACACTGCGCTTTCCGGTACGCGATCGCCACTCCAGGACTATCCCGCCCCAGCAGCCATCAGTCCTGCGAGCAATGTGCCCTGCCCACTGCCACTTGAGCTTAGCAACTCTTCGGGCTATGTCGGTTACCTTAGTTCTTCTGCGGATCTCCTCATTTCGGATTCGATCACGCAGAGAAACCCCGAGCATAGCCCTCTCCATTGCTCTTTGAATGACGAGCGACCACGTCTCAGTCCCGTATGTCAACACTGGCAACACACACTGGTGAGACACTGCGGTATATCGGACGAGAAGATATTTCGTAGCTTACCGAACGCTGCCCAGTTTAATTGGACTCGACGATTGACCTCTTTGCTGAAGTTGGACCTACCTAGCTGCTAGCTTTAAATTACATGCTGTTACCAAATTATATACAATACCTAAATCGGATACACTTTAGATCTTCTCATTTTTACCACACCGTTCTGTTACACGTTATAGAGCTGTTACAAAGATAACTAAAATGAACTGCGGAAACTACAAACCTTAACATATCAACAGGCTCAGGTATAGTAACGTTGGCGCCCATGAATTTTCTTAACAACTCCATACATTTCCTTTTGACCACATCATCGGATAATGTTTCTACCTGCAAGAGAAATTGGATTGAAACCTTGTTAGACAGACAACTCTATAACAATAAACAAATGAACATTAAATAAGTTAATAACAGACACAATCTGGCGGTTTTATAGCTTTAGAGCGACTTCTTTAAGACAACCAATCGAATGGAGAGAACTAATACACTAAAGTCTGAAGAGTATACTACTTTTTTGAACCGCCTTTGTGGTCTAGTTGTTCAGATCACCTTAGACACCCTCTGGGTCTAAACCGGTGATCCCGGTTTCCATTCCCAGCGGGGGGTACATGTTTGTGTACTCGGTTTGGTTGGTAGTAGGGCTTGTTTGTCCGCCTGGCTAGCTACCACCATCTTAACTAATATGTCGTCATTACATCAATGTTTGTAGCATTGTTGTGTTCCGGCGGCTAGAGATAAGATAACCAGTGCCTCAGTAGTTGAGGATTCCGGTAGAAATGCGCTTCCACCCTCGGTCTTATCATCAATTAACATCAAATAAATAAATAATAATAAATAATCTTTCCTACACTCACACCAATATCTAGCCCAAGAGAAGCTTCGTTATGAAACTCGTTAAATGGTTACTAGACAACGGATAAACATACTTAAAATACATACTTATTATACATAGAACTGTCCCAAGGTGGTGTCGGGTTCATCGTCCACAAGTCCCTCGTGAACAACGTTGTCGAGACCGGGAGTGTGTCGCCTAGGGTAGCGTACCTTATACTCAGAATAACCAAACGGTATTCGTTGAAGGTCATACAGGTTTATGCTCCTACTACGACACACCCTGACGATGAGGTGGAAGCTACGTATGAGGACATCTCTAGAGCCATACAAGCCTCCAAAACTCATTACACCGTTGTCATGGGAGACTTTAACGCAAAACTGGGCAAACGAAGCGGCGATGAGATGAGAGTGGGACGATTTGGGGTTGGTAATCGGAACTCCCGGGGCCAACTGCTGGCGGACTTTCTTGAGAGGGAGGGCCTCTTTATGATGAACTCCTTTTTCAGGAAAGCTGAACACCGCAAGTGGACCTGGATGAGTTCCGATGGTGCAACAAAAAACGAGATTGACTTTATCATGTCGACGAGGAAGCAAATATTCAATGATGTCACTGTGATCAATGCGTTTAAAACTGGCAGCGATCACCGGTTGGTAAGAGGCACATTGAATATCAACGTTAAGCTGGAAAGACGTCGATTGATAAGGTCTACGCTCCGTCCTGCACCCATCCAAATCCAAAACCCCGAAAGCTTTCAGCTCGAATTGCAGAATCGCTTCGAGCGCCTAAATAATTGTGAAAATGTGGACGAATACAGCAACAGGTTTGTGGAAACTGTCCAAACGGTTGGGTCCAAGTTCTTTAAAACCCACCGTGCAAAAGGAACCAAAAAGTTCTCAGACCATACCCTAAAACTAATGGAAGAGCGGCGCGCAATGGTTCTGCTTTCCTCAGGTGATGCGTCTCAGTTTCGGCGGCTAAATAGGCAGATCTCGAAGTCTATGACTCGCGACACGCGCCAATTTAATTCTAACCGTATTAAAGAGGCCATTGAGCGGAACAAAGGCTCAAAAGTGTTCGCAAGAGATCTGGGTATTGGGCAGTGCCAACTGACGACGCTGAAAACCGATGACGGCAGAACTGTCACGACCAGGTCCGATGTTATGGGAGAGGTCGAGAAGTTCTATGGACAGCTTTACACATCCACACGGCCACCTGTACAAAGCTTAGCTAAAGACCCTAGAGCTAAGTTAACCCAGCACTATACCGAAGACATCCCGGACATCAGCCTATACGAGATTAGTATGGCTCTCAAACAGCTCAAAAATGGCAGGGCACCAGGTGCTGACGGAATTACGGCCGAGCTTCTGAAAGCAGGCGGAAGACCGGTACTCGTAGCTCTTCAGAAGCTATTTAATTCCGTGGTACTGGGGGGCAGAACGCCAGAGACGTGGCACGAAGGTATGGTGGTACTGTTCTTCAAAAAGGGCGACAAAACCCTGCTGAAGAACTACAGGCCCATCTCACTTCTAAGCCACGTCTACAAGCTGTTTTCGAGAGTCATAACGAATCGTCTCGCACGCAGGTTTGATGACTTCCAGCCTATCGAACAAGCCGGTTTCCGAAAAGGCTTCAGCACCATAGACCACATACATACGCTGCGGCAGGTTATACAGAAGACCGAAGAGTATAACCAGCCTCTTTGCTTAGCGTTTGTGGACTATGAAAAAGCCTTCGATTCGATTGAGACATGGGCCGTGCTACAGTCTCTCCAGCGGTGCCAAATTGACTATCGGTACATCGAAGTGTTGAGGTGTTTGTATGAAAGCGCCACTATGTCAGTCCGTCTTCAGGACCAGAGCTCGAAACCTATCCAGTTGCAGCGAGGAGTGAGACAGGGAGATGTGATTTCTCCGAAACTGTTCACTGCTGCACTGGAAGATGTTTTCAAGCTTCTGGACTGGAAAGGACTCGGCATCAACGTCAACGGCGTATACATCACTCACCTTCGGTTTGCTGACGATATAGTGGTCATGGCTGAGACCCTGGAAGACCTCGGCGCAATGCTCGGTGACCTCAACAGAGTCTCTCAACAAGTGGGCCTTAAAATGAACATGGAGAAGACGAAAGTTATGTCGAACTCACGTGTCGTACCCACTCCTCTGAAGGTTGGGGACTCTGCCCTTGAAGTTGTGGACAATTATGTTTACCTGGGACAAACGGTCCAGCTAGGTAGGTCCAACTTCAGCAAAGAGGTCAATCGTCGAATCCAATTAGGCTGAGCAGCGTTCGGTAAGCTTCGAAATATCTTCTCGTCCGATATACCGCAGTGTCTCAAGACGAAAGTCTTTGACCAGTGTGTGTTGCCAGTGATGACATACGGGACTGAGACGTGGTCGCTCACTATGGGCCTCGTAAAAAGGCTCAAGGTCACTCAAAGAGCAATGGAGAGGGCTATGCTCGGGGTTTCTCTGCGTGATCGAATCCGAAATGAGGAGATCCGCAGAAGAACAAAGGTAACCGACATCGCCCGAAGAGTTGCTAAGCTCAAGTGGCAGTGGGCAGGTCACATTGCTCGCAGGACTGATGGCCGCTGGGGCGGGATAGTCCTGGAGTGGCGACCACGTACCGGAAAGCGCAGTGTGGGCAGGCCTCCAACAAGGTGGACCGACGATCTGGTGAAGGTCGCGGGAAGCCGCTGGATGCGAGCAGCACAAAACCGGTCGTTGTGGAGATCCTTGGGGGAGGCCTTTGTCCAGCAGTGGACGTCTTTTGGCTGAGATGATGATGATGATACATAGAAAACACCCAGACCCGAGACAGTTTAGAAAAACAATAATTTCTAAATTGACCCGACCGGGGATCGAACTCGGGACCTCAGAGATGGCGACACCATGAAAACCGGTGTACAAACCACTCGACCAAGGAAGTCATCGTCGAGATCAAGGCACTGTGCTAACCTGAAAAATATTAAAAAAAAATATATACCTACTAGAAGATTGTCAAAATTGGTCAACATTGAGTTCGGGTCGCATACAATTTATTTTTGCATAAGAACAGGTCAACAGCCTTCGTCTCACCAGATGGTAACATTGGTAACTGATGATAAGGCCGAAGGTCAACGCACTTCACCCGGAATCCTCAACTACAGAAGCACTGGCTATCTCATCTCTAACTGTTCTAATATATATAACATATAATATATTTAACATACTGGGTATGAGAAGAAGCTTAACGAAAACGAAAAATACGTATTGTCCCCATCATTACTATTATTTTCTTGTATGGAGCCATACCTGGGAACCGGATAGTTAAGGAGTTATTGAGGGACAAAGTCAAAACATATTAAAGGTTTTTGCGGAATCTGTTTAAAAAGGTTATTAGTAAATTTTCTTCTAAAGGAACATTAGCTTTTTTCTTCCATTTTCAATTAAAAAGAGACGTTTTAAGGTACAAACCGCAATGAATATCCAAGGCACACAATGATGCGGCTCGCGGCTATCGTACGCTACACGCACTCACTAGATTGCACGCGTTCCATTGCGTGTCATAAATAACACCTGTTTTTGATACCCAAAAATAAAAGTCGTTTCCCAGCATTTATTTTTACTTAATGTTTCTTAGTTTGATGTACACTATGCGTATATTTCGGCTTCGGTAAGGTTCTTTTCATACCCTGTATACCTATGTGTAAAGAGGTTTCACACCACAACGCGTAAAGAGGTCTTAAGCCAGCAGGTGACGTTTACAAACGACGACCATCATTGTTTTATGAAGAGAGTTTGCTGATTGGCTTAGGCGGGATTTTCAACTTCACCGGCCTTTTTTGGGGGCGGCGAGAAACTTGAAGGGTTCCTCAAGCCGTGTGAAACGAATCACCTTCGGAGGTTTTCTAGAAGGAACGGCACCACGCACTAGTGCGTGTCCCCGTGCCCCACTAGATTCTCCGAAGGGTTCGGATCGGATCGGCGGCGATCATCGACGTCTGTAAGCGTACTGCATAATTAATACTATTATACAGGGTGGAAACTTTCAGCGGGGCAGTAAGGGAAAGTACCTTATCCGTTGCAGCTACACGAAAATGGTCTTAGGAGACTATCCATAATTTTTTATGGAATTTTGATCCCCATTCAAAGATTTTCAAAAAAAATTACAGTTAGCAAGAAAATGGCCATTTTACACAAAAACATTTTTTGATGCCAATCGATCCTGTTTCAAATACTGATCAAAAACTTCTATGTGACCAACCATCGTTGGAGTACTCAAAAAGTCACAAATTGCAAAAAACTTTGCCCTTACATTTTGTAAAAAAATTGTGTAACTGAAATACAAAAAATAAAATAAAAGACAAACGATCACGTAGAATTTTACAGATATCAAAAAAAAGGCGTATTAATTTTCTTTTTTTATTAACTAACATAACTTGATGATGTTATTATTATTTAAAATCTTGCTGTTTCTTGCCCTACTACGATATCAAGTGCACGAAGTGACCGCCATTTGGATGAAAAATTCAATTCCATTTTGTTCCAAATTTGAATTGTTTTTAAACTTATCTTTTTATTCAGTCAACAAAAAGATCTCAACCGTCACTAAAAAAGCTTTTGCGAAAAATTTTCATACAAAATGTACGGGAAAAGTTTTTTGCAATTTGTGACTTTTTGAGTACTCCAGCGATGGTTGGTCACATAGAAGTTTTTGATCAGTATTTGAAACAGGATCGATTGGCATCAAAAAATGTTTTTGTGTAAAATGGCTATTTTCTTGCTAACTTTACATTTTTTTGAAAATCTTTGAATGGGGATCAAAATTCCATAAAAAAATATGGATAGTCTCCTAAGACCATTTTCGTGTAGCTGCAACGGATAAGGTACTTCCCCTTACTGCCCCGCTGAAAGTTTCCACCCTGTATATCATGCAATATCAGTCACATGCTCCCAGTTGGCGTAACAATACGTTACTTCCCTTATACTAAAATAACCCCATGCTACAACTTTTAAAACTAAAATGCCTGATACCAAAAACTAAAACAAATGCCTGCTCGTCATGCTACCACAGACTGTCAAATTTCCTCAATAGACCTTGAACTTTATGTATATACAATTTGTAAAAAAAACCCTGTCCGATCGGAAAGGGGTGCATAAGTATACAAATAACTATATAAAAAACTAAACTAAACTTTCCTACACTCACACCAATTATCTAGCCCAAGAGAAGCTTCGTTATGAAACTCGTTAAATGGTTACTAGACAACGGATAAACATACTTAAAATACTTAAATACATACTTATTATTATACATAGAAAACTACAGGACCCGAGACAATTTAGAAAAACAATAATTTCTATATTGACCCGACCGGGGATCGAACCCGGGACCTCAGAGATGGCGATACCACAAAAACCGTTGTACAAACTACTCGACCAAGGAGGCCTTCAAAAAAAAAATTATCCATGAAAATAAAAGAGTTATCGTACTTAATCTAAAACGCAAGTTTTTTGTATCGAAATTGCTCAAATTACCCCGAAATTATGCTAATTTTATAAATGTTCTCACCTTCCATCAATGGCGGCGGCGCCAAATGTCCTACCTACCGAAGTGTCGACAAAAGTATTGCCATGTAAGTTTTGTCATTTAACAAATTTTTATCGGGGTAAATTTTTGTCACTTATTACTTCAAAATAATTACGTAAATAGAACTGAATCTCGATACCCAATAAATCCTTTAAGGGTCGGACAGGATTTTTGTTACATATTGTATATGTCATATAAATGAACATTTATTGAAGATATTTGACCGTTTTGGATAGGTCGATGTGCAAGGCTTCTGTACCTATATGATAGCATGTTGATGATGTTTTGGTAATGTTCCTAAGCGTATGTTGATAATTGAATGATATTAAAGTTTAATGGTAGGCGGTAGTTCTAACTAAAATTGCATTGAAGTGCTCTACAAAAAAACAAAAAAAGCTCTACAAAAAAACAAAAAAACAGTAAATTGACATCACATCAGTTCTTTTAATCATTAAATACCTTATGATTTAACGTAAACATTTTATTTTAAAAAGTAAATATATATTATTTGACTAGAACATGATTGTTTTAATTTACTACCTATAACAATTGAAAAATGTTGTTATTTGACATATTTTTGTAATCCACTTTTGAGCGAGAATTTTACGAATTTTTGTATAACCAATTTGTGTACAGCGACTTTCAACGTCGCTCGGGTATAAAAAGGTATGACTATATTACCTGCTCGCATAGGTACTAATTAAATTGCGTTTATCCCTGTCTACTTTGTTCATATTTATTTATTTATTAACATCAACAAGATTAACATCATAATCATTCATGAGTAATTATTATACATAATACCTAGTTGATCATTCCAAATGCAATCTTAATAACAGATGTTACACGATAGCAATAAAAAAAAATCAAAAGTAATAAAAAATAGTGAATTTGTATTGATTGAAAAAAAAAATTGGTTAATACATTAAATTAATACAAAAAAAAATTAATTATAATATTATAAAATGTTAAGAATTCCATTAAAATTAAAAATAAAATTATAAAAAACCTTTTAAAAAAACAATTTGGTTATCATACATTTTTTTTATTCATACAAAAAATATAAATTACAAAAGCGATAACGCATCATCATCATCATCATCATCTCAGCCAAAAGACGTCCACTGCTAGACAAAGGCCTCCCCCAAGATGGGGGGAGGCCTTTGTCGGTTCGGGGGGTATTTGCCATAATCGCCACGCTTGGGAGGCGGGTTGGCGATAACGCATTACATCTGTTATTTCTCTAATTTCAACAAAAAAGGTTTCTAGCGTTCAGACCGAAACTATTGGAAGAAAAATAACTTCGATCAATAATGTAGTGGATTCCCGATTAGCGCTTGAAAAACGGTAGGTTTTTCAACGATGACAGTTAGTTTCTTAAATTCATTAGTGAATAAACTATATAGGATGATGATGAATGATAATAGAAATGAGAAGTGAGAAATGATATACCCCCCAACCCCTCGAGTATCTCAGTAAAGATGTGGGGCTTTACTAAGTCCTCGGGCGGACTTCTTGAGAGCATTTGAAAAGTGACGTTGAACTGTTTTGTTTCATTTACCAACACTCATGCGCACTCACGAACACTTAACGGTTAATAATCCACCATTATTTCACATTAATACTCGACACAACACAAATTTTAGAAAATAAAACAAAACCGCAGACATGACTCTTCACTTTCCCGCCAAGAAGTCTTAGTTGAAGTCGTTGATGTAATCCAATGTTTTTTTCAAATTTGTCATTCGAAATTTAAATATGGACAAACAGAACCACTTTTGCATTTTTATTCCGAATCCTTTATCTAATACATTATTGATCGAAGAAAAATAAAGACAGAGACACAACAATTCTCTGGGGCCTTACCATCACAACTCCATTAATACAGCTTTAAACTTATGATAAGCCCTGGCGTATGAAACACTTACCAATTTACCTGTCTCTCCGCTAGTCCAAAGGGTCAAAGCCTTTTCCGACCCCAATGGTGTGCTCACACCAAAAATCTTCGTCACCCATCTCTCTTCATCAGCTATTTTCTTCTTCTCACTCTTCTTCCAAATAAAACCGAAGAAGGTGTTATTCTTTGGCCACCACGAATAAGGGAAGAGGAGTATCACCTTATCCATAACCCCTATAGTTATCGATTCAATACATTTAATTTTGGCCTGTGGCAACTTTGGCGTGAAGAGGTTTGTGTGTCTGTAAACAATGTTTTTCTTGTTTGTGACACTGACATTTGTCTATGGTACTTGGTTATTTGAAAAATCTTGAATTTAAAGTGTTAGAGTGATCACCGACGACCGATATACAACTACAAGTGTGTGTCTATTATGTCTTGTTTTTAAGTGAATGTGTCAATAATACTCCTATTAACCAATGAAGAAAGCTTATATAAGGTCACAATTTATCTACTGCAAATATTTTGACAAAACATCTAATTATATCAGAGAAAAGGGCCTTAGCATTAACCTTTTCACCGCCCAACTATCCTGCACGCGATGTCCCGCTGTACGCCAACGTATAAATGTATTTTAATAAAGTAGGTACAAAGAAGAACTTCTATAGAAGTGCTGGCGTGGACGGCACGAAAATCTCGAACTTCTATAGAAGTTGTTGGCGGTAAAAAGGTTAAAAAAAAGTCAGGCTAGTTTTTTTAAACTTTTCCTGACACAAAAATTGTAATATTTTTAAGAGCGGCCTCTCTGTCGGCTCCTTTGAAGGAAACTACGAGCACGTGTAAGCGGTGAAAGCATTGCGGCCTCTCTGTCTCTGCTCCTTTGAATTGAAACTACCGAAATTGATTTTGTTATACCCTGTATAAGGATGGAAATCTAAACTAAAAATATTTTATTTTTTATTTTTATTTCATAGTTTAATGTGCCAGTCTGTACAGCGGAAAAGCACGATAATTTTTATCTCTGATTTTTATCAGTAACATGATAAGGCCGAAGGTGCTTCGCTTCAAATCCTTAATGACTGAGGTGGCGATATACTGGCTATCTTATCTCTAACTTCTTGCTATACCACAATGTTAAAAGCTTAATCATCAAGCAACATGCTTATCCTATTACCTTAAAAAATTAAAAAAATATTTTTTGGTTCTAATAGTATCTCATAACCCAAAAAGCAAATCATTCATACATGCTGAAAAGTCAATAAAATAACCATTTTTATGAACCCCAAATTCTTTCATACCTCATTATTACTATATCTACCAAAATGTAATGTTTTGACTGATATGACGGACATCAGTCAATTCATAAAGTAACCAAAGATTAAAAAATGGAAATTGCTCAATAAAAAACCCATGATACCTCGTTATGCAAACTTTGCTAATGAACATGATTTATAACCAATTATGAACATTTTAGTAGTGTTAAAGTTTTTAAATATTTATGAGTGAGTTAACCAAACTATGGTATAGATTACACGTTACCTTCCACTTTGGGGGCTAACTCTAATACCTACCATACTTCCTTATATTTCTTACTTAACCTTACCTTCTTTTGGAAAGCTATTCAAGAACTTCAAACTAATTCACAACTGTCAGTGATTGCGATCGCGATGCGTTTTTGAATGGTGTTGAATTAACGACATCATCAATTTGACATTTATTCTGAATCTTATATGTAATAACAAGGTTGAAATTAGACAATAAGCCCCCAGATCTTGCGGTTCGCGCAGGAACGTATGCCTGAGCCGCCCCAAGCAAGCGGTGCAAGTAATTACCCGTCGCAAAACTATCGGGGCTATACATCTCTCGTGCTTCTCGGTGCTCGCCAACTCGATTCTAGTTTCTAGCTTTAGTCGCTTCTTGTCCATCGTTAGTGGTAGGACAAGTGCCCAACTGCCAATGATTAAAATGCAGAATGTCTTTTACACCTTGCAACATACATTAAAAAAATACATCTACTAACCACAATGTCATTATTTCCGCTAATCCATAGACTCAAGACCGAACTCGCGCCCATAGGTTGGCTCGCTTCCGCTATTCTAGTCAACCATAGATCCTGCACCTCTATCTTGTCGCTGCCCCGCCATATAAAGTTAAAGAACTGTTTGTTAACCCACCATTTTTCGGGGAAAAGAAATATAATTTTGCCTTCTACGCCAATTTTGATGTCTTGTATAGCATCAACTTTCTGTTTCGGTAATGGTGGCGTGAATAAACTCAAATATCTGGAGGGAGAAAATGTGATATTTATAAAGAAGGTTCAGTCAATAAATTACGCCATTCATCTTCAAAGTTATTTTAAATTAATATGCTAAAGGTGTTGAAACTTCTAAGCTTAAGCTTTTGAGGGTTAAAGTTTCTCTGTCCGTATGTTTACCCTTGAGACCCTACACGTGCACCTGGGTGGTGCTAAATGAGTGACACTGTCTGAGTGGTAGAGCCACGCTGCGTTGCAGCACGAAATGGGCCGGCTCGCCCGGCGTAATACCACCCTCCCACAGAACAGCGGAGTGAAACAGTGGCACTCGTTGCTGTTGTGTTTCGTCCGGTGAGGGAAAGTACCGGAGGCCCATCTCTTAACCCGGGGAGGGTTGAGGGATGGGTATATCAATATAAAAATCTTTTGTTTTAATAAATAGATTGACTTGGGAATCGCACTAAACAATCTAGTTTAATATAATACATATATGTATTACTTGTGAGATACTTTCATGCGATGACCCAGTTAATCTATTTATTTAAAACATAAAAGATTTTTAATAGTGATATGGTCACTATAAGATGTTGTTAGGTTAGCTAATTACGTAATAACATAAGACAGAAGGTCCCAGAGGGGTGAATCTTTCTTCCATACATTGAATAATTACAAAAGTTTCATATACGGCAGCGCCATCTTCCGTAAGAGGAACCTCAAGTTACTAACTGGTTATCCATATAATGTCACTAGATGGCGGTAGTATAGATAGCATTTTAAATTAATAAGTTACGTTTAATTATTTTTTAGTAACTTTCTTATAGCCACAACTTTCGTCATCTTTTCAAAGAGCTCATTGGCCGAGCGGCTGTGACGACGCATCGTGCTAGAGAAATCCTAGGTTCGAGTGACTATACTCTTGGCTTTATTTAGTCGGCGCACCGTTAAGCATAGGTTCCTATATCAAGATATCAAAGAATTCAAATATGCGCTTTCACAGTCTCTAACTACAGTCAGTAGCAGAACAGTCAGTTAGTCAGCCAGTTACTAACTAATTAGTAAGTTAAAATATTATAGTATAAAAATATATTTTTTTCTTTAAAATTGTTAATTGAACGTTGTGTACGATATAAGGCTTTCTTTATATTGCAATCTCTGTAAAACTGTTCTAATATATTATTTTTTTAGTTTGTAAGCTGCTTTGGTACTATATAGTAAATAAATATAATTCGCTTGTTGGTTCGAAAAATTTATGATTACTATGAAATATTTCAAGATTTTTTTTTAATACCTAGCGCGGCAAATGACTCCATACCACCTGATGTTCAGTGGAAATGGAGTCCAGACGCAGACTTTATTATTATTATTATCTCTTTATTTCTTTTTTTTCTTAGCCTAGGTTTGTTATAATATTAATATAAAAGTAAAATACAAAAGCACATACAAAACATAAAAATATTATAAAAAACCTAGCCTAGGGTACCGCCGGCAACAGGGCAGGGCTCATGCTGCCGGTGGTTAGGGCTGCAGAGACAGGAACTATTCCCGCCGTGTCCAAGAGTACCACCTTCTGTATCTGACCCTTGATCCAACCATTGAGCGAGAGTTTCTTAAGGTGTTGGTCGAGACTCTTCGCTACCAGACCGTTCGCAGACACGACTATCGGCACAATGATTGTCGAGTCAATATCCCACATGGCGGTTACCTCGTGAGCCAAGTCAAGGTACTTGCTGACCTTGTCCTTCTCGGCCTTTACAAGGTTCTCGTCATGTGGGATGGTGACATCGACAAGCACTGCCCGGCGTTGCGATCGATCTATCAGCACGATATCAGGCCTATTAGCTAAAATAGTCCTGTCCGTGATGACAGCTCGATCCCAATAGAGCGTGGCACGGCCGTTTTCGAGAACCGGCGCAGGTGTGTACCTGTAGTACGGCACTTCAAAGTCCACAAGACCGTATGGAAGAGCAAGTTGCTGGTGAATAATCCTAGCTACCAGGTTATGTCTGTGCAAATACTCGCCGTTAGCAAGATGAGAACAACCGGAGATAATGTGCCTGAGTGATTCCCCGGGACGGCGGCATGCCCGACAAATGTCGACCGTACCATCCTTCCTTTTTCATCTTCTTATTATTATTATTATTATATTATTAATATAGAGGCAAAGTTTGTGACTTTGTTTGATTGTTTGTTTGCGGACGGTGACCTCTGGAACTACTAAATCCAAGTCTAAAAAGAAATTTTCACTGAATGCTTCATTCCTTACTGGTAAACATAGGCTACATTTTATTATGAAAAAAAGGTTTTTATTAAGGCGACGCACCGCTAAACAATAAATCTCATACGTTTTGATACGAGCGTGTGCGCCCCGTACCATAAGAAAAACTGTTTTTTTTTCCTTCAAATTAAAACTACAAATTATTTTTAAAAAATGAACAACAATTTTGAAGTGTGTGTTAAGACTAACCTACTAAAAAAATTTAGATGCTTAAATCGGTCTGGTTAGCCTGTAAAATGCGAATCTATGTTTTAAAAGAGGTTACTTTGATATTTTTTTCTCTGTTATAAAAGTTGACAAATCGTGTTTCTGCAACTAACAAAATGAAGTCAATTAAATGAAAAATCATGTCATCAAATATCACTTTCATATGTTTTGTAATTGTTGGGAAAAATGAAGATCCCCGCCACGTAAATTACCAATGCGTCGTCTTAAACTCATAGTCACGCGGACGAAGTCGCCGATAAAATGCTAATTAATTTATAAAATAGCTTTGTGAGTGTGTAGCTTTTTGAGCATGTGAGTTTTCGACGGCTGATGATAGCCAGTGCCTCAGCAGTTGAGGGTTCCGGGTGAAGTGCGCTTCCACCTCAACATCAGGTAAGATGATGATTAATGATGATTTTAAAGTGTGTTACATTATTTATTTATATATTTTTTATATTTACATTGGCGAATTATAAAATTAAAATTTCATGGTTCTGTGGCTTCAGCCAAGCTTTCAACAACAATTTATTCCTAGTCATGATAATGTATTTAGTTTTTTATCTTGTTAATAATTGTTTTATTCTTATTAGTGTACTTAGTGCAATCGAACTTTATGTGGAATATACATTGGAGCAAGATGAGCTTACGTCTAGTAGTATAGGTAGGTCGCAATATAGCATTTACTAAAATACTAAAATATAACATGTATAACGTTGTAAACAGTGATGAAAGGCAAATAAAATATAAAAAAAAGTAATTATATAAAAAGAAAAATAATATTACTGACAATTACTAACTATTATTTACAATATTGCGACATCATAAACAATATTAGTATCAACGAAATTATAAACCTCTTTTTAAACTTTTTATTTAAGTAGATTAAAATGTTTTTGTTTTGTTTATATAATTTTTAACGCTAATTTTGTTGCGAACAAATTACAAAAACTAAATGTCGTAAAATTTTTTTTTTTATTTAAGGAAATTACTTAAATAGTTTTATTTAAGTAATTTCCTTAAATAAAAAAAAATTTTTTTTTAATTTAAGCCACTGGTTATAAAAAATGACATTTCAATGACATTTAATAATATATGTTTATATATTATTAAATGTCATTGAAATTTCATTTTTTATAACCAGTGGCTTCGTGTAGTGTGCACAATTTGCCAGTGTTAAAACCATAAAGATACATGATGTACTTTATTTATTGAATAATTGATGTAAATGAGTGATGATGACGTTAAATGATCAAATCCCTTGTGTATCAGTAAAGATGTGTGACTTTGCTGAGACACGCGGTCTTCATGACAGAATTGTAAAAGTGACGTTGCACTGTTTTGACTCGTTTGCCAACACTCGTGCACGTTTATGAACACTTAACGGTTTATAATCCACCATTATTTCACAAACAAAAGAAATTTAAAACAAGTAAAAAATTAAATTAATTGAATTGAGGAGCTTGATGGCGCAATGGTTAACACGCCCGGTCTGCGAGAGCTGAGGTTAAGCAACTTTCGCAAAGGCCGGTCATCGGATGGGTGACCAAAAATGTATCATCTCGAGCTCCTCCGTGCTTCGGAAGGCACGTAAAGCCGTTGGTCCCGGCTGCATTAGCAGTCGTTGACAACCACCAATCCGCACCCGTTTGGTGTTTTATGACCTGTTCTCCCTATCCATCCATAGGGAAGGCTCGTGCCCCAGCAGTGGGGACATAAAATGAGCTGATGAGGAAGAAATTAAAAAGTTTATAGCTTGTTTTATGTAGCCAGCTAAAACAAGCTATAAGGGATCACAAAAAAAAATTTATACTGATCTCCAATCTTTAGTATTAAGATTGCACTAAATGATGAGAATTTCACATTCGTGAAATGCATGCGTCTTCATTTTCCCGCGAAGAAGTCCTGCCCTTTTATATTAAAAAATAATTAAAGCCATTTTTACTTCTAAACTGATCTAACTGCCGTACTCAGAGACGTCAATTAAGTTTTAATGACAAATAAATGTATATCCTTCTCTATTTAGCACTATACATAAGAAAGTGAAAGCAAGAGACTTAATTGTCATTAAAACTTAATTGACGTCTCTGAGTACGGCAGTAAGTGTGATTTAATTAATGATTTCCTATTCAAATTTATAATGATATAATAAATGAATGTAAAGCTTGTTTAGATGACATAATGTTATACTTTATACTTCAAGTTACTTTTTAAGGTATACCCATTACATAAATAATCTATCCCAAAATGAAATTAGATAATTCACAGTCAGCTCCACTCGTTCCTGGTAAGTGTCAGATAGTATATCCAGATAACGTTCTACAGTTACCTGATACTCATCATCAAATTGATCGAGTTGTTAAAAAATATATTGGCATTTGGGAAAAGCAAACTTTATTTATATGCACTTAGAGAATGTTTTTTTCTAACACCGTCAACATTTTTTAATCAAGCAAAATCAGACTTAAACTTTACTTAAAATTGCTATAGATAAAAAAAAATAATTCGAAATTTTTTTTGAAATAATTTCTACATGCGTGATTTGAACTTTTTTTCAATTTGAAAATTTTATTTCAACGTTTTTAAAAATCCGCTAACTAAGTTTCACGTTGTCTAGTATTTTATGCATATCTGGGCAAATGACAAATGTGCTAGTAAGACTATATACATCTGACAATCATCAAGAAACGCTGAAACCGACCACTAAAAGTTTGACTAACCAATCTGCCAGTGTCACCGCTAGTCCAGAACGTCATAGCGTTATAAGACCCCATTGAACTGCTAACTCCTTGTAACTTGGTAGCCCAAAGATTATCCTTGATCCCCCTCCTATCTTCAGCTTTCCACATCAAGCCATAGAAGTTATAATCCCTTGGCCACCACTTATAGGGAAAGAGGAGTATGATTTTCCCTAGAAGACCCATCGGGAGATGTTCTATAGCCGAGATTTTTTCAGATGGCAGTGCCGGTGAGAACAAGTTTGATTGTCTGCGGATTAGGGTTTTGTTACAAATAAAAAAATTAACAAAAAAACTAACAAAATGATCTACTCTTAAGCTCAGGTTAATAATGTAGAATTTTATTGAAATTTTACTAAAACAGGTATGTATTCAATTGTTACTGTAATGAGTAAATGTAAAAAGTGTTATTCATTGGATCCTGTCGAACACTGGTGCCGCTACTACTTTAGCTAAGAATAGGCAAGCTTTGTTTAAAAAACAAACCGTACTTTTTTCAACCCTCTAAGAATTACAAAAACACAAATGTTGAAAAAATTTCCACGAGCAGGATTTGAACCTGCACCCTTCTGTCATACCGGGTCAGGTGCTCTCCCAATTGAGCTGTCGTGGTTCTAACCAGCCCGCCGAAATTATTCAACAATATTTACTTTTTTTTACTTTGAAAGCCAAAGGCGCCCATTCAACGTCAACAACTACCGTCATTAACGTCCGATCATAATATTTTTACAAATACTAAAGATCAGTTAACCTTTTCACGGCCCACCTATCCTGCACGCTATGTCCCGCTGTACGCCAACGTATAAATGTATTTTAATAAAGTAGGTACAAAGAAGAACTTCTATAGAAGTGCTGGCGTGGACGGCACGAAAATCTCGAACTTCTATTGAAGTTGTTGGCGGTAAAAAGGTTAAGAAGTTAGAATAAATAAATAAAAGAAATGCCTCTAAGAATGCTTAGAACATCTCCTTCATCTCACCTGATGTTAAGTGAAGATAAAGCCGAAGGTGGAAGCGCAATTCACCCGGAATCCTCAACCACTGAGGTACCTGCTATCTTATCTCTAACTGCCGGATCAGAACAATGCTACTAACTATGCTACTGTCGACATATTTAGACAACACAGTGGTAACTTCCCAGGACTTAAAACAAGCTCCACCACCACCAAACCGAGTACAAACACGAGTGTTGTATACATATAAATTTCACGCAATTTTTGTTTCTATTTTTTTCGACATTTTTTCGAAATGAAAAAAAATATCCTAAAATGTTAAATTACGATAGGGGTCAGAGTGTACTGCCCTTATATACTTTACTGCTGCCAAACGCATTTACCCAACAGTTGAATTTGTATTGCTGTTGTATGAAATATTTACATTAATTTGTAATTTTTGTAATACTTAGCTACTTTTCACAATAAATTATACTAGGGTTAGTGACACCGGTGTTTAACACTTTGAGTGCAGTTTTCGACACTATTTTCGTTGACAAAAACAACATAGATCTAATATAGAAGCTAGGAAGCAGGGCGGTCTGAGGGTTCGAACGATACTTTCGATACTG
Source organism: Eudonia lacustrata (assembly GCA_947562085.1). Lineage (NCBI taxonomy): Eukaryota > Metazoa > Arthropoda > Insecta > Lepidoptera > Crambidae > Eudonia > Eudonia lacustrata. Next base: position 13,427,789 of record OX387333.1, read on the forward strand.
AGTAGGTATCGATACTTTTGATCGCGATACCCGATACTGAGTAGGTACTCGTTTTATTGTGGTCACGTCACGTTTTAAAGTAGACTAAATACCTACCATTTAGTGTCTTTACCTTTTAAGAAAAGGCAAAGGAACCAAGTCATACAGCCTATTTAGTGAATCATTGCATGTTGGAATAATAGCCTTATCAAAAACAAACATGGTTGTTTATATTTTCAATCATTTCAGTTTCCAAAGAGATAGGCAAAAGTACGATACTATACAGTTTTCTTCGATATTTTAAAATCTGAAGGCATTAATCTTTTATATTGTTGTAGTTTATTGCATTTTTGAGCCACATTGGTATAATTACTTTCCTTTTTGGCCACATTTTAACAGTTTTATGAATTAGAAAGTTCTAAAAATTAAGTATGTAATACATAATTACTACTAATACGCTAGCTTCTTGAGTACTCTCCCACGAGGGTTTGACCTGCACCACATGTTAGGTAAATTAATTAGGTTCCTTCGTTTATTTTACGCGTTTGCAGGTCCAATTACTTGATTCCCGCAATTACTCGATACTGAGTAGTATCGATACTTTAGGACCGATACTTTTTGAGTATCGATACTTTGTCCCTCGATACCACATGAGTACTTGGTCGATACCCAAAGTCGATACTTCGAACCCTGTATTTGATTTTTTCTAAAGACAGTTGCTGGCGCCTATATTTAATTATTAAAGTTAAAAAAAATGTTGATGATTGCTTCCTGTCGGTCGACAACTGGTGCACTACCCTAATAACCTTTTGACCACTACAATCGGCTATAATCGACAAGCAGCAGTGTGCCCTTCACGCCAACGACAGCAATAATGGTCAACACGTATAGTTTACATAAACACAAAAAAAAGATATTCGTTAATTTTAAAATCCCTATCCTGTTGCAAATTTTTTTGAGAGATTGCTGATTGCCTCAAACTGCATTTTCAGCGTCACCGGGCTTTTTTGGAGGCGGCGAGGTACGTAAAGGGTACCCTCAAGCCGTGCTAAACGAATCACCTTCGGAGGTTTTCTAGAGGGAACGGCATCGCACTCAAAAGTGCGCGTCCCCGTGCCCTACTAGATTCTCCGAAGGGTTCGGATCGGATCGGGAAGCGGAACCACCCGAGGGCGCCTCTAAAGGCACGGACCTCGGTTCGGGTTGACCGGGCCGTGGAGGAGGAGAGAAGCGCCCAGGTACATAGACATGTACCTGGGCTCTACACCAGGTACAGACGTACCTGGTGTAGAGCGCGTGTGAACCGGCTCGTCGTACCCTTGTTCTACGAGTACGGTGTCTTGGGCTTAAACTAGTGTGCATGTTTAGTGTATTCTGTAAATGTGTAGTGGCATTTAGAGGATCGGGCAGGTTGAATGCTTGACGTACAGGACACGGCAATGCGTTTCTGCTGTGGCCGATCAAAAGGTTAATATTTACAATAAATGCTACCAACACCTTTGACTAACAAAGTCTTATGAAGGAATATATTGAAAAAAATATATGAATAGTTGAACTAATAAAACTTACCTCTCCTTTAGAACGCCAACGGAGACAGTCACAATAACGTTGTTTGCTTTGTATGTGTTGCCATCTTTGCAAGTCACTTCCACCTTCTTGGAGGGGTCTTGTGGCCAATTGATCTGAGTCACTTCAGCATTCAGTTTGTATTGCAAGTTTGGTAGGCCCGAGCTGTTGTTGTATGTGTTCTGTGGATGAAGGAAACGCTTGTTCATATTTATCATCATCATCGTCAGCTTATGCTGGTAAAAAAAAAGATGGTTATCCATCTTTTTTTTTATTAACGGGTAAGCACAGTGCCTTGATCTCACCTGATGTTAGGTGATGATAAGGCCAATGATGGAAGCGCACTTCACCCGGGATCCTCAACTACTGAGGCACTGGCTATCTTATCTCTAGCTGTCGGAACACAATAATGCTTCAAAGTCAATTGTATTCGAGAATGGTTTAGATTTACAATTGGACCCGGTAGGTGGCGCTGCTATAGAGGTCCATCATGGGATACGGGTGTTCTTAAACGGACGAATGATTTGTTTGTTTTGTCGTCATGGAAACTGCCAAAGCGGTACGAAGTCCGCCGATCAGCTAGTCTTATATAAATATGTCGCCATAACATCAATGTTTGTAGCATTGTTGAATAGGGTATTTGACTACAATGAAAATATTGATCAAACTGTTGTTAACTTAATAGTAAACATGTTTTTAAACTAATTTAGCCAGCACAAAATTTTAAAATAAGTATGATTTTTATAAAAAATCATTAATAACATGATAAAATTTTTATGATTGACCACGTGATCAAAAACGCACGGGATGACGCTGAATCTGGAGTGACGTCACCAGCTTGTTTACAGTAAATGTCAATCAAAGTTTTATACGTTTAATTTGACAGCTAAAAGTTTGCTTACAAGCAGGTGACGTCACGTCATCACGTGACCTGCATTCAGCGTTTTGGCGGCTATTTTATTAATTTGAATTTTAATGGCGATTTCCACAAAAAATAAAGAAATTCATAACGAATTAATCAAATTGCAAATATATTATGCTTTAATGAACCATTAGACATATTTTTCTAAAACCTGTCAAATACCCCATTCTGACCAGTGGCGGTAGCCAAAGTAACATTAAGAAAACGATAGCGTAGTTCGATAAGTAAGGTAGTGACATAAGATTGACCACGTGATTTAGCGCGGCTTATGTCAATTCCATACATTTTATTATTTTCTAACTTCGCTATCGTTGTCTTAATGTTACTTTGGCTGAGCCTACAGTTCCAGCAGTTGGAGATGAGATAGAGTGGAGGAGAGTATAGAGAGGAGGTTTCAGGTGAAGTCCGCTTCCACCTTCATCCTTATCATCTACATAATAAAGTCTAAACTCACCATCAATATCTCGAGTATCCACAGGAGCTAGATGGTGCTGTGGTTAACGCGCCCGGTCTGCGAGTGCTGAGGTTAAGCAACTTTCGCAAAGGCCGGTCATCGGATGGGTGACCAAAAAATTATTATCTCGAGCTCCTTCGTGCTTCGCAAGGCACGTAAAGCCGTTGGTCCCGGCTGCATTAGCAGTCGTTAACAACCACCAATCTACACTGGGCCCGCGTGGTGGTTTATGGCCCGTTCTCCCTATCCATCCATAGGGAAGGCTCGTGCCCCAGCAGTGGGGACATAAAATAAGCTGATGATGATGAATAAAGTCTAAGCTCACCAGCAGTATTTCGAAGAGGGTCTTGTACCCGTTCCTGTGCCAACTGATGTGCTGGTCTCCCTTCAACTCCTCGTACTTGCTGTCGGTGGTGATGTCGTTCCAGCTGCTGGTGGCTTCGTAGTTATCCACCACCAGGTCGAGGAACGCCAGGTACTCCGTTATGAAGTCCTGGTCTTGTAACAGGGTGGGGTGTTTGTCTTTGATATAATCCATTACTCTGTGAAGGTTAAAAGAATGTGATGGAAACAGAAGCTCCGTTTTTCTCTTTTGTTGTTGTCTTCGCGCTGAAAGCACATTTAGCCATTCCCAAAGTAACGTTCTTACACATGTTATGTATAAATATGATGATGATAAATTATAATGACGACCTCCTTGGTCGAGTGGTTTGTACACCGGTTTTCATGGTGTCGCCATCTCTGAGGTCCCAGGTTCGATCCCCGGTCGGGTCGATTTAGAAATTATTGTTTTTCTAAATTGTCTCGGGTCTGAGTGTGTTCTATGTATAATAAGTATGTATTTAAGTATTTTAAGTATGTTTATCCGTTGTCTAGTAACCACTTAACGAAGTGTAGGAAAGTTTATTTATTTATTTATAATAGAAATGACAGGTTAGAAGTGATATACCCCTTGAGTATCTCAGTAAAGATGTGCTTTACTAAGAACTCACGCGGACTTCTTGAGAGAATTTGAAAAGTAATGTTGCACTGTGTTGTTCTATTAGCCAACACTCATGCACGCTCACAAGCACATACTCACGTTTTCTAGAGGGAACGAACGGCATCACGCACTAGCGCGTGTCCCCGTGGCCTACTAGATTCTCCGAAGGGTTCGGATCGGATTGAGGAGCGGAACATCCCGAAGGCGCCTCTAAACTTTAGAGCCGAGCCGAGGTCCAAGCCTTTAGAGTCTAAAGCAGGGATGGGGAAATGGCGGCCCGCGGGCCAAGTCCGGCCCGCGACAAGATTAAATCCGGCCCGCGCTTGTAACCCGCCATCCTACTATAATCTATCTTCTGCCCTTTAACCCTGCGCTCGAAACCAGCCGAAGACGTGCAGATATTGTCTGTTCTACTGAGCGATTCAGAAGATCCAACACGCACTGATTCTTTTGTCATCTGAGTAGTTTTCTGTACAACAGACTAAATTTTTCTTTATGTATTTACCCCATGAACAAAGCACACCGTAAAAAAACCGTACAAGATTGGCTAAAGGGGAAAACATATGATGACACAGAAAAATTATTATTAGTAATTACATAATTTTTAAGACCATCTAGAAAATTCTAATTAAGTAGAGCAATTAATAATATTATTCAAGTACTTTCCAGTTCCGCATTTAAATAGTTAGTCATTATTATTGTGTAAATGTTTTATTGTAGAATAAGCACTAACGTTCTGTTCTAGATAGATACCTAATACACAGGCAATATTGATTGCTTAGCATAGGTATTACGTAATACATAATATTATATACACTAACCCCAATTACTTTACATAAGTCTTTTGTATCTAGGCTAAGTTTTTATACAGCAATACATTTATCTTTATCTTTATCTTTTCTATAATAATATTATAAATGCGAAAGTTTGTGTGTATGTATGTTCGTATAGGCCTCCTATAAACCCTCTAAAACACCTCTAATTGGATGGCGATGCCACAACATCTATTAAATTAAGAACAATATTTTTAAGTATAAATATTCATTTATTATAAAAATTTGTAAAATTTAAAGGTCAGCGAATAAAGGCTTTTATTACTATTAACTCTTTATTTCTTTTTTTTTTCTTTTTTTTTTTTTATTATTATTATTATATGTTCGTATATTTTTTGCTTCTTCACGCTGCAACGGATGGATGGATTTGGTTGAAATTCGGCATACAGATAGTTTATAACCTGGATTAAAACATAGGATACTTTTATCTCGATATTCCCACAGGAACGGGATCCACGCGGGTGAAACCGCGAGCGGCAGCTAGTATAGTTATAATTAAATAAACAATAGATTTATTAGAGGAGGTCGATGGCGCAGTGGTTAACGTGCCCGGTCTGTGCTGTCTGTGCAGGTTAAGCAACTTTCGCTAAAGCCAGTCATCGGATGGGTGACCAAAAATGTATCATCTCGAGCTCCTCCATGCTTCGGAAGGCACGTATAGATATATATAGTAGCAGTCATTAACCTTTTCACCGCCCAACTATCCTGCACGCGATGTCCCGCTGTACGCCAACGTATAAATGTATTTTAATAAAGTAGGTACAAAGAAGAACTTCTATTTAAGTGCTGGCGTGGACGGCACGAAAATCTCGAACTTCTATAGAAGTTGTTGGCGGTAAAAAGGTTAACAACCACCAATCCACACTGGGCTTGCTTGGGCACCACCAAGTATTGCCCGTTCTCCCATCCATCTATAGGGAAGGCTCGTGCCCCAGCAGTAGGGACATCAAATGAGCTAATGATGAATGATGATTATAGGAACTTGATTATGGTTGTTATCTATTTATTGTCGTATTGGGTATCCGATATTTAATAAACATAACACTTTTTACAAAAACACAAATGTTGAAAAAATTTCCACGAGCAGGGTTTGAACCTGCACCCTTCTGACATACCGGGTCAGGTGCTCTTCCAATTGTATGTCAGAAGGGTGCAGGTTCAAACCCTGCTCGTGGAAATTTTTTCAACATTTGTGTTTTTGTAATTTGTTCGCAACAAAATTTGCGTTAAAAATTATATAAACATTTATAACACTTTTTTTTAATAAACATGGTAATAAACCCGTTAATAATATTTGTTCTAATGTAAGTGACCATGATAGTTTAAAAAGTTATATTGTTATCTATTTGTCTCAGAAGAAATGCTCCTTGGCCTAGCGAGTAAATATACAGAGCTACGTGTAGGGTTGCCACCTGCCGCTAGTTGATTAAGGGGTTACCAGTGTAAAAAATACGGGTTATTAGATATTTTTACGGGAGACAATTAAAACCAATGTTTTATCAAGATAATCTATTTTTTTAATTTATATTTATTGTTAGAAGAAACAGCTTTTAAAAGCTCTTCTCTTCTCTTCATTTTGAGAAGCAAATTTTTTTTTTTAAATCTTAAAAGGAGGCGGGTCACCTGATGGAAAGCAATCACCGCCGCCCATGGACACCCGCAAAACCAAAGTAATCGCATGCGCGTTGCCGACCTTGAGGAAGGAGTTGGATCTTGAGGAGGGAGTAGGAATTGGGAGGGGGGAGGGGTGAGAGATGGGCCTCCGGTACTTTCACTCACCGGACGAAACACTACAGCAACGACAAATATATAAATATAACAACAGCAAATATATAAAAATCTCATCGACATCGACAAATATAACAACAGCAAATATATAAAAATCTTTGCAAGATAACTTAAAATTACATTTGACTTGTAACTCCGCTTTGACAGTCTCAATATTGAGTCGGTTTCGACTGTCCATGCATTGCCGCACAAGGAAAATATTCTTTCTACTGGAGCCCGCCTGGCTAATTAGACATGAACCGCGCGCGCCAAACACACGACGAATTCAAAAACCACGCTCGCGCGGCACGCGCCACCCAGCCGAAACGTTAGCGTATGGTGTCGCTAGCCGGCTCCGGTTTAGTTTGTAAAAAATACGGGAGCTTTGTTTACCCCGTATTTTATTTTCGAAATTACGGGTTTTCGTAATATCGTAGCCTGAAAAACGGGGTAACCCGTAAAATACGGGGCATCTGGCAACCCTAACTACGTGGTAAACATGTCTTTCATTTATAATATCCTTCTGATATATTACTTTATAGAACTCTCTCAATCTCATAAGCCTTACATAGTTCTAAACTGTTTTATACAAACTATATTGTAATGTTCTGCTAGCTACCTGTTTGTGTTGAAAATAAATTAAAAATAAACAAAAAAGGTTTTACTCACTTGCTAGTCAAAAATTCGCCCAAAGCCTGAGGTACCTCAGGCGGGTTGTCGTTCACTTGTAACGCGTAGTTAGTGAGTTCGTTCACAATGGCATTGTCACCGGTACTGCCGTCCGAACGCAGGACTTGCATGGTCAAGTCCTGGGATAGGACTGAGACGTTGTGCTGGATGGCTAAGTCGTAAACGCGGCTTGGACGCTGCCCGTGTATCCTGGGAAACGAAATTAAATTAAATAAAAATATTTGTAGAAAGCAAGAAAGAAAATACAAATTGAAAAAAAAAGACGTAGTGTTGAAATATTCCACGAGCGGGATTCGAACCCTCACCTAGGTTTGCCAACCATACTTTAAAATAACGTATCCTTCGTTATTTTCCATCCCCATACTTTATTCTTTTTTATAAAAATAAAGTATGGAAAATACTTTATTTCCGACTAATGCGTGCGAATATTCCTGTTGACTTAATTTCTGAACTACTAAATGATACTCAAGACTCAGGTAAAGTGAAACGGAACGCAACGCATAAATAATTAATTTGGAACTAACTTTATTTTTTCTTCAAATCCTTTCTTTTATATTAGTTAATGATAGATTTACTTTAATTTCCTGAAAAATTGTTGGCAACCCTACCCTCACCCCATGACATGCCGGGTCAGGTGCACTACCAATTATGCTATCGTGGCTCAACACAACACTTGTCTTTTTTCAATTTGTAATTTGTTCACAACAATATAATTTTGCGTAAAATTATAATTGTAAAATAATCATAAATATAAATTAATTATATAAATTCTGTTTTATCTAACTTAAACGATTTAGTAATTAGTGGAAACTTTACTGATCTATGCACTGTTTTTACGTAATATCTTCATGCTTCATTGTATTGTATGTTTTCCCAAATAAATAAATAAATAAAGTAATTACATTTATTTTTCAATTCAATACAATTCAATTTCTTTATTTTCTTTCTTTTAGTGATAAAAAAGTGTTACAATAATAATGAACATATAACTTAGTACCGCTATTCTGTTGCCTTTGTTCTGTATGCCTGAAACGTAATTAGTCTAAATTGCGTTTTGCCTAAACTTCATTCGCCTACATCGTCATCAGGCTACAACCCTAAGGTATTGCAAACATCTGAGGACAGCAGTTTCACATTTTAAATTAAGACTAATACAATGGGTGCCATAGCGGGACCATACCATAGCGGGACCATACCATAGCGGAACTAACCAAATGTGAAATAGAAATCACGTTTGTGGAGTTTTTTTTCAACACTTTACTTACCTACCTATTATAATAATAATAATAAACTTGCCTACACTCACACCAATTATCTAGGCCAAGAGAAGCTTCGTTATGAAACTCTTTAAATGGTCACTAGACAACGGATAAACATACTTAAAATACTCAAATACATACTTATTATACATAGAAAACACCCAGACCCGAGACAGAAAAACAATAATTTCTAAATTAACCCGACCGGGGATCGAACCCGGGACCTATAGTCGGGACGGGTCGTTAATAATAATATGATTAGATAGCATCTTTATTTAATTTTTACTTTTTCTTCACAAACCAGTCACGTACCACTCAGCACCAAGCTCCACCACCCCATCACCGAACGGCACCGTCTTCACCCGCCCACCGACCCTGTTCTGCGCCTCTAGACCCAGAACCTTCTTTCCGGCTCGTGCTAGAGTAGTGGCAGCCATCGTGCCTGACGCTCCCATGCCCACCACAATAGTATCGTACATTGCGGGGCTGAAAGAAATAGAAAACGTTTATTAGTGTCCCAGCTACAAATGAAATATTTTTATTATTTTGAATTTTGCATTTTCAATGATTTTTAAAGTTACAAGATAAAATTTTACTAGAAAAAATCAACCAGCCTCAGGAAGCTCCAGTGGGAATCGAACCCACGACCTTTGGATAACCGGTCCAATGCTCTGACCGCTGAGCTACCGAGGCTCCAGAAGACTCGTTGATTCTTTCTAGTAGTTTGTGATTTACGCTGCAAGTCCTAACTGTAGTAACTTAACAGTGACGTAATACCACTGACTTTTTCTAGTAGAATTTTATCTTGTAACTTTTACTTTTTATTTTCAAGTGCTAATAACTGTACTGAAGCTAAATTAAATATTATAAAGTTTATAAAATACAGTGAAAAAATTAAACGCCTACCTGACCCTGCCAGGAATCGAACCTGGGTCTTCCGCAATCTGGGCGGCTGCACTGACAGCTATGCCAGGAAGGCTGATGTAAGCGCTGAATTTTGTCACTGCTTGTAACTACAAATGACATGTTAATATTTTTAATGTCATCATTTTACTGGTAAGCGCAATGCCTTGATCTCACCTGATGTCACGTGATGATTAGGCCAATTGGTGGAAGCGCACTTCACCCGGAATTCTTAACCTCTCAACGCCCAACCGATCATATATGAACAGTGAAAAACATTCCGTCAACGCTCGAGCGATGAGGGTCTGAGGGCCCCTCAGATGCCCCCCGCACTATATATTTTACTATATATATACAGGGTGGAAACTTTCAGCGGGGCAGTAAGGGGTAGTACCTTATCCGTTGCAGCTACATGAAAATGGTCTTAGGAGACTATCCATAATTTTTTATGGAATTTTGATCCCCATTCAAAGATTTTCAAAAAAAATTACAGTTAGCAAGAAAATGGCCATTTTACACAAAAACATTTTTTGATGCCAATCGATCCTGTTTCAAATACTGATCAAAAACTTCTATGTGACCAACCATCGTTGGAGTACTCAAAAAGTCACAAATTGCAAAAAACTTTTCCCTTACATTTTGTAAAAAATTTGTGTAACTGAAATACAAAAAATAAAATAAAAGACAAATGATCACGTCGAATTTTACAGATATCAAAAAGAAGGCGTATTAATTTTCTTTTTTTATTAACTAACATAACTTGATGATGTTATTCTTATTTAAAATCTTGCTGTTTCTTGCCCTACTACGATATCAAGTGCACGAAGTGATCGCCATTTGGATGAAAAATTCAATTCCATTTTGTTCCAAATTTGAATTGTTTTTAAACTTATCTTTTTATTCAGTCAACAAAAAGATCTCAACCGTCACTAAAAAAGCTTTTGCGAAAAATTTTCATACAAAATGTACGGGAAAAGTTTTTTGCAATTTGTGACTTTTTGAGTACTCCAGCGATGGTTGGTCACATAGAAGTTTTTGATCAGTATTAGAAACAGGATCGATTGGCATCAAAAAATGTTTTTGTGTAAAATGGCTATTTTCTTGCTAACTGTACATTTTTTTGAAAATCTTTGAATGGGGATCAAAATTCCATAAAAAAATAATGGACTCCTAAGACCATTTTCGTGTAGCTGCAACGGATAAGGTACTTCCCCTTACTGCCCCGCTGAAAGTTTCCACCCTGTATACCTCATATATGATCGCTCAGGCGTTGACGGAATGTTGTTCATTGATCATATATGATCGGTTGGGCGTTGAGGGGTAACTAGTAAGGCACTGACTATCTAATCTCAAGCTGCCGGAACACAACAATGCTACAAACATTGATGTAAGTAGTAAATAGCCTTTATCTGTCCCACTGCTGGGCAAAGGTCTCTATCATTGAAATCTAGTCATCACTACAATTGATGGGTAATGGCTTAATCACCACGCTTGCTAAATTTACAAGACAATTTAACTTTTTAATAATTATCTGTTAATTAAGAACAGTTTTAGAATCAAAACATTAAAGACCAAAGAGGCAGTAAATATTTTAATACCACAAAGCCATAGATAAGATAAGCAGTTACCAGATAGACAATAAATAGGTTTATGTAATTTAATTAAAAACTGACCTTCAATTAATTAATTATTAAAAGACAATTTAGCAACTTATAAATACAAACTTTCATGTTCATGTTGATAATTAAAGTATCATTCTGACAATTATGCTGTAACTTAATTGAGAACAACTATGCATTTGTTTTGACTAAAGATTAGAGATAACCTGAAAAGGTTATTAGATTAAAACCATTCTACTCATTAAAATTGTTGTAAAATACTAGACAAAGACTAATTATTGATATGAGATCTTTTTTGTAATTAAATACATTAATTACATAGGTATTTAAAACTATTGTGTTGTATAAAATGAAATTAAGTATACATTTATGTAAGTGACTATTACCTTAACTAAATTACCTTTACAAAAAGCACTGCAAATGAAGGACACTCTGACCCAATTACGTATCGCCTTAAAAAAAATGTAATTAAATTGTGTAACAAAAATACTAACTATGCTGGGAATTTGAAATGAACTTCTAAAATATTCCACACATTTTGACTTGTGTTCTTGGTTGATTTTCAGTGATCCTTCTATTGCCACAGCTGTTTTAAATAACTATATTATTATATGTAAAAGACCGTAAAGCAATTTCTTATAGGCATTTCTGATAAGAATTGCATCAAATCTGAACAATGGAACACGGCTTATGACATATGTCAAGTTTAGGTCCGATACGCGGTTATTGCAGTCCGAGACACACGCTCATGATCGTAATTGAATAAACCGAACGCACACTTACGATCGGTAACAAATTAAATATTCATGAAAATTAATGACACTGCTCATGGAAAACTGTTAAATGTCAGCATATCACAGTCTTAAACACTGTCTAAGAGACGGGACTTTTTAATTAAGTGAATGATAATTTAAACATGTAGCTTATTAGGTATCTACAGCTTCATGAATATCTAAACCATAACATGTGATGTGTTAAATATGTGAAGTAAAAATGCTAAATTACATAATTCAAATAGTTTGTTGAGCATAATTTGATTTTATATCTCTAATTACTAGATATGTTTTTTTTTCATTAGTGGCGCTAGTGTGCGGCGTAAACGCTCTTACGTCTATTTACATCTTGACTGTGATTTTTGTGTAAAATGGCCAATTTTGGCGTTCTCGATCTCAGAAACGAAAATACATTAACAATTTTGACTTATTGAATAGTGTAAAATAGCTATTGGCATAGTTCGTAGCGACCTCGCTTTTTGTAAATTTTGCTTAACTTTTTAATGAAACCCAAAATAGCAGAGAAAGATTTTCATAAAATGCGTGAAGGCACTTTTTTGAGCTCCTAGATTGACTTACTGTTCAAATGAAATAAAAAAATATAGGATGTTATCTCTTATATAGTCGAATAGTTCGTAGCCTCGGAATTTTTAGATATCATTGATTTTACATAGAAAAAAAATCTTATTCTAAACCAAAAAACTTCGAAAATCGCTTTAAGATCGCTGTGAATTTCTCCTATCTACGATAATATTATTAAGCAAAATTTATACCAGAATAATTGTTACTTCATGAGGAATAAATATTTTATAATGAATTTATTATCCTGTTTCGATAAAAACGATAAATACAAGTCCAAAATTACTAGTAAATGCGATGCGCCGGCCGTCCGAACTCAACTTATTCTCGCAGAGTGGAAATTTGTAATACTAAGCATGAATTTATTATCCTATTTCGATAAAAACGATAAATACAACTGGAAAATTACTACAAAATGCGAAAATGGGCATTTTACGCAAAAATCACAGTTGAGATGTAATAGGCCTCTTAAGCACTTGCTTGGCTTTCATCTCACCTAATGCTAAGTGATGATAAGGTCGAAGGTGGAAGCGCACTTCACCCGGAATTAGGGTTGCCAACTATACTTTAAAATAACGTATCCTACGTTATTTTCCATCCCAATACTTTATTATTTTTTAATAAAAATAAAGTATGGAAAATACTTTATTGCCGACTAATGCGTGCGTTTGAACGGAACATTCCTGTTGACTTAATTTTTGAACTAATGATACCTCAGACTCAGGTGAAGTGAAACGAAACGCAACGCTTAAATAAATAAATTTGGAAAATACTTTATTCTTTCTTCAAACTCTTTTTTGTATACTAGTTAGTGATAGATTTACTTTTATTTCCTGAAAAATAGTTGGCAATCTTACCCGGAATCCTCAACTACTGAGGCACTGGCTATCTTATCCCTAGCTGCCGGAACGCAACAATGCTAATATTGATATATATATATTGATATTATAGATACCGTGTGTGAATTGCGTAAGGAAGTTAGTGATTTACGCGAATCACTCGCGGTAAGTAGGTCATCGCCCGCGGTCTCGAATGTCAGCATTCGTCGAGGGGCTTGCTGTGATACGAGCACGCCGATGTCGAGTTGCAAGTCAGCAGTTTCGACGCTGTCGTCGCCACGACTCGAACTGACTCGAGCGCAGGCGGCCCCTGCGCCCGCGCCCCGCGTCACTGCCAGTGCCGCGCCGCCGCCGCCGCCGCCCGCCGCCCGCTCCCCGCCGTCTACTGCGATGTCGCACGTGCCTGTAGCGTGCACGCCTGTCAGCTGTCGCAGGGACTTCGCTGCCGTAGTTGCGGCTAAAGCCAAGGCTCCTCGAGCCGTTGTAACGGA